>OZ018345.1:5248503-6452007 GCA_963969515.1 Yponomeuta evonymella | reverse complement strand
CATCTTCAACTTGGCCTCGGCGATGGCAGCAGCTACTTCTGATATATATTTGGTGAGATTAAGTGAGCAGTAGTCTTTGAGGAGAGCATCAATCTGAGAAGCACTAAACGTTTTCAATTTCTTGACAAATGTCGTGTTTTTCTTGAGGCCAGAATCCAGTTTAGAGAAATGGTTTTCTGGAGGTCGGGCGCAGTTCAAGTTCTCATTGCGTATTTCTGTTTTGTTCTTAATTCTTTGTTCCAGGTTAGAAATGTACTCCTGAAGTGCAACTTTCTCGTTTTCCTCTTCATTTTCCGTCGGCTCTTCCGCGTTGGCTGTTTCTTCTGCCTCAGATTCCTTCTCTTCTGATATCATTTTAAATTAAATTAACTGGTGTAGCTGTTCATAAATCAATTCTGCTTTAGAAAATGTTAAAAAATTAATTAAATTCTGCTTTATGGACTCCACATCAAAGAGTTAAGAGTATGTAATCACTACCTCCACATGGACTCACTGCACTGATTAAGTGATTATACATACAGTACAAATTTATTTTTGTTTAATCCACAGATTAAAGAGTTCGATACTTTTTTTTAAAAAAAATACTGCCGATCACAGATTAACTTTCGATTGACATGTGCATTCGTAAACCTCACAATTTATGTGAATCTCAAGTTTTCGAGCGGACTTTCACAGAGTATGAAGTGGGTGGGTACAACCACACAACACGAATCGAATGAAAATCGTCTGACCGATTCTCAGATGTGAGCACCGATCTGTCTGTTTCCGTCTCCGTTACATTCATATGGTTACATTATTACATAGGTACCATTTCCGCCGTATTTCTGGTTTTTTGGTTCTTACAGGACCATGTACGAAACTTACCCCCGGCTTCTCGTACACTAACAAGCTGTTATTATTATTATTACTAATTCTTTATTGCACAAAGACAGTGTACAAAAGGTGGACTTAATGCTAATGGCATTTTCTACTAGTCAACCTGCAGGAGGTACAGGAGGCAAAAATTGAGATAGGAGTGCAAAAAAGAAAGAGATAAAAGTACTTACAAGTACCTAATGTATTATAAGGAGGGAGGCACCTATAAAAATGACTATTTTAGCAATGATGTAATACTGTAAAATTCAAGAGTGGTATTTGAATTTTATATATATTTGTGGATCTCATAAGATACCAAATTATATTGCAGGAATAAAGCAGGAGTAATAAATAATAATAATGTGTTTTATTTATAATAGAAATTCGTAAGACAATTTTATAGTCAGATTAAAGGTTGACACATATGTTATTTTAAATATCAGTATCCATGGTAACCGACTGAACTGAACCATAGAGTTAGTATGCCATGCCTTCTTCACAAATACAATGCGCACCAATACTTGCAATCTACTGTTAACTGCTGTCAGGGGTTTTTTGTATGCACTTTGGTCAATTGACAGCTGTTACAGTAGATTAACAGCGTGTTAGTTTACGAGAAACTGGGGGTTAGATTCCTTTCCTTCATGTTAACCCATAGAGATGGAACATTCCGACCGAAAAAAATTATTGTAAACAACCTGTGCAACACACACATTGAAACAACATAACCTCGAAATCAATCCGCTGCGTTGAATAAATTAAATACGTACCTACGTATTTATTTGAATGAATTTATTGTGAGTACAAAAATGTGTGGGATTTTCTGCGAAATATGTTGCCCAGGAAAAGCTAAGGTCTTACTTGTAAGTAGGTACAAAGTACAAATAGGGACGAAGAGCTTGTCGTTTAAAACTCGGAAAATTTATACCTACTTGTTTTATTTTTACTCTAGGACGATAAAATACTGCAGCGTGTAAGGAATAGAGGCCCAGACTGCGTTAAGAAGGCACAGGTCACCGTTAACGATACAATAGGCCTACATTTCTTGGGAACAGTGCTCTGGATGCAGGGGCTGGAGTGTACACCACAGCCTGTGCAAACTGCCGCTGGTGTGCTCCTGTACAACGGAGATATCTTCGACGAGACCTGGGATAAGTCTGTCAGTGACACACAGCTGATATTACAGAGGTTAAACAAAATTGAATTGGTAAGGTTACACTCCCCAAACTTTACTCACCAACCCACTTGAGTTCTAGGTAGATTTATTTTCTGTCTTACTATTTTTCTGTGTCCCACCATTTCTTTTAAACTTGCACTTCTCCCCATATACCATTTGTACTTGCACCAACTCACCATCTCTCTTTCTCCTTTGGCAACCTTTCCTACACAAGGTTGTCTGGAAGAAGTGGCTGTTAGCGATAGGCCACCCATTGTACTTTTTCATTGTGACTTTCATATTCTCTTGTTTCTTGTCTTATATAGAAGGAAATGAAAATTAGATTAAGCTAAAAATTTCCTTAATTTAATTTTCTTTTTGAGATCCACTGTGCTGTTAGTACAATTTTACCAATAACAACTTAACTTCTAATTAGTATAGGAAAATCGTCTTTTACCTTGTCATCTAGTGTTGATTATTTTCCAGATGAATCCAGAATCCCATGAACAGTATGTGATAAGTGAACTAAAGTTATTGAAAGGCCCATTTAGCCTGATTTACTATGATAAAGCCACACACTGTTTGTACTTTACAAGGGATAAAATAGGCAGAAGTAGCCTCTTATTTCATAAATACAATGAATCTATTGTCATTAGCAGTGTCTTAGGTAAGAATTGGGGGAATGCTAGCTATCCCGTTTTTGTGATATCTACTCGTATATTTAAATGAAAAAGTGTGAGCATAAAAAAATATTATAATTATTTTATGTGAGACAAAAGCAGACATGGGTTAGGGGCCGTTCAAGTATTACGTAAACAATATTTTTTACAATTATCTACCCTCCCCCGCTCTTGCCCCCCACCCCAGCTCTTCCCCCCCACCCCAGCTCTTCCCCCCTCCCATTGTTATAAGTAGATGCATTTTTCTTTTAATGTATTCTGTTTTTTTATTGATTCACAAGCAGCAGTTATAAGTCTAGAAATAAGAAATAGTTAATAGACTTTAATGCACATAATATTTCTAACTTTATCATTACGTTCGCATAATTTTTCATACAATTAACATAATTTTTGGTATAACTTGGATTTGTCTCTTTGAAACGACATTTTGCAAATTTTGTAGAAAATCTGAAAAAGTAAAAAAATTAATACTTACTGATGACCTAATCACCATCCAGACCCCTCCACCCCTCATGTCATCAAAAATAAGCAAAGCAATGACCCCTCCCTGCCCCCCTGTGGTGCCTACATAATACTTGAATGGTTCCTCAGCCGGTGGCTAAATCAAAATACAATCAAATTTTTCTTAGCATATTAATAATAATAACTTCCATACAACACAATCAATTGCCCTGGTCCTCAACTTGGATACCCTGTGCTATGGTAACCAGGCAAGGGCATAAAAAACTTGGAAATGCACCCAGACTAAAGTGATTCCCACAAATCACAGCAACATTCAGTGGGCATCAAACCCACAACCTCTTTTTTGCTAGTCAAGTGTGTTAACAGCTACATCAACGCGGCGGTTGTTAATGTTGGCTTTCAGTTTACAATCATAGTAAAATGGTTATGATCAGTTACAATCAGCACCAGAAAAAAATTATACCAGGTTATACCAAATTTACATACCTTTATGATATTTACCCAAGATTTTGTTCTATGGTATAATAAACATTATCCACCTAACATGGATCACTTAATTGCTTGTTAATCAAATAAACAATATCATGTAATTATTCAACTTTTGTTCAGGTAAGAACTACAAATGTGCAGAAGTACCAGCCACATTCATTCACATACTAAACTTGGACACTAATGTGATAAAACTCCACCCCTGGAGTGGTGACCGGGTGGTTGAATATGACATTAACAGTTGGTGGAAAGATCTTCAAGAGAAACAAAGTCTGCCAGATGAAGAATATGAATTTGATGCAGGGAATCAATTATTTGATGATAATTTAGAGGTAATTTTTGTCATTGTTCTCTTACATCCTTTGCCTAGAATTCATAAAGTTTGCTTTACAAGTACCTGTTTGATGTCAATTAAAGGTTTAAATAAAAAGTTTCAGAAATTAGTAATCCTAATCCTAATTTCTTTGTTTTAGGGCAACTTAGTACAATGCATCGAAAGAATAGCATTAGAAAATAAGTGTAAGCTTACAGTCATGAGAGAACTTCTCAATAATATCGTAATAAACGAAACATGCAACAAACTAATTCAACTACTGGAGGAAAGTGTGAAAATCCGCCTGGAAACTCAGCCTAACAGATGTAAAGAATGTCTTTATAAAAATGGCTCCACTAAATGCAATCACTGTACTATAGGAGTGCTATTTTCTGGAGGATTGGACTGCACTATCTTAGCATACTTAGCGGATAAATATGTCTCGAAAGATCAGCCAATAGACCTGATCAATGTGGCGTTTAAAAAAGATGTTGGGTCCTCCTATGATGTACCAGATCGCCTGACTGGGAAACAGTCACTTGAGGAACTGAAGAAGCTTCGATGTAACAGGTAAGATGTTGATAAGTTGCAAGGGATTTTTTTTTCAGGGACTCTCACCTGGAACATAATGCATAAACAGGGATATTTTTAAAATGCGCAATTCCTGTAGCATGTCATGATGTCACTTACGAGTTGATAGATATTTTTCGAAATATTTGGGTTTAATTTTTTTAATAAGCCTTTACAGTTACAATGCTAATGTTCATTCTATTTAAAACGTTTGGTTTCAAACATTACACAAAAAGCAAAAAAATCGTACAACCACAAAGTATTTACGTTTTTCAGGAATTGAATATCTAAAAATAACCCAGTATAGTAAACAGTTTGGCTAGCTGAAATAGACCTTATGACAAAGTATTCAAGCTTCGAATTAAAAAGTATGTTTAATAAAATTTTATCTCAGGAAGTGGGTCTTCAGAGAAGTAAATATATCTAAAGAGGAGCTGGAAGAAACTCAGAAAAGCACCATAGCTGACTTGGTATATCCCAGACAAACTATATTAGATGAAAGTTTGGGAACTGCCCTCTGGTTTGCAGCCAGAGCTCGTGATGAAGATGCTGCGTCGTCTTGTAGGGTAAATTGAATTTTGAACTAATAAATTAAACATATTTCTGATTAGGTCCTGCACCAGATGGTCTGACGACCCGGTTATCGTGGCAGGGAGTCGCTGGATGCGGGCGGCACAAGACCGGGAACGCCTATGTCCTGCAGTGGACGTCAAATGGCTGGTGATAATGATTTCTGATTAAATAACTTTCTGTAAACTTTTCTTTCAGGTCTTATTGTTAGGTTCTGGCGCCGATGAACTATTTGGAGGCTATTCAAGGCACAGGAACGCATACAAGTATCATGGTTGGACTGGTCTCCACAAGGAGTTAACATTGGACTGGAAGAGAATTGCATTCAGAAATCTAGCGCGCGACAATCGCGTAATATGCGACCACGGACGGCAGCCTAGAATGCCGTATTTGGATGAAGATTTTACAAATTTTGTTTTGACTTTGAAGCCCTGGCTTAGGTTTGTATAATTATACACGCATACAATTGTGTAAGAAAAAACGGTCAAGTGCGAGTCGGACTCGCGCACCGAGGGTTCCGTAACAGCATAAATATAAAATCAAGTTTGATGATTACAAACAAATGTGTTTTACTTCATTCAGTTAACTCATACTTGGCCGTATTGGGACTGCGACTTAGAGGGACTGCTCTATAATCACTCCAAGTTTAACACATACCTATGCTGCTGGAATGTATTACCTTTCTTACGATAGTCTAAAAACAAAAAAAAACGTCAATTGACATCCCTTACATGGGGACCACCTTTAATAATGCAGACTATAATTATATCTACGTCCCACTGCAGGACATAAGCTTCTCAGAAAGAGAGTACGGGGCTTAATAACCACACGCGCCCGCCGCATATTGGCAATTTCAAGGGCTTAGGTTTGAACATCTCACACTCAGGTTTCTTCACGATGTTTTGCTTCACAGTTGGCAAAGTGGTATTGCAACTACAAATTAATAAATGTAGGTAACTTACAACTAAAAGTCAATAGTACAATGACATGTCACGGTTCGAACGCGCGACCTCTTGAATGTGAGCCAAGCATTATAATATACCCTTTTTATATTTTTACTTTTTGAATTTATTTATTTTTGCAATTCACCATAATAACAGATGTGGACAACTAGCTAGCCTTATTGGCTCTGTGGCGTGGCGCCGGATTAAGAATAGCGCCACTCCATTTCCTTTCGTGGATGTCGTAGAAGGCGACTAAGGAAAAAAAACATATTGTCATTTCCACGATTTAGACTTGCAAAAGTTAACACATCCTTTATGGGGCACTGTATAAGGTTCTACAACAAAATTCCTCAAGATATATTAGAGTTACCTCCAACGCGATTTAAAAAATGTGTTAAGCACATTCTGTGCAAAAAGGCTTACTATAACATCAAGGATTATTTAGAAGACAAAGATGTTTGGCATTAAACAGTAGATTAATATTAATTACAGGACGATTGTGACTAGTGTTCAACACATTCATGACTAATATTTTAAGTTGAAAACTCTGTTAATTAAGTTAAAACGTGTTTTGAAAAGAATAAATGTGGAGTTTCTTTGTTATCCATTTGTTATCTCCACATAATCCATTAATTGTGAAACTAACAACTTTGACGTTCATTAAGTAAACATTCTGTTTTTATAATGAATAAAAATATTTTAATTGAATTGAATTACCAGAAGACGGGCAGCAGCGTCTTCCTGAGATTTCAACCACATAATGCGATCGCCACCGGCCTATGTCCGCCAGTGGGCGTCGAGTGGCTGATGATGATGATGATTGGCTTGTGGTTCAAACTGGGTTTAAGAGATAAAGCTAAGTGCGTGTCGGGCCACGCGCAGTGTAGGGTTCCGTAGATAGAGGGGTTGTATCTGCTTTACAGAACTAACAACTTCATCAAAGTAATTTTCAATGGATTTTGTACGAAGATTTCATTTGATAAGTTCGACTATTACTCGTCAATTTGTAAAGCCTACTGAGCCGTGATAGTTTTCCTTTTAACTTCATTATATAAGTATGTGCTACTGCCCTGAATTTTTTCACGTTTCTAAAATCAACCGTTTAGCTGGGAGAGAGAGGGAGACGTCCTACTCGGAAAAAAAATTGCGCAATAAAGCTTATGTTTCGCAAACGGAACCCGAAATCGAAAAATGGTCTTCCGACACCCACAATATTTTTAAACGACCAATCCAACGATACGATTTGACGTCCCGTTGTCCCCGTAACGGGGACACAGTTACGGGGACAACGGGACTACAGGCGCTGAGGTGTAGGCGATAAAAAAAATGTATCCCTAATTTAGGTGTTGGGGAGGTACATAACACAAAAAAAATCGAGATTTTTTTTCTACCGTTTTGTCGGCGTACTAAATATGTATATCTATGCCAAATTTCAGCTCACTTATCGTCTCTGTGCTAAGCCGCGGACCAGAGGGACAGACTTGACGAAACTATAAGGGTTCCTTGTTGACTACGGAACCCTAGAAACAAGATTCGTTAAAACACTCCTCAGAGTCAGTTTAAATAGGGAAGTTTGGAGGAGTGTTTTAGAGGAATCGTGTTTTTTAAATGAGACTGTTAATAATAGGGACCAGTTTGCATCCTTCTGTTATGAAACAGACATATCTATAAGCAGTTGAATACTTGTATGATGGTGAAGTTAATTAAGTATAGCATTTTCTTCTTTTACAGGAGTGTGCCCATTGAAAGCCTAGGCCATGGGTTAGGTGAAAAGCTCATGCTCAGATTGGTGGCTTTTAAACTTGGTCTGGAGGATGTCGCGACATTCCCTAAAAGGGCTTTGCAATTTGGCTCCAGGATAGCCAATAAGAAAGAAAAAGGCAGTGATGTGTCCAGAAACTTTTTGGTGGAATAAGAGTGAGTTCAAGAAGTATACCAGCGTACGAGTATCATGGAAAATGGAGATGAGTCAGGGATGGGCAACACACCAAAAAAACCTAGAGATAAACAAACGGTCTTATAAAAACACGATTCCTTAAAACACTCCTCAGATGCTGTTTAAATAGTCTGTGGTAGAGGGAAAGACATAACCACAGATTATATAAACTGCATCTAAGGAGTGTTTTAGAGGAAACTATTTTTTACAAATAAGACAATACTGTCTTATTTGTAAAAACAAGTTTCCACTAAAACTGTATATTGCTTATAATAATAGGGGTTAAAGTATGAAATTGCCGTTTTATTGCAATAGGTTCTTTGAATTGACATAGAATCTTCATGGTTTGAGGTTTTCGAATGAATCTTTTTTCAAATGGTTTCTATGATATTCTTTTTTTAAAAAATGTGAAACATTTGAATATCGACTTTCAATTGTTTTTGTTATTCAATTTAGACAAGAAAGATGGATACTGCGAAAATTTGAGTGATTTTTGAATACTAGTACCGACGCGGAACTAACGCGGCAGAAACAGCCCGCAATATCAATGCTGCGTTTGGAGAGGGGTCTACTAATGAACGCGACGTGCGATTTTGGTTTAAACGCTTTCGTGATGGAAATTTCGACTTAAAGAACGAGCCACGAGGAAGACCGCCCACACAGGTGAATAACGATGAATTAAGAGAGATAGTGGAAGCCGACCCTAGTCAAACTACCCAGGAATTAGCGGCATGGTTTAACGTTACCTTACCCACAATATTGACTCACTTGCGTCAAATCAATAAAATAAAAAAATACGAAAAATGGGTGCCTCATAATCACTCGAATTTTCGCAGTATCCATCTTTCTTGTCTAAATTGAATAACAAAAACAATTGAAAGTCGATATTCAAATGTTTCACATTTTTTAAAAAAAGAACATCATAGAAACCATTTGAAAAAAGTTTCATTCGAAAACCTCAAACCATGAAGATTCTATGTCAATTCAAAGAACCTATTGCAATAAAACGGCATACTTTACTTTAACCCCTATTATATGAAATCACGACTAGGGGCCCCACTGAAATGAAAATAAGATTTTTATTTGACAGCTGTATTTGTATTTGACTTTTTCCTTTACAGATTGCCATATCCCAATCTAGTGTGATATTGAAATTGTTAGCAATATTTTGAGGAAATGTCCTTTTCTTTACGACAAATGATTTAATAGTAACATATTTGTAAATATTCGAGATTTCCTACCTTTGGTTCAAAACTGAATACAAATTCAAAGTGGTATAGTGGTGTCCCACAGCATAAAAAAATGTTTTCTATTACGTTAAATGTCTAAGTCTATTGTTTGGTATGTGTAAATAAGTTAATGAACAGTTGAGTTGTCTGGCGTCGGCCATAAGAGGCCTGAACCAGTTTTTTTTTATTTTAATTACGTTTTTTTTGCATTATTTGTTTATGCTTAAGTAATGTAATTTTGGATGCCGAAAAAAATATTTTTTGAAGTGGCATTTTTTTAAATTTGCGCCATAGATTTTTAAATCTTGGTTAGAATGTCCCCTTAAACCCTGTATTTTTTTATATTAAGTCAGGAGATAATGGTACCACTATAAGTAGGACCTTTACCACACTGATGATACCCTTTATTGCACATACCAGACCAGGTAGAGACCCTGGTTTGCCACAATACCATAATCCAGACCTAACTTCTTTTGCTACATGCACAATTGCACACACACTGGTTTCGGGTACTTACCCTTCGTTAAGAGCGCTTATACAGGTGCTTCCCATGTGAGACGTGTTGACATCGACTGCAGTTGGCACATGTGCTACCCGTGTATAAGCACCCTGATACAACCTCTTTATTTATCATAGTACACTCTTCTTTTATTCCCTATAGTAATTTACTGCAGATGTAGATCATCCTTATTATGTTATTCATTCATAAATTCTCCTTAATCAGTACCCGTTCACTTCACTGGAGATTCCTTTTTGCAATGACTTCTATGATGTTTCTTGAGACCACTATGAGAAGTATAACACTTGTCACAGTTGTTGCATTTATATGGTCTAACCCCTGTGTGTGATCTCATATGTGTGTGTACATCACCTGAACGTTTGAACCGTTTATCACACTGCGGACAGGGGTATTTCTTTTCATCACTGTGAATCCTGAGATGTCTGATGAGATCCTGCCGCTTGGTGGATGACTTGCCACAAATCTCACAAGTGTATGGTTTGATGCCCATATGTCTTCTCATATGGACAACCTTGTGAGCAGCTCGAGTGAACTGTTTTGAACATAATTTACATGAGAACATTTTGAGCCCCGTATGTGTTATGGAATGTTTTTCCAATATTTGTCTGGTTTTGAACATTTTTCCACATAATTCACATAGCAGTTTTTCAGGTTTCAATTTTAAATTACTATGTTTTCTTGTTAACTGTATTCTGTCTGTAGAAAAAGTATTTTTTTGTTCTGTTCTCAACAAAGTTTTATCTAATGTTTGTGTGATATCTTCTTTTTCATCTGGTGAATCGTTTTCAAAGTGTTTCTCTTCAAGTGCTGTTCTAGACTGATCTCGGAGCCAAGACTCAATGTTACCCTTAAAATCATTATCATCAAGTAACTCACATTCTAGCTTGATGTCACACTTCAACGTATTGTCTATCGATTCACTGGTTTTAGCATACGCCCTCAGCTTTGAATCAATATCCAAGCATTTTTGCTTAAACTTATAAAAGTTGTTGACAGTTTGCTCACATAGTACACAAATTAGGGGACGTAGTCCATCATCTGGTTCAAACTAAAACAAAATATTAGACACCGAATGTTTCGCTGTGCAACTTTTTATAAAAGTATTGAAATTACCTTTAAACCAAGGCAGGAGCTTATTCGCAATGAAAGACCATTTGTCTTGTAAAAATCTTTTAAATAATGTGTGGACGCACATAGCCTGCATATATCAATTTCATCAGACATTTGTCCTTGTTTTATTGTTTCCTTGTACTATTCAGCGTAGTAAAGTATTCCTACAAGGAAAAATATAACAAAGGTAGGTACTCTATGAAACGAACCAACCAACCGTATTGACAGAAGTAAACATTGTGTTTTATTTTCTCTGTGATTGTGTTCACAGAGAAAATAATCACTAATCGTGTTTTTTTTTATGGCAACTCGAATCGGTAGAGGTGGGGTTACCACAGGTTAAAAAAAAAACTCAAATGTCATTTACTATGACTTATGAGACGCGCCGTACGCTGTGATTACCCTTCTCCATCCCTTCTCACACGCGTGGAGGAGCGCGCGATGTGTCGCGTAATCATCTGTGCCTCAATTAAGCTCCACAGATTAGAATTTTATTGCAAGCTCAGATTAATTAATTTAATCTGAGATTGCAAGTAGGTACCTTGAAAATGTAAAACAAAAACTGTCAAACTTTAATCGAAAGTGGGACGAAAAAAAACTGTTTTAGTTTGTGGTTGTGGTCGAAAATGGCTGCAAGTCGTCGGAAGCAAGATGATAAAAATTTAGAAATTTTACGCGAACTTATTTCGGTAAATGGAAACAAGTATTGTCTAGATTGCAATCAAAGGGGTCCTACATATGTTAATACCACCATAGGATCTTTTGTGTGCTCAAAATGTTCCGGAATGTTGTAAGTCAAGTTTCTGCGTATAATCGTGTTATTTTACGTGAAAGTGAAACAAATATTGTTTTGGTTTCTTCCAGGCGCGGCCTTACACCGCCTCACCGCGTGAAATCCATATCCATGGCTACTTTTACTCCAGAAGAGATGGAATTTATCAAGACACGGGGTAACGACTTTTGCAGACGCGTTTGGCTCGGCCTTTATGAGGGTGAAAGTGTGAACTATGCCGACGAACAAAGCGTTAAAGATTTCATGTCGGACAAGTACGAGAAGCGACGCTATTACTTGGAACCGACCGCTTATAATGGTGCCTCCACTAATGGTGTATCAGGGAGGAACAAGTCTAAAAGCAGAAGCGGAAGTGCAGTTGGTGGCACGACCCCGCTCATATCGATCTCGCCGCAGGCTTCCCAGCCAGCCAGCACCAACAGTGGCTTCACTAAGACTGTCAACGAAACCAACTACAAATTGGCTCGCCCTGTCAATAACTTTGTGCCTCAACAAAACTTTCTTAATACTATAGCAGCTCCATCTCTAACTGTAGCACCTGCCCCAACTCCTGTACCTGAGTAAGACATGTTTTGCTTATTGTGGTCTTGGACATGAGTATAACATATTATTCATAAGTGAATCCTGATATAACTTATTATATCAAATGCCAACTTTCTCTTTCAGTTTCCCTGTTGATTTTTCAACAGCTAACATATACAACAGTAGTCAGCATACCAACAATATAAACAATAACTTTATGCCGCAGCCAACTGCCTCTCTAGCACCACTTAATGCTGTTGCAACACAAAACACTGCATCAAGTAAGTGCATAGAATAGAAAGTCTAGAACAATTTGCTTGCTCAATTACATGCATCCTTATTTATTAACCTTTCAAATTTAATTATCATACTTACAAACTTTCACCTTCCACAAGTCATTGCCGATCACATTAATCCAATAGTTGCAAATAATTTTGTGATGATGAGTCATTGCTTTGACCAACTGATACTAACTAATATTCTTTCAGATGATCGATATGCAGCTTTAGCTGATTTAGATCATGCCTTTAGAGAACAGAATATGAAGGCAATAGGTAAGTATATATTAAATTTTAGTAGACAATTGTTTGTAAATAAACAGAAATAAAAGACAGACTGAATGTTTTAGTGTCTGAAGAAACCAGCAGGGCCATCAACATGAATCCATTCCAAAGTGCAACCACCAGTGACTTCTTTGCCAACAAGAACCCTTTTTCCAATGGTGGGTGGAGTGGTGTTCCTGTCAATCCATTCATGGTAGGTGCCCTTTGTGATTTCAAACATTTCTTGGCTAATGTAGACAGATAAAGGCAGAATAATCTGTAGACATGACTTATCAACTTTATACAGATACAATTTTATCATCAATGTGTCAAGAAATGTTGCTAAACTTATGAGTAATGCTCCCACTTGCAATAAACTATCCAATTTTATCAATCACCAACAATATGATAAACATATTGATGAGAAACAATTTATTCATTGATTGCTCTCTAGACTCAATTACTTGTAAACTTAGATGACATTTGGCATAGGGTCAGTGAGTGGGTACTTGAGAAGACCTACTAACCTTTTTGATAAAGTAACGTTCTGTGGCTGAGATGCAATCAATAACTATGTGCAGGAAAAATGGCTCGTTACCTTATATATATTTCTGACACTAGTAAAACAAATTGACTCTAGATCAATTCACCAAAGTATATAAACGCACACAAAATAAACAAGATGCTTAGCAAAATAGAATAAATGCGTTGCCAAATGGATCAATCCTTCCCAAACCAAATAATTCCTCAAAGCAATGGATGAAAGCTACCCTAATTTGTTGAATTTTGTGTAGTGTGATTTGGGTGGACTATGTAGGAATTGGATGTTTGTAATAAACTCAGTTTGGTAACAATGGGCATTGTCCTAAAAAAATTAAGTACTGTTTTTATAATTTTCTCAAGCAAACAATTTTAAGAGCCTGGGCTGAATATTTTGATTTGGGCTGCTTTAATTAATTTTCAAAGTGAAAAAAAAGTTCCAGTTTCTACCACTGGAAATCGGTCATGCTCAGAAGTACCTATGTCATCAACAGAGATCCTACAAGCTGTCAGTTTCTAGTGTTACCAGGACAACAGAGATCCTACAAGCTGTCAGAGTGATTGGGGATCACACGTGATTTTGATACCAATTACTTTTTGCACAGGAAAGCGCCAAAATTTGCCCTTAAGGCTTCTAAACCTCGTAGTAAGGCCTGCGTTTGTTGGTAAAGGTAAGTATTTTGTGTTGTTTACCCCATGATCAGTCGTGGGGAACCCAAACCCCCTGACCCTCCTGATGACTTGAAGAGTGTACACAGGCTATAAAACTACGAAAGGAGGCAGAGGAGAGATATGATTTGGCAATGAGAGAGAATTTTCTAAATTATCGTAAAGTTGCAGCTCGTACCAAAAGGTTACTTTGTAAACAGAAGCGGCAGGGCTGGAAGGGCTGTAACTCTTCAGTTGCTTGGAAAATTATAAAAAAAATCGCACCTGCCCCAACTCCTGTACCTGAGTAAGACATGTTTTGCTTATTGTGGTCTTGTAGATGAGTATAACATATTATTCATAAGTGAATCTTTTATATATTATATTTGTTTTTTATGGAATACAGTGATGTCAATATCTTGGTGTTTATTTAAAAATATTTAAAATACTTTCGTTAACGTGTGAAACGAACGTTAAAAGGTCGAATTAGTGATACACTTATTCACTCCGTAAATATTATTAATGTACTAGCTGACCCGGCAAACATTGTTTTGCCATATTAATTAGCCTACGACCTATATTCTCAGATCTACAAAATATACACAAAATATTTCATAAAACGTTTTGGAGGAGTTCGAACACAACACGAGATTGTTTTATCTTAGATAAATTGTAGCATTATATTAACTGACCTTATACCTTAAAAAATATTTATAGGTATATAAAAACCGACTTCGAAACACTGCAGCACTAAAAAGTTAGGAATAATTTAAATAATTAGAAGTACATGTAGATAATTCCGTGTGGCGCCGGATTAAGAATAGCGTCACTCGATTTCCTTCCGTGGATGTCGTAGAAGGCGACTACGGAAATCAATTACCAGGAGACGGGCAGCAGCGTCTTCCTGACATTCCAACCGCATACTGCGATCGTCAACCCGCCTGCCAAGCGTGGCGATTATGGCAAAACCCCTCATGGTTATGAAAACCACGAAGGAGGCCTATGTCCTGCAGTGGGCGTCAAATGGCTGATGATGATGATACATGTAGAAGAAGTATAATTTGGATTCGGTCCCCAAAATATAGATATGTGCTGGTCATGAAACTTAGTGTTGCAGTGTTTCGAAGTCGACTTTTGTTTCTTATTTAAAAAAAAAACTATTTTCAATTTTTAGTGGGGAAGCGGGAGAAAAATAAACAAGTCCTTTATAACCATAATTTACCCTATTTAATTCGTTGGCTTAAAATTTCATGTTCTCAATTTACATCTCCGAAAGTCTTCACCAGAACATCACCAAATTAACTAGGGACTACTTTTACGCTATTTTATGAAGCATACGGATATTACTAAAGGATGGGCCCCATTACGCCTTATTTACTGCTGTCCATTGAAGAGTTCCGTTCTCCATCTCTGAAAGTCTATTCGATTCGAACAAAAAAAGAATTGTCGAAATCGGTTTACATTTGACGGTGTTATGCGAAAACATGCCTTTTTTAAATAAGTTAAAAATGAAATGTAATTTCTAATTATTGTCAATATTTAAGACAATGCCCATTGTTACATTTGGATTTGGATTTTGGTAGGTGTCATGCAAATGCCATTCTTATCTATCAAGCAGGAAACTGAAGCCATCGCGTATTTATAGTTATTGTTTACGAATATTATGTAGTTTGCAGAAATGGCATGTTATCTCTATATTTCGTTTCCTTCTTTTTATTTATTTTCGCAATAATTTTTATATCATAATATTTATTTTATATGGTATAGTCTTATGTTTTTTTTTTTGTTCCAGCCGTCAACTAACAGTGCCAGCTTTGTGAACTCGAATAATCCCTTCCTCTGATGGTGTGGGCAGCTGTAATAATATTCAGCTATGAGTCAAAGAACAAATTACCGCAACAAAAAGCACAAACCAAGCTACAAATTTTATTAATGTAATATGAAGTTTTGTAACATAGTTTAAATTATTTTTAAATGTTGAATCGTTTTGCCATAGAACTTCGATGCGCTTAAACTATGGTTATACATAAGTGCCTCTCTTACTGCCTTAAACTTTTGAGATATCAAATAAAAAATACAAATCTATAATATTTTTGTTACATGGACAATTTGTGAATGTATTGTACTTTCAGTATACACCAGATGAGATTTGTGATAGCTGGGAAGGTCGAAATGTCTGCTTAGTTAACCTTATTTTAAAATTTGATTAGGAGGTCAATGAACTGAAAAATTAGAATAATCACATTATTGTATTTACATTTTTGCTGAAGCAAAAATTTATTAAATATGAGTATTTAAGGCTAGTGCCTTAGATTATGTGAATTTGGATTGAGGTGATTTGTTTAGCACCTGTAGGTTGTTGGTGAGTCATCTGGTAACATGAAGTCATCATGTTCGATATTCCGTGGCCTTATGCATTCAGTTGGTCTAAAGTAGAACAATCCGGGTTATTCAAAGAAAGCAAATCGCTGTTTATTAATGTTTCAGCAATTTTTCATGATTTGTCCCATAATTTTCACTTAACATTTTGCGCCACTGTATGTTAAACGTAACAAAGCTCTCAAATTGTATTTCTTTCTATATCTGTGATGTAATGAATAATATTTTAATGATGCGCCTGGAGCCGATTTGAACAATTAATTTTTTTTTTATCAACTGCACATGACTATTTATTTAGTTTTTATACTTGTTTTCTTTTTTACTATTTTAGCACTAAGATCTGTTAATTTGTATAAAAAAGTTGTAAAAATTAATCACTATTATATTTTTTTTATTAAAATACACTGCTGGTTTTTCTCCTACATAAACTTCCTGGAATGTTCCCGAAGGTATTTAAAGATGCTCCCACACAGCAGTTACATAACGTTAGAAAATGTTGCTTAGTTGTCTAGCTTTTTTTAACAAATTGTAACAAAAGTTATAAAATTGTTAGTGATACAAGTTCATGCAACAAAATGTTTTACAACTTATTACAACATGATATAACAAATGATAACTTTTCGTTGTATAGCATCATCCGACCCTCAGCGGGACGTTAGTGGAAGGGAGACAGACCCAAACTGATTGTTACAGAATGTTATACAACGAGTTCAACTAGTGTGTGAGCGTATATAACATATTATAACATTCTTAACACGTAGGAAAATGTTACACACTGTTATAAGATGTTATCGTGCTACAAATTTTTTTATAACGTTATATAACTGCTGTGTGGGAGCACCTTAAGGGTTCAAGTTGGCCCTTACTACAATGAAACTACACAGTTCAACATTTCATGTTTATTGCAGTTGTAGCTTTTTGTACAAAATATTTTACACTATACAAACCACCATACATCAGTCGGCTTTTCCCTGGCTGTAAACTATTTTGAAACACGATCAAAGTCAAGAAATCCATAATTGGAGTTTCTACTTCTTGAATTAATGAGATGTATAGACAGACAACGAATAAACGACTCATTATAAATTTCTCCATTTTAATGGTATCTTTAGGGAGACGTTCAATAAAATACAGAATCTTACACGTTTGCGCGAGGCGAGCGTCACATCTTGTACTTGGCGGGCTTCCGCGCGAGCATCGGCGTCGAGAAGCTTTCCGGGGTCTGGGTGGGGCTCTGCAGAGGCGTTTTCGGCGGCTCCGGTGCTATGGACGCGTTCCTGATGGCCTCAGGCAGATCGTCCGGAAGTGCGGGCGGCTGCGACGATGACGCTGACACTCGCTTCTCGGATATCGTCTTCAGTATGCTCTTGCCCGCTTCTTTCGTCTGTGGTAACAAATGAATAATTATGTCCACACAACATCACTTGTGGTAACCATGCAAACAAGGATGTCACATACATAACATAACATAAGCAGCCTATATACGTCCCACTGTAGGGCACAGGCCTTCTCTCAGGGAGAGAGTATGGGCTTAATCACCACGCGTGCCCACCGCGGATTGGCGATTTCAAGCGCTGAGGTATATGAATAGCTCAGACACTCAGGTTTCCTCACGATGTTTTCCTTCACCGTTAGCGAGTGGTATTGCTACTATACTTCACAGATGTACCTACATAACTTAGAAAACAAAATCATAGGTACATGCCCGCACTGGGAATCGAACCTGGGTCTCCCGCTTCCGAGCTAGGCTACCACCGCTCCGGAGGATGAAAGAGGAGGAACGCGTCCATAGCAGAGGAAGGATGTCACAAACATGGAAAAAGCTGGGTGTTAGTACTTGGCCATTTGTACGAAGTATAGAGGCCACCAGAGGCAATTGAACCCACGACTTTTGATAGTCAAGCGTGATACCGCTAGATAAGACCAAAAGCAACAATCTGGGTAATGCGAAATTGAATTGAAAAATACTTAGTTGCAATGGAAGGGTTAATCTAACTATATATCAATTGCTGTTCGTTTGTCTCACTAAAACTTGAGAAAGGCTGGGCCGATTTGGCCAATTTTTATTTTTTAGTGTTCCGTATGTAAAGGGTGCCAAACGGGACCCTATTACTAAGACGTCTGTCTGTCTGTCTGTCACCAGGCTGTATCTGATGAACCGTGATAGCTAGACAGTTGAAATTTTCACAGATGATGTATTTCTGTTGCCGCTATAAAATAAATACTAAAAACAGAATAAAATAAATGTTCAAGCTCCCATACAACAAACGTAACTCCACTGATCCACTGATCTCCAATGCTTCTAGCACCACAGAGGGGATTTCTGCAATATAATTGTCACTGTATTTCTTAGTATCCTGCCGAATACTGCCTAATCATGAAGCTGAGCTAGGTAATTAGAAATTTTATTGCTCAGATTTGTAGTAGAGTTCAGTAGTTCTGTACAACAAACTTAATATTTTTGCCGTTTTTTGCTAGATATTAATAACGGCAACAAGTAGACGTTTGAAACATTCACAGAATATTTAGTTGTATATTCGCTTCAAAAATTAATAATAAAATAAATATTTAAGGTGGGCTTCCATACAACAAACGTAATTTTTTGTGGTTCTCGATCTTTGTGTCTAATGTTGTACAGATAATGGTACGGAACCCTTCGTGGGTGAGTCGGACTCGCACTTGGCCGGTTTTTTATATTTGTGGAAGTACAGGGAAGGTTTAAACGGTAACAAGAAAAAAAAAGATAGATGTAGGCGATACGAAGTTCACGGGGTCATCTAGTAGGAAATATATTTATACTACACCTGCTTGGAAAGTACCTTGATTCTTTATCAAATTTACGGTAGAAAGTACGTCATTGCATATCGAACAAATATGCGGGGAGAAAACGCATCTTAGCGGGAGAGAAAAGTGTATGAAAATCCATTTCTTACGTGGTTTTTCTTTTTTAATTTTGGGTAAGACTGTGCGCCGGTAACCTAAATATCAAAAGCCAAAAAGTTTTTACAGTGAGTTTTTATCTCCAAGTTCGCAAAATGACACTGGCCACTAGCTGTGTGTTGGATGGTGTCGGGCTGGCAGTGCGACCCTGCGGCGGCAGGATAAACAATTTGAAAAAAGAACATGTGAAAATTGCAGACGCCATTGGCGCCATTTCCAATTTGTGTGTTGTTTGAGGATTCAGTTTTCGTAGAAAGTAAAATAAAACTATCAAGCAGGTGTAGTATAAAGCACTATGTATCACTCGAGAGAAACTGCGATTCCCGATCTCGGGTGTTTTAAAGCCCTCGCCTACGGCTCGGGCTTCAAACGACACCCTCGACGGTAATCGGTCACTTTTTCCTCTCGGTGAACAATGTACTATTGAATAATGACAGAATGACCGACACATGCTTGCTTCAGAGATAGAGTAAGTACTTTTTTAGGGTTCCGTACCTGAAGGGTGCCAAACGGGACCCTATTGGGATCGCAAGGATGCAGTAGGCATATTTTGTGATTTATCAAAAGCATTTGATTGCTTAGACCACGAAACGCTAATCCTAAAGTTAAAACACTGCGGAATAAAGGGTGTAGGTTTAGATCTTTTAAGATCGTATTTAGAAGAAAGGGTCCAAAAAGTAGACGTAAATCGTATTAAATCCTCGGGTTCACTTGTAAAAATAGGAGTCCCGCAGAGATCTATCCTAGGGCCGTTCCTTTTCCTGGTCTATACAAATGATTTACCGTTTATGGTACAAAAAATGTCTGAGATAGCGATATTTGCTGATGACACGTTACTTATTTTTAAAATAAGGAGACAAGAAAATAATCTTGACGATGCAAATAATACTCTCTCGCAAGTACTAGATTGGTTCACAGCAAATAATCTGCTGCTAAATTCCAAAAAGACAAAATGTATAGTTTTCCTTACCTAACGTAAGAATAGTTGAAAACAACATAGTAATTGGACATGAAAAACTAGAATTTGTAGATAATACTGTATTTCTGGGCATCACAATAGATGCAAAACTACAATGGGGTCCACATATTGTAAAATTAGCACACAGACTTCAGCATATGCAGTGAAAAGAATTAGGGATCTCTCTGACGTTGCAACTGCTGGGCTTGTTTATTTTAGTTACTTCCATAGTATTATGTCCTACGGTATACTACTATGGGGCCGGGCAGCAGACATTGAAACTAACAACTTTGACGTTCATTAAGTAAACATTCCGTTTTTATAATGAATAAAAATATTTGAATTGAATTGAATTATTCCTAAGACTTCACTGTCCGTCTGTCTGTTTGTCACCAGGCTGTATTTGATGAACCGTGATAGCGAGGCAGTTAAAAACAATAAAATAAATATTTTAGGGGGGCTCCCATATTAAAAACGTAATTTTTTTGGTCGGGAATCGAACCAAGGCTCCTTAAGTGGTAATAAAAAATAATTATTACTATGTATTAAAATTGTTCGTACTACAACATCCAGCAGTGGGCAGCGCTGCTTTTACAAAGTGTAACAGTAGGCGGACATACACTCTCGTGCTCCAGACACTTGTAGGCGTAGTGGGCTGCGTGGTCTAGCAGCGAAAAGCGCAAATAGTACTGCGCCAGGTAACGATGCGCGGCCGGCAGTTCTTTGCTACCAGCGTTGGCAGCGTCCTGGCACGCCGCGGTATATGCCGCCGCAGCACTGTTCGGCATGTTTGACTTCTCGTACAGCCTGCAATAGGGATAAAGGTAAGGCCAGTGATAAAAAATATTAAATGCTGTGAAACAGTAGCTGCTAACTATTTACCACAAACAATCGTGAGTCACCAGCGCAGTGTAACCAGAAAAACATTAAAATTCACAGCATACCTATTAAAACTTACTAGCTGACTCGGCAAACGTTGTTTGCCATATTAATTAGCCTACGACCTATTCTCAAACATTCCAAATATACACAAAAATTTCATAAAAATCGGTGAAGCCGTATCGAAGGAGTTGGATAGCAAACACTGACACGAGATTTTTATACAGCAAAAATTCTGGGTGGTTCAAATGCTGCGGTATTTTAGACTATTTAAGTTGACAAATCTTATTTGGAAAAATTCGCGAACAATCAGTAGCGTCTCTCCGTTTATCAGAGCAATGACCCACGCGGACGGACCCGTACGCCGCGACGCGGCCCAGGCCACACAGAAGGTACGTGGGGCGGGAGGCGCCCGCGGGCGCGGAAAAAACACGACGCGCTGCATAGAAATTGCGCGCTCGCCCCGTCTCTTCCGAGTGGGCTTCGTCTTGTCTCTTCAGTACATTTTGTATGAATGTGAATTGTATTAACGACGCGTCATTTCTGAACTGCGCCCTCGCCCCACATCCCTTCTATGAGGCCGCTGGCTTTAGAGTTCGTGCCCTCACCCCAGTCTCTTCGGTGTGGGCTTCGTCCCGTCCCTTCAGTACATTTTGTATGAAAGTGAATGGAAAGACAAGGCGTCCTTTCCGCGCCCTCGCCCCACGTCCCTTCTGTATGGCCGCTGGCTTAGTCGTCGTAGGCGCTGGTTTAGTGTGGAAGGTGCCGTTCCACAAGTCCTTCGATTTTTGACTTCGTTACTGGTAGTTTCATTAGGTTGTTGTGTGAACGTTGTACGAATACTAGTCCAACGATGTCGTACAGTTGCCTTCATCATCCAATGTGGAGCCGGCGGTTCATCCGTAAGGACGTAAAGTAAGATAAGATAAGAATATTCTTTATTAAATATTTTTTAAAGAAAATAGGTGGGTATCACGTCTACTAGCGCTCCATCTCATGTTCATTTGCTGTTGTGGCACTTGAAGTTGCCTAGCACACTGAAGGCTGAGGTATCTATTCCAAATTAAAGTATTCGTTTTCGATACAACGTCACATACATCCCGAACCTGTGACGCACGTTGCGCTACTGATCGCGAAGGCGCGGAAGGCGGAAGGAAGCGGAACGCGCGCCGAACATTGGCTCATTTACATGCTCGTGTGAGCTAACGCGAGCCTAGCGAGATAGCACGAACACGAGCATGTAAACGGTATGTTCGCGTCGCGTGGTTTCGCCTGTCGTGGTCGCTCGCGAGTGCCGCTCGCTTCGGTCTCGGTCACAGTGTGGCGGTTTTTTGGACGCAAGTCAAAGGGACTCGTGGCGATTGCGAGCGTGGTGTTTACACGCTCGCATTGATTCAGTTGCCTACTTTTAGCCGTTCAAGGTGTGTGATGTACCTACAGTTATTTAGTTGAGCGTTGTGGAGAGCATTGACGAAGTGCTATTGTTCCTCGTAAAATCGTTAAATAAGTTTGTACACTTAGCAAAAATAATGCTGATGTAGTAATGGTCTCCACGTCATCCATTTTGCGAGGTCCAACGTCCGTGGAACGAACGAACGAACGCAACGAAACGCGGCGAGTCAACGAGGCGAGCATATTAGACAAAAGGGTTGAGGGCGGGGCAGGCATACGGCATGAACACATGGACAGCGCGGTGTGCGAATCAAGCTTTTCCGTCGTTTCTGTTGTGTCGGCTAGCTAGTAATCTTCTTTGAACTCTGCCGCGCGCGGATTGTAAACAAAGGGCCACTGATGGTTCTCATAGATTCGAGTTTGTGCGAAGATATTTTTGGAAAATGCAAATAAATAAAATGCCTATTTTTTTAAAAACAAAGTACCGTATTCGATAGCTATTGTTAAGGCACGTTCATTTTGCTATGCCTTTAAGGCCACCCAAAAATGAGCGTGTCTGTCTGTATCACTATAGATCATAAAAGCATACTTACTTAGCCAGCTTGAACAACGCCATTCCTTCAATGTCTCCTGTACTATGTGCTTTATAATAACACTTCAGAGCATTGGGTATCTTGTCCATTTTCTCGTAAGCCTCTCCTAATGACACCAGCATCCTTGAGTCATCTGGTTTAAGTTGAGCTGCTCTCGAGTAGTAGTATATGCAGTAACCATTAAGGCCTAGAATCTCATAAGCTTGGCCTAGGCCGTTCCATGCTCGGTAGTCATTCCTGTTTACATCTTGAAACAATAAAACATATTTTAAGCTACATTAATCAATACAATTCCGCGTGGCGCCGGATTAAGAATAGCGTCACTCCATTTCCTTCCGTGGATGTCGTAGAAGGCGACTAAGGAAATCAATTACCAGGAGACGGGCAGCAGCGTCTTTCTGAGATTCCAACCGCATACTGCGATCGCCAACCCGCCTGCCAAGCGTGGCGATTACGGCAAAACCCCTCATGGTTATGAAAACCATGAGGGAGGCCTATGTCCTGCAGTGGGCGCCATATGGCTGATGATGATGATGAATCAATACAATGCCAGCACTGCCTTACTTTTTTTCACTGTCAAACAATACAAAGGGACTGCGAAATGAGATGTTTGGGTATCACCTGCAAGCTTAGTTGGATACATTGAAGAATCTAAAATATGTTAAGCTGCCAGTCAACACTACTAATAATGAATATGAAGACCTGAAGAACATTGCCTCATAGTTAGGCCATTGTATGTAACAAGTGCTGAAGTATGTGAACACCTCAGATACTCAGGTTTCCTTGTGATGATTTCCTGCACTGTTACCGAGTGGCATTGCTATTACTTTACAAATGTAGTTGTTAACCTAGAAAACAAAGTCAGTAATAGAGTAGTTTTGGTTCATGCCAAGATTCAAACGCGCAACGTTACTCACATGAGTACTCACTCACATGTTATATTGATTCACTACTACAAGACCTGTTTTTTTTAAATATTAGTATTTTGTGTTACCTATAGCCTGTCTGTAGCACTGTATGGCAGCATTGGAGTTCTGCAGCTCAATGAACTCATGGCCCATGAGGATCCAAGCGGACAGGTACAGTGGATCCAGCGCCAGAGCTCTTTGGAAGTAGAACACAGCCTTCTGGTGCTCACTACGTAAACTGTAGTAATTTCCTAGAGAAGATAATGTTAGTTATGTATATTGACATAAAAAGACTCTACTCTGTATGTTTAGAATAATATTATACACTACTTTACTGACAGTTTGAGACAAGAAATTCTTGGCTTAAGCTAAACTGGGGCTAGATTCTGTTAATACATTGTACTACAGGTACAATGACAATCTGCATGGATGCATCACATGGATACATATATCAGACCTTCTAAGAGTTAATGGCATGAAAAATTGGCAAAAACATGACCAGTTTAAAAAAATCACAAAATATATACAAGAATATATTCTCATTATAACTTATGTTGTGCACATATGCTGACCCGTTTTTTTACTGCTTCTCCCACACCCTAAGGTTTACTGGAAGAAAGCTCTTACAGAGGTAAGCTTGCCTTTGTACATGTTATTTCTTATGCAATGTCATGTTATATGTCTTTTGTGCAATACAATTAATTAAAATATAATATAAACAGTTTTCCATAAAACAGTGTTGAACTCTATCTTTTAATTGAATTAATACCACACCTATAACGCAGCAAGTTTCAACTCTGTACTTGTCAATAGAGACAGCTCTCTGGGCCAGGTTGGCTAGCTCCATCCTCTTCTCCTTCAGATACAACAGATGTGAGTAGACATCCCAGTTATCTAGGCGGTAGGGATCAGTTTGGAACAGCTCCCTGAATAATGACAGTGACGAATCCACATCTGAAAAAGCATCATCAGATTTGTTATAAAAAAAATATTACACAGAAAATTCTGAACGCCACAATTTTGTGGCTTACAATGATTGTCAAGGATTTCACACCTCTTCTATCATGATGTGCAATGGCCATCTGAGCAGTCACATAGGTGCTCCTGTGAAAGCCAGCCCCCGCCAACGCCATGTACGCCTCCAAGGCCTGTTCTGACAATTTCAACTCTACAAATGCATGTGCAGCAAAAAAGTACATCATCCAGTGCTTAGGCAACTGTAGAGAGTCTAAAGCCTCTGCCTCATTGGCTAGCCCTGCTAGTTCAACCCAGGCAGACCACAGTGTGGGCACAGCTGCGACGGAGGCCTGCAAAACTGTGACGGCCTGGCTCCGCAGGTCTAACTTCTTAAGGACCACTCCTTGTAAATAGAGGAGGTAGCCATCCAGTTTGTTGCTGTTCGCCTGAAATTTAAAAACAAATAATCGAAATATTTTATGCAATATGTGAGAGAAGGCTTGTGCCATGCAGTGAGATGTATGCTGATGTATGTATGTATATAATATAAAAATATAAGTACCGTACAAAATAAATAAGATCATACCTTAAAGAATGATAACAGGTCTAATAAAACTTGTGTGGACTCAGTGCTCTCAGAATTGGAGTCAGTAGCATTATCCAACCTCTTCTTCTCACTAGACATATACTGAGAGTATTTGTGAAGGAACACACACTTTTGGCCCGAACAATGCTCAAGGAAATGAGCAGCTCTGTCGTATTCCTGACAGTCGAAATAACTCTTGGCAAGAGTGTATGCCTCGCGTTCTTCAACTGACACATCATTCCGGATTATTGGTAATTCATCGTAGTCAACTTTGTGGTCTCTGAGAGCAAAATTTAACTCGGAGAGCCACTTACTCGTTTGTCTTAAACCTCTGTCGGTACACTCGTTTATTCCTTGTAAAATATCTATCCTTACTTGAATTAGGTCTATTTGGATGTCTCCTTTCGAATTCATTGTTAGTGGCTGCATTTTAACAGAACACAAACCCGAAGTGTTTTAGTTTCCGGTTTTTATTCAATTCAATCCAAAACAAATAAAATCGACGCCTGCTGCAGACTTCATCTGTCAAAAAACGCTTTCATTTAATCTGTGGCTAGTTTCGATTGCGTTTCATAATCAATGGTTATGTTGTCTGTGCGTTGTGCGTGCACGGTAATTTTTTGTCGCCTCTTCGCTATGAAAAGTCAGTGTAGCACCGTCAGTAGGCTTAGCACACTAGCATGCGAGAAAATGACAGGCGCCGCGGCATAAACTTTGCCGCTTTATTAGTTTTGTCGCAACAGCGAACATGATGTGAATGGAAGAGAAATTTAAACACTGTTTAAAGTCTTTCTCGCAGGCGGCAAAATGGAGATGTCAGTTAAAAAAGGCTTCAATTTTAATATTTTTTAGGTGGGTCACACTCAATCGGTACACTTCGACTGTATGACAACACTATTCATTTGTTCATTTAGCTCTTTGGCGTTTCGTTCACAATTTTTTTCCCTAAGAAAAGTCGATAACCTTAGTGTTTTGTCTGAAGTCTGAACTGACTATGAAGGTAAATATATGAATGGAATATCGAAACGTTTTTGTTCTTCTTTCCAACAACCGACCTTTCAAAACAAATAACAGTTTTCTGAAGTTCCAGAGAAAATGGAGCGAAACTGTATAAGACAGTTGCATGTGTATTTGTTTATTAGGCTGTCTTTAAACTCAATGCAAAACTGTTTTATGTAATTATATGTCGTTTCTGCCTTGTACAATAACGCCGTCATCTAATTTCACACAATTCATTTGCTATACTTACTAGACCTCTCGTGGCTGGTAAGTGAAGTGAAGACCTAGTAGTAAAGCCATCCTCATATCCTCATTGGGTATGCTCATCATCCTCACATGACATAAATCAACACGAAAACTAAGAAACGCAAATATGTAAGAGTATGATAGCAAAGACAAATTATAACCTAAAAGCCTTGTCTTTACCTCGACACCAACAGAGAAATTTCTCTTAGTTAAGCTGTCATTTTGCGAGAAAAAAACACCTTCATGTTCGCGGTTGCGGCAAACCATAGACAAACGGTATTAAACTGACAGAAGGAGGCGCGTTGAGACAGCTCACGCGGTCTTCATGTTCGCGTCGGCGAGATATCCCTCTGTGACGTCATCTCAATACTGTTTAGTGTTTAATGTGACAGTTGAGAGCAGGCAAAATGATCAGCGTGCTAAGCCTACTGGTATCTCTATTTAGTCTGTGAGTCAGTGCTTGTCAAACTTGTCGCAGTGTTGCCACCTTAGTGGATTTTCCACTAAAACTGGTGGTTTAGATCCCTGCTTTAGTGGTGAAATATCGCTTTCAGTGGCTAGTGAATTTTTCTAGTGGTTTAGTAAAATTCATTTTTAATTAATGAATATTCTATCACTCAATCGCTAAACCACGTTTTGAAATATTTAGCGATATTTATATAATAAAAAACCAGCAGAGGAACAGAACGAAGTTAAATCTCTTAACTGCTATATCACACTAATATTATAAATGCGAAAGTTTGCATGTTTAGATGTTTGGATGGATATTTGTCACTTCTTTACGCCAAAACTACTCAACGGTTCGGGCTGAAAATTTGCATACAGTTCTAACCCTGGAACAAAAAATAGGCTACTTTTTATCACATAGATCAGTTCCCATAGGATAGAAATGAATAACCTTACACAACGCGTGTGAAGCCGCGGGCACAAACTAGTTAAGTATACGTTGTGGTTTGAGATTGGATTGGAAGGAAAATGCTGTAATGAATACCTATACAATTCCAATTACAGTTTTAAAAAAAACGGGAACCCACGATGATGGTGCAGACCAAAATGTATCATCTGAAGAAGACGATTTAGTTAGACCTGAGATTTCCGCACTTAGCCTCATGGTTGGGCCATTGTACGTAGCAAAGCTGTGAGCTCACTCCAGCCAGCCTATCTCATTCCAGAAGGCCAGCAGTGCTCTGATGTCACTACAGGCCTCCTGAAGGGATCCCAGCTTCCCAATGATGGCGGTCCGTTGCTTTTCCACGCCTTCACAGTGAATGGTCACGTGAGCGGGTGTTTCCTCTTCTTTGAGCCATCCCCGGCAAAGCGGGCTGTGTCGGTTAGTCCCATGTTGTGAAAATGTCTATTTAGTGAGCAGTGGCCTGTTAGGATTGCCACAGCTTTGCACAGATTATCCCTTCTCAGACGCAGTAGGCTTACGTAAAAGACGTTTCGAGATCGTTGGTAGAGCCTCCTTGGCTTGTCTGCATTTGGTTTCCGTTCTCCAAAGTCCAGCATGCTGGCTTTCTGTTCGTGACCTCAGCCATTTCCCAAACTGGTTGTATGGGAGTGGGACCAGGGGTTCGGGTGCTCCCACTGTAGTTTCCGAGCCTCTTCTAGTGAGTTCATTCGCAGCATCATTGCCATCAAGAAGACGAATTGAAATAGCACTTTGTTATTGACAAAGAAAATTACAATTCAGTAATAGAAACAAATTAAAACTAGTGTTTAAAATTGAAACAATTGAGCTAACTGCAGACTGTTATAAACAATCTATACGTCGCTTAGCTCAACTGATCCATATCAACACCAGTTTCTTATTGAACCATTTGATGTTCATGTTAACTAATAAAATTGTTAATATTTTATTACGTCATAATAAAGGTTATTTACTAAAATACATACCGTTTTCGTTCGTAAAAACTATACTAATTTATTTAGTGGAAATTTTAGCGATTTTTACATCAGGACCGTTATTTGCTAGTGGTTTTCTGGTGGTTTTAGAGATTGCATCTGGTGGAGAGCTAGTTTAACTATTGGCAACACTGTTTGTCGCAAAGAAAGAAAGTCATTAGCATTACATTAAAAGCTTGGTGCTGGGTCATTGCTAGGATATTTTTGTTTTGTCGATCATCACCGAGCGATTCGGACAAGTCCGAGGTTGTGTGTGTAACCAAAAAAGGCAAAATAATAATGGCAGAGCAAAGTCCCGAAGTAATCCCAGCTGAAGGTGAGAACTATTCGACTCCAGCAAATGATCCTAAGAATATGCAAGAAGTAACTCAATACGTGAGTAATCGAACTTGTTTCATTACCTTAATTTAGTTCCTTTCTGTTTTACAGTGTATTTTTTCATATACAGATGTATGTGAGCCATAATTTACATATAAATATTACTAGTGTTGAGATTAGTTTTCTGAAATCCAACATATTGTTTTAGGTTCAGTCACTTCTGCAGAATATGCAAGACAAGTTCCAATCGATGTCTGACCAGATCATCAACAGAATAGACGATATGGGCACGCGGGTGGATGAGCTGGAGAAGAACATCACAGACCTCATGACACAAGCCGGAGTCGAGAATGAGAAGTAGCCTCTACATTCCAATACATTTAACATTTATGTAAATCACTAATTCACCCAAAGATTCGTGCCTGAACTCACAATTTGTTAGCAAAGATTTCTGTAATTCCATTCCATTTTCTTCCATTGTGATTATTATGATGGCTACCAAAATCTACTGTATGTAAACATCTACACTATATCACATAGCTGTAATTCGAATTCACCAATTATTGTTCTGTAGAAACTAAGTGCTAAAGCAATATAATAATAAGATTGTTACAATCCAGTAATCTTAACCAGGTAATATCTAGATAGTAGGGAGGTGGCACTTCAACACTCATCAAGTGTAAGATATAAGATGGTCTATAAAAAGTAACATAATTGATGGGGTGTTTATGTATGCAAGTTTAAGACAAGTTTTTTGAAAGTGGTTTAGAAGTTGTTTGTATTTTTAGAAGGTACCTATGTTTATTTTATAATTATATGTCTATTATTTATACTTATATGATCCTTTCCTGAAGATTTCTATTGATTCTAAGTCCACACGACACAACGGTGTACTGCCTGGTACAGAGTGGTACAATGAAAGATCCCTACTATTTTATGAAGAATAAGCTTATGGTAGTTAGACATGCAAGGAAACATGGAATCGCTATTGGTTCTTAGATTTAACAATAAAATTCATGTGATGAGACTGTTTAGTAAGTAACTAAACAGACTTTTAATTAATAAACATGTAAGCTAAACTTTACACTGATGCAATTATATACGACGATTAATCACTTTCTGTTTCACCTGATGAGGTTTCCTCTGATCCATTAGACCCCTGGAACAGTAACACAATATAAGAAATGTGCAGCCTTTTAGATATGTTCCATAAAAAAATCATACTGACAGTAGTATCATCATCATCCTTAGACTGGTTCATTAGGACTCCCAATGAATTGGATCTTGTCATTCCAGGGTTAGACTTCTCAGGTGATCTTGATTTTCTTACGTTCTGGAAAAGTAAGAAATTAATTTCAAGTGCCTCTTGCGAGGCACATCCACACACACAAACCTGCTTATCACGGCAAATACCTCGCGCGCGAGGCTGCACGGACTGTATGGACTCGCCTACTAAAACAATGATGATATTTACGAATAACTTTAATCTAGAGGCCTGCCAAGGTACAATATTGTTTTTTGTCTGTTGTGTTATTCTCAATCAAAACATTTCACAGGCCTAAAATAAAAGCCTGTACCTCAGAGGGATAGGCAGAGAACAGGGTTTTAAAGTTTTTTTTTATATTTTTCTCTTTAAGTACATACATAACATACGTACAAAAGCTCACGCCTGTATCCCACTGCCACAATGCTGACAGATCACTTTCGCTTCCTCAACATTCATTAGTAGTTGCAAGCACGCACGCCGGTTTCGGGTACTTTTTATCTTTCCTTTCCTAATACGTCCTCTATTTGGTTGAAGTATGTCCCCCTCGGACGTCCCTTTCACCCACATTCGCTCGATATATTTGTTTCGTCAATCGTTCATCCTTCATCCTTTCCACATGTCCAAACCAATGCAACATTCCTGTTTTCTTGTTTCTTTTGCCATACCCAAGTCTCGCTAGCATACATAAGTGTTAAGACAAGCACTTCATTATGGATAGCCAATCTATCTATTTTGGAGATGTTTTGGCCACTCACTACAAGGCACCGTTTACACAATTTCCCCGCTTTTACTCTCCTTGCTATATCACCTTCACACTTTCCACCCCTCGTAAAGAGGCTCCCCAAATATACAAATTCTTTCACTTGTGCCACCCTTTCACCTCTAATCCTTATCTTGCACTCAGTCATTTCATCATCTTTTTCGAACTCCATTACTTTTGTCTTACTCACATTAATGTTCATTCCTTTCCTTTTAATGCCTCATCCATTACTGTTAGTTGTGTCTGCAGGTCTTCAACCGACGATGTGAACAAAACCTGATCATCGGTGTATAACAAGCATTTGACCAGTAGCTCACCCACCCTTATCCCAAAGTCATTCTGTTTCAAATCGTTCAGGCAACTGTCCTGAATAAGTTGAACAACCACGGGGTTGTCTCACACCCTTGCGGATGCAAACCAGGCAGTACACTCCCCATTAATTATAACGCAAGCACTGGAGTCTTCATAGAGACACTTCAGAGCTCACAGCAAGGCGCTGTCCACCCCATACACAGAGAGTACCGACCACAGGTCATTCCTCGCCACTCTATAATAAGCCTTCTCCAAGTCGATGAACGCACAGAAAACCCTTTGACTTTTGGCTAAAAGTTTCTCCACCATCCGTCGCAAGGAGAACGCATCCCATTCCCTTTCTAAAACCTGCTTAAACATCCCATATCTTTTCTTCAGTCACATCTAGCACTCTTTCAATCAAAACCTTTGCATACACTTTGACGACAATGCTGAGAAGGCTGTAACCGCGCTAGTTTTGGCACACCTGCTGGGACCTTTTGCCTTCATAAAGCGGCACTATGACGGCCACACACCAGTCCTTAGGTACTGTACCAATCCTCCAGCACTTGTTGAAGAGCAGGTATAACTTGCTAGCTACAATGCCTTCACCGGCCCTCAGCATTTCTAACGCCACCCTATCATATCCCGCAGCCTTACCTAGTTTAATTTTTTTCATTTCCTTGACAATCTCTTCCATACTTATAACGCTAGCAACAGTAGGTTCCGCCTCACGGTCGGGATCACCTTCTTTGAGCCGCTCCTCTCTTTCAAACAGACTTTCAAAATATCCTATCCGACATTCCATAACTTTAAATTCCTCTTTCAGCCTGGAGCCATTGTCATCCCTAATAACACTCAACTTAGATTGCTCTGATCTACTTCGTGCAAATTTCACCGTTTTCCATAACAGTTTTATATTGGCCTTGAAGTTTCGTGAGAACCTCCTATCATACTTTTCTTTCTCTTCATCCTTTTTTCTCTCCACTACGTCCTTCATCTTCCTTTTCATTACATCATATTTCTCAGTATCTTACCGCAGCTTCATCCTCACTACTAATTCATTGCATTCTTTTGATGGACTTAATAGCTAACAAGTCCAACCACGCCTTTGTCTTTTCATTCACTACTTCTTTAACATTTTCATCCCAGTAGCTTTCGCTTTTCTTCCATTCAGTCTCTTTTTGACTCCACATAGTTCGAGAGCAGTCTCTACTATATTAATTTTTAACTGAGCCCATAACTCTTCTACTCCACATTCATACTCTTCATTTACATGAATGAGTTTGTCCTTGGGGTTCCTCCTATACTCTCCGCTCACATCTTCATCTTGCAGACTGTCAACTTTTATGCGCTCTAGAGCTGTTGTAGCCACCTGAATTCGATGGCGTCAACGCTTGAATAGACCTCTTGCCCGGATAATTACCAGGAAGTGGTCTGTCCCGACATTAGTTCCTCGGTAAACTCTTGTGTCTATAACTTTACTCCTTAGTCTTTCATTCACTACCACAAGAACAATCATAGACCTGTAATTCTGTCTTTGCCATGTGTACACGTGGCTCTTCTTGCGACTAAACATAGTGTTAGTCACTTGAAGATTCCACTCCAGCATATACCTACCTAGCAAACTTACCCCATTTTCATTCACTCTTCTGTCACTGAAACGCGATAATACCCTTTTATATCTATCAAGCTTTACCCCCTACCCATCCATTAAAATCTTCTAATAATACCACCCTTTCATATCCTTCACACTAGAGCAGAGAATCCCTTACGTTCTGCCAGAACTTCTTTCGGTCGCTTTGAGGTTTTGACATATCTGGGGCATACACGCCCAGAACGAATATTTTCGTCAATCCTACTTTGAAACGAGCCCAGATGAGTCTGGAACTTACACATTCATGCTCAATTAAGCATTCTGCCATCTCTATGTACCTACCATAAATATTCCGAAGAATACTCTACATAGTATTTATGTATTTTTTAATATATATCTTGGAGACCATGTTGAATGAAGATGTCATACCACGATAGACTCGCCCTCGTCTCTAGTGGGCGACGGCTGGTTTATCATCAGGGACGCCAACGAAGACGACCTCGCCTGCAGGCCAGTGCTCAAATTCTTCTCTGGGGACCTCAGTTTCCTTCTGAAGTTCTATAACATAGATGGGCGGTTACAGAAGAGTTAAGCTTTACAGCCTAAGATCTGAGTTACGAGTATTATATTATTTACCATTGGCTCCTCGCTATTTGAAAGACCTGTGTTCAAAAACTTAAAAAAAAAACATTTAAATATTTGTCCTTCCATGTCCTATTATGTCCAACAAATTCTATATTTTTTTGGATCAACAATATATTTATCGATTTATTTAGAATATCGTAAGACAAAAAGTACCTAGCTAAAGGGGAACCTAGTCGCTTGAAAAATATTGGAAAATGATTTTTTTTATTTCCAGGATTTTTAAACCAATATTGTATTTGCCTCTGAGGAGTGTTTTAGAAGAATCCTGTTTGTGTAAATAACACCGCAAATCTGTACAAAATTATCTGCATTGGAATGAAATTAAAATTTTCCTATTTTGCAATTATATTTAGTGCCCAGAATTTCGTAACAATCAGACAAAATTGTATTTAAAACAAAATTAAAGTTTAGGAAGTTATTTACTGGTTATTTTAAGTTAAGTTATTTATATATTTTTTAAATTTAAAGATGGTATAAAGACAGTAAAAAAATCGCGGAATTATCTTAAAATAAGTATGCACGGGTAAACTCGCGAAAGAAGTGCTCTTAAAAACGTTATTTCCAAAACAAGTAGGTACTCCAAACTCACATCCAAGTCGGCCTTATCGTTGATGTCTTGAACCTGATGGTAGGCCACGGTGAAGAGTTCCACGGCCTTGGCATGGAAAGTGGCCTCGGTCATTATGAAGTCAGTCAGCAGTCCTTTGAGCTGCTGCAGCTTGCGTCGCTCGAAGAACTCTGTCTGCTCGCTGAGGCCCTTGGCGGTTCGGGACATTTCGGCGGAGGCTTTCAGCAGCTCCGATTCGGCGAATGACTGAGGAAAAGCATATTCAGGGAGCAACCAAGAGAAGAAGTTTCGTTATTATTCTATACGTGTAATATCCTTACGTATATTACAGTTTTGTTAAGATTTAGATGCATGCTGAGACATCCTATAAGTGGGTGAGCAATTACCATGTTACGTGTTTTTCTTTTTCTTTTTGTGAATGTGTTGTTGTATTGCCTGTTGGTTGTCCTAAATAAATAAATAAATAAATAAGTACGGATCCCTTCTAAAGGGGCACCAACCAACTGGCCCATAAATAAACAATATAAACTCGCAGGGCACACCACAAGCTTTCTCTCACGCGTAACCACCTCCAGCGCTTCCAGAGATTTCCAGCGCTGCTGAGGAAGACGTGTCCTACTGCAGTAACTTCTATAGATTACTGTCTTGAGCATAGAACGAGTGTAAATAACTTGCTACCTACCCTACTACAAATTCTTAGATAACTTAGAAAACAAAGTCATCATCATCATCAGCCATTTGACGCTCACTGCAGGACATATGCCTCCCTCATGGTTTTTCAAGCTTTCCGGTCTTGTGCCGCCCGCATTTAGCGACCGCAGCCACCGTAACCAGGTCGTCAGTCAACTTCGAAAACAAAGTCATTGGTACATTCATACGATGATCTCGAATGTGCGACAGGCAACGTTCTACCTATGCGTCCTACTATTATCAATACACCATCGGAACGGTTTCACATTGGACAATAACCGTAGCTGCAAATTTTTTCATACAGAGGTAGAAGCAAATGTATGAAACCAGGGGCGCTGCTACGTAAGTCTTTCACTGTATGGAGTTGTCCGATTTAACCAACTCCGAACTGTCAAATATATACATATTTTGAAATCGCCAAATAGGTTAACCCAATAGAGTGGACAGTTCGTGATAAAAGGGCTGATGACGCGTTGATAAGGTCATCGTCCAATGTGAAACCGTCCGTCGCCGTGTATAATTTTGAATGCGACAGGAATTCTAGCCACGTGTCTGGACTCTGGTATAATAAAACAAGCTGTTCTTTTCCAATACAGTAAGTGACACGGTTGGCTATAATACAGGATCGTGGCGAAAACAAAGGCCTAAACCCAGCAGTATATATCAACACGATGATGACGAAGTGACGAAAGGCTATCAAAGTGGCACATTTTGGCTTAAAGAAGATTATAAAAAAATATATTACAGTCTTAGGCTTTACTGGAAGTGCAGAACAAACAAACCTCACCACTTTGAACATTGAAACATACCACTTGTTGCCTGTTGGAGGGCTGCCTCTCCCTTGCCTTGTCTAACACCTTCTTCCTTGCAAGTTCTTTCTCTCTCACATGCATGGTGTGCTTCAGTTCCTCCCTGGCATGCTTGCAGATGCTCTCATATTGAGAAAGTTCTCCTATCACCTGGAAAAAGTGTTAAACAGTTCTTGCTCTGTGGTCTGTGACTCTATACTCGTCGCGTCTTTTCCGCGCTCTCGCCCCAAGTCCTTTCTGTGTGGCCCTTCAATAGATTTTTGTACTTAACGGTGTTGGTTCAAAATTCAATGGTAATGGTATATTATTAATGGTACGTACAGTAGAAGCATCTTCGATTGGCCGCCGATTTTACTTTTTCAGATGGTCCGTATCAGATAGAAAGACAGCCACCTTCAGTTACACATTTAACGAATATAATAACGACCGTTTATTTGGTAAACTAAATTAAATGACTTGAAGGTAGGTCCCTATAATAATTGACTGCAGCCCTGTAGGTAGCAATCGCCGCTTCAGTCTACTCGTGACCACGGCAACCACAACGTTGCCGAAACGTTGGGAACTAAGTTTACATAATAAACAACCACGATTAGACCCGTTAAATTACTCAGAGTTGTGATTCATAAAAAAGAGCATACCTTCGCTTCGATGCGCTGTACCTCACAGTTCCTGTACTCTTCGACGGCAGTGAGCGTAATAGATAAGTTCTCCAAGCCAGTGCTAAGCGATTTGTTGACTATTTCATTATTGGCATAGTCTTTCAGCACTTTAGCAAGCTCATCTCCTTTATCTCTCAACCTAAGAGTTACAACATTATTTATTATTTAAAGGTAATTTACATACATATCTATTTAGTTTATTAGGCTACCTTGCGGTCTTTCTAGCGTAGTCGCAGAAAACTGAACACAGTTCACCGAAATTTTTCTCTACGTTACTAATGCGATCTTGTATGAATTTAGCCTGTTGTTCGTAGCTCAATGAATGAGGAGTATCTCCGCGAAACATTTTTCGCAACTTTTTGTATTTGTACAGATAGTTATCACAAAATAGAACGTACATATAAGATATTCGAAGATTTTTTGTTTTGTTTTTGTTTGATTAGGGCGCGCTGTTGTCATGGAAACGTTTGAAGTTTACGCACGGGTACCAACTTTACCAATAGACGCCGCAGTTCCGGTGCTCAGATTATTTTCCTGTGTTGACGGTCGTGCCAAGTATGAAATAAAATCGAGTCGAACTTGTTCTTACCATAGATAATAAAATAAAAAATAATCTGTGGGGATTTCAAACACATGTCAACAACAGAAAACAGCTGTTCGTTCTACAAAAATATTGAATTTTTTTTAAAATGAACGAGGAAATAAACGAATATGATATATATCATCAAGATTTCACCACTGCCTCCGAATGGGAAGTTTTTATTGCTCGTATTGAGGAGGTACTAAACGAATGGCGTCTATCAAAATCAAAAATATTACAGGACCAAGTTGAGTACACAAAGAAATGGATAAGGAAATCTGAAGAAATACAATTTCAAGGCTTAAACTTCACTTTGTCTTACCACACAGTGGAACCTGTGACGAATGCCTCAGAGAAAAAGAAGAGTGAGGGTGGATCTAAGCCTACAAATCAGTTATTCAACCAATTATGGGAGGCCACGAAAAAGTTCATGGACGAAGACGATGGCAGCCCCTTCCCCGTGTCCAACTGGTATGGCCTGAAGCAGTACTTAATGCTGTATCCCAGTAATCCCTTAGTACAGGAAAATCAGATCAAACTTGTAATGAGTTCAGTTAATATCGCCTTTGCCAATGTTGACTGTGCTGTACCATTCTTTGTCAAAGTCAGAGAGCATTGGCAGCTATGCTTCCTCGGAATATACGAAGATAGTGAACGTAAGACCAGTTTCGACACAATCCATCTGAAGAGGATACCAAATCAATGTTCTCACTTGAATGGTCTTGCCAATCTGTTCAAAGGTAAAATTGCCTCACCAGTTTCCTTAGAGCCAGTGCTGATGTCGGCAAAGTTCTCTTACGAGCTAAAAGACCTCGAACCATTTGCTTGGAGAAAGCCTTCAATTACTAATGAGTTCCTATCTATTGATGGATTTGATGTGAAAAAATTAATAGAGTTACCATTTGGCGCAGTGAAGAATCCAGTGCAAAGTGCACTGCTCAATGTCATTTGGCCAAGATTTATTGAAAATGCTGTCATTGATTCTTCTACCTATTCAGATTTTGACCCTATAATGGCTCCAACTTGGTCGATCAGTATAAAGATGAGGGACAACATGGCTTGCCAACTGTCGGAGATTATTGGAAAAGTCATGGATCTTTTGGAGAATAACCGGCTTTTGATGGACACTTTAGGACTCAGCCGAAGCCTAGGCTTAGTGAATCCTCTGCATAAAATCACCGAGGCGCCAATTACAATATCCAAACTGGTTAAGGCTGCAATTGGCTCCAAATTATCTTCAGAGTTTAAGGGTCCTATAGGCGACGACTTGATGATGCCACTGCTGTATTACATATTCCCTGATGCAGTAGAGGACAATGGTTTTAACTACCCTCAAATTTTGGAAGTGGAGCAGAAACAGGTAACTGGAGCCAATTTTATTTTAACCTAACAACTGTCCTCGCAGCCCTCGACACAGATCTGGGACACAGCAGATATGCGGTTCAACCATAAAATGTTTACTGTTTGATCAAATACTTGAAGAGGAATTCACTGTAGGGACCAACCCCTAATATGTCAAATTGAAATGCTGGTGTTCTATAAAAATTTCATGTTAAACTGCAATTTTTTGCAAGAAACCGCTGATGGGAAAGTCTTGTTTATCATAAAATTTCCGACCTAAGATTTCTTGGACCATATTCAATGCAGGTTTTATTTAGCAAAATACAAATACTTTTCACTTTTAAAGTCTACTTTGAGTTAAACAGTCTTTATTTACAAAAACTCGATTCCTTAAAACACTCCTCAAATGCAGTTTAAATAGTCTGTGATAAAGGGAAATACTTTACCATGAACTAATTAAACTGCATTAGAGGTTCGTGTTTTAATAAATAACATTGAAAAAGTGTAGTGTTAATGTTATGTATGGTACATAAATTAAGGCCGACTTGTCACTTTTGGCTTATGTATGAAGAATTTTAGTAAATGCTGTTTAACCCACATTTAAGAAAGTGGTGAAAGTCGGCCTTAGTGTACCTTCCTTAAGTCTTTGAAGAACCAACCCTTGTATCGCAGGAGCCGCGTCTGTGCAGCTACGTGAAGACTTCGCCGGAGGGCGGACTGGCGTGGCGCGTGTCTCTGGCGGCGGCGCGGCTGTATGACGCGGGCGGCCTGCCCTACCTCGCGCATCTCTGGTACGAGTTCACTCAGGAACTGCAGTACAGATGGGAGCACAGGATCCTGATCCCAGGGTAAGTGTTACGCTTTTTGCAGGATCATAACGTTAATTTTTGGCGAGCTGATTCGGCAAAGGGCCCGTGGATGCGGCTGGCGATAGACCGCGGAAGATGGCGCGCTGGGAATAAGGCCTGTACCCAGGAGTGGGCAGAGGGGGCTTGATGATAGTTGCTTCATCAGTTTCATAAGGATACATTAGGCATATGGATGGACTTCCCTGCCTACCATAATAGGTTTGAAAGTAAAACACAATTCAAATGTAACAATTTATTTTAAATCTGTATGCTGGCTTCAACAGTGTCGTTAAAAATATAACCATATTTACAAATCTCTGATTTACAATAGATAAATTAAAATACGAAATAAAACTGTATTCCGAAGATAATAGCACCATTTGGATTGAGCTTGTGTTGCATTTGGCTACATTAGTATAGTAATATAAACATCCTTTAGATCTCTATCTAAATATTTACAACTTATCAAAATTATTTTATAATTAGTATAACATATTACTTATTTCCTAGAGTACAAGTGTCATATATTTAGTTCAGTGGTAATATGAAAAACACTGGGTAAACACCGTGTCTCCTACTCAATAAAATTAAATCCATAAGGACCTACCTACTTCGTTAACTTGTGTTGTCGTGCTTATAGTCTCGAGCTGGACGGAATCGTGACTAGTCAACTAGTATATGAGATATATATATATATATATCCACCTAAAAGTAAGGGCTTAGTGTTAAAGTCCCATCTCAAGAGTTAGTTAACTGTTAAAATAAAACTTCAACACACGCTATAGACACAATTGAGTGGAAGGACATGTGGATGAACTTAAGTCAAATTATACATACAAGTTATTACAAACTACTCTTCAGAAGGAAGGTCATGCTACTCATGCTTCACTGCAAGTTAGTAGACATAAGGCCGAATATATTTCTTTCCATCTTATTTCTCCTATGTGATTGCACAACGGTCTTCTGCTAGTTTCGGGGAATATCCTAGCGTGGCCGGCGTGGCAGTAGCCACGGGTTTTGTCGCTGGATCTAACGCTCCAGCGGCGTGGGCGTGAAGTCACTGGGCGGGGTCACTGGGCGGGGTCCGGGGGCGCGTCGCGCAGCTCGTCCCAGGGCGGGCTGGCACGTTCCCCGGCGGGGGAGCGGCGCGGGCGGCGGTTGCGGGAATGCGCGGGGTTGGGGCCGGCGGCGCTTACGTCACGCGCGCAGTACGAGGTGCACGGCGCGCTCGCCCGAGGCGACAGCGAGCAGCGCGCGCGTGGCATCCCTCCGCGGCCCCCGCGCGCACTGCCCGCGCCCGCACCGCCCCCAGCGCGCTATAAGGGCACCAGGCCGCCGCGCGCCGTCGCGTTGCGCGCCATGTAGATGTCCATGTCGTGATCCGTCCAGTTGTCCGACGTGTCGCAGTAGCCCATGCCCAACGAGCCCACGCTGTAGCGGCTGGCGGGGCGGGAGCGGGAGCGGGGCCTCCGCCGCGAGCCCGACACGCCCGCTCCACCCGCCGCTCCGCTCAGCGACAGCCGCGACGCCCGCTCCGACGCTCCGCCCAGCGACTGCCGGGACTGCCGCAGATCTGAAACATGTAATGCCGATCACGAACCACCGCTGCGATTGCGCGGGCCGAAGCGTGCTCGAAAGGAAAGGTGACGAAAGCAACAGAAGCAGACAAGAGTTTGGATCACTCACCGGTCCGCGATCCCAAGAGGCTGCCCGGATACCCGGGAGGTCCATAGCGGCCAGAGTGAGAATAGCTGTGCTGCGACTGTCCGTCGGCGAGAGAGCGCGCGCGACCGGGCCGGCCGGGCAGGGGGTCGGGAGGTGCCGGTTCAGTGTAGGTGCGTGCGCGGGGGATCGACCGTGCGCTATAGGCGGACACTTGATCCCACTCACGCTGCTTGCCGAAGGCGCCGAGCGCGGCGAGCGAGGAGAGCGGGCCGCCGGGGCTGGGCGTGCCGGCGGCGCAGCACGCGCCCGGCAGCTTGTCGGCGGGCGCAAGGCGGTGCACGGTACGCGCGCGCCGCCGCGACATGGCCGCGAACACCAGCACGGCCACCACGATGGTGCCGCAGATGGCGGCGCTGGCGGCAATCGTGATCTTGTCCATGTTGGACGCGGCAGCCGACACGGTGCGCACCTCGCGGCACTGCGCGTACGGCACTGACTCCGGGCTCACGTGTACCTCCTCCAGGGAGATCACGCAGACCACGATACACTCCTGTTGGATATACGAAGAACATGAGACTCGATTTTACGTAGATGAAATTGGACGAATTGCAAGCTTTGCAAATAATGATGAATGTCAATGGCAATTTACCTGTGATGGTACGTTCTTGATCTTGAATTCTCTTTCACTGGCTTCTAAGGGCGGTCCTTGCTTGAAACTTTTGTCTCCAAACAGGCGGTAGACGACCCGAAAACCGAGTATATTCGCAACATCAGAGTCCCATTGGATGATGACCGAATTGTCTTGCCGGTACGCATTCTTGACGATCACTTCATTTGAGTCGTCGATTTTGGCCTTTTGGGGCGGAAAGTTCATGATAACCGGGGGGCGCTGGTGCGGTGCGTGGCGCCATGTGGGGGCGGCTGGCTTCACGGAGGGGGCCCGAGGCGGCTTACCGCTACTCGTGGTGGTAGGCAAAGCTGTGGTTGGCTTTGGAGCAGCCTCTGTGCTAGTAGTTGAAGTTGCCGGAACGGTGGACGTGGAACTAGTAGTACTTGTTATTCTTGTAGTAGTTGGGAATGTGGTCGTTACGGTATTCCACTCAACGCTTTCCTTCTTGGGCCTGACTGAGTGCTCCTGGTATACCGTAGTAGTTTCGTACTCACAGACCAGCTCGCTCGGCTCGAGGCTGTAGAATCCTCTTTCGCGAAAATGTTGAGGACTGCCGCAAAATTGGGGATTTCTTTCCCGAGAAGTGACTTGTAGCTCTCCGTTGCGGATCCATTCTATAATCCATCGCAAGCGACAGTCACAATTCAAGAATCTTCCGCCTAAACTAAGGCCACGCAGCGTGTGGTTAAGATGAGCTAATGCTTCTTCTGGAACTGTTGGAAGCGGATTACCATCTAAAGCCAGAAGCGTTATGGATGGATTCTTTAGAAAAGCGCCCGATGGCAATTTGTTGAGCAAGTTAAATCCAATATCCAGGACTCGTAGTTCTGTTAAAGTTCCTATAGCGGCTGTTGGAAATTCTGGTAAAAGATTGTTCAATAGGCTCAGTGAGCTCAACGTGTGCATTATTCCAGTGAAAGCGTTTTCTTCCAGACTGTGAATAACGTTTCGTTCCAAGTTCAATGCTGTTAAAGAATGAAGACCGTCAAATGTTTGTTTTCCGCCGGGTCCAGGCAGCTCTCTGATGCTATTCTGGGATAGATCCAAAAAGGCCAGGCTTCGTAAACCTTGTATGCACTCTGGGACTATCTTTTGCTTAGTTCCCTTGAGATTCAAATTCTTCAGCGAGCCTTCCAATCCTGTGAGCGCATGGTTGGCTAATGTTACATTGTTGTCTGATAACTTGAGTGTAGTCAACTTTTGAAGCGTAATAAAAGAATGGTTTCCGATGTAAGTTATCTTATTTTTCGATATATCTAATAATGAAAGGTTTATGAGTATTTTTAGGGCCTTCACTGGTAGTTCAGTGAGTTCGTTGTCTTGTAGGTTTAGATTCTTCATGTAGGGTCCCTGACCCCTGAAGGCGCCATCCTCAATCTTCCGTACCCTGCAGCCAGAGATCTGCACGTTGTGTATCTTGAGGTGGGCGAACATGTTGTCCGTTAGCGCTGGGATTGTGGAATTGTTGATGTAGAGCAGGTCGATCGGGATGATTCTGGCGCTCGCGTTCATTGCATCCAGGAGTGCCACGAAGTCCACCTGGAAGTAACACATGGAGAGAAAGTTCAACAATACGTATTTTAGAAAAAAAATGTGCCTTCTGTTTCTCAGGTTCATGACGGGTTAGAGGAGTATTTAAGTAGGTCGTGTGATATAGTGAAGTCATCTACAGGCGATTAAAATAACTATACCTGGTCGCACTGCACGGAGAGGTCCCTCGCGAGGTTGAGTGCGCACACGCAGCTGGCCTGCAGCGCCGGCACGTTGTCCCACGGACACTGCGCCGCCGCTCGCGCCGCCAACGTCAGAACAACCAGCGTCACGAGCGTTAGCGGCGTCAAAGGTCTGGGCGGCCACGCGCCCACGCGGCGAGCCCTCTGCAATAGACAAGGGAGACGTGATTAGGCATCGAAAACGGATTCAGGGAAAGTGTTGCCTGCAAGCAAGATTCTCGTAGAAGAAATTATATTCTGGTTAAATTATGAGATGTGCTAAGACTACATAATATGTTAAATAGATAAGAATATACCTACATAAGCAGCCTATATACGTCCCGCTGTAGGGCTCAGGCCTTCTTTCAGGCAGAGAGGATGGGTTTGATCACCACGCGTGCCCACCGCAGATTGGCGATTTCAAGCGCTGAGGTATATAAATAGCTCAGACACTCAGGTTTCCTCACGATGTTTTCCTTCACAGTTAGCGAGTGGTATTGCTACTATAACTTCACAAATATACATAACTTAGAAACAAAGTCATAGGTACATGCCCGCACTGGGAATCGAACCTGAGGCTCTCGCTTTCGAGTCCAATGTTCTATCCACTAGGCTACCACCGCTGTATAAGACTATACAAGGTAAATAAATAATGCTCATTTCCTGAAACCCGTAAGTTAGAGTTAGTGATACATTTGTTCTGCTAATAAAAGTATTTTTTTCTTAAATTTCGTTTTTTTTTCGATACTTTTATTTTATGTGGTTTTCTGCTTTGTAGTGGCGTTATTTGATAGATGATAAGCCCGTAAAGCGCGAACTCAATAATTTTATTTACATTCTAAACCCTGATATTTCAAAAAAAGTCTAGATAAGCAAAAAAACCGAGAGAAATATATGTAAGAAAAAAAAAAGTTAAAATTTTTGCAGATTTTCGTAACGGTAAAACACAAACTCTAATTGAGGTGTTCCAGGTCTTGCACATTTTAGAGGTAACACTATAATACAACGTGCTATTGAAATAACGGAAAACCTGAAAACTGTTTCTTCAGTATAAACAATTAAACCACTTTCTTAGCAAAAGTTTGAAATAATCAATTTATTTTCTATTTTTATAAAAAAATACCGAGAATTGACCGCGTCTAGGTTTATAAAATATTTTAAAAAATTTTGAAGTAGTTTAATCATCACCGAAGGAACGATTATCAGGTTTTCCGTTATTGCAATAACGTATTCTAAGAAGATATCTCACGTATTCGAAAATACCGTAATCTAATATGTAAGTACCTACATATTATACAAAATTTGTGTTTGGACCATATTCTAACAAAATCTTTTTTGGAATCTCGCTGATGAAATCTGTGAAGTGAGGTCATTATTGTACGTTTTTAGATTATTTCTCTGCTTTTTGACACGTATCTATTTATTGGTCTCCCGTGCCGCCATATTGATCGCGTAACAATACCGCACCTTATGAGTAATATCCGGAATTCTTTAAATATGGCTGGGTGAGTATCAGATAACCAGTATTAGATTTGTGTTACCTATTACAGAACACAATTGTTATGTAACATAGCTTATAAGAATTCAGCGACATAATTTGTTTCGCAAACCCCATATTTCGGTGATCAGTTTTGGTTGTTTGGCCAATAAAAAAGATGACTTACGACTCTGTTGACGTTTGTTGTGAATGAAATTAAAATCTATTGAGAAAATCGCCTATGCAGTAACACTCGAAATATTTCAGTGAAAGCGTAGCGGATTGGGCTAATGTGACTAATTGAAGCCACCACCCGAGATTGATGCGAGCTTAGAGCGTTGACAGCGGTCTGATGCGGCCGAAAGGAAAATTGACACTTTAAGGGCCGGTTTCTGAATTGAGAATTTCACTATGTAAATACTTACGTAACGTTGTGTCACGCTCTTTTCTGAGAAATTTGAAGACTACAGTTCACTATTTCCTTAGCGAAATTCTCAATTCCGAAACTGGCCCTAAGTGATCTTCGTAGGCTACGGTATTCACGAAAATTCAAATCGAGGAGGCACATGCCCTAAATGTTAAGTGAGCAGACAATTAAACCTTAACACAGCCTTAACGGTGTACCGCAGCAACCAATTTACAAACTGTAACCGTCTGATTTATGAAAACACGATTCCTCTAAAACACTCCTCAGAGATAGTTTAAATAATCTGTGGTTACGTCTTTCCCTTTACCGCCGACTATTTAAACTGCCTCTGAGGTGTGTTTTAAGGAATCGTGTTTTTATACGACCTTTAGAGTTTGTAAATTGGTGGCCGCGGGAAATATTCATAACAGTTTTCCTCACAGATATAGTATATCTGTGGTTTTCCTCCATAAACCTCTAACTAGAGACGCGGCGGAGTCTGGCGGAATCCGTTTCCGCTCGGGCACCCTCCGTAATGTTTAATTATGTAGGTGCTTGTATTTAAAGAGAGGCTGTGCATCTCGCCGCCTCGCTTCTACATTTTACTATACACTGTTTAAACTGCGACACTTTTACTTCCAACGGTTTGCTGGTTTGCGACTTTCCGTGGAGGGCTGAGAATGTTTTTCACATCGAAAACAAAAGGTAATTGGAGGGAAAGCTCTAGTTTTCCGGTGCGATTTCGGCACGGCTTCCGCGTCACGCTGCACTGGGCTCTGCCTGCAGACCATGGCCCAGTGCCGCTATAAGTTGCAGTGTCTGTGTTTACAGGCGTCTAATGATGTATTGTGAACTCGCGCACTCAGCCTTTGCGCGGAGGTTACGCTTTGAGAAATTGCTCCTCGAAATTACTTTTATGGCCAATTTCTAATTTCACCAAATTGGCACCCACGCTCACTTTCGTTTTAGCTACGTGTTGGTCTCCTTTTTGGACATATAAATACAAGTTTTATTGTGAAGTCATGTAGCAATTAATACAGTTAGTATGTGGCCTTTTAAATTCCTGATTTCTAAACCGCGCAATAAATCGAAAGAACGTTTCCTTCCCTCGCGTGCCTACATTAAGAACTAATAAATCAAATCTATCCACGGATTACGAAGGTCATATAGATTAAGAGAGCACTCCCATGCATTCGGAAGTAACTTTTCATTATCCTTTTGAAGCGTGAACATCTGCGATGTCGTCGCATTCTGTGATATCACGAGGCTTGTATTAACTACATAACATGTTTCGTCGTCGAGATTCGTAGCTAAAAACACCTGTACCTGTTTGCCGCACGTCATGGTGTGTGACGCGCTGGGCCGTCGCGTCGTCGGTTTAGTGTGTAGTGTGTACCACTACCCTATTTACATGAGTTAAGTCTCGTTGCTTGGTAACGGTACCCGAGGCCGCCGAGCCGTCAGCTTCTCGCCTCTCTCGATTGGTCCGGCTAATTCAATTCACTTTCGCGTGGCCTTTCCTGGCCTTGCGGATCTGCCAAGCCCGAATACTTTCGTAGGCACGCCGATGGAACAAGCCATTCCTTCATATTTACCGGTAACAACTGCGGTGGCAGCGCAGTGGCAGAACGCTGGCCTCACATTTGGAAGGTCGTGAGTTCGTATCCCGGCATGTACCAATGACTTTTTTTTTCTAAGTTGCGTACATTTGTGAAGTTGTAGTAGCAATACCACTCGCTTGTATGAAGGAAAACATCGTGAGGAAACCTGAGTGTCTGAGGTGTTCACATACCTCAGCGCTTAAAATTGCCAATCCGCGGTGGGCACGCGTGGTGATTAAGCCCATACTCTCTTTTTCTGAGAGAAAGCCTGTGCCCTGCAGTGGGACGTATATAGGCATAAAAATACACGCAAGACAGCTGTAAAGTTTGTAATGTTCGTTTTATTGTGATTAAATTGCAGGTCCGATGCTTCCGTTGTTACCGGCAGTTACTGTATCGATTACGTTGCGTGCGTGCATATTCGTGATTGTTAAACGGACAGAGGAGAACTTAGATTGAAGTGGCATTGGCACCACAGAATACATAGACAAAACTCAAGAAAAATTAAAAAATAATACCATAAAAATATTTTTGCGGGGTTTTCGGGGTCCCAAAAAATGCGAAAGATCAAGTTACTCTAATAATAAAAAAACATTAGATTTCGGGTTTATGGGTAGATGCATTACAACATTATTTTACGAGATAATACGAATACTGATAAACGCTTCCTACATTAAAGGTTTTACGTGCGAGTTGTGACGTCATAGTTTGAGTTCGATTTGTATGGCGCGTTTGTGTACCACGTGACTACAATGACTTCGACAGGTCACATTATGAAAAGTATTAGTCGTAGAGAAAAAAGTTAACCACGGTTATTTATCTTTTAACGTAGGCCACGTTAAAAGATAAATAACCGTGGTTAACGGTTATTTTAGAACATTTTTTGTGCAAGTTCTCCATTGGTGCGTTCACTCAAGTAACTGAATGGGCAGAGTGGAGGCACAGAGGCTCGTGCGTTATTGCATGTTGCTGTACGGAAAGAGATCCCAGCCGCGCTATACAGAGTGATTTTGAAATCGTTGGCTATGTTTTAGGGTACCTATGTTCTTTTCATTCTGATAAACAGTATTATTAATGATTTAACAGTAATGGTATAGCATATTTATTTGTAAAGCTCGCCTTTGTAAATGCTATTTCTTATGTAGTATTTCCTGTTCAATGTCTCGTGTGCAATAAAGTATAATATTAAAAAGTAATCGTGATTTCCGACCTTTTTAGGGTTCCGTACTTCCAAAAAATGTATATTTCGACACTCAAAGGAATCAAAATTTATAGGTTACTTACTCTCCGTTGACCTAGAACTATGAAATTTGGCAATGAAATATGAAATATCGTCTTATGCTACAAACATAGGGAAAAATCTGACAAGTATATACCTATTTGTAAATAAATCATAAAAATATGGTCTTTGAAGTTCGGGAAAAGCTCGGAAAAACTACGGGACTCGATTCCTGAACTATTTATGATATGTATCATAAGTACCTATCTACAAATTTGTACGGAACCCGTGCGCGAGTCCGACTCGCATTTGGCCGGTTTTTTTTCGAAAGTGAATCCAAACTAAAGTGATAGAAGACTACTGTGTTGAAAGATATTTTCTATCATGTTTTAAATGTTTAAGAGTCGGTCGTTCGATATGCGTAAACAAGTGAAATAACAGAGTTGATCGACGCCGACCATAAGACGCATAGTTTTTTTCGATGTTTATTACTTTTCGTCCCGATATTGCTTATGTTTAAGTGAATTAATTTTGGGTAACCTTTGTTTGACGGGCCATTGCATTTTTTTTATTATCGCCATATGTGGTTCGAATGTTCCCTTAAAAACGGTGAACGAATTCGAAGTCACCCTGTAGTTAAGTTGTACCAGCCAGCACGTAGTATTATGGTACTGCATACATAACCGTGTGTGACCTAACAATTCGTAACACGTTTCGTTGTTAGGAATTAACGATAAGCGATCGATACACACTGGGCGTGTGAAAAATATTTTTGTGATTTTCTCTTGTACCATTGTAACCGGAGTTTGTTTCTAAAGAAATATGTTTCAAAACAACTGGACAGGAAACCGGTTAGATTAAATTAGATTATAACACTTTATTGTACCTTCACACCAGAAAACAAAATACATTAAAAGGCTTACAAGTCTCTCTAGACTGATCAAATGTTGGCTCTATTTCAATAAGATGTGCTAAATCATTGGTCCTTATTGCGTGGATCTTAACGTTAAGTTGAACAAATAGACACAATTTTGCCAGACAAAATTAGAGCGAGGTAGTAGGTACCTTAATTTATGTAGATTTCGCAGATGGGCCAATTGATAGACAGGAAAAACTGTACCGCTCAGCTTTGCATTATTCAGTGGAGTAAGCTTTTTGCTATAGACGCAGTTCGATGCCGCCTGCCCACTTGGTGAAAGTCACCATAATTACAGTCGAATAGTGCTCTGACAACACAATTTCATGATATGAAGATTAATAGAACACTTTCTTGCCTTCTAATTGATGTTAACATGTCTCATAATGGTAAATACAGTGTCACATGGATGCAAACTGCAAACTTCGCTGTTGGCAAAGTTGCGCCGAAACGGTCTGAAGTGTCTAGAGTTTGTAGAACTTCACTGGAAACTGTTGGTAACCATCGAACACACTCTTGTGTTGTTCAGAATTAACGGGCGCACTAAAATTTCCATCGGCATATGTGGCTTAGTGTGGAATAGTTGGTTTAATCGTCAAATACGCCAAAAGATATTAAGGGCACTCGTTACTTGTTTGTATTGGCAGCCTCGGAAAGCAGATAGCCGAATTGTTTGCCAACCTCTAATAGGAGACGGCACGTAGTTTTAGAAGAAGAAGAAGAAGAAGAAAGACATTATACCAACAAGATACATCACAGAAACAAAATAAGCAGATAAGTAGCATAATATGCACAACAACAGAAAGAAAACTAAATACACAACAGAAAAAACGAAATTAGACAGACGAAACGTTTTAGAAATATTTTTGCGATGAAATACCTCATTTTCGGACGCTAAAATTTTATTGAAAAGTACAAAAAAATCACGACTTACAGCTACCGAACCGAAAATAAATAAGGAGATTCATAAGCTTCACGTTGGTTCATGGCCGAAAAACTATGGTAAAAAACGTAGGTCTAGATAGCATTAACACCAATAGTCTTTTTGTGGTGTGAATGCAATCTAGTTCCAAGTCCGTGATCCTAAGTTCTCGGTCGTTAGTCCTAATAATCACTATTAACATGATTGAGAGAATAGTCAGACACTTTGCCTAAATTATCTGTAATAAAACCGGCCAAGTGCGTGTCAGGCCACGCGCACAGTAGGATTCCGTAGAAAGAGGGGGTTTTATCTGCTTTACAGAACTAAAATCTACATCGATTTTGTACGAAGTTTTCCTTTTATATTAAGTTGGACGCCTATTACTCTTATAACTTGTTAAGCCTTCTTAGCTTTAAAGCTTAATATTTCGCTAAAGAACCCTAAATAAAAAAAACCGGCCAAGTGCGAGTCGGACTCGCGCACGAATGGTTCCGTACCATTATCTATACAACATTAGACACAAAGATCGAGAAAAAACCGCAAAAAATCACATTTGTTGCCCCCCTTAAATATTTATTTTATTTTAATTTAATTATTTATGTTTGAAGTGAATATAGAACTAAATATTCTATGAATATTTAAAACGTCTATCTGTTGCCTTTATTAATATTGAGCAAAAAATGGCAAAAAAATTACGTTTGTTGCCCTGCCCCTCTTAAATATTTATTTTATTCTGTTTTTAAGATTTGTTGTTATAGCGGCAACAGAAATACATCATCTGTGATAATTTCAACTGCTTAGCTATCACGATCCATGATATACAGCCTGGTGACAAATAGACAGACGGACAGTGAAGTCTCAGTAATAGGGTCCTGTTTGGCACCCTTCCGGTACGGAACCCTAAAAATGATCTTCCTACAACCACAATGTTTTTAAAAGATACAACGATACCCCAAACTATGGTGTAGGCAAGAATAAAAATTGCATCTCTAATTTAGTTGTAGGAGGGGTAAAGTAAAAAAAAAATTTCACTCCATCTGCTCGAAATGATGCATTTTGATGCCCAAATTTAGGACCCAAAACACGCTATTGTTGTTTAAGCTAAGATGCATCAAAGTAAATAGACTCAAAATTGGGGTTTGAATCTATTTACCTTTAGGTATCTATCCTTAGTAAACTATCCTTTTCCACTATATTTGAACTCGCAGTCATTGAACACATGCCAAAGCTGAGTGACCGAGCGTGCACCTAAATATTAAATTAAATACATGCTGGTCCGTCTAGATTTCATTAAAAGAATTTGCTTTCAGCGTTTGAGTGACAGATCGATTTAACTTTTACCTCCGCAGTTGACCCACTCGGGTGTCGCTGAGTTGGGTACGACTTTATTGAAAATATTTCGTCATTCGATGCCAACCTGTCATTATAATCACAAAAGCATTATTTTTCTTCTAAGAAGGTGCTTGTGAATGTTTGTCCTTTCTACAACGCGCTATCTCTCTTCTTTATGTTGCGTATATACGTCCCACTGCAGGGCACAGGTCTTATCTCGAACGAGAGTATGGGCTTAATTACCACGCCTGCCCACCGCGGATTGGCAATTTCATTCTGTCATAATTAATTATCTAAAACGCAAACAAAAACAATTGAGGACCTAGTGAATGAGGAATAGAAGAAGATACTAAACGGTAAATTAAACAGTAAAGTTGTAACGGTGCAAACCTTCTTACACCATTTCTGATCTTTTCTTTCATTCTGTCTATCATCTTCAACTCAAAATTTAAGATTACGTCACCCATTCTAGATTTTTTTCGGATTTTCATTACTACTTCACCAAGGATTTTGCTTCACCCTTTGACTACCGAATATCTATGACAACTACTTGTGAATTGCTTATTTTCCTATTTTTATTTTGTTTTTATCGAAGTTTTCTGTTTACCACCACTTACCTACAGTTTCCGAAATAAAACCACAGTTATTGAAGTTTTACATTTTATTGTATCGTTTACATCAAGAACTCTAGCTATACCGAAACTCGTTTAAAAGTAAGAAATAAACTACATTTCAAGCGATTTCTATTGTAAATATTAGCATCAGTCAGATTTTTTTGTATATTGACTGGATTCATCATTTGTTTCATTTAATAATAAGAAACGTGCTTAATAAGAAAACCTCATATAATATTTTTTAATAACTTTGTCATAGATTACTGACAGATAATTTGAATCGATAATAATCGCCGTTTCGATAGCCAAATAAAGCTCAGCTTTGTGTCTATCAATTTTTAGCTTTGTTTTTTAAACCAATCCGATTACGACATTGAATTTCTGATGATCTGTCCGATAACGGACGAGAAATGTCCGGAAATTCGACCTGGATTTTGTTTATCATAGGCCGGTAATTCTCACTTAATTGTTTTAGGAAGTTAGGCCCGCTGTGTAAGACTCTTGGCTTTTCCATTCGCACGTCAAGGCTCCGAATTATTAATTGGAATCCTTGGGAGCGGCACTGTCTAACTTTCGTTCTCGGTGAATATCAATTTCAGTCTGTGACTTACACCCGCCTCTCACTACATTTATGGTACTTAACATTTTTTATGATCGAATTCGCGTGGTGTCCTCAAGAGCCTGTTGATTGATTTTTTTTATTGTGCTAGGTAGGGTGTATAAATCTTTTTGGAGAATACGGAAATACAAAGGAAAGAAAACAGTTAACCATGCCATGTACAACAGATAATTATTTAGTTACACAGTCGTCCAGCTATGTTACGGACGACGTAACAAAAAGTTAAAAGATTCTGCTGTGGACCCGGACAAACTGGAAACTCGTACGTAAAGCACTGGAAGAAGGGTTTCCTACCGACTATTTCTGTCGGTCACCGTACTTTCTCGTCAAAAATCCAGAAACTGCATTTTCCTGTTATAGAAATATCGTCGTAAAATTGTTTTAATTTGATTACTGTAGAATTTCTCACACTGCAAGATTTGTTATAATTTTCGTTGTGTTAACAGTACAATTTTTTTGTTGTTAATACCAAAGATTTATTTGTATTAATATATTTTGTTATTTTTATCCTACATTTTCTTTGATTCATGATTATGTAAAAAAAAGTTGCTAGAGCAGGGCTTCCCAAACTTATTTTGATTCTGACGCTCTTGGGAGTTATCCATTTCTTTGCGACATCGACAGGGCGAAGGATGAGCTTGCTTTTCTACACAGCTTCTCAAAACGGGGCTCAAGTATGGAAATTGTCACTCATCTCTTTCTCCTTATACTTGTCCTTTTGACTGCAACTTGCAATCTGTGTGGATAGCTTCGCGACCCCCCCGCAACGCACAGATTGGGAAGCCCTGTGCTAGAGGAAGATTAGTTCATTTATTTGACACTAGATGTCGTTTGTCCATTTCTACATTACAGTATGGTTGTGTCTTACACCACAGTATATGAAACTTTATTGTCAAGCCTTGTATTGATCTTTCTAAAGGTTAAACGGGGAGTGATGATCGGATTTGTCACGCGACTGTGTGACGTCCACCGCCGATTGTTACGCTTTTGGTGGGCTAAAATCCCTCTGACCCCCAAACTTTCTGAAAGGTCCGTCCGTCTCTTTAATATATATGATGATATGACGCGTGTCTGTCTGTCCGACCTTAAAAGGGCTTTTCATAATTTGGACCGTCATAGGGACCCAGTTGGAATTTTCACAGAACATGAGGCGCACAAGTTATTATGGTGTTTGACGAACCAATTATAAAAAAGGTTAGATTTTTTAGATTTTTTTGGTATGGCTCTTTTATAAAAATTATCTGGGGGAACCAATCAATCGATGTCAATCGCACTAATTGCCAAGTCAATCTATTTATTTAAAACATAAAAGATTTTTAATATTGATATGGTCACTATATAAGATGTTGTTAGGTTAGCTAATTACGTAATAACTTAAGACAGAAGGACCCTTAAGTAGTAGGGACTGAATAAATTAACCGACTTGCTATTACATGGATCTCACAACTTTATACGGTAGAAGAACTGAGTTGCGAGACTTGGTTTTTTTACAACTTATGTTTTTAATGGCATAATACATAGGTATATAGCTGTCAAACTTGGTGTGATTGTCGTCCCTACAGTATAACAAATAATAAAAAACCTGCTAAGTGTGACCCACTTAGGAGGTCCCGAACTAATTAAAGGAAACACATAATTGCTATGTAAATACATAATATTTTATTTATGTCGGTAAGGAATACCTAATCAGTGCGCTAGTCCGACTCGCACTCGGTTTTTTATATTAGGGGTTAAAGTATGAAATTGCCGTTTTATTGCAATAGGTTCTTTGAATTGACATAGAATCTTCATGGTTTGAGGTTTTCGAATGAAACTTTTTCAAATGGTTTCTATGATGTTCTTTTTTTAAAAAATGTGAAACATTTGAATATCGACTTTCAATTGTTTTTGTAATTAAATTTAGACAACAAAGATGGATACTGCGAAAATGCGAGTGATTATGAGGCACACATTTTTCGTATTTTTTTATTTTATTGATTTGACGCAAGTGAGTCAATATTGTGGGTAAGGTAACGTTAAACCATGCCGCTAATTCCTGGGTAGTTTGACTAGGGTCGGCTTCCACTATCTCTCTTAATTCATCGTTATTCACCTGTGTGGGCGGTCTTCCTCGTGGCTCGTTCTGTAAGTCGAAATTTCCATCACGAAAGCGTTTAAACCAAAATCGCACGGTGCGTTCATTAGTAGACCCCTCTCCAAACGCAGCATTGATATTGCGGGCTGTTTCTGCCGCGTTAGTTCCACGTCGGAACTCGTATTCAAAAATCACTCGAATTTTCGCAGTATCCATCTTTCTTGTCTAAATTGAATAACAAAAATAATTGAAAGTCGATATTCAAATGTTTCACATTTTTTAAATAAAGAAGATCATAGAAACCATTTGAAAAAAGTTTCATTCGAAAACCTCAAACCATGAAGATTCTATGTCAATTCAAAGAACCTATTGCAATAAAACGGCAATTTCATACTTTAACCCCTATTACTAACCATTAGGTTGTAAAATGTTTTTTAAAACATCTGTTTTAGGGGTACGGTGGGAGGACCCAGCTTTTAGTTCAAAAAACTTTTTGTGGAGCACGCAACACTTGAACTTGTAACGTGATTCGCAACGCAACCTATTGTGTTCTCACTGGACAATTATGCGTGCTAAGTAATTTATTGAGTATGGGGCAGGCTTTACTCTCTTACGCAATACGTGACACAATAGACCGTGTTATGGCGGCTCGTATCATCGGCGGGTACGTATGGACGGGCAAGCAGCAACTGATTACTGTGCCGTGCGTGTCTGCCGCGTAGACAAATTAGGTACGTCCGAGTAAAGGTCTATCCACGTTGCAACGGGCCGCGGGCGTGCGGGCGCAACGATACAAACTAAAACTCCTTAAATACTTATAAAGTTAGAGACTAAAATACAAGTACGAAAAGAAGCCTGTCCATCCCCGTGACGGCCGACAGCCCCGCCGGGCATTGTACCTTAAAAGTATTTAAGGTTTATTTTAGTTTACGGCCCGTTTGTAATGTGGAAAGGGCGCAACGATCAATGATACATGATTACCTAGATAATCCGTTGGATTATCCCCCGCCCCGTCCGGACGTGCACCGTGCCCATCTTCCACGCCTACGAGCCGGTCCACCGGAGTAATAAAGATTTTGGTTTTTTCCGCCGGACGTTGTAATGTGGATAGGCCTTAATAATTCAAGACGCAAGCTTACGGGTAACTGTGAGTACAGTGATCTTCACAGCAAAAAATCAAGTCGTAGAGCAAATGTTTTTTTAAATGACAAACTATTATTGACGTAAAGCTATTACTTTTATTGACAATAACTCTTCTTTTTCAATACAGCATTTGCTGGATTCGGATTTAATGTATTGTTATGCTCCCCTGGAAGTAAACGGACCAAGGATAATAAGACTGTCATATTTTAATATTTCAGTCGCATAGCATAAGTGGCATTGAATAATTTAAATTACAAAGGAAGAAATTGAAATTATGTGGTGTGTAAAAAAGAGTAACGAAAAAAATCTTCAAAACCAGTGAAAATAATTGGTAACCTGATAACTATTTCTTCAGTATCGGTATTAAACCATACATACATTCATATAATCTTTAGCTGGGAACCGTCCGTTCTCGGTGGTCAGCTTTAAAATCTACTAATAAAATGATTGCGATAGTAAGAAGAAACTTTGTTTAAATATTATCTTTAAAAATATTTTTACCGTTGGACAACATTAACTTTACCCTCCTCAGTCCTAACTTAACATTAATGGTTTTTAATTGTTATTTTCAAGGTCAAAACTGAGAAGGTTTGTGGGTATATGTGTGTGTATGCTTTAGACCACAATTTAGTTTTTATGTCATAGTCATACTTATTATTATACATATAATATGTTATAGTTACGAGGTGATTTGTAAACCAAATAAATAAACGAAATTTGCTATAAAACGCAACTCTTCTTTACATTCGCAGTCCGGTTAACCGACTGGCAAATTACTGAGAATTGGCCCGTAAAAATAAATAAAATATAATAGAAAGAAAACTGTTTTAGTGAAATAAATACATCTAAGTTACTACTTATTTGATATTTTTTATTGCCTTTAAACTTCTTATTGCAGATCGAATTTCCGTTTTCCTCATTCATTAATTTCGTTCAATCATCAATTCATCACTTATCGATAATATTTTTATCGACTTTTTCAAGCTCTTAACTCATATTTTGACCTTCCCGCCCCCCAATAAGTGGTCGTCTGCGTTTTCCCTACACATTTTCGGCCATGTCATATCCTTTGGCTTTGATTCGAGCACACGCCCTAAACCAGTAGTCGGAGACAGAGGTGTAGAAAGAGTAAACATGCTATTTTCTGCGCGAAGTAAGGTTGGTATGTTAAGAAAGCGTTTACCGTATTGCGCGAGACACATTAACGTTTCAAACCACGCCTCGGCTCTGCACTTATCCTGCGCTATCATTTTTAAAAGCCTCTGAAATACGTATTTTCCCTCGTGAACGATATTATTTTCGTACGCACGTCGTGGAAATAAAGTTGGCGGTCTCTGAAAAAATTGGTCGCTGTGTCTTCCATTAGGTACTGTAACAGTCCTCTTGCTTGCCTATTCGGTAAAATTTATCGCGCACGGCGTAAAGAAAAACTGGCTTCATCAAAGTTTCACGGCGGGTTCACCACCTTCCAGAATGTTCTCGGAGGCCGCAAGTGAAACCTCTTTCAACTTTAAGCAGACGAGGACCTCACATAAGCCGAAATGGTCTCAAACATTTAATGTCTTTTTCAATCCACTTGCACAGCTTAAAATAAAATGTACCCGTTGTCGTCGCATACATTCTATGAGCCGGCAATTGCCGTTCTGGTCTATTTTTTGTATCATCAGATCCATTTGGTTGCCTCGTTGACAAACGGCGCTATTACATGTGACGAGTGAAAATTTTAAATAAGCCGTTTCTATGAACTATACCAACTCTAATGATTTATTTAAGTTTACTATGTCTTTCTATGTAAGATCGATTACCAGCGTTTCAAGACGTTAATGAGCATGGAATAAGTAATGAGTTTGGATAAGTTTCAATGGACGTGCTCTGTACCTCTCTTCAGATGGTTATTAAAACGAGCAATTTGTCACATCACTAGCGAAAGTCTGTGACTCAGCTTCAACACGACTCCGATAAGTCATGGTTTTAGCATCTCCCTTTCTCCTGTGATTCACTTTGCAAAACCACCGATCGATTTCGTTTATGCGACACTGTTGAAAGAGAAAACCTACGTGTGGCTGTTATGGCAAGATAAGACTGTTAATTCCGAACCATTCTAATAATCTTTTTATTGGCCCTTATTCTTTCCTTATAAAATGAAGACTTACCTAGTCTTAATATAAACGGAAACAAACGTGTTTGACCGCATGCGTGTGCCGTTGCCATCGCCGTATGTCGGTCAACTGGTCGCGGCTCGTGAGATATGCGTGCCGGCCGACGAGTCACTAGAGCCTCTAACGAGAAACAAATACGAAACCGCAGTAGGTTTGCTCATCGGATTATCTTCGGAGCGTGTCTAATAGTTACCATTTCCAATTATATAAACGATGAACTTGAGAAGCAGTTGAGAATATTAAACGCTTCTATTAACATCGCCCATTGCGTTTACTTCCCGCACATCTCAACCTTAACTTTACCGATGGCCTCGAGTAAATAACAATAACTTCCACACAATACAATCACTTGATGAAAACGATAGCTTAAATACTATAAGGTTCCGTTGCGAAACCCGATCTTGGGCAAACTTACGATGTTTGATGTCATGTGCGTAGGCGGAGGGAATACATTATTCAATGTCCGGGCTCTGGCAGAGCTAGGCTGTGTACATTGGACAGGCTCGGTTCGGTTCGATGCAAATCCTTCAATGCCTCCTGTGATTGATTACTGTAACGTTCAATGCAATCAATTGCTCATCCCCTAATAATATCAATAGGACCTATCTACCGAGATGTTTTATAGCATCGTTCGTTAACAAGAGGGAGATGTAAACAAACTTTCAGTGGAAACTTGCGGTTTTTCTTTTTACCCGGCTACGAAGGCAAAGGAGGGTTATGTATTGTGCGCGTTTTTATGTATGTATACCTATATGATGTATACTTATGATCACGTCGACCACTTATCAAGTGTAAGGTATTGACGACGCAGGTGTCACTGGCTATATGAGGCCGTCAGCGCAAAAGTGGCCTAACCCACAATTTTTCATATTCGTACTTATCTACTGCAATTTATTTAAAACATTGTGGTGCACGTCAGCTGTCATATTGTTATTAAAAAGCTTAAAAAAACTGTACAAGTACAAATATAAAAGAACTCATAGAATTTACAACCTCAGCAGGTAGGACCTCTCATTAATTTTATTTTAGGTAGTGGTAAAGTAATTAATTAGCTGAGGTTACAAATTCAACAGAATCATCTAGGCTTGCTTCAGTAGTCGGGTTTTTGGTTTTTATGAGTTTTTCCCCACGGGCGCCTTGTTTCCAGGATATTTTTGCCAGCGCCCACTTTCCTCCCCCCGCGCTTGGAATTCTTTGTCCGTGGCAACGAACACAATCAGCTTTGATTACACCTCATTCAACCTACTGAACTACTGAATATCTTTTTATGTAGTATGGTTTGATTTCAATACCGTCTGAGTTGAATTTTGTGCGTGAAATTAATAGCTTTAACATTACCAAAAATTGGACATTGTTCAATTATTTGTTTTGATGTTTGGGTTTACGCCAAGCGTGATCTTCTATTATGCAGTAGAGTCTTACTGGTAATTGTTTTCAGTTCTTTGTACACACATTGTGTCTTTTATTGTGTAACTGAACACCAATACCTATTCCTCTCAAGCCTTGAGGTAAAGCAGGAATAGTGAGTGAAAAGTATCTAACATATTTTGCATTAGGTATGTAAGACAGGTGTTTTGGATGTGTTGGAAGTTTCAAAATACATAGCGTATTGGTTCATACACTGAATAACTATGTTTATTTATTTATTGATTCTTTTATTGCACTTACATAAAAAAATCGTACATACGATAAATTGTTTACCTAGCACATCTTGTTTAATATTTTTTTTACTTCTCTAAATTATAGAGGTTAAATATGAGGTGTGCTATTGGACACTTGTGTAGATAAGGTACCCCCGCTGGTATAATTAAATACTTATCAGTATTATAGGTAATAATCATATTGGCTATAATTTGATCCTTATTAAATTCGGGTTTTGATTGGCTATAATTTGATCCTTATATATTAGATTCGGGTTTTGATAAACTCTACAGGGCGTCCGTTTCAAAGAGTAGAGAACAGATAGTAGGTTGCCTCGTATCACACACAACCGCATAATCTGAAAAACCTGTTAACGATTCTTCTCTCCCACGAAACAGGCTTTGCCTAGTATGGGAGTCAGCAAGTGCTTAAATAATGTAAACAACTAATGGCAATTAAATACCTCTATTTATTAAATTTTATTTATTTAAAACGCTTTGTTATATTCGATAGGGGAATGTATTTTTTTTACGTTCTACTTGTGAATCTACTAAAATGTTATGAAAGTAATTTAATTGCCTGCTTTCAATCTAACCAGATAGATGCATATAAAATCACTGTTATCTCAGCCGCAATACATTACAGCAAATATGGGCTAATGCTGCTGCATTACTTTTTACCTCGACGACATTGATGCCAGCGGCGACCGGCCGGCGCGCGGCGGTGGCATGGATGTACCATACCGCATTAGTGTCACAACTGTTAACAGTTTTGAGTAAATCGATCTTTGGTGCCGTTATGCGACGCGTGGGCACCGCTACATCACGCCTACGTAACACAAACGGCAGGGCTTTACCGCTACTAGGGCGAGACTGCTCGCTCACACCATTTATTATGTGTGATTTCACACACAGATAATTGTAAAACCAACTATGTGTCTTCCGCTTTATGTACGGAAAATAAGTAAGCATAAAGAAACAATGCAGAGCATTGTAGAATCAATAAATTAACAGCGAGGGTTTTGTAATCCATAGTGGAAGATTCGATTTTGGTAGTGTGGCCTGCCCCGCTCTCTGCCTCCAAAAGGGATTAAACCGCCGATATATGAATTGTCCCGACGCTGCACTCTGATAGGATTAAACTGTTGCCCTGGGAGACCCACCAGCCCGTCAAGGCTTGAAAGCTCCAAAGTGAAACTGTCTACGAGAACTGGTGCCCGCGTCTAATGATATGAAATAACTGGAATAAAAGAAGGCGGCCCCAGTTTAGGTAACTGTACACCGACGCAGTAATACGTGCTTAGAAAGCGCAACTCCCTACGATTAGTAGGCAGTCGTGCGGTTGTTGGATCGAGTGGGCATGTGCTGAACGCATCGCGATGCGTCCTCATCGCGTAAGTGGCGTCAGCCAAGCGATGCAGGCGCTTTGATCGCGGCTCGGTGTCGTCGAGCGTCCCTATATGTGGCTGTAGGTATGTATACCTGGGTTTACTTACACCTCGCTCATTTGCGCTTTGGTTTAGGAAAAAACACCGGTCGAGAAAAGCCCCTGCCAACGCTGCTACAATACCTACGGCCAGATTTTTGTTGTTGATCGTGGAAAGTGGCAGACCTTCGTGTCTGCTTATCCCTCCCTTCGGTATACAGATGTGAGCAAGAAGGCAAAACAATAATACAGCTCCAGGAAAATCGCATCTTACCATCTTAATTGGGACAGTAAGGGTAATTATGCATACAGATAATATGCTTGACTGACATCGTTCGAACGATAGTTTCTGGCATGTATCAAAAGTAATATGGACCAGATGAGTGTTGAAGTACATATAACCATGTCGGATATAATGGCCCTGTTCCTAGAGAGCGAATAGATATAATGACGGACTGGGCGACGGAACTCAACTGCGACGGTCTTAGGAGGAAGCGGAGTGCCGTGGGTCGAGTCCTGCCTTGGCCAACATCCTCTCCCAACCGTTTATTACTTCTAAAGGCATCCCTTGGCGAGGATGCCTTTCTAATGAAGAAAGATCAGATATCATTACTCCGCATATAGCTAGATTATCATTACTCCGCAGTATGGATGGACTCTATATTTGGAGTTAATTAGTTTTTCTGGTCCTTCGTCCGTACGACTGATCTTCGGGCAAAAAACGGCTGCGGGATGCGCTGATGCGTTACTTTCGCCGAGACATGCGCAAAGAAGCTGCTTATAAAGTGGGCGCGAGTGGTGTGACCGCGATGGCGAGCGGTGCGCGACCGACCGCTCGCTGCTCACGTGGGTACTGGTAAAATCTATAGTCCATCGACGCTTTTTGACTTCGTCACGTTGTAAAATATTCATGGAATCACGAGATAGCGTTAAGATAAAATCGCAAGAAAAAAGCTATAAAAATGCGATTAAACATCTATCACCGGGTGGAATCCAGACTTCGAACTCGTTCGCGCTAGAGTCTCCAAGCACAGCGTCGCCAATACCCTGCTGCTAATTCATCTTGAGAGCGAGAACCCTCGACACCCTCGGGTGTCAGATGTCGGGATGAGGGGCGGTGACGTAACTTGATGTGACTGAGATGAATGTTGCACCAGCTGCACTCGGGCAGGTCCAACACACCCACGACCACGTGCCGGAATGGCGCACTCCTAATTTATACTCTCGCAAGATTATATAATCGGCCATGGCCTCCGCTAGCGCAACGTAAATCCTACACGTTTCAATCGACAGATCGCTATCGCGGAAAGTGGTCTGGCGATGTTTCTCTTGGATGAACGTCGTGGTCTGAGACATTATTAAAGCACCCGGCCCGGAATGACTTCACGGGTGTGCCTAATTTCGCGGGTGTGTTCTGTTCTTTTATTGCGGTCGAATGAGAATTTTGCCAAATTGGTCGACGGTCTTGACGTGCCGTCGGAATAATTATATTTACGATACCGCGATGGGCGCGCTGCGATTTTTTTCTTTCGAACGTTTCAACGATTTTTTTATTGTACTGTGCTATGATCTCGCAATTCGTTTCCCCTCTCTAATTTGAATTGAATTTGTGTCAACAATATGCCTTTGCAAAAATAACACGTTTCAATTTAACAAACGAAACGCGAAACGATATTGGGAATATTTGAATAAACATGAGCGCTGAGAAATTGAGCACATTTGCAGCAAATTGATTATATACTATCATTTTCCATTTAGTTCCATCGAAACATAATTGTAAAATTCCAAAGTATTGATATTATTGTTAGAAGAGCTATCCCATCCTCCTTACCTCAGATTATAGTGGTTTAGAAAGTGACCCAGCTGGCCGGCGGCTCAGCTATTATAAATTCTAATCGCCTCGTGCACTGTAGTTAAATCTCAGATTAAAAAGTTTTTATTAGTGTTAATGAAATAGCATGTAAAATACATTAAAAAAACATATCCTTACGTCCGGTATTTCTTGGAAGGGGTAAACATTGACAATGATAAGGCTTACAGCCTGTCGCTGATATGTAGGTACAATTTGGATACCTGAGAATAAAACTTAAAACTTCGAATAACCGTATTCTCCTTAAGCTCGTAAATTGTCACGATGTTTGCCTATTTCCTATTTTCCTGGACGTTTTAAGCAAACATATTGGACTTAGATAAGTACCAAAAATACCCATTTCGTAGATCGGTATGACCGGCTTACCCAATACATATCGAACTTCGCATCGATCGCCGTCGCACGGTACCCTAATAAATGATTCCATTAAAGTAACCTACTTTATCAACTGATGAGACATTGTTCCATGTGTTGTTGTTACTATTATGTGTATAAATTAATGACCTCTGGTGTCCTGGAAGTGAAGTGGAGCAGAACCGATGTGTCTCCGGAGTACCGTATCGGTAGTAAATTGGTTAAGGGTGCTTTTTGGGCGCCGCGCGCCGACTAAGTAGCTCTTACTGCCGTTAGAAGCTCTCCAATTTAATAAACTAAACTTATGTTCGTGGTCCAAATTCAACAACAAAGGCTACTGCATTCATTAATGAATTGAATCAGGGGAGTCCTTTAATAAATTAACCTATCATTACTTTATCCATTTCAATTCCAATGCATTCGAAATAAACAACTGAACGTTCCTCTCCGCTCAGTATTAAAATTACTACCCGCAGCTCTCGGATTCATCTCTAGATGATAAACATTGCAGCGGTGGTAAGTGTCGGCAACACCTGTTAACGCTTTCAGCGTCGCCTGTGGTTTATGGAGCATTACCTAAATGAAGACGCCTCGTAAAAGACGAATGTAATTCACATCCAGCCCCATGCGCCGCTGGATTAAGCGCTGCTTAGACAATGAGGCCATAAAACTGCCGCATCAGAAAAGAAACTCATTTGATAAGTCAGCCCCGCTTTTATGAATGACGTTGCGTTTGTATTATCAGCCTTGAATGACTTGTGTCAGGTGGCACAAAACGCAGGGTACAATGGCTCTCACGCACGCGTCGGCCGGTGATCAGCGTCGGCGCTGCTCCTCGCATTGTCTCGAGGTCATCGCCGGGGTTTTTGTCCACTGCGGTCGAGTGCTGTTGGAAATCTCTCCCGGCAAAAAAAACGACCGACCGTAATGAATAGCCGAGATACCGTTGAGTCGTCCCTTGTACTTTTTAGGGTTCCGTACCCAAAGGGTAAAAACGGGACCCTATTACTAAGACTTCGCTGTTTGTCTGTCCGTCCGTCCGTCCATCCGTCCGTCCGTCTGTCTGTCACCAGGCTGTATCTCAAGAACCGTGATAGCTAGAGAGATGAAATTTTTACAGACTATGTATTTCTGTTGCCGCTATAACAACAAATACTAAAAACAAAATAAAATAATTATTTAAGGGGGGCTCCCATACAACAAACGTGATTTTTTTTGCTGTTTTTTTATCTTTGTGTCTAATGTTGTATAGATAATGGTACGGAACCCTTCGTGCGCGAGTCCGACTCGCACTTGGCCGGTTTTTATAGACAAAGTACCTACCTACCTACTGCTACTAAACTTACCCTTCTGTCAAGCATAAAAATAGATTATTTATTTTCACGGTGAAGTTCTGTCGACATTTGTTAATTTTATCTGGTGAAAACTTACACAAAAATACATGAAATTATTATGAACTTACTAACGCATAACTTTTATTTATAGGATGATAAAGAGACAAAGCGGTCATGAGGCATTTTTACGAGCGCTGAGATCTGGCTCTATCTGTAATAATCCGTATCGATCGATCTCGAAAGGCTGCTCGGCCGCTCAGTGAGCTCCCGTCCTATAAATAAAGACTCTCAACCCGAACGTTATTTTGAATTTGCGCCACACGCTTTTAACTTTTTACGCAAAGCCCCCTTTAGTCGTATTTATTGAAAACAGAAAACTTATGAGTTCCTCTATGCTAACTACGAGGTGTATCAAAATACACTTATCTTCCCCAAAATCAGAAATTTATTCAACCTAAAGAATTTTCATTTTGTTTGTTCAATGTCAATATAGGTTCAATGTTAGCGGCCGCCTTCGGTGGAGTTTATAGTGGAGAAAAGGCAGCATCTTTTCTCAAATCAAAGAATTCTCTATTCCTTACCTAGTGTGTGCATAAGTTTTGAGACAAAATAAAAGTTGCATAACTTTTTAAATAATTAACTAAAATTACAAGTACATAATAATCAATAATAAAATATAATTAATATTCAAAATGGCCGCCGCTGTTTTTAATACAGGCCCTTAGACGATTTGGCGAGTCATCAATGACGGCACGAATCTTTTCCAGCGGAATTCGCTTTGCTTCTCGGAGAAGGGCTCGCTTCAGTGAGTCCAAGTTTGGGTGGGACTTTCGGCAGACCCTGAGCTCTTATTCAGTCCATAAAGAGTAAGGTCGGGGCTAGAGGAGGGCCATTCGTTCGCCGCGATGAAGGCCGGCACATTTTCCTTCAACCAAGCTTGGGTGGTTTTTGCCTTATGGGATGGCGCCGGGTCTTGCTGGAAAACCCAATCCTTGTTGTGAAATAAAGTATGAGACAGGGGTTTCACAATAGGCTCTAAAATGTCACTTTGATAATTCTTGGCTTTTACCTTGACGCCTTGTTGACAGAAATGGAGCGGAGTGACACCTTCATACGAAACTCCCCACCATACCAACACACTAGCCGGATGATGAGTACGCGAGACATTCCGTGCTGAAGCTGGGACATCCTTGCTACTTTTGGCATACACTTTATTGTTTTGTCGGTTGAACTTTTCTTCGACAGTAAAGATTTTCTCATCGGTGAAGAGTATCTTCCTCGCATCGTGTCTCCTAAGCAGTATTGGACAACGTTCGCGTCGCAATTTACGAAGGCGATCGTTTAAAAAGTGAACTTTCCTACGGCTATAAGCCTTTACCTTAAGATCATATTTCAGTATTCTGTTGACTGAAATGCGCAAAATATTAGTCTGCAGAGCGAGTTTCTTCTGAATGCGACATGGATTTCGGCGAAGTCGCTCTCGGATGATTTTGATGTTCGCAGGCGTCCTCACAGAGCGTGGCCGACCAATCCTTTCGCGATCTTGCAAAGAACTTGTCTCCTTGTATCGTTTGATAGTGTAATACACAAAGTTACGGCTCTCACCAAAAGTTTTTACTTCACGGAAAATCTCCATTGGTTTTTTCCCCACCTTAAATAGCGAAATCACGGTCGCACGTAATTCTTTGGTTCCCTCCATCACGAGATAATTTAAACAAATGAATTTGAAAATCTAAGAAATTAAAAGTTAACATTCCAAATTCAAAATTAGAAAAAAAAATTGCAGCCAGTAATATTTAATTTAATTTTTCAAGTACAAAGTTTGTCTCAAAACTTATGAACACACGAGGTATAAAGGTTATATTTCTTAATAAGAACAACTTTTAGAGGTTTGGTCAAGGGAAGCCCAAAAGTCATGTTGAATCAAAACAAAAATTGCTCAGCCCTTATATTACGCTCACCAAATCCGGAATTAGTATGGAATTTGACAGTTACACATAGCAGAAAACCCAGTGAATAAAGACCACTTTTTTTTTTGTGATAAAGACTATCACTTAAACAAACCGAGTCGAGTCGAGTCGAAAGTGCGAATCGGATTAGCCCACCGAAGGTTCCGTACAAATTTGTAGGTACATACATATACATTTTTCAGGAATCGAGTCTCGCAGTATTTCCTAGCTTTTCGCGCACTTCGAAGACTATTTTTTGTGATTTAATTACAAATGTATAGTTTTCAGATTTTACCCTCTCCTTGTAGTACCTACTTGTACTAACAATATTACTTGCTAAAATACCCTATAAATTTTGATTCCCTTAAATATCTATATACGTCTTTTTGCGGCATAAACGGCCGTATCTTTTTTTACCTTAACTTAGAAGTTAGATTTTTTCACAGCTTCAAGGGACTCTTGTTTCAACTCGATACCTCCACGCGTTCCCGAGATAAAGGGTCTTGATAGACAGACGGACGGACGGACGCACGGACGGACGGACAACAAAGTGATCCTATAAGGGTTCCGTTTTTTTCTCTTTTGAGGTACGGAATCCTAAAAAAGTGAAACCTTTGACTGGAATTTCTTGAATGAGTTACAGGGCTTAGTACCTATTGATAGAGGGTACTTTGGAGCAGCGATTCCCAAAGTGGGTTCGTGGAAAAGTCACTGGTATTTCTATGACCATATTTGTTATTAAATCGTTAGATTCTTTTAACTGTTAAATTATTCCTCAGTTTAAAATATAGTTTGGATTAATGTAAGGGGACAGTGGCTCTATCTTAAGAAGCTTAGCTTGAAGTGAAGCTAGATCTTGCATTGGATATTTTGATATGCGGTTCCGTAAAATAAAAGAGGTTTGTAAGTGTCCCATAGCCTTAAAAGTTAAGGAACTGCTGCTTTAGAATGGGCAACATACAGGATGACCACGATACCCCAATTAATGCGACCATAGTTGTGGAACACGTTTTAATGTACGATGTCTGTCACTTTAAGGATGGGATAGTAATTTGCTATCTTCAAGACATGGATATCAGTCGCTTGGAGTGTTCAGCGAGTGGCCCTGACAAAAACGCTAGTGAACATACCTAGGACGAGCTTGATAAGTAAAGAAACGGAACACTGCTCGAGCTGCACTTCTTGAGCTGATCAATGTGTGGGTAGGAAGTCCCCAGCATTGCCTAATAAATTGGTGTACAGCATATTATTAAACATGCTGTCGTGTATTGACGGCACCCAAACGTAATTACAGTTATTATAATGTTATAAAATAAAAATTCTTTGACTAAAGTTTAAGAAATGTCCAATTATGATTGGACTGATTATAATTGATTGTATGGAGGAACGACTGGATTGGTCAGATGATATTTTTAATTTTGCTACAGAAATGACTAACTTTTCCTTTACGTGATTTTAATAAATTAAAGCGATATTAATTCGACACATTTCTGTCCTGTAAACATAAATGGTAAATTAATACCAATGAATATCAAGTTAGTATCCTTCCTTGTTGAGGTATGAAGGATTTCGACGCTGACCCTTATTCATTGCTCTCGGGTGTACATTACACGAACCGATTCGATCCCTTTTCGACCCCCCTGTATCTTCGACTATGTCAACATAATATCGAAGCCAGATACGTTAAAGGAATGAAACTAAATGCACGCGGATTAAGTTCACCAAAAAGGAACGTTGCTCTAAATTTTATGTACCCAGTCAGGCTAGTTTCCAAGACATGGATTATGGGTGTTCAAAAATCAGTAAGTGGTCCTTTGCTCTTACTGATAGATCATCAAATGTCTTGGGTACTTCTAATTGAGTTAAATAATAATAATAATAATAATAAGCCATTTATTTCCAAAAAAGACATTACATGCATAGATTTTTAGATTCACCTAAGATAACTTGCCATAAAATAAAATCATGATTTCATAAACATTCATGGTTAATTTAACAATTGAAAAAATTATAATAATAAAACTAATTACTATTAATTAATTTCATTCACTTAAAATCATAATAAAATTTCATATTAAAGGTAAATTAAAATAAAATAGTAAAAATTTATGTTAATAAATAGAAATAGTTATCAATAGATTCAATTAAATTAATTCATTCACTTTGTTATCACAATATAAAGTTAAAATGTCAGTTTTCATTTGGACTGCTCGTATGTCGAGCATAGGCCTCCTCCATCCCGCGCCAAGTGTGCCTGTCTGCGGCTAGCCTCGTCCAAGTGATGCTGGTCCAAGCCACGATGTCATCTCGCCAGCGGCGTGGCGGCCGGCCCGGGGGGCGGCGCGACCCGCGTGGATACCAATGTAGCATTTTTTCACTCCAGCGTTCATCAGTCGTTCTTGCTAGGTGACCAGCCCATCTCCATTTCAGGCAGCATGCTAGTTTTGCAGCGTCTATAAGTTTGGTTTTCTTTCTTATTGTTGTCAGTCGTACTTTGTCCGCCAGTCTCAGTCCTAACATGCTTCTTTCTTTTTCTTTTTCTTCTAATTGAGTTAGAGCATGGAAATATTAAATGATGGGAAAAATCAAAAATAATTATATATATATACAGTATGACTGGGTTATACAGGGTCGTAATTTGAGACGGCGTAAACGCCATTCCAGCGAAAGATAAATGTAAAAAAGCTGGCCAACTTCTCGTCTAAAAAATTTAATAAGTAGAACATATAATGTGTAAAATTCAGTAGACGACTCATTTAGGCCTTGTTTAAGATTATTTATCAGTGGAATTTTTTAATAATTTTTTTTTATTCTCTACACTAGGACAGTATTTTTGGTTCAAAACAAAGTTCGCCGCTTGCATTGAGCTCTCACTTCTGAAAGCCAATTATGTGGGGTACTTAGCGCGTGCGGAACACGAGCAAATGCAATTAACTGGCTCGCGAATTCGGTTACGGTGTATTTCGCCCTCTGTAAGATTTCAGGGTGCGAAATCGTTATTAGGATATTTTACAGAAGCTAGTGATATTGATGCGAGGTAAAAGGCCTTGCGAGCAGAAACCCGCCCCTGTCAGTTAAATACTCTGCTAATGGGTTGCAGCCAAGTGGAGCTAGAGATAGGCCGGAGAGAACGTTATCGCATGAGACCTAATAAATTGAAAAATGATGTAGCTCATCTGGGATAACAACGACGTATTATATTTTAGCAAAATTAAAAGGACAATATTTCAGCGATGGTCTTACAGAAACTAAAATGAATCGGTATATAATGCATATAGCGTCATTTGACTGAAATTGATAGAAATTAAATTGTGTCGAGGTTACTCGGGGTTAGCTTCCCTTCGGGAGTATTATCTAATATATAAAAATCTCGTGTCACAGTGTTTGTTATCGGACTCCTCCGAAACGGTTTTACCGATTTTTGTGAATTTTTTTGTGTATATTTGGTAAGTCTGAGAATAGGTCTTAGGCTAATTAATATAGCAAAACAACATTTGCCCGGTCAGCTAGTAACAAAATAAAATTTTACTTAGTTAGCCCATTTTTCAAAAGTGTAGTGTTTTTGTTATCCCGGATGAGCGATATCTTCGTTCAATTAACTCTGATTTGTTATTCACTGTAATTTACAAATATATTATCGAAACAATTTACAGTAAACCCACTACAAATTGTTTCAATAAAGATGATACACACTTTTTTATTCTAGTTTTAAGCTCTCGTCGCTAGAACATTCTCTGAGAACAGTCCCCTAAAACTAGTTCCAGCCATTTGCAGCCAGTGAGAGAAGTACTTTTCGTAATTAGTAACTTGTACGCCTTTAAGGCAGGACATAGCGATCCGAAAACTGACTGAACACCAAATTTAAATGTACCTAAATGCTTTATGATTATGATAACTTTAGAGTGAACTCGCCGCATGCCGAGTGCATGTTGATGATTGTAAACTGCAGCTTGGTTTGCGCCCAGCCCGCGTAGTTTTGTCAACTTAACTGATTTACCGTCAGATTAGATCTATCGGATTGGGGAGCCTGTTTACGAAAGATGGAAAGTGTGAAGGTGATATAGAAAGAAGAGCAAAAGAGGGATTTTTTTTAAACGGTACCCTGTCTTGCATTGTCTTGAGAGAAGCGTAATCATCTAGCAAAAGAGCTAGATTGGTGCTGGTCCCAACACTTATGTATTTCAGAAGCAAGAAAGTTTCAAAGCCCTCGGTGCGCGAGTCGTTTTAACCCGGCGTTTTAGATTCTTTACAGAAGCTGCGGTCAGGAAGGACGAGTTGAAAGGTGTCTTCAACGAATATTATAAAGAAAGGGACTGGACAACTATTTGCCTCTAGTTTATACAATGTTACCATCGATATTGTCCAACGTGTGAGCGAGACAAATAGTTATTCACTCCCTTTATTAAACAAAGTACTACATACATGATTACATTCTTTTTGTTGCACTAACCCGTGCTGAGGACAATTTTAAAAACCTATTTAGAGGCTAAAAATGTAATACAGAGAAGTTTGTAAAGAGAGAGAGAGTTGGGAGAGCGCTGGCACGGTTAGCCAGAGGTCGCGGGTTCAAGTCCCGGCATGGGTGGAATTTTTAGCCTCCAAATAGGTTTTTAAAGTACTACATTACAATCCATAATTATGTAAAAAGCAAATGAAAGTAAATGAGAGTTTTTTACTCCGACGGCGTCAGCGAGCGAGGGTACTGAAATTATAATTTGATTTTTATCGCGGGCTAAATCAGTTTGAACACTGCGGAATTGTTTACTTTGTAAACGGCGAACGTGTGCCTAAGTGATGTTTTCAATTTCCCTGTTTGCACTACAAGTAGTCGGGGACTATTGGCTATCGGAACAGTTTGTGTTTGATATTCGCCCTCGGCTTTAACGGCAGACACATACTTTTAAACGGGTGTAAAAGTACAACTATATGATTATCTTATTAAGTAAGTCGTACAAGCCAGAGCAATTTTTTACCGGCCAACTGCGATTCGGGCTCGCGCACCAAAGGTTTCGTACATAATTGTATAAGGTGTAACAATAACAGGTTACTATATTTTCGGAGATCACGAAAAGACGGTTTTTAGCCTATCCATTCTTTACGGCGCACGCTGTATGTAGTGAAGTTCATAAGTTAGTTACGCAGGAAGTCTCGCTGGGACATTGTAAAGCGTAGGATTTTCGTCAGTGAGCCAGCTGGCTTAATTACATTATGCATATGCGATGCACTGCACCGTGTAGGTAAAGAAACTACACAATCGCTTACCTGGCTGTTGCCTGTCTGTTTGGATTACGTGTATTTTTAGTAGCAGCCTTATATCTATATCTCTACGTCCTTCCGATCTTTTACCTTTTAGTAAATAGGAAACGTGATTGTTTATGTTTTTGCTCTGTCTGTAAAAAAACGGTAAAATGTAAATTCTTGAATCCTTGAATCCTGTGAACCGAATTAATCAGGTCACGAATTAATAATATTTAGTATTATGTTTGTGTCTAAGTCTGACTCGCACCGAACCGATCTTTTTTTTCAATTTAAAATCAAAGTCAAACGAATTTCAAACTTTTATTTCTATCATTTTATTGACAACTAGCTGTGCCCGCGACTCCGTTCGCGTACATTTCGATTTTTACGAAGCAGCATTTGTATGGGGGCCACGTCTTATCATAACTGGAGCTAGAATTTAAATAGCCTATCCTGTGTCCCAGATGTCTATATGTTTTTATACCAAATTTCATCAAATTCGGATAATTGGTTTAAGAGTTATGGAGGAACATACATACATACACACATACAGAAAAAAATTCTAAAAATCGTGAAATTAGTTTCAGTATCATATATTGAGCCTATAAACATAATATCTCTGAAAACAAACTAACTTACTCCATGACCGACCCTTACAGATTTATTATTAGTATAGAAGAAGATGAAAATAATTTTGTTATTATTCTGTATCTAATCCTAATTCCAGCATCAGCCGGCACTAATCGACGGCTGTAAAAGCGTAATAGAGCGTTTGTTTAGTTTTGTCTTTCTTGAGGCAATTCGTTAATTAATGAATTTTTGTAAGAGTTACGCATCTTACGCTGACTTTGTTTTCTGTCAGCTAAACGCTTAGCGCGAAATTGTTAGTCGTTTCTTTGACATAAGGGGGAAATGTGAAAATGCTTTCGTAATGCGTTTTTGATATGGCCCGCGAGGCCCCGTTATGGCTGACATTTTTGCTGCGTACGTGTGACAGCCAACTCTGATATTCTACCTTCAGCAAAAGCTATGTCGACAACAGTTGCTGCCTATCGGTCTATCTTTGATCGATTTTTGTTGTGCATGAATGATTAGTGCGGTTGAGTTTATAAATAACCCGTTAAAAGGTGGTTTGCGGAATTGGTCACGTAGCACTTGAAGAAACAAGGGGTTTACATGTGTTTGTTCAAAGAAGATGTCTCTAAAAGCAAGTCCACGACATCGTCGTTCGGGTCAAACTTCATCATCAGCCATTTGACGCCCACTGCAGTAGCCAGGACTCCTCCGTGGTTTTCATAACCATGAGGAGTTTTGCCATAATCGCTTGGCAGGCGGGTTGGCGGTCGCAGGGTCAAACTTACCGAACGTACCCATATATCGCAATTTTGTGAATTAATTTAAATTTTAATAGGTAAATAATGCGGGAGTTCTGAGTGAACGCTGGTCAAGGTTGTCGAATATTAAAATTATTGATGTAATCCTGACAACAATAATGTTTCTGCTTGCGCTAATATCTTGAATTCTAAACTAGCATCAACCTGGCACTGTTGCACCTCAATTTTCAACCTTCCCACTCATCTGAATGGGTTTTCCAAACAGATAATAGGTATAAACCGACTGACCACGTAATATGCAAGTGTGACCGCGAACACGGCTATGTCACCACAACATAAAGCGACACACGAAAAGAGAAATTCCTGCGTTAGAAATGCTTTCGACAAAGACAAGAAACATTCTTTTAGCGGTGTGTGTTTTGTACCGATGATCCTCGAGTAAGATTATCACTTTCACGAACAATTCTCATATTTCCTGCAACTATTTTCAAGAGTGGAAGTATTTTCTTTCTTTCGCGGAATGTTTACGGTCAGATAAACGCAAACAACGAGGCCATTAGCGGAGCAGAGTCCGGAACTGAGTCAAATCGAGTGGCTTGAGTGCCGGCGCCACCCGATGGGAACTCAGGGAACTCTGCGGGGGAGGTACCCCTGGTCCGTCTCCGCAAATACTGTTTTAAAGAGTAAACAAACTACTGCTGCCTCTACTCGACTAGGAGGCGAACTAGGTATTCTACTTTAACCGGACTACCCGACTTTTATTGCTGCGCTAATGACACAAATATTCGTATCGATATCGGAAGTTGAGAAAGCATACTCGCGGCGGTTGTCTCCGCGCGACACGTGCGCTCGGCGCTTGCCACCATCGGACGAAACAAATGTGCTATACATTACTATGTAAAACTACTGTGAGATTTTGTGCGAATAGATAAGACTACATTTGCCTAATTCAGGGAGATGTGTTTGAGGGAGCTCTTTAGTGTCCGTTTACCAAGCAAGAACTTGGATCTTCTCGCAATACTTTTGCGAGTATAAGCGTGTGTAAGTCAAGGAATAAAATAATGTTGATGTTAAGAAAGCAGATATATCTGCGATTGTGCATATATATATATATATTATACTAGCTTTAAGTAAACAAATGTGTATACACCTGAAAAGGCAGAACCCGGTGACCTAAATATGAGCAACTTCAACGGCTAAATGTAACCCATGTTTTAACATAATAAATTCATTTAATTTCATTTCATTCAGCTATAGAAACAGCATTTTATTAATGGGATAACCTGCCTGACAAAAAACTAGTTTCGCATAACCGTGGAAGAAAGTATTGTTTGTGCCGGTCGGTAGCTGTCTGTAGCGTTTCTCCGAAGTGGGTCAACGTACGCGAAGAGATTTTCTCCCGCGTGTTTGTCGTTATCGGAGCCGTATTCGAACATCAACATATCCATATCATCTCCAAATCCCCGACATTACAGCGGCACTCACCATTATTTAGGTAATCCTCGAGGAGTTGGGGAATTCCACAAAATTGGCCACTTTGTGTTAACACTGTCACGCAGAAACTTGAAAGTTTGATCACTGATCGTTGTTCATTATTGGGTCATATCAATGGTAAAGGGGCCACTCTCGATTCGCGGTAGAAACCGGTGTTGGTGCTAAGCCGGAGCTCGCAAGGCCATAACGCTCGGAGCGTTGCGCGCGCGTCTTCCGTGATCAACGACTGCGCGGCTGCGCGCTGGCGAGCCCCCTCCACGCGCGCTGACCTGTACTGGCACCGGCACAGCCACTGGCGGCATCGAATGCTCTTCTCCGGCCTCGGTAAACAAACGGTTCACCGACCGATTAGATGTTGATGAGAATGCCGAACAAGTGCTACGAGCTGGGCGCACGCGTCCCAAATTAACACAAGTATCAATTCAATGTAATCACCGGTGGGAACGAATGCTTTGTTTAGTGCGTTTATTTTTTTCTCGCGGTTTCTGGGTCTCAGCTTGACACACAAAAACTTCTAATGGATGGTTAAGTGTGGAAACAATACTTAATAATCTGTAATTAGTTTCGTTGTGTGGATCTGTTAATACGTTTTTTGCAGCATCCAGGATGAATGGACAGTCGGAGGTCTTTTGTTTCGCGTGCTGGCGGCATGTGGAGACAATGTGCGACATTTGCATAGCTGAAAGAGAAAACGAATCTGAGTTTATGTCGACTTTCGGGCGTTCTTGATTTATTTGCTTTCTTTTTGAGGTCGTGCATTTGTCTACTTAAAATTGCCTGCAGAGTGAAAGTTGTAAACGAAGTTTTGCGACGTGACAGTTGTTATTTAATGAATACACGAGTTGTAAAGTAGTATTTTATTTCGTTTATTGCTCAAAAAAGAAAGCCCGTGAGACCAATTACGTCACGTGAAAAAGTAACAAATGTCTGTTTTATTGTTAATAGCGTGGCGGAGGGCACACCTAACGCGCGGACCTGCTTGTTACATCAGAAGCTGCAAATGCTGAACTGTTGCATCGAGCGAGCCACGGAGAGCGCAGCGGCTGGGAAGAGCGATGACTCGGAGGAAGTGTTCTACGACTGTTCGGAGGACGAGGGTGAGGATACGGCGGCGGCGCCCTGGGACAAACCAGTGGGCCGCTTGCATCGACTCGAGGACGCCACACTCAAGAACGGCGCGCCGCTCTTCGTGCCGCGCACACAGGTATGTCCGAAAAAATCGCCACATAGCATTGCAATTAAAACATTCACGCACAAAGCGGTAATTAAGCAAAGAGTGACTCAAAAGGAGAAAGCGCGTGCCGCTACAATCGAACATGCATACATAATGTAGCTATATCGGTCAGGTTTTTTTTTTGCATAATTAGCACATTCCTCTCTACAGGATCCGGCGCCCAAGACCGAAGATCAACTAGAAGAAGACGCTGAGCTGATGGTGCGGCTAGGCGATGACGCCCGGGCTTCGGAAATGCGCGCAAGGATGATGAGTGCTTCTCTACTATCTGACATGGAAGCCTTCAAAGCGGCTAATCCGGGTGCCGAACTATGTGATTTTGTTCAATGGTACTCTCCTAGAGATTGGAAGCTAGATAACGGTGGTGAACTCAGTGACCGGATGTTGTTACCAGACAATCCTTGGATGGAAGCGTGGACTGTAGCACGCCCTGTGCCGGCAGCAAGGCAGCGACGACTGTTTGATGAGACCAGAGAAGCTGAACAAATCCTTCATTTTCTAAGATCAAAAACTGTGTCTGCTGTTGCAGAACTTTTATTACCAGCGATCTTACGCGCCGGGGCGTCACGAGTCTTAGAGGAGTGTGCTCCAAATGCAAGTGGGTCAGTCTCCGGGTGCGATTCGAAGCGGACCTTTGAGATCGCCGCTCGCGAGTTGTACGACGCGGAACGAGAAGCTTGTCGTTCTGTATGTTCCAAAACAATTTTGGGGAGTAGTGCAGAAGATGCGCCGTTAGATGCAGCAGGGAGAGCTAGATTGTTAGCAGCTGCCGGCGGTACTTTGTCCTCGCCGGCGCGTCGGGAGTTTTCGTTGAGAGTCAAGGATGCCATCGCCCCACAAGTAATGAGAGCAGCTCTGTCTAATGATATAACGCTAGTCGGAGCATTCACTGAGCCACTTGTGCTGTTGTAGCACTACTAAGTCAAGCAGATCTAATTAAATTTATCTCTATACTATACAGGTCTAATAAGAACACGTGAGACCATATTCAAACGGGTGATTTTGAACGCAATATAATAAATTGTTACGTAACTGACGTTCTTAATTATCCGTATAGTACCTAAGCTCTTAAGGGGACACAGTGGGCTAACTAGCGCCACCAATGAAAAAAAAACATATCTTTTACAGGTCGTATTGCAAAAAGTGTCTGCACAATCTCTCAATCATGTCAACAGTGATTTTTAAGACCCATGACAAGTAACCTAGGATCACGAAACTGGGACTAGATAGCATTTATTTTAATTTGATTTGAAAATGCTTTATTGTACAAGAGATACATCGGCACAAAGGCGAGCTTAATTCTTAAAAGTATTTTCTTCCAGCTAACCATGGGCGATGTGGATAAACTTCTAATACATATACTACACACTACCTATATGTTACATCATGAACTACTTGCGGTTATTATGTACATACTATAAACAAGTACTTATATAATACATAATTATATCGGATTACTCTGAAGTCCAAAGTAATTCATCATCATCATCATTCAGCCACAAGTAGTCCACTGCTGGACATAGGCCTCCTCCATGGATTTCCAAAAAGACCGGTTGGAAGCGGCCTGCATCCAGCGTCTTCCTGCCACTTGAATGCCAAAGTAATTAATTTATGCAAAAACGGACGTTTTAGGCCTGGGTTTTTTGCCTTAGGTTCACGGCAATGGGTCCTTAAAAATCATTATTAACATGATTGAGAGATTACAATCTCCCACGCTTTTTGCAAAATCTGTAAAAAATACGATTTTTTTTTCATTGGTGGCGCTATTTAGCTCGCTGGTTCCCCTTAAATATGAATTGGTGATGGTTAACAATACTGCCGAACGTTTGTAATGTCTTCCTTGTGTAAAGCGCAAATATTGGAACAATTCGATGAAATGATTGATGGTTCGTTATCCAAAGAGTTGTTAAGTTTGTGATTTGACGTTATGTAGATCGCGTTGTAGATAGGCTTATTTTTTGTACGAAAATTGATGTTGATAGTTTGCTATATTGTAGTTTGGTAAGGATTATTAGCTTAATTCCGCATTCAAGTTTTTTTTTCGGAAGAGATAAAACTTAAAACCAACTTAAAAGTTTTGTAAAGATTATTAAAAAATAATATTGTATTTATCTCTGTCTCTGATATTGATTGATTGTTAGTTGTATTTTTTTAATTTAGCGTGATTCTTCGTATTCCACAAGCATTTAGTACATGTAAATGTTACAACGCCGTGCTGAGCACCTATCAATTAATCGGGTTATCTTACTCGGCTTAGTAACTAAGCAATCACATCGAAGCAAAATGAAGAGCACATAAGTACCTATCTTTAAATATAGTTTTATTCAATCGAAAATCGCCGTTTGCCCTTGACCTGACCTCTCTCCACCTCCCCAGACCAATTAACTTTACGCGGAAAACTCATTGGTTTACGGATTCCATGAATCTGCTAGGAGTCGCAGAAGTTAAAAACTGTAGCCAGTATTTATTCATGTTGAATTTCATGTGAAAATACTTAAAGATTAAAATGTAAATACTTGATTTCGTTTATGGGTTTAGTAATGGGGTTGCCGAGCCCGCCAAGGACCGCGGCATAAATCTTCTCATTATGCCGTGTATCGTTCAGGCAGGCGTCAACGGAAAAACAAAGGTTCGCGCCGCCCGCCCGTCCCTTTGCCCCGCTTATAAATATCTCGTAGAGACGTCTGAAAATCTGACTCCAGATGAAAGAGTCGTAGAAATTTGTAGTTGAGTCTGCATAGAATCTAAAAGAGACTGTATGTAAGCGAAACCATTAAATGTGGCCGAGCAAGCCGCTATCATGGTTCAGTAGATTTATACTGTTTAATTTGGAAATCCGGGGATCAGTTTTATTTGCCAGTTTATGACTGTCTCATTGGCGTTAATGAAATAAGGCAAGGAATATACGAGCAGTCGTCTTGGCGGCGAGGAGCTTGCGGACCAATGGTGAACGGACTCGTGACGTCACGCTGTGATCCTTGTGCCACCGCGCGCACTGGGCCGTTTCCTGGCGGCGGCGGATTTCTGTGAACGTTGTCGCTAGCTGTGTCCACCGGAGCGCCTGTCGCTGTCTGATGCGTAAAGCGCGCAATGGATTGGCAGTCTCGATGGCGGCGCGGGTGGCGCGGTGACGGCGCGCATGCGCACTGCGGGCGTGGACCGGGAGCTGGCGAGAGCGCTCAGTTGCGCGGCGGTACGCCCGGTCGATTCCCGGGGCGCGCGCAACAAGCGCTTCTAAACGAAACTGCACGAACCGTAAATGTTACATAAAAAAGAATTAAACACATTCCAATAACAACTTAAAATCAAGTACCTACATCACCCTGCAAAGCAACAGTGTTGGATTTGATGATTGATGACCGACAGCGATGACAGCAATTTTCAAATTTAAATTGTGTCAATTTCACGGTAGATAATGTAGCTCTGGACAGTCCTGGCCACCTGCTGCTGGTAGTGATAAACGTTATCCGTTCCCATTTTTCCAGTGAAACGACTCTTTTGTACACATAGTTCAATAAATTGAGACAATCTTTACCGTTATGAAAAGTGACACGAGCGCTGTAACAAAATAGGAGATTGTTGTTATTTCGTGTTGAAATTGCAGCTGGCATGTGCTGACCGCGACACGGGCTCTAGAAGACAATGATTGAACACGAATTGCTAAAGGTAAGTCATGTTATTAAACCCTAATTAAATATCCGCGTGATATTTAGTGTTAGTTAATTTTCCCAGAACTGGTGACATGTTAAGGAAGTGTCAGATTAACAATAAAATAAATTAAATTAGTGAATCAGCTAAATACGAGGAAGACGCTAAATGGCAGCTGACTCGAAAACTTCCCTTTCAGAAACAAACATGTAAAGCACAATAAAAATTATAAGATGGAAAGTACCTACCTAAGTATGAACTGAATTACACTTTAATTTACTCTAAAAAGGAGTTGCCAAAACAGCTACTTGATCTTAATATAAAGATCATTTTATGTGCTTACGTTGTTGTTGTAAGCGGTGTGCTGCCGCATAAATTTTAGAACATTTTTAGCACCCTAATCCTTAATTATTGCTAACGATAATTATTTTATTATCATAAGTAAAAATTAGCAAGGGTCGCAATTTAAGTTTTCTAAAACATAGCGGCTGATAAGTTTTATGATTCCTTCCTGATATCCTATAAAAAAATCATACCCTTATTAAAAGCGATCATACTATCGGTTTTGGCGAATTAGGTACTCATAATCTTTGTACTTCCAGTTGACGCTACATTTTAACAGATTTTATTGGTTATGCGATTTCAATTCCAATCTCGGATATATTTTTCATGTTTCTTTATAATGTATGTTATGCAATAAAGAGTATTAATCTAATCTAATCTAATTTCAACCAAATCTCAAGTGAAGAAAGTTGAGCAATAAATAATGACTAAATTTAATTAAACTTGTAAATATTTTATTTTCGTGTTTTTTCTGGTAGGTGCAATAAAGAATATTCTTATCTTATCTTAATGACAACAACTGACGGTCATGTTGCAATCGTACCTCCTCTACGAATAAAGTCACTATATCCACCTACAATAAACTACTGACAGCACCGAAAAGCCGTACAAATTAGTGCAACATTTAACTGAAACCACACAATGCGGAGTTCCCACTTTACAATTCCCAACTAATGCCGAATTAATTCCAAGTAGTGATATAAAAATCCCGGCCGTGAGCGAGACCATGTGCAAATAGACGGATGATGAGTAAAAAATGTGATATACCGACAAAATAATATTAGAGTCTTGGCATTACAGTGGGAATATCTGAACATTGATTACTTTTATCTTGCACAACTACCACGAAATATGTCGGGATTGGTTTATAAAAGAATCAACAAGACTATTTCCAGCTGGCTTATAGTACCAGTACTTACAACACCGCTTCAAAGGCAAATTTCAAAGTTTGTTCGCGGTAGAGACTTGGCTTGTTTCACCGTAAGACCATCACATTATGAATCTAATTACCATAGCCTCTAGCATGTCACAACAAAGGGTACCACTGGAGCATTCCCGTAAACACTGCACTAGTTGATAAGCAAACAAGCAATATCGTGGCACTCCCTGAGTTATTATCCGCAAACATACTCCTCTATGGCCTTGAAGCCATTGCCTTGCTGTGTTAAATGGAGCGGTGCCGCGTCCCCTGCCCCCCGTCGAAGCCACCTCTATTATAAATAGGCGTTGGAGAAACCCTGATTCTATTAACCTAATACAGGCACAAACGTAACCAAAATACTGCACAAGCTGATAGCGACGAGGCTTTTTAGATGTCAATAAATCCGTCAATTGAGACGCTTGTTTGCTTGAACTTACGCAGATATTTGATTTTCACGCATCTTTTGTAGACGCGTGCTTTGCAATCTTGATATTATCTTATAGTCCGGTCATTGCGTTGGAAAAACGAGTTAGAAATGCATGTGAACCGAGAAGGCTAAAAATGGTATTTTACAAGTCCTAGAAAAACTTAACTTCAAATTATCGACCAAGATTTCCTATATATTTTTTTAACTTCTTATTCTGCTAATAGACCAAGTTTCCTATGTGTATTTTCCGCCATCTTTAAAAAAGTTTTAAATTCAGTTTTTTCATAGGTATTGCGAAAAAAGGTTCTCCGTTGAGATACAAAAAGTTTGATGCAATACTTTTTTGTTGGTTTTTTACGATCTACAATTAAGGTCCTTTACATTTTTATCTATCGTTCATCGTTATTGAGATATCGATCGAAAAGCCAAAAATTAGTTGCTCCGTTATTTACCTGCGTTGTAGTGAGCAGACATGCAACACCGTCGCCAGATGTTTCGACCATCAAAGCATTGTTTCCTGCGGTTCAGGAGTCTAAACGACTCGAAGAGTACCGTGTAGGAAGTTCTTTAGCCAGGACCATTAAATGGACGAAAAGTATAAAAAAAATTGCGCCTTTAGTTATTATTGTTTACTACACAAAAAAAAATATTTGTTTAATAAATCTCATGTGTTTAAATAATAATTTGGCTAGTTTATTTATTTCGCATTGCAATAATGCTCTGAAGAAGAAGCTGTGCTAGCGGCTAAATCAACACTGGGTACAGACTTACTTTTCGGCGCGCTAGAGGTCGTAATTTTTATAGAAAAGAAAAAATACAAAAACGAAATCGTTTATCTGAACACGCTCTACAAGTTTGATACTAGATATTTTTTCGATATCTTTTACGAGAAAAAATAAAATACCAAAAAACTTATTTCACTACCGAAAGTTTGGCTTTTCAATAAATCCATCGATATCTCAATAACAATGAACGATAGGTGAAAAATGTAAAGAACCTTTATTGTAGATCGTAGAAAAAGCAACTAAAAAGTATAGCATCAACATTTTCGTATCTCAACGGAGAACCGAGTTATTGTAAAAAAATAACGATTTTTTTCAAATTGGCGGAAAATGCACATAGCATCTTTTTGTCGACAATTTGAAGTTAAGCTTTTCTAGGCCACGTAATTTACAAAATTTTGCCTTCTTGGTTCAGATGCATTTCTATATTCCAGTGTATGCCTTGTACGTACCTATGTGCGTGCTTTCGTAAAGCGACGCTGATAAAGCGTAATAGGTTTGTCGGGATCGTGGCAAGTGGCATCATCTCTGGGATACAGTCGTGAGTTTATATACATACGTAAATATACAGACACGTTTGCATTGTGTTAGTATGTATATGCCTAGTTGACGCTAACATGCGGTTTGGTTCCGTCCCAATCGGTTGTACGTGAGTGGAATCGGGCACCTGTGCACTCGGCTGGACAATAGTGTAGTGGCTGGATATGAGCCGACGTCTTGTGGGGCACTTCACGGTCCACGTCGGCCTATAGCCCGTTTGTTGACGACTGCCGAGGCTCTCACTACTGGGTTTAAATATGCAATTCCCGCGAAGCGCCCCAGGTAGAGTTTGTGTTTTACAACAACTTTTGTTCTACGAATTCTTTCTCAGATTCGTTCTCGAAATAGCAGGCCTTATATATTTTTTTGCCTGCCAACATCGCAGCCTTCAGTAAATCATTGTTCTACATGGCAGAACGTCCATTATATCTAACAAACATGGGTAAGCATTATCAATAAAATAAAAATAAAATCCATTAAACAGCGACGCGACAAAGTAGAAAAACCGTTAGAAACTTTCTTTTTTTTTCTATAAAATGGAAAATTAAACAAAAATACTCAAAAATTGTAGAACAATAGTAAATTTGTTGTAAATAACGAACTATATCCGAAATGTTTCAGGAAATGCTTATTTTAGAAATAACCCTGTATATTGGACATCTCTAGACTCCACGTTCATAAGTGTTCTCGGCATCGACTATATACATCTATCCGTTCTATGAATAAACCCCCTGGATGTACTCAAAGAAACCTCTTTGATAGCTGTTCATTGAATTTCCTCTGCAGAGTCGCTTCGAGAATATCATCTATTTTACTGAACGTTTCCGCACTAATTTTGTTTCTTTTTTGCGGAAAAGCTTCTATTAGGTACAATGTTGATTGACGTACCTGCATGAATAATATATTGTTTGCATAAAAACCAGGCATGTGCAAGTCGAACTCGCACAGCTATGGTTCAGCACCACTACATATATTTAGGTAAGTATGCACCTACAAAAAAGCGTTTTCGTTCTACAACCCTTTAAAAGACACAAAGACAACCAATAGGGCCATAACGGGACCCTCTAGCTACGGAATCCAGAAAATGTACACTAAACATTCAAATGACTGCGTGGTGGTTTCTAACCACAGATGAGGCGAATGTGAATAAAACATGGCCGATGTAGCTGCCACAATGACCCCGCAAACGCTGTTATTTAATTTACGAGCTGCCTCCCAAACACTGCGTAGTACGCTGAACGATGCACAGTTATATTTTTACCATTTTATTGCTGCCCGCATAAAGTTCCTGGAGCTTGACCCATACGACCGATAAAACGCGATTTGTGGGAATCACAACGCATTCTTTCATTATCCGACACGTAACGTAACTACTGTCAGACTGCTACAGAGTCGTAATTTGGTAAGCGTGGAGACCAGAAATTAAAATAAGTAAGTAGTCAATTAGCTTTGTCAATATCTTTACAAATGCCTGCCTTTATAAATGCCTTGTACGAGTTTAACTGTTTTAAGACTTTGTTTTGGAAACGGGTGCTTAACCAATTTTGTTTTGTATTCATTTCTGGGTACCTACCTTTTGGTTTTAAGTATTTCTGTGCTTTTGGTATTTAAGAAACAGTACCTCGTGACCCCGAGATCTGCAAAGAGCCGTATACGGTAAAATAGTATAATAGGAGCGATGGTAGTGGCCTCACATTCGGAAGGTCCTGGGTTGATACCGGCATGCACCAACAACTTTCTTACATAGATACAAACATAAACTCACGCCAGTATCCCGAAGGAGTAAACAAATGGCAAAATCGAAAATGGTTTAGAATACACAGGGTGGCTGGGTTATTCAGCGTCTTAATTTGAGACGGCATAGTACGGGCAACTAGCTAACCCTTGTAGATATAGAACATCTTTGAGCTAGGAAACCTTTCATTTGCAGATTGATAAAACTATTACAATCGAAAAAATACAAAATTTTACTTTTGATGACAAGTAAACTGATCATATTTGTACGGGCCAAGAACCGTGCATAGCTTCGTATTCTCTCTGAACTACTAGAAGCACTGATGAGACAAATAACCGTAACTAAAGCCACCAACGTCACCAATGACGTCCACCAAAATGTAAATAACAAAAAGGCCTCAAAAATTACGTTATAAAATAAGTAAATAAATAACTTTCACACAACACAATCACTTGACCTGGTCCCAAAGTAGGATACCCTGTGATATGGTAACCAGGCAAGGATATCACAAACACGGAAATACACCAAGACTGAGGCCATTTGCACAAATGTACGGCGGCCCCTAGTGGGAATCGAACCCACGACCTCTGTGTTGGTAGTTAAGCACCTTAACGGCTAGTCCAACGAGGCAGTCAAGTGTAGTTATATGCAGGAACTCTACCAAGTTCCTTGCACGGCTACCTTGGCTACACGGACTTAGAAGTTTTTGTTATATACGGAAAAACTTAGGAATCATACTTAGCAAGGTTTCATTATAAAACTATTATCCTCCCTCTATAAATATGAAACCTCTAAAAATTTGGCAAGTTTGGTCTGTAAAATTAAGTCACAATATTTTTCCATAACGCTGTTAATTTAGTGTAGGCAATGTACATATCCATACAGCCTATTTGTGCTATTTATCTTCTTTATTATAGGTATATAATTCTTCTGTATGTGTGTTTGTCATCTAACTCCTCCTAAACGGCTTGACCGATTTGAATAAAACTTTGTGTGTATTAGCGAAGGGCAACATAAAAAGTACCCGAGATCGGAGTGTGTGCATGCAGCGCCTAATTAATATGAAACTGTTTGTCTGGATCGTGGCGAGTAGCAAACCTTGGTCTCTGCCTACCTCTCCAGGACAAAGGCGTATTTAGTTTATGTATGCATATAAAACAAAATACGTGTTGCGGTGCAGGGTGGTGTGTGGTCAGGGAGTGAGGCACGGCGAGCGGGGGCGAGGGGCAGAATGCATAAGTAGGTACTGATATGCCATTCTTGGGAAGGCTTCCGGGAACGTTCCCAAATACTGGGAACAGCGGGAACGGCATGAATGAATGTGGTCGTCGTTGAAAGCACTTGTAATACTGAACTTTCGATTATGATTTATGATCTAGAATAGGATTGATTGATTATGATATTTATGATAGGCTAGAATATGATAAATTATTGTAGTAATGGGGTAGAAAATAAGAAATTTGATAGTAATAAGTGAGTCTCAATCTCTGTGGTCTATTTATCTATACAGCCCTTAAAAGACGCCAACTGTTGGGCATAGTATAGGTAATAATAACGGTGGTCAGGGCCTGATGACCTCAGATCTGCCGAGTTTGGGCTCATTTGATGGGTTTCGTAAGTTGATGCTTTGAAAAATATGGAGACAAGGGTATGATGATGCGACTGAAAGATGGCCACGGGGTCTCTTCAGCGTATTGCAGCCGGTTCTTCGAGTTTGGGCTTATTTAATCAGTTTTGCAACAGTCCTGTTGCAAATCTTCTATTGATGGAATTTTGATAAGGTATCTTCTCAACGGACAATAGGAGACCCTTCGAATTTAAGCTTCGTTGATCTGTCTTGATGAAACTTGGTGACCAGGGTCTGACAATCGAACTAGAAGGTGTAAAATAATCATCAAGCTCGAATAAGACTAGTTTCGGCTTTACTAGCTTGATGAGTATTTTGGTAAAAATCGGGGACCAGAGACGAGACAGCTAATGGTATTGGAAGTTGGATGCAGGATCTTCTCAATATTAAAAAGAAGTTTACTTAAGTTTTAGTAGAATAGTTTAGGAGAGTAATAAAATCTTCGTATATAGGTATACCTATTAAAGCAAAGTCGGGTTAGCAGACCCGAATAGCAGAATAACTACGTAAAACATGGGAAATATATACAAAAAAAATATTATGATAAAAAATAAATTTCTTATACATTTTTAATGGAAAATAAGAATGTTTTTGTGATAACTCTATAACGGAACATTTATTGATTCTGAGGCGGTACGAAGTTCGCCGGGACAGCTACTGTATTATATATTTTTTTGTTCCCACATTGTTATTTATATTTTAGCAGTACCTGTATTGAAACTACAGTATCGCTATTAAAATTATTTTGTTATTTAGATTCTCCCAGTTATCATTTTCCTCAAACAAAACTTGTTCGTGTAAAGTACTCTACAAATAAAAAAGGCTGACAAGTGCGAGTCGGACTCCCCCACCGAGGTTTCCGTAGAAATTTGTAGTCTCGCAGTTTTTCCGAGCTTTTCCAGAGTTTCAAAGACAATTTTTTTTATGATTTAAATACAAATTTATAGTTTTTACATTTTTCCCTGTATTTGTAGTATATACGAACATATTACTTGCCAAATTTCATAGTTCTAGGTCAACAGAAAGTACCCTATACATTTTGATTCCCTTGAGAGTGTCGAAATGTACGTTTTTGCGGCATAAAGGGCCGTAATTTTTTTTTACGTTAACTTAGAAGTTTGATTTTTTCTCAGCTTTAAGGGACTGTAGACCTGAGTATACGTTTTTAATTTCAACTCGATACCTCTACGTGTTAGAAAGAGTCTTGACAGACAGACAGACGGACGGAAGGACAACAAAGTGATCCTATAAGGGTTCCGTTTTTTTCTTTTGAGGTACGGAACCCTAAAAACCTTATCACTAGGAGTGTTGGGGACTACTTTAAAATAACCTAATAAGTGCATAATCAAGATTCTTGTATTTGTGTCAGATAGGCGCTTTGAACCAATGCACAGTTAATAAGTAGGTACTTCATAATAGCATCTGTGATAATAGGTTCTTTACCCCCTCATAATGTAAAGTAACTTTTAATTACCCGATAAGTTTATAGTACAGCACAGATCAAAAACCTCGTTTTTGTTTACATGTCAACTTCGGGGTGGTCGGTTATTGTTCGAATTTTGTTTCCTGCAATCTAGGATCTATGCGTAAATCAACATGCTGTTTATAAAAACAAGCTCCGTGTAGAGAAAAAAATTTAATCTGAACAAAAAAAAAATTATCGGTGACTTGATTACAGACAATAATAAGTTAATTAAAAACAACAAAAAACATGTTTGACATATCCACAGATTTTAAATGAACCAGTGCAATTATCAGCGTTTTAGCTAGAACTGATTATGTATAATTAAAGTTAACAGCGTTTTATTTAAAGATCTTCTGAGAGAGTTAATACTTATTTTTTTTAAAAGACCGTTAATTTAGAAAATTCATTTTACAGAATGTATTTAATAATATAGAACCATGAGGATTCCACCAAAGCTCTACTGTGACTTGACTTACACTAATATTTAAAATCATTACATTTCCGCCGGAACTTCGATACTATCAAAAATGTAGTACCCACTAATAATATTAGAAAGAGGTAACGTTTGTAAGTTTATGTTTGTATGTAGAGGGTAATCTCCAAAACTACTTATCCGATTTCAAAAATTCTTTCACAGTTATTTAAAATGGACTTTCAGGGCAGTGCCCGCGACTCGCGAACGAAGTCGCGGGCACTGCTAGTACAAAATATTTTATTACATATTACATACACCCTTAAGAGAAAACGTTCAGAATTCAATGAAAAAATTAAATCTAATAAGGATTTTGTTGTTAGAGTAACTTTAAGAGGGGTATTCAATAAGTAGTGAGAATGAGGTATAAACTCCTTGAATAGAGAAAAAGAAAATACTGGCTGGCATAGCCCACTTATTTGTCGACATAATAATATAAAAAAAGTTTGATGCTCTTTTCTTTTTTCAATCATAGAAGGTTCTTACTGTGTTCTGTCGCAACGAGTAATCGAAAATGGAGAAAATTGAAGCTCGCACAGTAATTAAATATCCTATAATTTGAAAAAATTTACAACATAACAAGTAAATCAAGACTTACAAGATACGTTAGGGGTTCATGTTCCTCCTTATTCTACGGTTGCCCGTTGGTGTCCTGAGTTTAAGAGGGTAAGAACAGCCACTAATGACGACGCGCGCTCAGAGCGCCCCCTACGACTGCAGTAACTGAAGAGGTGATAAAAAATGTTGAAAAAATTGTCTAGGCGGATCGTCGTAGTACTGTTAGTTTTATAGTTGAAGAACTAAAGATTTCAATAGGGAGTGTTTACAATATAATACATGACCATATGGGAATGAAAAAAGTTGGATGCCTTGAATGTTAACGGCCGAACAAAAACGAACCGGGCTGAAAATTTCACAAAGCTGTTTGGAAACTGTTACAACAAGATCTTGACCAGTTTTTGGCTCGATTTCTATCTATGGATGAAACATGGCTTACCATTACGACCCTGAAACAAAAAAAAAAACAATCCATGACTTGAAAGAGGCCGTCATCACCGACCCCTAAGAAATTTTAGGCCGTTCCATCCACCGGCAAGATCATGGGTTCTCTTTTTTGGGACCCTTGGCTGTCCAGGCTGATAATGCCCCAGCACACAAGTCCAAAGTTGCGATGGCTGCCATCAATATTGCTGGCTTCGAATTGGTGGAGCATCCTCCATATTCTCCAGACCTTGCTCCTTGTGACTTTTATCTATTTTAGAGATTTAAAGATTATCTAAGAGGCCAGAAATTCGACGACGATGACGCAGTGATTGCTGCAGTACAAGGTCTTTTAGAGAATCAAGATGAAGATTTTTTTAAGAAAGGAATTTCAGTAAAAGTAGGTACCCGAAACCGGCGTGCGTGCATGCAACTAAGTACTAATGTATGTTGAGGAAGCGAAAGTGATCAGTCAGGATAGTAGCAAGTGGCAGTCCCTGGTCTCTGCCTACCCCTCTAGGATACAGGCGTGAGTTTATGTATGTATGAATTTTCGGTTTGGAAAAAAGATATGCTTAGTTGTATACACAACTAAAATAAAATAACATTTGATAAAAGTTAATTGCATGTTATTCATTTTCACTCCTACCTCCCTAGTATTTTACGTATTTTTTGTGACCCCGAAAAAAATATTTTTCTTTTTAAATTGTTTTCCTAACTTTTTATACGATTTTTTTGGTATAAAAGCAATGTCACTTTAATCTTAGTTAGACGCAAGTTCCCCATTCTAACAGTTAGTTAGACCTGAGATTTCCGCACTTAGCCTCATAGTTGGGCCATTGTACGTAGCAAAGCTGTGAGTTTTCTCCAGCCAGCCTATCTCTTTCCAGAAAGCCAGCAGTGCTCGAATGTCACTGCAGGCCTCCTGAAGGGATCCCAGCTTCCTAATGATGGCGGTCCGTTGCTTTTCCAGGCCTTCACAATAGCTGGTCACGTGGGCGGGTGTTTCCTCTTCGTTGAGGCATCCCCGGCAAAACGGGCTGTCAGTTAGTCCCATGTTGTGGAAATGTCTATTCAGTGAGCAGTGGCCCGTTAGGATTGCCACAGCTTTGCGCAGATTATCTCTTCACAGACGCAGCAGGCTATGTGAAAGATATTTCGAGATTGTTGGTAGAGCCTCCCTGGCTTGTCTGCATTTGGTTTCTGTTCTCCAAAGTTCAGCATGCTGGCTTTCAGTTCGCGACCTCAACTGGTTGTATGATAGTGGGAGCAGGGGTTCGGGTCCTTCCACTGTAGTTTCCGAGCCTCTTCTAACGAGGTCATCCGCAGCATCATTCATCACCACCAAGCATCACCATTCTAACAACTGGGAGCACTGTGGACTATGCTATGAAGTAATCCAATAGGTACCTACACGATCAAGATTATTGTATTTGTATACGATATGCGCATTATATGTATAGAGCAGCGTGCCTCTCATCCTTTTGATATTGGCTAACTACCAAATCCATACTCTAAACATTGCCTCTGAGACATTAAGCCACGGAGTAAAGATAAATTGAACGTTCGAGATAGATTTAAAGAGCCATTTGGCTAATAAAATTAATTCGACGTTTAGGCCGACTTGCACCACCACTTTCTTAAATGCGGCTTAAATAGTATTTTACTAAAATCCTAAAGTCGTTCACACAAAAGTCGATTTAAATGGCAACTTAAGTAACATTTAAGAAGTGGTGCAAGTCGGCCTTAGAATGAGTTTCAAATGAGCATGCAAGCGGCATTTCATGACTTCTAATGATATGAAATGCTATTAAACAAACTGACCGTTAACTTTGTTCTTTAAATGGGCACTAACAAGAGTTTCTCTTTTGCGGAATATATGTATCATCATCATCATCATCATCAACCCATTATATCCCCACCGAGGGGCACGGGTCTCTTCCCTGAGGAAGGTATAGGCCATACTCCACCACGGGGGCCAAGTATAATATATATTTATTATTTTAAATAATTGTAAACTTCAGCGGTTTTTGTTGTATACGTTTATTTTTACGGTGGTTTGTAGTAGCAATATCACTCGCTAACAGTGAAGGAAACCATCGTAAGAAAACCTGAGTGTCTGAGGTGTTCACATACTTACCTCAGCTCTTGAAGTTGCCAATCCGCGGTTGTCACGCGTGATAATTAACCCCATACTCTCTGTCTGAAAGATGGCCTGTGCCCTGCAGTAGGATATAGGATAATAAAAAAAAGTAAATTTTTATTTTAATCATTAAGACTTCTCAAGGACCGCATTTCTACTGCAATTATTAAATTAAAAATTAACTTTTTTTTTATTATCCTATATATATACGTCCTACAGCAGGGCACAGGCCATCTTTCAGACAGAGAGTATGGGTTAATTATGTCTGGTGTTACTTTGAATGACAGGATACGCAATAGTGTGATTAGAGAATGTTGTGGACTGAAAGAGTAGTGACTAGAATTGAGAAAGGAATGTTGCGTTGGTTTGGACATGTGGAGAGGATGAAGGAAGTACCCGAAACCGGCGTGCGTGCATGCAACGACTAATTAATGTCGAGGAAGCGAAAGTGATCTGTCAGGATCGTAGCAAGTGGCAGTCCCTGGTCTCTGCCTACCCCTCTAGGATACAGGCGTGAGTTTATGTTATGCTTCATTTCAGAGGTTACATACATTTGCAAAAAAACCCTTTGACTTCGCAGTAGGGTAAAAAGCGTCAGCTGTTTTCATTCATTCGCTATGTGGAGTGTCAAAATTTATGTCAAAATTTATTTTAATTTTCAATATGGAACAAAAACTGCTGATAGTTGGTCCCACTTTGTTCTGTGGTTGATCCTATAAAAAAAAGTTGTTTGTATTGATCAGTAGAAGTTCGACCGAAGTTTCCTGCCACACCTCGTAGTAGATAAATTACAGCATAAAAACTTTGTATTACAGGACAGTCAAGTTATCTCTGCGACAGCCACGTATTTAACGTGTCTAATCCATATAAATACTTTTTAGAGGTGTAAGTACTCAAATTTTCATTACGATTACATTTTTCTGTCCCTGTGTTCATGTAGAAACACTTTATTATTATAAGAAAAAGACCAAAACATGAATAATAAAACCTGTGTTTTTAAATATCACAAAATATTTGATATCAGAATAGCCGGTAGATTACCTCATAAACGATCGCGATTAGACCATGATTACACCTTAGAGTATAACTAACGACTAAACAGAAACAGTCATTGTTTATTCATGGAACAGAAACTCTAGGTGCATAAGATAGATCGATACAAAATCGCTTCATCATCATCATCAGCCATTTGACGCCCACTGCAGGACACAGGCCTCTCTCATGGTTTTCCAAGCTTCGAACAACCATGAGAGGTTTTGCCATAATCGCCACGATTGGCAGGCGGGTTGGCGATCGCAGTATGCGGTTGAAATCTCAGGAAGTCGCTGCTGCCCGTCTCCTGGTAATTGATTTCCTTAGTCGCCTTCTACGACATCCACAGAAGGAAATGGAGTGACGCTATTCTTAATCCGGCGCCAGGTACTCCGCTTGGTAGGTATCGCTTAGTAGGTACTAAACGTCCTAATGACATACACAAAGACGATGCGGCGAGATGAATGACGGAAAAGAAGAAATTAACGGTACAGTAAAAAAAAAAACGACATTTTGTGTGTTAGCGTTGTCGGCGTGATAAATATGTATACACATAACAAATTACAGCTTTTTAATACCACCTGTCTTTGCGCTAGGCCGCGGACGGACAGACAGACAGACGGACATGGCGAAACTTTATAGTTTATGGGTTCCTTGTTGGACTACGGAACCTTAAAAAGGACTTTTGATACTTTACAGAACCCCGTTCAGTATTGGAAGACCCATCAACTCCGAGGGCTGACAGAAATGCACCAAACTAAAGGGCCCACCCATTCCATAGGAAGGAAACAATATACAGTTTAATAAACCCCCCATACATATTTCGTTTCATTCAGCATTGGTCTGGGCGTAAACAAATTTTTAAATACTGCTAAAGTCCAGAAATGTAGTACAGGGGTTCATATTTCTTAAATTAATGAGATGAATAAATTGCCTAGCCTGAGCTAATAACTTGATAGGCATTAGCTTCCCGTATTTTAACGATTTATATCAACGGTTTACATGTAGACAAAATCCCCATAGGTTGTATACCTTCATAAAAAATGGGGGAATTCTACTCGTCAATACTAACAACTTTCACTATTAGGAAAACTTAAGAAAAAGAAGAAAAATACTATTCCATAAGTACAACATTGACGCCGCAGATGGTGACTTTAAAAACGTTTTGAAAAACGGAAAAGTTGTTAGTAATGACGAGAACCCGACATTTTTTATGAATGTTTATGGAGAGTTAGTCGCGCCCTAAGATAGAGATATATGGAATTAAACCCTATTATGGTGATAAAATGTTCGAACGTCATCTTTTGTATTAACGTTCACATCACTTCATTCACTTTTGACCCCAATAAATTTGATCTTAGAAGCATTATCTTCATTCATGTGAAGGGCCATTTTCCTCTGTAAGGGATGTATCCTATAATATTTAAGTACGGCTTAAGACGACAGAAAGCGTTCTCCCGCAATAAAATAAGTAGGTAGGCGCGTGACTCCATAAGTGGCCACTTCAGTGAGGGATGACAAAAAGTTTTAAAAGAATCTCAAGGAGATAGGCACTTTTGATCGTCTACGTCGTGATAAGTTGCTTGCTTCTGTGGGAGCGGTTAGACACCGAGCTAACAATGAGTCCTAATGAGATGAATTTACATGCCCGAAATAACAGTACCGCTTGTATGGGGATTGATCCTATTAAATTAACGCTTCATAGCTAGCTTTTGTCATCCCGCGACATCGAGCTGTACGGTAGAATGTGGGTTGTCGTCCTTGTTTGTAAAGGAAATAGGGGGAGTTCGGTGAGCTTGCACCGTCGTACAGTCGGTATAAAAGCTATTTGTGAAAAGTAATTTATGGTTGTTGTTTTGTTTCAGTTTCGGGAAATGCGAATACGACAGGTACGTTGCAGTTCTACAGCCCCAAAAGCCGGCGCCTCCCTTGGTCACTCGTATTTGCACATTTAGCAAATACCTACCTATTAACCATCCGCTGGCGGGTTTTCTGACGAATATTTAGCACTGATTTTGTGAAACCTGCAATAAATAAATCGCGCCGGCATTTACACATATAAATATGAAGACGAAAGCGAAGTCGCTCAGTACTGTAAGCACATATAGCTTTCACGTCTCCCTCCTGAATTTTATTTTGCATAATGCAAATAAGTTATAAGCCAGTTAATGAACCAATTAAAAGTTTTTATTTTGCGGTTCCTCAAGTCACGGTTTTGCGGCGTGAACGGCATGAGGCAGTAAATTGAAAAAGAAAAACTCTGAAAGATTGTAGAGCTAAGTAGGGAGTGCTTTGTTTATTGCGCTGATTTATAATTTCAATCAACGTCGCTTGCTCACGTCAATCAGTGTCAATCATACCTGCTACCATTGAATTTGAAGTAAAGATAGTATGACGGCGCGAATGCCGCTAAAATGACGGTCAACTATATCATAGAACTTCTGTTTATGGTTCACTATTATTAAATAAATGAATAAAAAACCGGCCAAGTGCGGTCGGACTTGCGCACGAAGGGTTCCGTCCATTATATATACAACATTAGACACAAAGATCGAGAAAAAAAGGCAAAAAATCACGCTTTTTGTATAGGAGTCCCCCTTAATTTATTTTATTTTATTTAAATTAATTATTTGTTTTTGAAGCGAACATAGAATAAAATATTCTGTGAATATTTCAAGCGTCTACCTGTTGCCGTTATTAACATCGAGCAAAAAGCGGCAAAAAAAAAAGTTTATTGTATGGGAGTATAACACGGACGGACAGTGAAGTCTTAGTAATAGGATCCCCTTTGGCACCGTCGGGTACGGAACCCTAAAAAGTAAGCAGGATGTCTACTAATCGGCTGCGTAATGTACTTACATCGAATAGCCTTAATAAACTATTAATTTATTGTAGTTTTATGAAACGCGGCCCTGTAAGTGTACGTGGTCCGACTGTCGGGCGGTCCATTTGTCTATCCGCGGCTCAGTACAGAGACTTTAAGTATTAGAGAGCTAAAATTTGGCATAGATATATAGACACATATATATATTTATTACGCAAAAAGTTTTAAAAAGTGTTTTGAAAAGAATAAATGTGGAGTTTCTTTGTTAGCTTCTTCTCCACATAATCTATTAATTGTGTAACTAACAACTTTGACGTTCATTAAGTAAACATTCTGTTTTTATCATCATCATCAGCCATTTAAGCCCACTGCAGGACATAGGCCTCCTTCGTGGTTTTCATAACCATGAGGAGTTTTGCCATAATCGCCACGCTTGGCAGGCGGGTTGGCGATCGCAGTATGTGGTTGGAATCTCAGGAAGACGCTGCTGCCCGTCTCCTGGTAATTAATTTCCTTAATCGCCTTCTACGACATCCACGGAAGGAAATGGAGTGACGCTATTCTTAATCCGGCGCCACGGAAACTGTTTTTATAATGAATAAAAATATTTGAATTGAATTGAAAACGGAAGAATAAGATCCATAAAAAAATATTTTGTTGGGTACCTCCCCTGCACCTTAATATTTATAAAATGTTGTGGGTGTAGGAAGACCATTTTTCGATTTAGGGTTCCGTTTGCGAAATATTAAGCTTTAAAGTGCAAATTTTTGTTAGAGTAGAGCGTCCTCCCCCACCTCTCCCGGCTAAACTCTTCATTGCAAAAACGTGAAAAAATTAATAACGAACTTAAAAGATAACTATAACGGCTAAGTAGGCTTTACAAGTTAACGTGTTATAGGCGACCAACTTATAAAAGGAAAAGTTCGTACAAAATCCATTGATAATGACTTTGATGAAGTTGTTAGTTCTGTAAAGCAGATAAAAATCCCTTCTTTTTATGGAACCCTACAGGGCGCGTGGCTCGACACACATTTGGCCGGTTTTCCAACACCGTGAATAGGCCTGGTAAGCTCCGTCCCATGTCGAAATGAATTTCCCTTATTTGAGTTGTGTGCAAATAGAGAGCACCCGCCCACGCCATGACGCCACGTGCGTCGAGTTTATATGAGCATTATTATCGACAGTCCACGTGACAGGGTAGAGTGTGCTCGCTTAATTGATTGGATTTACTCGATGACCTAAATGTCGATAATTTAGGGCGACCTGCCCTGCCACTCAACATCCGCATGGTGTTAATTCCTCGCTCTACCAACCTTTTGACAATTATATGGTTCGTTGAAATAAAAACTCATTAGTATTAAGTTGGCCTTTGTATCAATATTTATAAGCACATTTTCTTCCATAACAGCCGTCAAGGAGCAACCACTTCTTTCTTCATCTCCCAAAGTTAATCGACCGCCCTTGAATTCGTTATACCAATGATACACGGTTACCTTGGAAGGGCCTTCATCCATGAATGCCGTTTGACTATCGTACGATCCCTCCGGTTTCAGGCAATATTTAACTATTTACGATTTCAATCGTAAAAAACCGGCCAAGTGCGAGTCGGACTCGCGCACGAAGGGTTTCGTACCATTATCTATACAACATTAGACACAAAGATCGAGAAAAACCGGCAAAAAATTTTTGTTTATTGTATAGCAGCCCCCCTTAAATATTTATTTTATTCTGGTTTTAGTATTTGTTGTTATAGCGGCAACATAAATACATCATCTGTGAAAATGGACAGTGAAGTAATAAGGTCCCGTTTGGCACCCTTTGGGTACGGACCCTAAAAACCGACTTCAAAACACTACAGCACTAAAAAGTTAGAAATAATTTTTAAATATGTAATACCTTTAAATTAGAAGTACGTGTAGAAGTATAATTTGGAGTCGGTGCCCAAAATATGTGCTGATCATGAAACTGGGCTGTTTCAGTCCAGTCCTATGTTTTCGTGTGTTTCCAGAGCGCAAGGTGAGCGATGCGGGTGCGGTGGTCGGCGTGGGCGCTGGTGTGGTGCGCGTGGGCCGCGGCCGCGCCCGCCGAGCCGCCGGCCGCCGCCGACCGCCCGCCGCCGACCTGCGAGCCGCTTAGCCTGCAGCGCCCGCCGACCTTGCCATCGGTATGTGTACCTACTCAAATCGGTGCCGTGCCCAGTCGAGTTCGTATTGGGAATTTGTCACTACATAGGTACAGTCGACGGTAACAGTTACATGGTTGTATACTGATTAGTTGCATTACAGGGAACTTTTCAATTAAACTGTACAATAGTAGTATAGTTTGAAAGCGAATAGTCAGAGAGCAATAAGTTGTAGAGCGGACAGCACTAAAAGGGTCAGCCAAGGTGGCACGGGAACGCTGTAAGTAATGGCTCGGATGTCACTCCAACTCATTCCATGATGCCGAGATATAGGACAGCAAATGATGCTAATGTAAATTTCATGAATCTTGTTATGCAAAACTGGAGATATCTGAGTGAAGATTTATAAATATTCAGTTTATTTTAATTACACAGTCTGACGACCGACGTCGGGAGCGCAACAAAACGGGAAAGTTTTAGCTCTGTGTTAACTTGCCGGCAGAATGTCCGCGAGCACGAGGCACGAGTGGTGCACACGGCGCGACTGCTGGCCGAGCTGATTGAGAAGGGCGCGGCAGACGAGGCGCAGGCGGCGGCCCTAGCGCGCGCCGCCTCCCGCGTGCCGCTCAGCCCGCCGCCTGCCGCCGTCGCGCTTGGCGCGCCGCAGCTGCGCCTGGGCGTGCTTTACTTCGCCGACCCACCACGCCTCGTCGTCTTCCAACAGAACAACTCCGCCACCTTACAGCAGTTCTGGAGAACGCTCGCGTCGGCGTGGAACGCCAGTGCAGTGGTCTGGTCCAACGCGTGGTTCTCGTGTGAGCAACATGGCCGAGGGTGGTGGGGCGGTGCGGCGGCGGCGAGGGGAGCGGGGCCTAACCGGGCGGCGGCGGCGATCTTCAGGCGGATGCCTTCAGTGCCGTGTGAAGAGTCTCTGAACGAATTGCTGGGTGGTGCGCCGGAGTGCGATCCCGTCACTACTGAATGCGAAGTTCATCCCTCCAGTGGGTCCAGATTCATGTTAGATGTGAGAACCGTGTTTTAAGTTACCACGCTGGAGTGTGGTTTTCTGTTTTTTTTTTACTTTCATCAATGTGTATCCACGTAACAACGTGCCGAGAGCGCAACGATGCAAATCAAAATGTTAGAAACTAATACGAGTCCAAAGAAAGTACGGACACGTGACGTCCACCGGGCCGTTAGTAGTTGTTCGACGACAATGTAGTGTGATAGCACCTCACCCACATATTCATAGTCAAATATGTCATGTGCTCAATACACGCTCAGTACAATAAACAACGACGAATTTCAATAGCATCTCATAACAGGCCTTCAACAGTACATGGCCTGACAGGCCAGAATCCACTGATGGCCTGACGGACGTCACGTTTTGCTGGGTAGTTTCTAACCTTGTGGGTAAGATAAGGTGCACGTGGCCGACACGTTGTAATGTTGCTAGGCCTTTACACTGTCCCCACTCTCCAGTACGTGTGCCGCTGCCGAGAGGGGCACTGGCGCTCGGAAGGCTCGGGCTGGGTGAGCGGCAGCGTGCTGCGGGCGCAGGGCTCCGGCGCATGGCTCTCGTGCGCCGCGTGCGCCGCCGACAGTGAGGAGGCCGCCTGCCTCGCCGACTCTTACCGCGTGGCTCTGCTCGCCGCCAACCTGGCTGGCATGCTGCTCTGCCTTGTTATAGCCGCCATTATATTCCGGAAGAGGAAGTGTAAGGTATGTATTCTGGGAGAGCACTTTGTGTATCGCCACATCGGGTTCTCGTACCAACGATTTCATTTATTTTATTGCACTAAATAGGATTTGCACAATAGACGGGCTTAATTCCTAGTATTTCATTCTAGCCAACCAAGGGGACTCCCAGTAGAGCCAAACCAAGAAATGGGAGAGAATTAGGCATGTTTACATGAAGATCCTTATCTTCTCTTTATCCTTTGATCCTTAGCCAGCTCATTACTGTTTTACTGTTGTGGTGATAATTATCTTGTGAGCTAGGTTGTCCTAGTGATTTGGATTGTCTTCTTCTAGCCCGTCGCTGTGGGAATGTGGACAGTCCTAGAAGTGGTGCTGTTTGGTGCTCTGTTAATGTATGGCTCGGTAAGTACAAAATCAACATTTCGCGGTTTAAAGTTCAGCTCTTCGATGTACAGCTAGACTTTCAAATTTTTTTTCATTTGTATCCAAACATCCACTGGAGCTTCGCGACGCTGTCTCTCGATCACACCTGCCCTCGCTACTTGCAGGCGGCGACGCAGTATCTGTGGGACGCGCAGTGGCGATGCATCGCGGGCGCCTGGCTTCGGGAGCTGGGCTTCGTGTCGTGTTACGGCTCGGTGGTGCTGCGACTCTGGGTGTTGTTGGCCGAGTTTCGAACGAGAAAGGCCCATCGGTGGACGCCTAGAGATGCCGAGGTAAGTACCCTAGATTTACTTGACATGACCTTCTCATCTACTAGTTAACTTTTTTCTCTAGGTGTTTTACTGCACACCAAGATTGATTTGAGTGAAGACTTAAGAATCCAGATTTCCTCACACACCTAGACGTCCATTAATGTTCACACCCCAGAAATGTCTCATTCAACTGCGTCCTCTCACTCTTAAAGATCTCGTTTAAAAATAGCTAAATACCTTAATTTTAAATGAAGCTTCAAACGCAGACCTATCATCCAGGTGCTCCGCATAGTGGCAGCGATGGTGGTGGGCGCCGTCTGCTACCTGGCCGCGTTTACTGCGACCGCGGCGTGCGGCGCAGGCGTGGGGGACGCGTGCGCGCGCGCCTCCTGGCACCATGTCACGGCCGCAGCAGAGCTGCTGCTGCTGGCTGCGGGAGTCAGGATCGCCTATGTGGCCAGAAACGCTAACGTGCCGTTTCAGGTACAGTGCATATACGCGGGCTCTGTGTCTCATGTTTACCCTGTAAAACCATTTTGAGTTATGTTAGGGTGCCTCTGCTGGGGGTTTTGGGTTGTTAATGTGCTGCTGTGCGGTATAGTGTATAGGTATGTCTCATGTTGGCACAATAAAAGATAGGTTATGTTGGGTTAGGTTAGTTTACTTATACATTTTCTGCTTAACGTTGTGTAAGTAATTGTTATGGTTGTGTACCTAAGTAACGCCAGTCGCTTAGTTCTGCTTGGCGCTGTTTCCTCCAGGTCTTTCCTGTGGCCTTTACAATGTTGTCACGCCACCTGGTGGCAAGATTTGCCTATACCATGTCCGGTCCTCGGTTGCCACTCTGGTAGTTTGCGACTCCATCGCCTACTAATCTGTTCACGCGATTTTCATAGCTGTTAGGGCTACCTGCCCTCGTTGAGCGGTATTGTTTGGTAAAGTTCCAGATCTCGGCGCCTAGAGTTTTCGCTTAAGCCCGTTTTTGTTTAGTCTCAAGTTTTGTTTTTGAAACAGTGTAGTTTACTATATGTAACGTATTACTTCTAGGAGCGCGGCTGGCTAGCGGCCGCCCTATGCTTGGAGGCCCTGTGTGGCGTATCCTGGCGGGTGGCGGCGCTGGCGGGCGCCGCGCCCGAGCGCTCCCCCGTGGCCGCAACCGCACGCGCGCACCTCTCCGCGGGCGCCGCGCTGGCTTGCGTTCTGGCGCCCCGGCTTTGGCACGGCTATAGGACTAGGTCGCTGGCTCAGGAAGTAAGTAGTGGGGAACATGCCTCAAAGTTAGATTGGAGTGAGATTGTTTTTATACAAGAATCAAGGACATAGAAAGAAAGACCAAAACTTTCCTAAGCACTACACATTATTAACTTAACTGGAAAGCAAGTCCGACTCTTTCAGCAAAAAGGAGACTAATTAAATCCGGAGTTACGTTAATTATATATAGAATCTCACTATGTTATGTAACATGGATGTTAGCAAGGTAAAGGCCTCCCCCCTTTCAGATCAAGATTTTCGATCATTTACTATCTGAACCACGCTAGAAAAAACCTGAAAAACTCACAAAAAGCGAATAAATTCTGTGCACACCATGACGACTGGAACATCAACATCCACTTTCTTTATCAACCACCGCCCTTCAACCTGCAAAATCTGCTATGTGACAGTCTGATACTTGCCACATTCGGCTCGAAGCTCTAAAGCGAAGCTCAATTAAGAGATGGAATAGTCACTAATTCACGCTACAGTCGAAAACCGCGTTGTTTCGGACGCCAGGTGTCGCGGCGCGGGCCGGCCGAGGGCTTCGGCGCAGAGGGCGAGGAGGAGCCGACCACTGAGGAGGTGCGCGCGGAGCTCAAGCGGCTCTACGTGCAGCTCGAAATCCTGCGCAACAAGACGCTGCGCCGCGACAACCCGCACATCAGCAAGCGGCGCGGGGGCCGCAAGCCGCCGCACAGGCGGTTCTCGCTTCAGGTAAACCAGGGTTTGCATAATGGCCGCTGTACTATACAGCGCGGTATGTATGGCACGGCGTACGATTTCAAGGTGTACTTATAGCGCCAGTGTATTTTATAGAACAGAAGCTGCGTTTTGAATGGAAGCTATGCCCTGCTGACTGCTGACATGCCATAGCGGGGCAGTAGCGCCCGTGTGTAAACATCTGGATTTTGAATGGAAGCACGGTGTACGATTTCAAGGCATACCTACAATATAGCGCCGTTGTATGAACACCTGGTTTTTGAATCTAGTATTACTATCCCACTGATTTAAGGAAAAAAACAGTACTCACTATAAATACTCTAAATAGTTTCTCGTCTCAATTTTTCACATAATTAGCAAAATTGAAGTCTTGAAAAAAACCAAATTCGTAAAATACGAAAAACGCGGAGCCTACGTGGGGGTGATTTGGATAGTCCTGGGGGCTCTCTACCTCTCGAATCTCATTACATTCAAACTTTACTTGACAATTTAGACAGCTTCGGCTAGTATCCGAAACCGACGTGCGTGTGCGTGGACAGTGCATGTAATGTCCTGTTAAATGTCTTGTGTGCAATAAAGTGTAATATAATAATGACTAGGTAATGAATCTTGATGAAGCGAAAGAGGAACATGGCATGTGACAAACCCTGGTCTCTGGCTACCCCTTTAAGAGTTATGTTGCATACGAACTAGCGGCAACTACTACCTAGACTTATCAGTCTTGTAGCTATCGCTGAAGTGGCCACTCAGGCGCTGTATTAACACGGTGATTAGTTTTTTTTACGAATAAACAGGGTCGGATTGTACTGTACATAAGCAAGACACGGCGTAGGTAATCCGATAGAAATGAAAATGAACAAAATTAGCTTACTGAAATAATCAAATCATTACCGTAGTTATCATTAATATTAAGATAAGGTAAGAATACTTACTGTTTCACAGCCACTATACTATCGTTTTCGTATTATTTATCAGGGGGCCTTTTTCATCTAAGTTGGTATCTGTTTATTTTCTTGCTGGAAATAAGAGAGATCTGAAATAAGAATAATCTAACATTATTTGTTATAAATATATATATTTCCCGGTTATTTTATTGTAAGCATTTACCTACTTATCTGTCTATACTGAAATTCCTTACTTTCCAATGTATTCTCAGTGACCTTGTACTAACTTACTTATTTCCAATGTAATCTAGTATCCGACGTGGTTTCTTACTTTCGTCTTCCATCTGTACTTTAAATGTTAAATGTTAGTGCTGATGAACGCCCCTCAAAAGCAACTGGGGCATCGCCATACATTACAAAACGCATGGTTGAGGACCTGTGTAGTAACAAATAATCTAATCCAGTTTCAAAACCTGACTGTACTATGAATAAAAACCATTGTACAAGCGACTAACCCAAACTACCTAGCCCCATTGTATGAGTGTTCTATCTTCATTCTCATTAACTGAATGTTTCATCTTCCATCCTCCTCCAACTTTAGAAAAAGGGCAGTCGTGAAAAGGTAAGAAGATGTGTAATAATACCGCATGAGCACTGATGTGGTCGCACCTCGCATGTCCCCGTGGTCGCCTAATGTTGAGTCCGCCCCCGCAGTCCCCGCCAACACCGGCCGGCCCGCGCCCGACCCTGCACCGCCCCGTGTTCACGTTCCGAACGACTCCAACTGTCCTGTCTGCAATACTCCGAGTTATGCGCTTTTTCTGTCAGCTGTTTTGTCTCTATGAACTATCCTTTACAGGCAAGCGATTCGGTCGAAAAAAAACAATCAAAATTGATGCTTTCTTCCAAACGTTCTCGTTTTAAATCTACATGTCGTAAAAATTTGCACTTTTGACTCTACTGTGAACATATTTGCGATAATCTGTACTAATGACTGTAGACTCTTTCTTCGATGGATCCGCTTCACTCTTGGCTACAACCACGTGCCTACTTGAGCCGTAGATTCAGCGCTTTGGGTCACTTTATTTTCCCACACAGTCGTTTGTCTAACTAGTTTAGTCAGTTGGGCGTGTTTGCGCAGGCGCTGCAAGCTCGCCGCGGCGGCAAAGGCAAGGCGGGGGGCAGCGCGAGCGCGGTGGAGGCGAGCGAGGCAGGGGACGCATCCAGGACGCCCGAGGATTCCGTGTGCTCCGTCGAGGGGCCCTCGCACTACACGGACGGTGACACGCAGGCGTGATCCGGGACCTACATCCGCAGCGACAAGTACTACCACGATATTTATTTGTAGTTCGCGTAAGAGCTTATCGCTGATATTTTCAGGACACTGTTGTCGACAAATATCTATTTGTCGTTCGACATGGCAACTTCTGAAAGTACATACTTACTTTCCTTAGGGAAATTGGGGAAATGTTTTAATGTTTTCACTCTCGTTTAAAACATTGCTTCGATATCTTTTGAAAGTTGTCGAAGTAAACTTCCTTCAATTTGGCAATGTGTCATCAGTGAGTGTCACTGTGGAGATGATCTCATACAGAATTTTAGAGTGCCGCGTATATGGTTGAGAGATCTCATCTCAATCATTATAAGGAATTGTGTCCAAATAATATCACTATGGATGTAGTTTAGATTGTACAAAACTTAGACGGTGTTATTAAAAATCGATCCCTCTTTAACACTCCTCAGAGGCAGTTTAAATAATCTGTGGTTACGTCTTTCCCTTTACCACAGACTATTTAAACTGCCTCTGAGGACTACTTTATACTTTATACTTTATTGCACACATAAAATTACATGAATAAAACAAAACATAACTTTAAGGAATCGTGTTTTTATAAAGAAAACCGTAAATCTATATGCTTTTTAGGCGATCTCATAACACTAGTCTGCGAAAAGTACATTGTAATTAAATAATGTTACTGTAATATTATGGTCACACAAATATTTTAAGTAGGTAATTTAAAGGGGTATTTAAATTAGTTTCAAGTATCTTAACATCTATAAACCTAATTGTATGAAATTTATGATTCTAGAAAGTAATTTCACACTAAATCTGGTTGTAGGCCCTACGTAATCATCAGTAATCACCAACCCCAGCAACATTGATATATAGGATCTCGTTCAATAGACTTGCCCTATTGACGCCAAATCCAGCCCTGGATTAATTTAGTTATGCACACACGAAATATAATCACTATTATAACAAATTAACAAATTATACATAAAATCGATCAATTAGCACAATATAGCCCCTGTAATATCTAGAAATGTGGAAAACGTCTGACCAAATAATTATTTCGAAAGTTGATATCGAACTGTTTAAATTGAAACTACGTTACCAATAGTGACTTCCCCAGATTTTTACACCTTATACGAATTATAAATGTGTATGAATCTTTCAGGCTTCTTTAAAATCGGACTAGTTGTTATAAAATATTGAATGTATTATTCTTATGGTAATTACATAGCTAAAAGACGTGTACACTGTACATAGTAGCGCTAAGTGTTTTGTATCGTATGTGGTTGTGGTGAAACCCACGCTTTGTTTTGTACCTAGTAAGTTACCTTACCTACATGTGCAGTTCTACGGGAAAATGCATTATTATACTCGACGAAGTGCTTGATGCTGTTTAGAAATTGAAGAGAAAAGGTCTAGGATGCCTTTATTTTAATATTTTTAAATGTGACTGAGTAATTATTTTAGTAATTAGCATTCAGCCATAATAACCATTTCAGCCATAAAAGTAACACTTTTTCCCCTTCAACTGCACATGGAATAATGTTGAGCTTTGTTTGTTGTTCGCGATGGACGTGCGGCGATGTGATGCCAAATAAAAATTTAATTATTATTATACATTATTTATTGAATAAATGAAAATGTTCACAATTTTAAAAGATTTTCCTTTTTATGTATCTACTATAACTTTAGATTGACAGGCTCTCGTGAAAACAAATTGGGAAATGAAGTTCGTGCACCCATTTCTGATTTGGGGGAAACTGATTATAAGTTCGTGATATTGGACAGCCACGGAACATTGTTCTGTGTGGACAGCAGTGCCCTATTTCATAGAACTACAATTTATGGTTTACTATATGATAATTCGATGTACATTGCAAATTCGAATAACCCAGAGTAACAAGTAAGAAGACCCGGCTACGCAATGTACATAGAATTGTTTTAATAATCTATGAATTTTAGTTTCATTAAAACGTGGCCAGAAAACATTTATTTACGTTGCCAGAAAAGCACATACATAATAATAACATAATCTACATAGGTATCTAATTACAACAAGAGTAAGAAAAACAAAGTAAAAGCATTATTCATAGTACCTATAGTCAAGCCTATAGTACAAAGTCTTCACAAAGTCATCCGACTAAATTCTTTAGTTTTTCCCGAAGTAACCACGTGAACTTTTGACGTTGAACAAACGTCAACAGTTGACGTAAATATTATACCTACGAGCTATGTACGACCTATATTGTTGGGGATGGATGCCAGATGCTGTGTTCTGTATGTTCCCGCTCTGTCGCCAAGTGAGTCATTCGTATACTTGAGTTAACTACCCACCTACTCAGAACCGCTTTCGCGTCCCTTTGTTTCGTCGTGAAAGGCAAATTACTCCCCCTTCCTCGAAAACGGGGGCACTCAGCCATCCCTGCTGCTATGTATATATAGGTGTACGGGAAATGGCATTAAGAATGAAAAAAATCATAATATTAGGGGTTAAAGTATGAAATTGCCGATTTGTACTGAAAATCTAAATTGTTTATTTTTTTAATTTTTAACAAATTTATTTAATCAAAATAGTTGCCATTATTATCTATACATTGCTGCCATCTAATGGGAAGGTCATTAATGCCTTTGCGATAGAACTCCGACGATCTATACTGCACAAACTGTGTGAAAGCATTTTGTACTGCCTCCTGGGAAGAAAACTTCTTGTCACGTAGATAATTGTCCAAATCACGAAAAAAATGGTAGTCTGTTGGAGCAAGGTCTGGTGAATACGGAGGATGACGAATGGTTTCTAACTGCAGTTCCTGAAGGATCAAAATGGTTTCTTGTGCTGTGTGAGGTCTCGCGTTGTCGTGGAGCAATAATGGTGAAGATCGATTCATGAGTCGGGGCTGTTTTACTGCTAGTTTTGTCAACATGGTTCGGAGTTCGGCACAATAGACATCTGCCGTTATTGCTTGACCAGATCGGAGAAAACTATAGTGAATAACACCATGCTGAGACCACCAAACAGTTACCATTACCTTTTTATTGGTAAGTTTTGCTTTAGGACACTGTTGTGGCATTTGACCTGGGGTCAGCCATTGCATTTTTCTTTTCCGGTTATCATAAAGAATCCACTTTTCATCACATGTTACAATTCGATCCAATATTCCTTCATTTCTGTACCGGTTCAACAAGGCAACACAAGTTTCAACACGCGTTTCTTTCTGCAGATCAGTCAAATCATGAGGCACCCATTTTTCGTATTTTTTTATTTTATTGATTTGACGCAAGTGAGTCAATATTATGGGTAAGGTAACGTTAAACCATGCCGCTAATTCCTGGGTAGTTTGACTAGGGTCGGCTTCCACTATCTCTCTTAATTCATCGTTATTCACCTGTGTGGGCGGTCTTCCTCGTGGCTCGTTCTTTAAGTCGAAATTTCCATCACGAAAGCGTTTAAACCAAAATCGCACGGTGCGTTCATTAGTAGACCCCTCTCCAAACGCAGCATTGATATTGCGCGCTGTTTCTGCCGCGTTAGTTCCGCGTCGGAACTCGTATTCAAAAATCACTCGAATTTTCGCAGTATCCATCTTTCTTGTCTAAATTGAATAACTAAAACAATTGAAAGTCGATATTCAAATGTTTCACATTTTTTAAAAAAAGAACATCATAGAAACCATTTGAAAAAAGTTTCATTCGAAAACCTCAAACCATGAAGATTCTATGTCAATTCAAAGAACCTATTCTTCAGTATAGATAATATCAAACCACTTCCACGAGGAAAATTTTTAAACTTTTGCTTACTGTCAGTTTATTGATACAGAAGAAACGGTGGTCAAGTTAAGATAAAGTTTATTCGCCCAAAGTCTAAGTATTTTACATTATATGGTACCTTTGTTTAGTTACCAATGGAGAACTTGCACTAAAAATGTTTTAATAGAAAAGGAGACGACACGAACGACGAGACAATGAAGATAAATAAACGTAGCATTTTTTTTTCTCTGCGACTAATATTTTCATAATATAACCAGTCGAAAAGTCAATATAGTCACGTGGTATAATTGAAACGCGCACAAATCGACCTTAGACTATGACGTCACACCCTAACGTAACGCCTATAATATATGAAGCGTTTATCAATATTTGAGTTATCTCGTAAAATAATGTTTTTATGCAAGGAGACCCGGAAACGTTCAGAATTCAATGACAAAACGAAATCCAATAAGTTTCATGTTGAACTTTATTTGCCGCATATTTTTTGACTCCGAAAACCCAGAAATCATTGATTTATTTTTAATTTTTCCAATGTTTTTATATGATTTCTATGGTAAAAAAGCAATATCACTCCAATATAAGTTAGACGCAAGTTCCCCATTCTTTACGCCCATACTCTATCGAAGACCGGTAGAAGGTGTTTTTATGAATAAAACATTCAAAAAACACGACGCCTCTAAATCGTAGTTTATTTAATCTGTGGTTATGTCATTTCCCTGTGAAATCTCCACCAGACTATCTTAATCGGCGTTTATCAGTGTTTTAAGGAATCGTGTTTTCATAATGTCTATAGTAAGATTCCCGAAATTAGTATGCGTAATGCACAATAGAGATAAATAACATCATTATCATCATCAGCCTATGATTGTCCACTGCTGGACATAGGCCTCTCCTATAGCACGCCACTGAGCACGGTCCTCGTCTACTCTCATCCAGCTCTTGCCAGCCGCCCTGCGAAGATCATCGCTCCACCGAGTCTGAGGACGTCCCATACTACGTTTCCGATCCGCGGTCTCCACTCAAGAACTCGTCTACCCCATCGGTTATCAGTTCTTCGGATGATATGGCCGGCCCACTGCCACTTCAGCATGCTAATTCGGTGGGCTATGTTGGTGACTTTGGTTCTCTGTCGGATCACCTCGTTTCGAATTCGATCTTTCAGAGGACCAGCCCCACCGTGAGTGTCCACGTTTCGGCACCATATGTCATGACGGTTAGGACGCACTGATTTGAAGACTTTCGTCTTGAGACTCTGTGGGATTGGCGATGTGAAGACTCGACGTAGTTTCCCATACGCTTCCCAGCCCAGCTGTATTCTTCTAGATAACAAGAATAATAATAATACATAATAACTAAATTAATAACAAATTAAAAACATATAAAATAATTGTTTTGGACCTAAATTTAATTTTAATTTCAATAACTAATAATCAATATTTTTGAATTTATATAAGCTATTTTGATTTGCCAATGTAAAGTTAAAAAAGTTTCAAAAAATAATTTTGGAACGTAACTAAATAATTATTTTTCGTAATTTTTTTGTAAGGGTAGTAAACTAACAGTAAATGATTTTAAAACTGTCACCTCAGTCTACCAAGACCATGGGACTTGCAAAAGTACCGAAACGTCGGAAAATTGTAAAAGGAAAAAATAAACGAGTAAATATCCACGCAAATTCAGTTTTTATTACATAATAACAACTTCTACACAACACCAACACTTTTACAGCGTAGGTAGTAGCAGGACGGCGCTAATCATGCGTTTTGTGACGCTCAAATGTCTGACCTCCTTTCTCGCTAGTGAACAATCTGTTAACCAGAATTCCCTGTCTTGTGGTAAGACCAAGGATGTTGGGTAAAACGTTCTTGGGTAAGACTGATCTGCACAAATCAAGTACGGCGTCCACCGGCAGAAATCGAACTCACGACTCAAACTCACTCCCAAATTGATTTCCAGTACGATAGAAGAGGTGTCCAGAAAAAGAGGCTAAGTAAAGAGCAAAAACAACACACGGATAACATTGTCAGGGTTTTATATGACCGACCTCGTGGCGCAGCGGTAGTGCATTTGCATACCATGCGAGAGGTCCCGAGTTCGAATCCCGGCTGGGGACAAAAACAAAAACCCAGGCCTTGGATGTTTACATGTTTGTGATGTCGTTGTTTCTGGTTCCCACGACACAGGATATCCTAGTGTGGGCCAGAAGCAATGTAGGTATGTGCCTGTATGTCAATGTTTATGTTTATATTTATATGTAACCATGTCATTTTACATGTGATCAGCGGCACTACTACGTAAGTCCTTCACTGTCTGGAGTTGTTAGATTTAACCTACTTCGAATTGTCAAATATATGCATGATATTTTAAGCCAAGAGTGGTCAAAATGGTTAACGCGAGTGGACAGTTACGTGATGAAGTGAAGTGCTGGTCTCAAAAAAATGCGAAAAGTTTGTTAAGTTCCTACTCTATGAAGAACAAGCCATTTTTAGGGTTCCGTACCCGAAGGGTGCCAAATGGGACCCTATTACTAAGACTTCACTGTCCGTCTGTCTGTCACCAGGCTCTCTGTATCTCATAAACCGTGATAGCTAGGCAGTTGAAATTTTCACAGATGATGTATTTCTGTTGCCGCCATAACAAGTGCTACAAACAGAATAAAATAAATATTAAGGGGGGCTTCCATACAACAAACGATGTCTAAAGACAGCACTCACCATCTAACGGCCATCTATGTAACCTTCACAGCGCTGTTCTATAGATGGCACTGATCTCAAATTCGATCTTTGTCTAATATTGTATACAAAGATAATACGGAATCTTCATGCGCGAGTCCGACTCGCACTTGGCCGGTTTTTTATTCTCCCTTGAGTTTTGAACATTTTCTATCCAGGCTGTATTATTGATAAAAGCTTAATAATAAAGGGGTCACTCGCAGTTTGCGCCCAATTTGTGTGGAGCGTTTTTTTACCACGTAGGAAAATTATATAGTTAAGTAGGAAAAGTATTCTGTCTCTGAGAGAAGCCGTGTGCCCTACAGTGGAACGTATATAAGGCTGCATTATTATTACAGGGGAAGAGGAAAAACATACCAGGATTGTTTCACTTTTAACATCTATTGGGTTTGACCTGCCCCCTACGCAAGCACTAATTACTTAAAACTGCTCTTACGTGGAGCATGCTGTCTTGCTCGCATAATTTAACATTTTTAATTATTGTAATAAAATGAGTAAACTTTTGATGAAAACCCTCAGTTTGAGGCATAATTAAATTACGGACATTTTAAATTTATTTTTGTTTTCCGATACGTAGCTTTTGATAAAGAAAAGTTGTTTCCAAAATTATTAACTTTGGAATCCAATTTTCTCAATGAAAAACTTAGTGCAGCAATTTAACCGTCCATCAAACCTTTAAACCACATTTTATACTTATATTATTAGAATATAAAAAAATTCATGCTCCACGTAACAGCAGCCTTAACAGTAGCACAAATTATAGCGTTGATGTCTACGCAACCCTTGCGATGCTACGAAAAATACTACGACGCGCTACGACAACTCGTAGCCAGGAATCGGTCGCGTAGCAACCAGCGGAAAGGTGGCGCATCTAAATAACTTTTACGTTTTACTGTAATTATCTTCAGGTTGTGCAACGAAATGTCGCAACACGACGTATCCTGGCAACAGGTCCTGCGGGGAATAAAGATATGGCTAACACAACGGTGTAAGGGACGACTAAAATTAGGTAAAAATTAGTGAGATGTGAAGAAAGAAACAATATGGCGTATCAAATGAAGTGTAAAAATCTTGAATCACTACTGAAACAATAGAATGTCTGGTGAGTAAATAGTTTAGGGAATATAGTTTGAGGTAAGTGAAGTGAATTTATTTTTTTTTAGTAGTAAAGTTAATCGAGTCGTATAAAAGCGTTTGACAAACTATTCTCAATGAAAATCGAATTCTGCCAACGTGTTGTGCTATTGTGTTCCATGAACATAAAAACTATATGACATCATAATACGCTAAGTTGTCATAAGCTGGAATAGGTAGGTACTTGCTTAGCTGAAACGGTTTTCTAATGCTCTAGACGGATAAATTTTTAAACTACACATAACTCTTACTTCCATAAGAACTTCCTTATACCAAAGAAAACATTACGTTCATTGCATTGTTTTATTTTATTTTGAACCTTCTCACGCCAATCTTAGATAGAGAAGTGTTTATGGATGGCTTCTATTAACACTTCCCAAAGATTGGCGTGTCAGGATGCACCGCGATAGAGAATGTACCTAAATCAATCTGCCAAGTGTCAGTCATATGTCAGTCTGTCAGCGGATGTGAGCAAGACACATGCACATTGCACATGCAACACAGCTGAGGTACAATAAGCAAACTGCAAATGTGAACTGTATAAGTAGGGTTTGATAATACTAAGAGAGACGCGGCGCAGAGCGAACACAACGTAAAGGGACCGCGACGTGCCGGTAAAAAAATCACCACAACTTGAAATGATACTATCCTAGCCCCAGTTTCTCGTTAAAAGTAGTTAATCTACTGTTTACCGAAAGTCAGTTGTTCTTAGAGATCCGTGCCCTCAGGGTGCTAAACGGTACCTACCCTATTACTAAGACATCTAATGTTGTGTAGATAATGGTACGGAACCCTTCGTGCGCGAGTCCGACTCGCACTTAGCCAATTTTTTTTTCGTATGCTCTCTGGCCAACTGACTCCTATTAACAGCCTGTTAGTGTATGAGAAACCGGGGGTTACCGAAGTTATAGGAAAAGAACGAATTAAGTTGAAGTGGCAGTGGGCTGGACACATATGCCGAAGAACCGATGATGGGGTAAAAAGGTTCTCGAGAGGCAAACGCAGCGCAGGATGCGCAGCAGCTCGCTGGACCGTTGATCTGGGGCCGATTGATGGTAGCGGTTGGACGAAGATTGTCGATGACAGACCAACATGGCGTGCATTGGGAGGCCTTTTTTGCCCTCCACTGGACGAGCATGTGCTGATGGGATTGGAATAGAAAGCTTCATTTATGAAGTAAGTATGTCTATTGGTAAAGGCATAGGCATACAATGTAAGATAATTAAGTTCATTCAAGTTTGTAAATTAGCTCTACAATCGAAAAACAACTTGAAAACGACAAAGTTTCAGGAAAAAGGTAAGATGAACCTCTTTACAAAACTCCTTTGATTTTTTGGTAACGACCTTTGTATTTTAAGACGGATTATCTTTCAACTTTATTAATACGTACTTGTTAAGCATAGCTAGAATTAATAAATCTAGAACCACACTGAGCCCACGGAAGCCACGTACACAACGCCGACGCTTCTATGTAAGTTCTTCTCTGTTTGGAGTTGTCCGATTTATTTAACCTAGGTACTACGAACTATCAAATACATGCTTATTTTGACACTTTGGAATCGTCAAGAGGACCGTTTTCCGTGTGGCGCCGGATTAAGAATAGCGTTACTCCATTTACTTCGGTCGATATCTTAAAAGACGACTAAGGAAATACATTACCAAAACCTTTCATGGTTAGAAAAACCATGAGGGAGGCCTAGGTGCTGCAGTGGGCGTCAAATGACTGATGATGATGATGAATGTGTGGCAAAACAATGAGACAGGAAGAATGGCACTAAAAGAAACGTAAGGTAATAGGGAATTCCATGTAGCAATAAAATGGCCTCGGCAAACCGCAGCTTACACTAATTTCAGCACGGGCATGTGGTAACTCACATAATTTTCGACCGAAACAAACGAAAATTAATTAAGTAGGTATCATACATATTCCGTGGCCTCATTGTGAATCTACCTTCATTATGCTATCGATGGGTATATGAGTACGGTGATGAACAAAGGTCTGGTATAACGTAGGGGCTTCTTCTAAGTAAGCATAAATATATAACTGTCATTCCATCGTGACTTCAGCTCGTTAGCCAGTCGTGTGTAACAAAGAACTTGTTAACGATTCAATCGCCACATATAGCCAAATAAGACGAAAGAGAAAACACCACGATGGCGTGTTGGAACTAAACGATTCCTAACTTATCGCTCTAGAGTGCCAGTCAAATACAACGTGGAAATTGAAAACTGCGACTGCAATAAAGTTCAAAATAAGTACATATAGGTAAACCTATCGCTGGGTAAACCGCAACATATATTAACTTGACACGCTTCTATCGCATTTCAAATCGTGTCTGCGAGTCAGGACCGCCCGACGGGCAAGCTCTACCAATGCACACACTACTTACTTAGTTTACAATGTGTAGGCTGTGCTAGCTGTTAACTTAGCAAAGCTAACTTGAGTATAGTTACTGCGATCTAGGCGTCAGGACTGCAATCTGTTGGAAGCGATGTCATATTTTGCGGACGCTTTGGATCATGCTACGATTTACAATCGCAATCCGGACGGTAGTGAATAGTTGTATTATAACATCTACTTACACTCAAATTCACTTGTCACCGATACTTCATCTGTTTTCGTCTCCGACAGACAGTGAAGAGAGCGATGGAGAGGGTGGCCTCGGGAACCTCAACCGGCTCATTGTGCGCCCTCCGGGCCACAGCGGGAAGGCCAAGCGAGGCCAGCTGTGCTTCGATGCGGCCTTCGAGTGCGGGAACCTGGGCCGGGCCGACCACATCACCGAGCTGGAGTATGACCTCTTCATTAGGCCGGACACTTGCCGGCCAAGGTCCAGGTTCTGGTTCAACTTCACAGTTGAGAATGTCAGACAGGATCAGGTAAAATTATTTAGTTAGGTATATATTCTTTTCTCACTATTCGAGTCGATTCCTCTACTTAAGTACTTAGCTAGGAAGAATCTATATTCATAAAGGTGTTTCACGTGATAAATAAATGGGCAATAATTTATCAAAGTTTATTTTTATTTTAAAATATTGTATTTTTATATTCTTTTTGTTGCACTAACCCGTGCTGAGAACAATGCTTCGCGACCATGTATGTACGCACTTTTAAAGGCTTAATTTAATTTCACCTTCTCCTAAGATACAGGCTTTTTCGCCTAGTTTAGGAGATAGGATGCAATGACAAGACTATTGTACAATAGATTAGCACCGAACGATTGTTGTCATTTTTAATGTACTTTTTGGTTCAAAATAAACAAATTATTATTATATTATTATAATTTAAAAACCTATTTAGAGGCTTAAAATTCCACCTATGCTGGGACTTGAACCCGCGACTTCTGGCTCACCGTGCCAGCGCTCTCCCAACTGAGCTAATGGGTGTAATAAATAGGTTTTTAAATATTGCATTTTCGTATGATCAAGTACGCCAAACCAATTTTTTATAAATCATTTCAGAGGGTGATTTTTAACATAGTCAACCTGGGCAAAGAGAGGACGTTATATTGTGGTGACATGACACCGTTAGTACGCTCCACATCACGGCCGAAGTGGTAAAAACACAATAAATAAGCTTTTCCCACTTGTTAACACTGCCACACTTGATCCTCTATCTCTCTCACTTTAGAATAATTCTTTAAAGTGACTTCACCTCTTTTTGGGTTAAAATATACCTAAGCTAGTCTGTCATATTCGGATCACTGAAGCAAACAAAGTCCTAAGCTTACTTTATACCCAGTCAACAGTAGTCAACGCTTAGATAGTTATGAACACACTTTGCATGCATTGCCAAGCAGCGAGGCCCTATCTAATCTGTTTTATCCAGCCTAGACAATTACCAACGCGCGTGAGCTGTCTGTCGCTTGTTCTATGTGACGACACTTTGATTGTTCCCGTAGCCGTAGCGGCGTAGCACCGTAGCCCCTCTCCGAAACGCGTTGCACTATGTGTACATTGTGTTGATTTCATAGCACGATTATGTTTAAATAGGAAACCACACTACTATATTAATAGGGGTTAAAGTATGAAATTGCCGTTTTATTGCAATAGGTTCTTTGAATTGACATAGAATCTTCATGGTTTGAGGTTTTCGAATGAAACTTTTTTCAAATGGTTTCTATGATGTTCTTTTTTTAAAAATGTGAAACATTTGAATATCGACTTTCAATTGTTTTTGTTATTCAATTTAGACAAGAAAGATGGATACTGCGAAAATTCGAGTGATTAAGAGGCACCCATTTTTCGTATTTTTTTATTTTATTGATTTGACGCAAGTGAGTCAATATTGTGGGTAAGGTAACGTTAAACCATGCCGCTAATTCCTGGGTAGTTTGACTAGGGTCGGCTTCCACTATCTCTCTTAATTCATCGTTATTCACCTGTGTGGGCGGTCTTCCTCGTGGCTCGTTCTTTAAGTCGAAATTTCCATCACGAAAGCGTTTAAACCAAAATCGCACGGTGCGTTCATTAGTAGACCCCTCTCCAAACGCAGCATTGATATTGCGGGCTGTTTCTGCCGCGTTAGTTCCGCGTCGGAACTCGTATTAAAAAATCACTCAAATTTTCGCAGTATCCATCTTTCTAAATTGAATAACAAAAACAATTGAAAGTCGATATTCAAATGTTTCACATTTTTTAAAAAAAGAACATCATAGAAACCATTTGAAAAAAGTTTCATTCGAAAACCTCAAACCATGAAGATTCTATGTCAATTCAAAGAACCTATTGCAATAAAACGGCAATTTCATACTTTAACCCCTATATTAAACTTTCAAGCGTTTATTTACAAGCCGATTGACAAACAAATGGGAGATAAAGCAGTGGGAGGAACAGGACTTGGGCGAGAGACTACGTGATAGTTTTTTTAGGGTTTCCACTAACGCAGATTTTATTGACACAGTGCCATTTGTAAGGCCACGTCTCGGGTATTTGAAAGCTCAAGTTTTTTTTTCATTCTCTAGCTTGTTTTTCTAAGATTTGTTCAATACCTAGGTCCCGAATCCGCAATTTATTTATATTTCTAACTAAACTTTCCCACTCTGACCACTGGGCGACAGCCGCCACAAAAATTATTAGTCCTGAGCATCATCGCGGATAGACTGGACTGAATGTCCGTATATCACTGCCTCAGTGTTTCCATGGGAGGTCGTAGCATGTAAATTAAAAAAAAACTCACAAATGCACATACACTTACTAACATATCTATAAGAAGCATTGTTACTAATCTTTTGGGTCACAGATGCTTTTACTCAGGATTAAAGTGGGGTCCACGGTCCAGGTCATGAGTAGCATGAGTTGGGGGTCAGCAGAAGCTCAGTTTAACATATTTATTAGGAAATTGTGCAGTAAACACACGCATTTGGCAGCACAGCTGTAATAAAACTACTAATATCCTTTTCCTTTTCATAAAATACTCCTTGACTAAAGTTTGTGGATTTTTTTAAATTCTAAAAATGGGCCGTGAGTGCACAAAGTTTAAGAAACCTAGCTTTAAATGTATTATCCCCTCCAGGCAGCGCATGCCCCGGCGGCTCCTCTTCTACCACCGCTCTGCCGTCCACCGCGGGCGCCGCATCCTGAGCCTGGCCTTCGCCTTCGACCGAGAGGAAGACGTGTACCAGTTCGCGGCAGCAGCGCCGTACAGCTACAGTCGCTTGCAAAAGTATCTGGCTGTTTGGGAGAAGCGCGCGCAGACGTTCGCTTCCAGGGAGGCGATTGCTCAGACTCTGGTAAGTTGTCATTAGACCAAGTAATTAGAGGTTTTTTTTTTTACCAAAGAACGAGATGTCGATCTCCGTTCTGAAGGTAGGTATAATATATCGACCCTTCGGGGAAGAAATGTAGCAAAAGCCATTTTACAAATTTGATACGACAGCGAAAAAAAAGTAATAAAAAGAGCTTTATATCTTTTTTTCTTAAACGCCGTATTAATGCAATGATTACAGATATACAAAGAATGTAACGAGTTTTATAAATATTCAGCTTGAAATTCAATATCTTTTGTAGTTTAGAAGTTAGCATGACGTTTACTACAAAAACCTGCTACCAATGGCTTTTACAGCAAAAAATTACTAATTTAATGTACTAATAAGTTGGATTGCAACAAATAAAACAATTTCAATGTACCTAAGTCATAAAGTACTTTAAAATTATGTCTTTATGACAAAAACTAAGTAGCATCAGTGTCTTTTACAGCATATTTTAATTAAAAAAAACTGTGAAGCCACACCTATTCGCCTCCATGGTCTCTTAACCAAAATATCTAAGTAAGTATATTTTGTAGAAGAGATCTATTTAGGTTCTACACAAGGCCCTTCAACAAAAACTAGATAACGGTCTTATTAATAAAAACACGATGCCATGAAACACTCACCAGTCAGTTTAAATAGTCTGTAATAAAGGTAAAGACGTAAACACTGAGTACTTAAACTGCATCTGAGGTTATAGCGTTATCGCTCCGTTGAATAGTTTTTTTTCTTTTTCCAGCATAAAAAAAGAGTAGACTTAATAACAATTGGAGACTTCAATATCAAGGAGAGAGAGATAAAAGAAGACCAAGGGCCGTTAAGAAGCAAAACTGCTGTAGTGAAAAAACGGGTCGTGGTCATAATCGCTAGAGTCCACGGCGGCGAACCACCAGCCTCGTACATTTGCCAAGGTAGGTAGGAAGGAAGGAATACGTAACTATTCACACAAATTTAAATTTCTTTGAACATTTTAAATGGAAAAAAACGTTTATTAGACATTACAAGCTACGAATAACAAGTAATTAGTTTGTATGTAACTATGTACTTATAAAAAAAAAGTCAAAACTCTCAATCATTTAATGGATCTTAAGAGCTGGATTCCATTTTACAGGATTCCTGGACTTTATGATTAGCCCATCAGAGAAGGCGCAAGCATTACGAGACGGTATTGTCCTACAGGTAATACAATTTATTTGACTCTGTGAAGACGAGGGCCGCGTTTCATAAAAATACAATTTATACTTTATTATTACAATTCCATGTACATTGCGTAGCCGTGTCTTCCTACTTGTTAATCTGTTGGTTAATGACATTGCAATGCACATCGAATTGTCATATTAAACCATCAATTGTAATTCTGTGAAATACTGCCCTGCCTATGTTGGTACTCTAATTTGGGTTTTCCAACAGATAATACCCATGCTAAACCCTGACGGAGTGTTCCTGGGGAACCAGCGCTCAGACGTATTGGGTTCTGATATGAACCGGTGTTGGGACCGTGCTAGTAGCTTCGCGCATCCTGCCCTTATCGCCGTCAATGATATGTTGAAAAAACTCTACGCTGAAAAGGTGGGCACGATCAGATGTTGACTGCTAAGTACGCTTTATAAGTCTTTTGGCAGTGGTCCCCAGCGCCACAAGAACGTTTAACATTCTTGCAGCACTAGCAAGCCCATTGTGTTCTATACTCGAACGCTTGGGTCCATGGTGTAGTGAGATACTCGAATCCATCTACTGATAAATATTGCCACTTTTTGCTAGGTAGGCACCATCGTTTTCATCAGACAAGGTATTCAACAAAATAAATTTATAACATTTGCTAACACTGTTTATCATTTCTTTGTATTCCTCAGACTCTGCAACTGGATTTCATTATCGACCTTCACGCGGACATCAGCCAGGAGGGGGTCATTGTGAGAGGCAACTCTTATGATGACGTCTATCGGTAAACGAAGGAGAGATATTAGTTATTGCATGATTTTAGTCTGGAGCTCAATACACGGCCACTAGCCGCGCCTTGCTTTTGCTGTACGCCGAGACGACCCAATTCATACGGCTTATATCGAGCTCTCTACGAGAATCATGCTGCGCTATTTTTATATTATTAAGATCATTGTGCCTCACAAAGACGCGGTGTTATCGAACTCTATCCCATTTATCATCTTATTCTAACCTAACCCTGCGTAGATTTGAGCGCCACGCAGTGCTCCCGAAGTTCCTAGCCGGCCGTGTAGAAGCCTGGAGAGCTGAAGGCTGTTTCTACAACACGGACGCCTGTACTGTGGGCAGTGCGCGCCGCACACTCCCTGTTGGCAGCGTTGACGCCTACAGCCTACTGGCGTCGCTGGGTGGAAGAAGGCTGAATGCGAGGGGACCTTACATACATTATACTGAGGATGCATGTATCCTTTTACTTGGCTTTATTAGATAGAGAACACTATTGCAAAACCAGGTGAAAGAATTACAAATAGTTTCTTATATCTAAGTAGTAGTACTATCAGACACCTACACAAATGTCTCGTAAGAAACCTAACGAATGTTGGTAGGTGCTTACTGTTAAGTAACCTGTTAAGGTTCTCGTGGTCCCAAAATTATTTTGTCCTGCGAGGGATAACTATTCTCGTGGTTTCATTGTTCTTTACCAATGGAACTACGAGGACAAGCTATTTCTCGTAGTCACATTAATGAAAATGTTCCCTGCTGTATAATGGAATACGAGGGGTATTTTCTTGGTAGTAATTTCAACGACTGTCCTGTTTCTAAGTAGGTGCACTCTACCAAACCATGACTTTCCTTAGACCAAGACTCAGATTTTAAAATAGGAAGATCTCTCGCAAAGTCGCTTTGCGACTATTACCGGCACATCGGCGTGATCCCGCCCCGTGAGGGTATCGTCAGGAAGAAGAAAGACCCACGGGGAAGACGTCGCAGGAGAAGGCCAGCCCCAGAACGTGAAAGGTACCGTCTTACTTTCAGCTTTGCTTATCAGAATTGATAAACTTTGGTTTGTTGTAGACGATTCGTTATGTAAAGGTAGATTGTCAACTTGAAATTTATCGGCACTTCTGATCAAATACATCTCAAAGCAATTCTCAAATATTCAAGCTCTAACAAAGGTCTAAAAAAGGCCTGTGATACAACTTAAAGCAATTCCCAAATATACAAGATCTGGCAAAGGTACTCGTAGGTACCTACTGATATTTTAGTTAACCTTGTGTGGTATAATCGATCCACCTGTATAGAAGCTCGAGATCAAACTGATACATACGGCAAAGGTACTATTTCCTACAAAAGCTTTTTGAACACAACCTTTTCTAAACACTAGGTCGCCAAGTACATCCCGCGAGCGGCGGCCGCTGCGAACGCGCGTTGTGTCTCCACCGCTGCCCCCCGCCTCTCCGCCCCCACTCCGGGCGCCACCGCCCTTCAAGCATCTGCATCACCAGGCACGGCCCAAGACTATGCCCGACTTGCATCCAATACTGCCTTTGATTACTGGTAAGCAGGCAAGGCATCGTGATCAAACTAGTAAAGTTCCATTTTTTCCTGTTTCAAAGTTTCCTCAAATGGATATCAAAGGAACGTGTATCCGTAAGTAAGGTTCTAATGGTTTACGAATATAAGAGATTACGATCATTCTTAGGACCATACTCGGTGAATCAAAAAGAAAAAAACCAGTTTGTGTTACAGCTTATGCTGGTGCTCAACTGGTGCTCTGAAGATAACTGATAGAAACAAATTTTTAACCGACTTCAAAATAAGGAGGTTGTTAATTCGTTCAGCTATAATTCACGTTGTCCAATTTCAATGTTTTTTAAGTGGTACTTCAGGGAAGCCCCATATAAATTTGGCCAAATTATGTTGATAAGATCCATGAGAAAATCATAGAACTACCTATTATTTTTAGTGAGTGTTGTTCTTGAAGACGTTTTTTTTTAATTAAAAAAGTTACAGACTAGCTGGTTTCATACAGCTACAATTAGTAATAAACTTACAATTGTCAAACATTTTCACCCAACCGACCAGTCTTGATAATAATATGTTTATTGTTGAGCTGTACGCTTAGCATGCCACGCTCGAGAAATGCCCTTCTCTATGCAAAAATGTCAATTTATCTGTCGAGCCCGAGATGTCTCGACGTTAGCATGGCGACCGCGACCGAGATGGAGACGACCGAGACTTGTCTACAACCGGTAACATGGCGGCATTGTCGAGATGATTTCGGCCGAGTTAGACACTAATTTTGACATATGCGACCGAGACATGTCTGGTACTGGTACCCACGAAGGTGAAGACAAGGCTTCGATCCCATAGAATTTAACAGAAAATACATATTTGATTAATGTTTTTTGTGTTCTTGCTGTATTATACTTTATTTTCGATGTTCGTTTCTTAATTTTTTCCATACTTAGTGCATAGAACTATTTATCTTTTAAAAGAACCAAGTCTAAGCAAAAAGAAAACAAGAAAAACACAGAAAATTACAGGAATGCGTTTTGTTACTACTATTGTAAAGCGTGCTAATAAAAAAAAATGTAATAAAAATAAATTATTTTGATTAGTTGCTTGCGTCGGAACGAAACGCAATTTGTAACTTTCTAGTGATGTTCCGTTGTCGGTAAAAACCGGTAACAATTTTAACAGGGTTGCCAGACAAAAATGCAACCCTTTTATTTAATAACAATTTTTTTGTAGACAAGACCACACTATTGGCTATCTCGAGTCTCCGCTACCACGCTCACATTTTCGACATGGCAAGTACTTCTAAGTCTCTCACTCGATGTCGAGAGAGAGTCAAAACGCGCATGCTAAGCAAACTGGACGTTATTCTTTTTACAGGTACAGCGGTAAGGACCCCACGGCTAGCAGTTCTGAACTTGAGTGCCTACATCCGCTCGCCTGGAGGCGGAGGGCGCGCGAGGCCTCGCCTGGCGAAGCCCCCGCGCCCCTCGCACACGAGACTCACTAGCGACGAATACGATACCCACGAGAGCGACTCGTAGGAAGACTTTTAATTAATTATTATTGTGCCTTCGTCAATGATAAGATTGTATTATTGTGCCTTACGTCTTCTACGCTTTTTTATCACGTTTCTAATGTTAGCTGTTTTAACCGAAATAAAGTATTGTAAAATAAGAAAACCATGTCGTTTTACTGAAATGTATAATGTCCAAGCTTTCGTATTTACAATCTTCAACATCTAACTAATGGTTCAGTCATTACTTTGTAGAAAAAATCTTACGAACACTACTTAATCTACTATTAATTTCATCACTACAAATCATATTAGCAAAAAAGGAAAACAAGACTGAGTATCGTTTGAGATTTTTTTTTCTCTGAACATGTTTCATTACTTAATTTGGTTTCAGCATGAACGAATCAATCGACTTGACCTACACAATACTAAGGTATCGAACATTCGCTAAGTGCAGCGCTGACGAGGGGCCCGCGTCGCCGGCAAACACTGAGGGTAAACACCGCGGCCGCACAATAAATATCTTTGGCATGAACCGAACATAGCTCAACAGATCACACGCGATATCACCGTTACAACCGATCAGTTATTGCTTGCCAAATGATGGGTGGAGTCCATTCTCAGTTGGGGCCGTGCGGCGTCACTCCCAGTCGTCGTCGTCATCGGAGACGGTGACGAGTCGCATCTGGTCAACGGCGGGCGGCGGCGCAGGCGCGGCGGGCGCGGGCCTGCCGCGGTCGGCGCGCCGCGCCCGCAGCGCCTCCTCGTCGGCGGGCGTGCGTGGCTTGCGGAACTCGTACACCAGCGGGAAGATGCGCTCCACGGCCGACTGCACGTCGTTCACGCTGCGGGCTGCGGACGGACACGTCGGACTACTTTATAACGCTGTTCATTCAAGAAAGGGACTGGACAACTACTTGCATCTTCTTCATATGATATTGGCTTCTATATTGTGTGTGCGAGAGGCAAATAGTTATTCAGTCTCTTTCTTCAATTAACCGTGCTGTACACGTGATAAGTCCCTCGCTAGGCCACGGGGTTTTTGTCTCCCAACTCCTGAAATATAATCGTGGGATTTTTTTCTATATTTTTACAAATTCAATCTGTTGTTTACCGACATTTCAAGTCTCTGCAACGCTTAGTTTAAAAGATCTCCGTGGCCGCGCAGTTCTGTGCGTTTCGATGGCGCGGCCACGTTCAAACCCTTATCTTTTAAACCATTGCTTTGACATTGTTTTACAAAAACTTGGCATATAACTTTTTATGAAAATACGCCGTGGCCGAGCAGTCGAAACGCACACGTCGATTTCAGCTTGCTAAGTTCAAAAGAATCAGTAATTTGAATTATTCTTTGGACTCAACCAAGTAAACTTGCCAGCAACACAATAGGCCCTATAATGTAAACAATAATGCCTTGATACTGTTGGAAGAAAGGTATACTGACCGGTAATTGTGACACCACCAGTGGAAAATATTTTTAATGTAGCTTTAGGATTATATAACTTGTATGTGACTCCTGGATGTAGCTCAGGTTCATAGCTGAAAGTGTAGAAAATTTTTAATTAGTTTTAAATTATTAAGTTGAGTTTAGTTTATGCTACCATTAAGAGCATGATCTATCTCTACACTGGATTTAGTTCAAATCCATTTATGAGATAAGTATGACTGGGAGACGGCGATGCAATAAGGAGAATTCCCAAAAATAGATTAAAGTAACGACATTGTAAAGGGAATCCAATTTAAGTTTCCTAACTTTCATTAAAAGAAAAACACGTACTATGCAAAATTTTATGAGTTATTTAGTCACTAATGAAATATTTAGTGTTTTTCATACGAAAAAAGACATCGGTCAAATGGCCGCCCATGGACATTCTACAGGAGTCGATTCGTTGGACGTGTTATTGATTTTCGCAAGTTTCATGTGTTATTTCAGTTAAAACTCGTTGGATGTTAGTTTTTAGAAAGAAGACATTTATTTAAATTGTCACAGAAACCCAAAGTAAACACGAGGTTAGGTGCTCCAACGTTGCAGGTTTTTCGATATATACCAGACTCTTAAGAAAACGCCATAGAAAACGATCTAATGGAATTAAATCGCATGATGAAATCGCAGTTAATGTCACCATGACGAGAAATAATGCGACCTCTGAACTAGTCACGCAAAACATCCAACGTTCCTCTTGATGTGTGGCATGTTACCCCGTTTTGCTGGATATCTATCACATCCTCAATTTAGTGCCAAAAATAATCGGTTATCATGCGCCTATATCGCTCACCGTTCACTGTTTCTGTCTGACGTTCATTGTTTTTAAAAAAAGTAAGGCCCTATCACACCACCTAACCACAACGTGCACCACAGTAACTTTTTGGGTACCTATGCAATAAATCGTGTTTCGTGTATCACGTGAGGATTTTCCTCCTCCCCCAAATCCGGCAGTTAGAGTTTCGAATACGCGCCACTATCAACAACTTTTTTTACAGTGTTGCCCTGGATCACCCTTTATTTATACCATATAGAAAAAAAAAACATAAAATAATGGGGGTTTTAAAGATGGTTCCTGGTAGTATCAAATATAAAAAACCGGCCAAGTGCGTGTCGGGCCACGCGCAGTGTAGGGTTCCGTAGAAAGAGGAAAACTAACAACTTCAAGAAAGTCATTATCAATGGATTTGGCACGAAATTTTCCTTTTATTAATTGGTCGCCTATCACTCAATAACTTGTAAAGCCTACTTAGCCGTGGTAGTGTTCCTTTTAAGTTCATTGTATGTGCTACTGCCCTGAATTTTTTCACGTTTCTATAATCTACCGTTTAGCCGGGAGAGGGTGGGGGGGGGGGGGGGGTGACGCCCTACTCCCGACAGAAATTTGCGCTTTAAAGCTTAATATTTCGCAAACGGAACCCTAAATAAAAAAATGGCCTTGCTACACCCACAATACTTTTAAACGACCAATCAAACGATACTCCGCACTATGGATTAGGCGAGAAAAAAAAATGCATCCCTAATTTCCTGTACTCTATTCTTGTGTGTGCAATAAAGTATAATAATAATATTAGGGGTCAAAGTATGAAATTGCCGTTTTATTGCAATAGGTTCTTTGAATTGACATAGAATCTTCATGGTTTGAGGTTTTCGAATGAAACTTTTTTCAAATGGTTTCTATGATGTTCTTTTTTTTAAAAATGTGAAACATTTGAATATCGACTTTCAATTGTTTTTGTTATTCAATTTAGACAAGAAAGATGGATACTGCGAAAATTCGAGTGATTTTTGAATACGAGTTCCGACGCGGAACTAACGCGGCAGAAACAGCCCGCAATATCAATGCTGCGTTTGGAGAGGGGTCTACTAATGAACGCACCGTGCGATTTTGGTTTAAACGCTTTCGTGATGGAAATTTCGACTTAAAGAACGAGCCACGAAGAAGACCGCCCACACAGGTGAATAACGATGAATTAAGAGAGATAGTGAAAGCCGACCCTAGTCAAACTACCCAGGAATTAGCGGCATGGTTTAACGTTACCTTACCCACAATATTGACTCACTTGCGTCAAATCAATAAAAAAAAAATACGAAAAATGGATGCCTCATGATTTGATTGAATTTTCGCAGTATCCATCTTTCTTGTCTAAATTGAATAACAAAAACAATTGAAAGTCGATATTCAAATGTTTCACATTTTTTAAAAAAAGAACATCATAGAAACCATTTGAAAAAAGTTTCATTCGAAAACCTCAAACCATGATGATTCTATGTCAATTCAAAGAACCTATTGCAATAAAACGGCAATTTCATACTTTAACCCCTATTAATTTAGGTGCAGGAGTGGTACCGTAAAAAAATGTCTTTTCGAGATTTTCTTCTACCGTCCGGCGTAATATGTAATCTATGCGAAGTTTCAGCTCTCTAATATCTACTTACTGTCTCTGTGGCAAGCCGCGGACAGACAGACGGACATACAGACTGACGGACAGACATGGCAAAATAATAAGGGTTCCTTGTTGACTACGGAACCGTAACAACTTACTTGATTTAGTTTTACCATAATATATTTTATGTAGCCTATAAACGTCCCACTGCAGGGCACAACAGGCCTTCTCTCAGAGAGATTAATTATCACGCGTGCCCACCGCGGATTAGCAAGCGCTGAGGTATATGAACACCTCAGACACTCGGGTATCCTCACGATATTTTCTTTCAGTCAGTAAGTGGTATCATTACTACAACTTCACTAATAATTTCTGCTCTACCACCGCGCTCCATAATATACAGAACGTTTTTTAATGCTGTTGTAGTACATAAAAAAATATCATTTTACGAGATAAATACTCAAATATTGATAAAAGCAACAGAAAATTCTCATAGCTCTCATTCGAGAGGCCAGGGTAGATCGTAAGTGATAGTCCTGATAAAGATTGCTCTACGACTGATGCTTTTTTTAGTAGGTAACTCGACAAGTTCTGACACAAGAAAAAACTATACCAGATATTAACAATATTTATATCACATTTTTTCGAAATACTCTCCTTCATTAAAACACTTTTGCCAGCCTTGATCCAATAGGTCCGAAATTGCGAAATTTTCAACATGGGACTCCTCAAGAAACGCCTTTGTCGTGATGCAGCATGAGTCCCCGAAGCCCTGTCTTTGGTCTCTTCTCTCGCAGAGCTTTGAAAACTTTCGGCAATGCTACTGTTGTATACCATTCAGAGTTAAGAGATCTATGATTTTCTTAACATTATTGTCAACACATGCCCGCTGCGGGAAAAAAACTAGACACAATTTTTTACCAACGTTACGAGGTCTTTGCAGTTTTGTCGGCAACTTTCCTTCTGAATGTCTCTTATTTTCCGGATCATATTCGTCGCCTGTGATGATTTCCGAAACACATCTTGACGTTCCGTTTTAAAATCGTAGATGCAATCCGCGGCACCAATCCACACGGGCCTGTTTTTCAGTGTCTGAGAGCAAACACGGGATCCAACGACAACAAAGTGAGAAAGCTCACTCCAAGATGCTGATTCAAAATAATGTTAACGCTCCCCGAATTAACGCCAAGAATCTACTCGATGTCCGAGTAAGTAATTCGTGGGTCTTCTCGCACCATCATTTCAGTAGCCCACACATTTTCTGCAGTTACTGCCGTTTGTGGGCGACCACTTCCATGGTTATCTTCGAGGTTTGATTTACCCCTTTTAAATTCACTGAACCATCTAAAACACTGTTGCTCGAAATAGGGCAGACTCCTTAGGTATGCATGTGCAAAAAAAAATGTAAAAGAGCGAGCCGCTTACGGCGACAATTAAAAATAAGAATAGTGCACGTAAACTGATTAAATAAATAAATAAAATAAAATAAAAAATAACGCTGACTGTAATCGTTGAAGGCTAAGTTTTTCAGTTAAACCAAATTTAAAATCATAAAATATCATAGCATACAAATGTTCGCGGTGAAGCTCCATCGTTGCGAAGAAAATCGCGTGAACCGCGTCGTAGTAAAATGACTGGAACATCTTTATTTTTAAGCCGGCAAACTGGCTACTTGTGTTCTATTTAGAAATACATTTGCTTTTTGAAAATATACCTAGGTATAATACAGATGCATTCCATTTTTTTATTATGAGCATCTCAAAACTTATCGAGTGACCTACGTACTGCTGACAGTTGTAGCCTACCTATATATTCGTCCCACTGCAGGGCACATCCCTTCTTTCAGAGAGAATGGGCTTAATCAAAATATTAGCATACAGATTAGCAATTTCAAGCACTGTGTGAAAAAATCAGACACTCATGTTTCCCCACAATGTCTCCCTTCGCCGTTAGCAAGGAATTAATATAGTTACTAAATGCCTATTATTAATTATATGATGTGATCAATAAATTTCTTACCTTTAAACAGTTTCATAATGTTCAGTTTTTCTTATCTTAAAACTCTGCAATCAAATCTGTCAGCCTAATGAATTTGTTATTTATTGGGCAGGTAATGAGCACTCATAATGATCTTGGACATGTTGGACCTGCTACGCTAATCATGTATTAGTGTCTCATTGTGTTTACGAGATTTACTCACTTAAATAGAAGAAGATATGGAATGGTTGATTGAACATGGAACAGTTAATTTGATGTTGACTGTGCTATCCAATAAAAAATTATAGAAATTAAGTCCCACTACTAGAAACTACAAAAAGTAATTAGAATATAACATGATACCTAGCTACCATTGTATCATGATTCAATACCTAATATGCTGAATGCTAACTTGGCAGGAAGCCAAACAAAACATATAGTTTACAATCTGCATTAAGGTCTGGTTCACCAAGAATTTAACTGTTTTGAGATGCAGAGGATATTTTGGCACAAAAAATTAAAACTGTCAACAAGAAAAAAATATGTAGTGTGTGTGAGAATTTTAGAGTGAAACTGGTTTTGGCATCAGTAATTCTGATTTGTTGCATATCTAACCATATTTGATGAGACCAGACCCTCCTCTGTCCACATTATGTTAGTTACTATACACAACAAAGTAGGTAGTCATATATGTCTGTCTAAACTGAAATACTCTAATGTGATGAATGACATGATGTTATTCTGTTACCTAGCACCATCAAAAGTCGAACAACCAGTCGAGCAACTGATTATACACTTTCGCTTAATATCCTTGGATGAGAAAGAGCTAACGTGAAATGTTGCTAGTCTTGTCTCACATTTGGCACAAGAATGATATGTACTGTTGGAATGACAAATGGAATGCAAACAAACAAGGTAGGTACGTGGAATCAAAAGAATATAAAGAAAAAATACTTACTCTGCCTCTTTGTATTTCTTAGAGAAAGATATGATCCTTATTCCGAATGGCATCCGACATGTTCCTAAGACATTGACTACTCGGAAGTTCTGGAAGCGCACGTCGAAGCCGAGCTTCTGGAGCGCGCGCGCGTACCGGCGCGCCGCCACCTTGGACTGGTCCTCGCTGGTAGCGCCCGTGCAGGTGACGCGGCCCGACGACCAGATCGACGCCGTGGTGTAGGGCCGCCGCAGCTTCATCGTCACCATGCCGTTTTCGCGGCGAAACTCCACATTTACACCGTTCAACGCGATCTGTCTCAGGTTCAGGTGGCACTTAACACTAAAACTGCACACAACATTGTTTATCATGATGTCTATTTCGGGCTCGTCTTCCTCCTCGTCGGGTGGCGCCGCGGCGACGGGCGCCTCGCTTTCGTCGGCCGCGGGCGCCAGCTGCGTCTTCTGCGCCTCGCAGTATTCGTGGTCGGGCACCATGTGGGAGCCCATCGTGTGCGCCAGGCCATGGCTCGCCACCACCCCGTGTGCGCCTTTACTTAGCTCCTTGATGCCATTCTCTTGGATCAGAGTAGCCATGGCCACAGGGGCGAGCTGGAATGCAACAAAACGTGTAAGATTAATTTATTTTGTGAGTCTCCGACGAAAAATGGCGGCCCTCAATCCACTTGGTCTTTTGCTCAGGATATATTGTGAGCAATGTAAAGTTTATTACTTCACATAATTGTATCAGATAGAATCAAAAACACTGCATTATTTTCAGATAAGTGCAATTTTTTTTAACAAGAACCTATACAAATGGTACCGATAATATTAAAAACCTATTTAGAAGCTAAAAATTCCACCAATGCCGGGACTTAAACCCGCGACTTCTGGCTTACCATGCCAGCGCTCTCCCAACTGAGCTAATCGGCAAGTGCAGGCATCAGCAAAATTTCGAACCTCTTTCCAATCTTCTCTGTATTACGTACATTCTAATGTCCTTAGCATGGATTAGTGCAACACAGAATATAACCGATAATATTGTCTGAAACAACATTTTATATTGCATTCTTTCTAATAAAAACCGGCCAAGTGTGTGTCGGGCCACATGCAATGTAGAGTTCTGTAGAAAGAGGGTTTTTTTATCTGCTTTACAGAACTAACAATTGTTCATCGAAGTAATTTTCAATGGATTTTGTACGAAGTTTTTCTTTTATAAGTTGGTCGCCTATTACTCGTTAACTAGTAAAGCCTACCGTGATAGTTTTCCTTTTAAGTTCATTATATGTGCTACCGTCCTTATTTTTTTTCATGTTTCTACAATCAACTACTTAGCCCTGGGGGGCACCCTACTCTAACAAAAATTTGCGATTTAAAGCTTGATATTTCGCAAATGGAACCCTAAATCGAAACATGGTCTTCCTACACCCACAATATTTTTCAACGACCAATCCAACAGATAGCCCACACTAAGGTGTAGGCGAGAAAAAAAAATTACATCCCTAATTTAGGTGTAGGGGAAGTACCCTAAAAAAATTTTTTTCTACCACTTTTGTAGGCGTAATAAATATGTTTATCTCTAGTACTTATCGTCTCTGTGCGTGGACAGACAGACAGAAGACGGACGGACATGGCGAAACTATAAGGGTTCCTTGTTGATTACAGAAACTTAAAAAAACTTACTTAGTAAGAAAAATTTTGCAAAACACACAACAGTCCCCACTGCAATACATACCCGGAACTGTAGGTATAGTGAAGATAATTGCAAGTTGCATGCTATAAACACATACTAACAATGTATGCCTCAGAAGGCAGAGCAATTGGTTTCAAATTGACAAGAGTAGATAAGATATAATACTTAGTATATGCAGTCCAACTATCACTGAAATATAATACATCATTATTATATAATATAGTCCATGCCAAAAAGCAGGAAACTTGCTACAGATACAATGTATAGTGTACAACAAACTCACAAGCTAGGCAGGATATGATTCACTTTTAAATTATACATTTGATTACTGATGGAGAGTGAAGTTTAACTACAACTGTTTTATCGACTGCAAGCAAACAACCATAAAAAGGACTTTTATTGAAAAATGCTGATTGCACAACAATGGCCAATGCCAAACATACACGTGAAACAATGAAAAAATCAACGATTATACCGGTCTCGTATGCTGCAGTAGCTGAGCACCCCATAACTGCACACACAATGAAAACTGTATAACTTAATTGTTACTGTTTCAAAACCAGATAATAGGGGAATAAAAGGTTTGTATAACCAAAAATCATGAATGAAATAAACCTTTACATATCATCTCATCTACTTTGTGGTGATCATTCATAAGTAGTATAGCATTGCAAGGTGTTACCTAACAGACCGACAAAATGTAGTCTTTGCATTTCTAGAACAAATCCTTTGATATTCTACAAGTAGTACTAGTAGAATCTATATAAGATATGAACCAAATCATGTCAGTAAGTGACCATGTAGATGTCAAAAATAAGAGAAAATATTAGATTGATAAGGTTGAAGTATTGATAAGATATACAAAGATAATCTCAATAGGTACTTGCAACACCAACAGCAGTGAACACAAAGAAATTGGCATGTACTCAATCAAACACCTGGGTGACTTGGTTACTTTTTAAATGATATAGGTCATTGTTCACCATAGATCACTAAGCAGGGTCATAATTTGAGAAAACTCAATGAAGTGGCAACAATTCAGGCCACATCCCACGGCGCGGGTCAGGAGGGGGCCGCGGCGCGAGAGAGGCGCGGACCGCAGATGACACTCGGCACAGCTGACTGCGGCTGCCGCCCCGCCCCGCGCACCTCCCATCCGCCCCCCGCGCACGCCCGTCGCGCACCCTGCGCCCAGGGTCGCAGTCGGTCGCACTTGCACATGCAGCTTCGCACACCGACATGTTGCCGCACACATAAGCCCTGCTTCCAGGGAATTACTACCTGAACAAAAACGCGATACCGAATTCGCTCTGACAGCTTTATAGCTAGTTGTTCGTGTTTTTTTTTTTGTTCAGATCTCGCTGTAGACGATTTTCTCTGTTTACTTACATTGGCCGAATATAACCGAAATAAGTCGAAGGTAGCAGTTATTGACCTCATAACGACCTGGACCACACGTGATTAGGCACAAAGGAATTAATTTTTATGACTCTTCTTTAGCCACTAACATAGTTAGAAAAGTCACGTTATAGTTTCGACGAAATAAAGATTAGTATGGCATGCAAATAAGGATCAAAATACTGAAAAATATACTGCAAAAATAACACGGGAACGATCTTGATCTAAATGGGGCACACTCCCGTCCATAAGTGCTGATCTAACCGTAACCCAACAAAGAGAAAAGAATCATCCTACATTATTGAATAAAACTATTATAACTACAATTTACCTGAAAGAACGTGTTATATTTTTGTCACAATTATTTTTACACCAGCAACGAAGTTACAGATCTCATTGCAAATTTATGGTACTATGGGTTTTTTTGGCCAGCAGCCCCTATTCACTGTTATTGTTTTATATCACTTCTTATTACATAAACTAATTAGAATAAATCAACGAAATATTACAATTCGTTACTAAATGCAAAAATTAAAATTTTATGCACATTCCGTATCACACCGCCATGTTCCATCAACGAACGAATGAATGAATTATATCGAATGAAAAGAATGAACTGAACGGTTCTGCTCATCTATCGTATCTATGAGTAGTGTTGCCAACTGTTCAAACACGTTTTCTGATATCCTATAGTGGTACGACATAAAACTAGTTTTTAATTTTTGTTTGCTTTTGTTTTTTTACATAACTAGCCTAGTACCTACTAACAAGCATGCGTGTCTGCGTACGCCCAAAAGGCTTCATTTAAGCCAGTTTTATCATACTTGAAATACATTGTTATCATCAAATCATCGGCGCTTTTTTGTATGGTGACAGTGGGGCATTATCTTCTGGAGAACACGACAAGAATTCGTAGAATTAACGCTTGCATCCACTCGATGATTTTTTGGACCGGCTTCCATTCATTATAATTCCACCCTTCGCTGCCGTACCCCACAGTAAAATATGTTCATACTGTTGAGGAGAATCGGACGTAGGTATATGGAGATTTTGTAGCATCCTATAGCGTTCTGATCTCCTATATTACGCGCACTAAATCCTGAACGATTCCGATCGTCTATCAATTTCCATACTAATTGCTATTGAAAACGTGAGGATTGTGACAGGATTTGGTGCGCATAATATTGGGCACCTGATCTAATGATCCAACCATTTGATTTATATGAATTGTTGGATGGGAATAAAGGACATAACACAAATATAAAAACCGGACATTTGCGAGTTGGACTCATGACTGAATGTTCCGTATCGTATTTTCTTTCATTCACTTAGGAACCATACGCCGAAATCTGACTCACACTTGCTTTATTATTAACATTATTGTTGCTTTATTATTAATAGCATAACAACAATTAATAATCAGGCACGTGTGAGTCGGAGCCTATAGACGCACAGTACCAAATTACACCAAGATGCAAATGTAAATAAAAAATTGAAGATTCGTGAGCCTTCAGCTATTAACTAAAATTTCTTTGTTTACACAAGACTGCTAACTTTTTGAACACTAACCGCCTTATTTATAAAAACACGATTCCTCTAAAGAACGTTTATTTAATCTGTGTTTACGACTTTTCTTTGTAAAATCTCCACCACAGACTATTTTAATCGGCGTTTTACGGAATCGTGTTTTTTATAAATAAGACCGTTATTAGTGTTGAGAAAGTCCTTCTCAAGGGAATATGCAATTCCCCATTTTACGTAATATTTATTAATCTATGGTAACATTGTCACTGACCAATAAATCTAAATATCATTCGATTTGAGTGAAGTCAGTAGCGAGTACAAAACCAGCAAAAAATGGCAGCTTATGTTTTTTTATTATCAATTGTCTTTGATAACAATCTGGAGAGCCTATAAAAGCACAATAATATAATTTTAAGAATTTTATTTTAGTGTGGAGAAATTTCATCAACAGAAGATCTAGGTCATTATAAGAAAACAATATCCTGAGTGGAATGCACAAATTGCAAGGAAAAAATAGGTTGAAAGTTTTGGTGACTGATAGTCATGCTGATACTCAAACTTGTCGATGTCGCCATTTGCGAACTTCGTGGAACATGCAGCTGACTTCATAGTATTGTTTGATCATCATCGTTCGTTCATCAATCAAGCGGCCGAATATTTCGTAATTTACATTTATTTCTATATGTTGTGCCAATAGTAATTAATATTTCACTGCTAATAAGCATCTCCTTGTAACCGCAAAGTCTAAAAAGCAATGCTATAAACGGTCCTGTTAGCAATCGTGCATATGCTTTGTTGTGAGAACCACCTTTATCTTCTGTCACAGTGAGCATTGCAACTCAATTTTTGTAAGTTTTTCGATAATGAAACATCGGTTGATGGTCCATCGCGAAGTGATTTAGTGAAGGTGCAGCCTTTTGTAAGTTTGCGCAGTGTCATTATGAGAGTGTGGCTCTCTCGGATCTGTGTGGCGGAGTAATGATAATGTGCGGTGGTGTGTAGCTGGTGCAAGTAGGGTGTTAGCATGGAGGGCGTGATGGACGAAGAGCGCGCGAGGCGGCTGCGCGCGCTTGAGGAGCGGTTGTGCGACCCGCGCTGCGCCGGCAACGTGGACTGTCTGCTCGACACGGTCACGGCGCTCGTCTCCGACTGCGACCACCCGGCCATCCGCCGCATGAAAAACGTCGAAGCCTACACGGGCAGATGTAAGCATTCACCCAATATCATGTTCCATTATTTGTGTTACTGATAAGATATTCTCTTGAAGTATCTATGTATTGCTTTGTTGGGCAATAGTGATCTTTACTGTTCCATCGCAGCTATCAGATTCTGGGGATGTATACTCTGATTTGTATATATACTACACAGCATAGTACCTAAAGGATCATAACAACTTTGCTGCTCACCATTTAGCATTTAAATTGGTTTTGTATGCCACATTACAATCAATTACTTTACATTGTGCAGTGTGGCAATATGCTGTTGGCTTGATATTGAACTAGTTTTTATGGAGCCATGATTTTATTCTAGCTTTAGCAATTTTGTCCATAAATTGACTTTAATTATCTTTGTTATAGATGAAGCTTTTGCTTCTGAGATAGTTGATCTGCGCATGAAGGCTGCTGACTTTGACCTGATAAAGGTGATCGGCCGTGGAGCGTTTGGTGAAGTACAGCTAGTCAGACATAAAGGCACACGTCAAGTGTATGCAATGAAACTCCTTAGTAAAGTTGAAATGATTAAAAGATCTGATTCCACATTCTTCTGGGAGGAGAGACACATCATGGCACATGCCAACTCTGAATGGATACTCAAGCTACACTTTGCATTTCAAGACCATAAGTATCTGTACATGGTGATGGACTACATGCCTGGCGGAGACCTCGTCAGCCTCATGTCCAATTATGACATACCTGAGAAATGGGCTAAGTTTTATACCATGGAGATAGTCCTGGCCCTCGATGTGATCCATGGCATGGGGTTTGTGCATCGGGATGTGAAGCCAGACAACATGCTGATTGACAAGTATGGTCACTTGAAACTGGCTGACTTTGGTACTTGCATGAGGATGGGGAAAGATGGCCTAGTTAGAGCTAGCAATGCTGTGGGCACTCCAGACTATATCTCACCTGAAGTGCTGCAATCACAGAATGGCGAAGGTGTCTATGGGAGAGAATGTGACTGGTGGGCTGTAGGAATATTTTTATACGAAATGCTTATAAGAGACCCACCATTTTATGCCGATAGTCTAGTAGGAACTTATGGTAAAATTATGGATCATAGAAACTCATTACAATTCCCAGACGACATAGAAATATCGAAGGATGCAAAGTCTTTGATCAGAGGTCTGCTGACGGACCGTACCAAGAGATTGGGTACAAACAGTGTAGATGAGATCAAACAGCATCCATTCTTCATCAATGATCAGTGGAGCTTTGAGAATCTTCGCGACTCAGTGCCGCCTGTGGTGCCTGAGCTGACCAGTGACGACGACACAAGTAACTTTGATGATATTGATAAGTCAGACGCTCTAGACGAATCCTTCCCAGTGCCTAAAGCTTTTGTCGGCAACCACTTGCCTTTCGTCGGATTCACGTACAATGGTGACTACCAGCTCTGCTCAAACAGGATGAAACCGAATGACGTCGTTGATACGATTTCTTCAAACCACATAAACAATGTTGGATCTGAAGCGATTCTGCAGCTGGAGAAACTACTTGAACGCGAAAGGGATAGTCGACGAAAGTTCGAGGATAGACATGTCGCCGTCTGCGCTCAATTGGAAGAACTGGCTCAACGAGACACCAGAAACAAACAGATCATCGTTGACACTGACAAAGAACTTGCCCTTCTACGTCACGACTTAAAGGAGATTCAAAGAAAGGCTGAACTCGAGGCCGAACTGAAGCGAAAGGCTGAAGCCAACTACGTTGAGGCCAAGCGCCGCCTCGATGACGAGCAGAACAAGAGAGCTAAAGAGATGAGCAACTTACAAGTGTACAATGAGAAGATCAACGCTCTCGAGAAGCAGCTACTGGAAGTCCGCGAGAAGTGCAAACATGAGGCGGAAGCCGCTGCCAAGTCGAGGAAGCAAGCGGCCGAGTTAAGCGCAGCTCAAGCAGCAGCCGCGGCAGCCAGTGACGGGACAGTGTCAAGTCTCCGAGTTCAGAGGGACGCCTTGGAGCGGGAGCGCGCACAGCTTTCGGAGGAACTAGTCGCAGTGAAGATGTCCAAGCAACGTAGCGAGGCGGCATTGGCGGAAGCGAACAGTCGGCTGGGCGCGATGCACGCGGAGCTGGAACGGTCCGCCGCGCGGCTAGCGCAGGCCGTGGCCGATAACCAGGTGGCCTCCGAGCGGTTGTCGGCGCAGGAGAAGGAATGCGCCTCGCTGGCGCACGAGCTCCGCGCCGCGCAACATCTGTACCAGCAAGAGGTGCGAGCCCATCATGACACTCAGCGCAGCCAATTGCTCTCCAAAGAGGAAGCCAACCTCGAGCTAGTCAAAGGTGAGTGTAGCGCCCAACCGTCCCCTTGATGTATGTCTGTATCTAGTCCGCTATCCATATTGCTCTCACATTCCAAGCTAAGCTTGATATTACTCTGTTCTAATGAGATGTCCATTTCACCTTTTGCATGCCACAGGAGCATTGGAAAAAATATTGAAAGGTATTGTTGATTAGCTAACTCTGAATAAATAGTTATATATCTTGCATGGTTATAAATAGTCAATCTTACCATTAAGAAATCCTTTTAAAATTCCTCTCCATTTTGGCCTCAGTGTACTTATTCATTACTTACCCCAATAAAATATTGTGTATCACGTAAGTGACTGAAGCTGGGTCCAGACTGTATGTAGACACCATTGCAGGTTCATCATACGCCTAAATAGACATTAGCCCTGGATGTAAACAAACCATTGATAAAAATAATTAAAATATGGAAGGAAATTGTATCTATCAAGTAATTTGCTAGTCCTAGGTTATTCATTCATCACATTGATTGTTTGAAATATCAAAAACAATGCAAGACATGCTTACATCTAGAGAAAAGTCATCTGGAAAGTAATGTACATTACATTTACGTGCTGAACAAGTCTGAACCTGTCTTCAGCAACCCATAAATAATACAACAAAGAAGCCTTGCTTTCGTTTGTGTTACTTTCGATTGCCAAGCTTATTATCAATAAATCGACTGAAATGCAAGCAAGGTTCTGAACCCCAACGCATATGTAACTCCATTCCACACGCAGCGCTGCAAGGCAAACTCAACGAGGAGAAGACGAGTAGGCAGCGCGCCGAGGCCTCCTGCCAGGAGAAGGATCGACAGATGTCCATGCTCCGTGTCGACTACCGGCAGATGCAGCAGCGACTGCAGAAACTCGAGGGCGAATACCGACAGGAGTGCGAGAAGGTTGGGTCTAAATTCAATTCAATGACTTTACCATGAGAATGGTTCAAACTTCATAACATGTGAGATTAACATTTGGTAAGCTGAAGAGCAGGCCCTTTATTACGCGCACCACATCCTGAGCGATTCCAATCATCTAACTGTTAAATTAGTTTGTAATTTGACAGTTAGACGATTGAAATCGCTCAGGATTTGGTCATAATTAGGCCACAGATCTGCAACAATGAGACTACCTTCATATTTTGGAGTATGTTATGCTTTAAATATATTACAATATGGTTTAATTCTTTTATTTTCAATTTAATACTGTCGTTTACGGGCACGCTACACCCACCTGAACTGGACAATTTTTTGCATATTATTTATTTTAATTTACCTTTAGTATATCTCAAATCTGCTAGCGGTGGTAGCCTAGTGGGTAGAACATTGGACTCGGAAGCGGGAGACCCATGACTTTTCTTTCTAAGTTATGTACATTTGTGAAGGTATAGTAGCAATACCACTCACTAACGGTGAAGGAAAACATCGTGAGGAAACGTGGGTGTCTGAGCTATTCACATTGAGGTATGTGAATAGCTCAGACATTTGTGAAGGTATAGTAGCAATACCACTCACTAACGGTGAAGGAAAACATCGTGAGGAAACGTGGGTGTCTGAGCTATTCACATACCTCAGCGCTTGAAATCGCCAATCCGCGGTGGGCACGCGTGGTGATTAAGCCCATACTCTCTCTCTCTGAGAGAAGGCTGGTGCCCTACAGTGGGACGTATATAGGCTGCTTATGATATCTCAAATCAACTTCGTATGGAGTTTGCATCAACAATTAATCGAGTATGACCATAGTGTGATCAGATAACTTTAAAAACACTGACACTTCAATTTAAATGTGAAGTCTGACACTTCAATTTAAATTTGAAGTCGTCTAGGGGCCGGTTTCTGAATTTAACTAAATAAGTAAATACTTAAGAGACGTTTTGTCCCGCTCTTTTCCTAGAAATTTGTAGAGACAGAACTACAGTAACTTTTTACTTAGCGAAATTCTCAATTCAGAAACTGGCCCTAGGACAGTCGCATTTAGGAAGCATTTGAGAACTTAACAAATCTCATAAATTTAGTTTGGGCGCAGGAGACAAATAGAATAAACTTCCTTATTCTAATGCCCCACAAAGGGTAAGAAGAGGTGTAAACAAATTTTAATTGATGCAATTGATTCAAACCTGATACAAAAACCTTACCCCCTTTCCTTGTTGAGTATACTGGTAACTAATTCGCCGCCTCGCCTCTTTCGCCTTTGTACATGTACATTTTATTTCTCATGTAATGTCTTGTTATATGGTTTATGTGCAATAAAGTATTATAATAATAACAAGGGAATTTGTTCAAGTTGTTTTGACTAACCCACAACTTAAAGGCCACAAGGACCAACTTAGCCTAGCACTACCTTTGCTAGGTATATTTTAAATCACTTTTGCCAATGTTTTTAGTGGACAGTTTTGCTGATCGACATTGGAAATAAATAGTATTCCATGGCGCATGTGACCCGTTGACAGTTTTGCCAATGTCATTAGCGAATAGGCCGTTTCTAAGACCAACCGTCAAAACTTAGATATGGAAGGCTTTTTACATTTTTTTTCCTCTGGTGTGTACAATAAAGAGTTCCTAATCCAAGTCCAACCGACACTCCTGCAGGTCATCAGTCTCCAAGCAGCTCTGGAGCAGGAGAACGCAGCGCGCTGCTCCCTGGCTAGCGAAGTGTCGGCCGCTGAGTCGGCCGCCCGCACTGCTTCCTCGGAGCGGGACGCGCGGGCCCGCGAGCTGGCCTCGGCGCGGGCCGCACTCCACGAGACCTCGGAGAAGCTCGCAGCCGCCAGCGCTGAGCGCGACATGTTCTACTCTCGGGTGAGTGTTAATCATGTTATGTTGCTACTGCCTACTAGGTAGGTCTCCGTCGCGCGGGTCCGGAAACTGGCTTCAGGGTGGGCGGCCTCGTGTCTATAAAGGAGGATGTCATCGATAGAAAGTTTCATTGAATATATTGACATTTATTCTTCTTTTGTTCTTTCTTGGTGTCATTTTTCTCTTTGGCAAAACCCAAACAGTGAGTTTTTATTTCACGTATGGCTTAGGCTAGTAAACAGGAAATAATAAATAATACAGTCCACTTAAACGCCGTCTCTAGATGGCCTAGCCAACTTGTAAAGGGAAGAAAGAAAGAAAGAAAGGTCGAAAGAGGTCTTTGTAAGAAGACCTCGGCGTTCCCAATGCTGAGCAATATTTACAGGCGCTATTCTCTGGTAAGTTTGGACGACGCTTGAAATCACAAATCCGCGGTGCGCACGCGCTGTGATTACGCCGAGACTTTAGTGTGATTTATATCATCATCATCATCATCAGCCTATGCTTGTCCACTGCTGGACATAGGCCTCTCCTATAGCACGCCACTGAGCACGGTCCTCGGCTACTCTCATCCAGCTCTTGCCAGCCGCCTTGCGAAGATCATCGCTCCACCGAGTCTGAGGACGTCCCACACTACGTTTACCGATCCGCGGTCTCCACTCAAGACTTATATGTTTTTGAATATTATGTTGATAAAGTGAGAGATGCCATGTATAATTTTAGGTATATGATGTAGCTGAAATTAATACACAGAGGTGGCGAGACGATCTCGTGATAGTACGCGAGGTCTGGATGATATCACAAAGCTGCTGAGATTCCGCAAAGCTGGCGTGGCAAGAATCTACGTTAGTTATTGCAATATACGTAGATTCACAGTAACTTACAGAAGAACTTGAAGAAAATTACTGATCGGATGCACAATCATTAAAATCAGTCAAGTATCTACACTGCACTACATAGTAATTGCCTGGCTCGCACCTAAGTAAGGGTACTAGGAAACCCTGACCGGTTGAAAAAAGAAAACTTCTTATCTTTGGTGCGTTTGTATAATGTTATCTCTTCCCAGTAACGAGGCATTCGCCTAATAGAAATGCAATGTTGCTAATATGTTTATTTACAATATTATGTATCTAAGTGTTACGAAATTTTATTTGGATCGATGCCACGCTCACCCAGTCGCTATAATGTGTGAGTAAATATCGCATTATCCATTCTAACTTTGGAGTTCCAAAAACGGAACGGAATGCGTCCGAATTTGCACTTTGCATCGGCGAATGACGTCAGCCAACTTAGGTCAGATAAATTACGGCCTTAATAAAACCCTCCACTTAGGCTAATAGTAAGACGAATCTCTTCCATTGCTTTCCGGCGGTTTTAGTAATGTCATCGACCCTTCGGGTAGCTTGTATGTCTACCTATGGTCTACCCAACGTCGGCCACTATTCAGGCCTTGGCATGGAATCGATGAGTTTGGCGTGACACGGAAGAGACCTAGGTCCAGCATTGGGCTCTATCTACATAGATAGATAGAATAGGAATGACGTTAGTCACCGCCTAAGCGATTATTAAAACGGTCAACATAGCTATGAAAATTCGACTTCGACTAGAAAATTCGACTAGACAAGTCAACCTCATTCGACTCAAACCTAATGGTGCAAGCCTATAGATAGGCGAGATACGCCGCTACTGTGTTGTCATAATGCGTTGTTGTGCGTTAATTGATAACACACGAGCGTGTGTTTAAAGACTGCAATCAAAATACTTATCAATTATTCTGTAAGCAGCACGGCCGATAGCTTGCAGACCACTTACGACCTTCTGCTCTATTAACGCATATAACAGTATTATTTATTTATTGCTAGCTATTACTATTCAGCGGTTCTTGGGTCAAAATCGTAAATCCTTATAAGATAACAGCACATCACAGCAAATAACATTATTCCATGAGGTGGACCTTTGAGTTTGTATAATTGATCAGCAATCAAACTGGATACGGGCATTATGAATGCTATCAATGTGTCCGTAAACGCTCTTAGAGCGTATCCGCGAATTAAGTCATAATCCCCTCGCACCAAAATAGTGTCCTCAGTCGTGAGTCATTGTAGACAACGGTTCACGCGTACGAGAGGCACAAGCGTCGTTTTACCTTATATCTCGACCTGCCGTCTGCATTGACACAGAATAAATAAACACTCAAGTACATATACACGTTTCGCTCGCGGTTTTTCTGACTCATGTATATATTTAACATTTGCCGAATTCAACTACAATTCACATTTGAACGCACAATGAGTAGGAATCAATTATTATTTCCATGACGTTTCGTCGAAGAGAAACATAAACAAAGAAATGTTTTCATGATGTTATCGTCTTAGGTATTTATCATATTCCAGTGATAAGGCACTAAGCATAAAATAATTGTTTCTCATCCCGTCTGTGAGCAAATATTGTGTTTCAGATTGTAATACAGCGCGCCTCAGACTAATTATTTACTTTGCATGATTTGAATCAATTATTTATTTACTTATTTTTTGTGGTGAACAGAGAAGGCCTGTGCCCTGCAGTGAGATGTATATCAGCTACATAAAAAAAAAAATTGTTACGGAAAGGCTCGTTCATACAACGCTCAAAGCAAACAACTTTTTTTTATCATGGTGCCAACTCTGAAATCAATAAATGTCAAGCTTATTTCAATACGCTTTGAGTGACTGACGAAGATTTAACGATGGAAATGAACTGATTAGCAACAATGAGAGCTGTGGCAGCCTAACTAATAACTGTTTGACCTTTCGTTTGGCTAGTGGTCGGCGACGGTCAACAGCGTTCTTGACGCCAACGTTAAAGTTAGTTCTACCTTCACTGTCTGCCCTGAACATGACAATGGGCATAGTCCTAAGAAAAATCCGTTCTGAAAATAGGTGTTTTTGAGAGCCAAGGCTGAATATTTCGATTTGAGCTGCTTTAATAAAAGTTTAAAGCGAAAAAAAGAAACTGTGTCTATGAAACCGGAAGTACGAGATGACAACCAACGACCTGTCAATTTCTAGCGACACCATGACTCAATTCAAGAACTCTTTAAATAAACAGAACTAAAACGAATCCTAATCTGGGCAAATGTAAAACGGAGTATACCAATATCTTGGCGTTTATACATACAAAAATACTAAACCTACTTTCATTCACGTGTGAAACGAACGTTAGAAGGTCGAATTAGTTACATACTTATCCAAAAAAATACAAGAAATCAGTGTACCTATATTGTTAATTTATAATTGTATCATTATATTTGCTAACCTTATACCTTTAAAATGAAGTATAATTTGTAACTATTGTCAATATTTAGGACAATGTCCATTATACCTAGAATTCTCTTTCTATCTCAAGATGAGTATTGCACATGCTTATATCGTTGTCTTACGTTAAAGCCGAATAAAACGATTCACTCTGATGGGTGGACATTCGAGTGAATGTGCAATTTTTCATTTATTCCTCGTTTACACAGTATAGCCAAAAGCCGAGAAAATTTATGTTCATACGTAATTTTTTTTAAGAAATCGGTTCCCCGCCCTGCGGTATGCAAGTTGGCATAACAGAATCTGAAGGAATAGTCATTCCATTCTGTGTTAAGACGTTTCATGTAAAAAAATAAGAAGTCGAATGAACCGATTCAACATTGTTGGATCCGTACACCTTCCCTTATGAATTCGATCGGATTCTTTTTTCCTTCAGGACGTTTAATTTCAAGTGAAACATTCAGAATAAACGACAGAAATAAACGTAAAATAAACCGACTAATTACGCTGTGAAACCTGACACTCAAATCTCACAGTCGGTCCACTGTACCTACATATCAAGGCTGCGGGACTACTCCAGCCCGCCTATCTCTTTCTCTTTCCCCGCTAAGCTTCTTTTCTCTCCACAGAGCGAGGAGCTCCGCGATCAGCTGGAGACGGAGCAGCACTTCAGCCACGTGTACCGCACGCAGGCGGCCGAGCTGCGCGCGCAGGTCGAGGAACTCACGCGCGCAGCCAGGGATACGGAGCAGGAACGCGCGGGATTGATGCATCAGCTGCAGCTGGCAATCGCGCGCGCCGACACGGAGGCCATCGGCAGGTAAAGAGAAAAAAAAAAGAACTACATAGGTACTCAAACTATTAAAAAAAAAAAGGAAGAAAAATCCCACTCGCCACCCAGACTAACAATATTGGCCGCTACCCGTATAATGTTATTATTTTTCGTTCTTATGTGATTTGAATCTTACCTCGGGAGTTAGTGTTTTTACCGCGATTGGCTGCCCCTTATTGGTCGCCCTAGGCCTGGGCCTAATTGGCTTTGAGGAAAGTCATGAGCGTGCCGACTCGAAGCTAGACGGAGGTTCCTGCATTAGATGCAGCTAGGCCGTTTTTGGTTCTTTGCCCCAGGTTCTCGGGTATAGGTTCTAATAAAAAAAAATAACTAAAAAGGTTCCGACAAATTGAGAACCTCCTCCTTTTTTGAAGTCAGTTCAAAGTAGCTATCACCATTTTTCAAAAACATTACACATAATTACACATCATATTCTTTATTGTAAACCATAAATTCGGAAAAGTATTACATAACATTGTTACAAAAGCGAACTTATCTCTAAGAGAGAAGATTGATTATGAAAGAAGATATTTGTTAGCTCCGGGTTGCCTCTTAGTCCAGCCTTTTAAGCCTGCCTTTTTGCCTTCTTAAATCAAATTTAGGGTACGAACAACAAAATCCAAAGCGGTTTTTACTTACGGCTTAAGCAATATTTAATATCGTTATTCAATGATTCCATTTATTTTGTTAACCAATCGATCGATTGAACACTGACCGATCCAGTTCTAACTAATTTTAAAGGCAAAAACCCAGCCAGAGATGGTTGGGTTTTTGCCCCACGACCAATTACTAGAAACGCCAATGCGAAATGCGATTTACATTGGCATTTCTAGTAATTGATGTTTCAAATTGACGGCGGGAACCACGGGATGAAGTTTTTGTCACGTAGACAACACATGAGTAATGCGCTGACCTACTTTCTCAACCTGAGCTAACCATGCTCTATCGTTGGTCCAATATGATTCATGCAAGGTAAACTTTGGCTAACTAAGAAGGAAAATATTGTGTGGAAATCTGAGTTTACTTACCTCGGCGTATAAAATCGCCAATCGGTGGGTACGCGCGTTGGTAAAGCTCATAATCTCTCTCTATATCCCATCCTCGCACTCTGAGAAAAGGCTTGTGTGTTGCAGTTGGACTTATACAGGGTGGACGTATAAATAGTAATGTAGCTTATACACGTCCCACTGTAGGACACACGCCTTCTCTCAGAAAGAGAGAGAAAGTTCGGGCTTAATCACCACTTCTTCAATCTTCCGTCCCAATCGATGGCCATTGGCGACGCGCCCGCCTAAGGTGGAAGTGACGAAATGCCCTTAGCACAACTTTGCCAAGGTGTTTCCTGGTGGCCCAGAATAGAGTGGCGGAGAGCAGTGGGATAAAAAACTAAAAATAGGACCCAAAAATTTTATTCACTATAAAAACAAAATATTTACTTAATGAACGTCAAAGCTGTTACTTTCACAATTAATAGATTATGTGGAGAAGAAGCTCAGAAAGAAACGTTTTAAGTTAGTTTTCACAGAGACATTGTGAAAGTAACAGAATTTTCAACTTAAAGTTACACAGGAAAGGAAAGGAAAGAAGGGAAAATCCACTTCCGCTTCGTAAGCCATGTTGCACAACGTCCTCGAGGAATAACAAAAAAGAATTGGAAACCTGTAACATTCATTATTTCGCAGTCTCTGCACTACTCTAAATAAAACATTGACAAAGCCGAAGACTATAACCCCAATCGTTCTCTCAATCGTTTCCCGTCTCCACAGGTCGATAGCCGAAGAAACCGTCGCGGAGCTCGAGAAAGAGAAGACGATAAAGGAGCTGGAACACCGCGACGCGCTGTCCAAACACCGCTCAGAGCTCTCGGCGCGGGACTCTCTGGTGCAAGGATTGCGCGACCGAGACCACGAGCACCGCGCCACCATTGACTTGCAGCGCAAGGTGAGACCTACTAAAAGATTCTAGGCTGTAGATTCAAAAATATCTACAACCCTTATTGAGATTTATGTTGTTCACTTTGTGCAAAAATGTGTTGTAAACACCGGCCAAGTGCGAGTCGGACTCGCGCACGATGGGTTCCGTACCATTATCTATACAACATTAGACAAAGATCTATACAAGATAGATTAGGTACAATGAGAACAGCGCCATCTATAGAAACCAACATGAAGCGTTTAACATTGACATTTAACGCCATGACATCGGCGCTGTGAAGGTTAACATATATATCCGCTAGATGGCGAGCGCTGTCTTTAGACAACGTTTGCTGTATGGGAGCCCCCCTTAAATATTTATTTCATTCTGTTTTTTAGTATTATAGTTATAGCGACAACAGAATACATCATTTGTGAAAATTTCAACTGTCTAGCTATCACGGTTCATGAGATACAGCCTGGTGGCAGACAGCCAGACAGACAGACCGACAGACCGACAGATAGATGGACAGTGGAGTCTTAGTAATAGGGTCCCTTACCACTATGGGTACGGAACCCTAAAAAGTCCATTTAAGGTCGCTCAGAATGCTATGGAATGGGCTATTCTCGGAGACTCTTTGATGGATCACTTCAGAAATGAGACAATTCGCTGTAGAACTAAGGTGACATAGCCTATAAGATTAGCAAGTTGATGTGGGATTCGGATGAAGATTATTGGGATAAAGAGCCATTAGTCAATGGGGTACAAAGGTTCTCGAGTGGAGACCACTAACTGGCAAACGCAGGACGCCCCACAGCTCGCTGGACCGGCGATCTGAGCCAGATTGCTGGCAGCGGTTGGATGATGTTGGCAGAGGAAAGAAAGAATTGGCGTGCCGCGGGGGTGGCCTATGATCTTAAAAGATGTGATTTTTTTGCCATTCATAAAACTACAACTCGTAGTTTATTAAGACATTTCGACGCACATTGCGCTGTAGAGTCTTCCTACTTATTAATCTGTGGGTTAGTCGGCTTTGCAATGTACACCATGATCTGTAGTTCTATGAAACAGGCTCCTGGTCGCTTCTTAAAAGCTGAGGTTCCTCGTATTCCCAGGAGGTGGACGAGCTCCGGCGCTCCGGCACGGCGATGGCGGAGCGCGTGGCCACCATGCAGCGGCTGCAGGATGAGGTGGACCGGCTCGGGAAGAAGCTCAACTCCGAGATCATGCTCAAACAGCAGGCCGTCAACAAGCTCGCTGAGATCATGAACAGGTCAGTAGGCGCTTTGTGCCCAGGGGGACGAATCAACTGAAACATAAATGTAGTTAGGATATCCATAAAACAACACGCCATTGGATGTTTGCAATTTCTTTTTGTTGTTCCTTGAGGAAGTTGTGCAACATGTATGGTAAATGAAGCGGAAGTGGAATTTCACTTCTTTTCTTGGGGTTCCGTAGGCAAAACAAGGAACCCTTATAGTTTCGCCATGTCCGTCTGTCTGTCCGCGGCCTAGCTCAGACACGAATAGTACTAGAAAGCTGAAATTTGGCATAGACATACATATTAATTACGCCTACAAAACGGTACAATAAGATCTTAAAAATAAATTTTATCAATTTTTTTTTTGCTCGCCTCACCATAGTGTGGGTATCGTTGGATTGGTGGGTGTAGGAAGACCATTTTTCGATTTAGGGTTCCGTTTGCGAAATATTAAGCTTTAAAGCGCAAATGTTTGTCCGAGTAGGGCGTTCCCCCCTCTCCTGGCTAAACGGTTAATTGTAGAAAGGTGAAAAAAATCAGGGTGCTCCTATAATGAACTTAAAAGGAAAACTATCACGGCTGACTAGGCTTAAACATAGTCTAAAACAGAATACCCATTTATTATACACTAGCTGGGATTGCAACTTTGCATAGAAACATCCCTTATTTAATTCAGAATATCACCGATGTCTATTATGTCGTTTATGCGCGTTTGCGTGATGATGTAAATTTACAAACGCATACATCGTTTTTATAGATAGATAGAATATTAGTTATTGTATATACACCAGGAATTACATTCATTAATTTAATATTAATTAATTTTATATTATACCGCATTCATATTATTTAGTCAATTTATATGGCACAGGTACGTGCAAATAGACGCGAACCGTGCATATTGCATCACAGGGGTATACAGAGTTAATAACCTCGTTTGTCTCTGCTGCCAGGCTATTTCAAGTCTAGAGAAGGCTTGTCTAGACACTAGTATAGCACTGTTCCTGTTCCCAAAACCTACGACTTTAAATAAGTTGAGAGTATAATAATATGCTCAAAATCACAAGTCATGTTTCTTAAATTGTCCAATAAGAATCATCACGATATCAGATGTAGAATGAACGTTTATTTACAAAGGTAACTTCTAAAAAGTGGTTCAGTTGTCGCTAGCGGCAAAATAGTTTTACGCTGCGGTTTCTGGGGCGGGGCAGTGGCGTATAAAACAGTCTACCATAATGGTAGTTTAATTTCAGGTTCTGTGTAGTATTTACTCAGCTATACAAGTAATGAGGAAAACCCAGAAGTCTGTCTGCCGACTGAAAAATCTGAATGTTTTAGTCTACTGTCTTTCTCAGAAAATGAGACGATGACGCATCTCGCGTCAGTGACCTCACTTACAACTTTTTAACCGGTAAATGTGGTTGATCCTGTGTAATGGGGATAGTGGGTCTTAGTCTACTAAATGCACAGTTGTTGATTGATGACAGGCTGCAACTTTCGCTTTGTCCATTTTTATTATGTCGTCTATTTTACGTCCCACTGCAGGGCGTGAGTATGGGCTTAATCACCACGCGTGTCCCCGCGGGCTGGCAATTTCAAGCGCCGCGTTATGTGGACGCCTCATACCCCCAGGTTTCCTCACGATGTTTTTCTTCACCGTTATCGAGTGGTATTGCTACTACAATCTGACAAATGTCCGTAACTTAGGAAAAAAGTCATTGTTACATGCCGGGATTCGAACCCACATGTGAGGCCGGCGTTCCACCGCTGCGCTGCCACAGCTTTGTTCATGTATATTTAAATAAAATTTTGTGAATTTGGCAGTTCGTCGTTCATTTCATTATTAGAAAAACTCCGCTCAAATCATCAAAGGTCAGCGTGGTGTAGAACACCTGCCTGCCCCCAAACAGGGACAGGTGTATAGTATTTTTAATGACTAGCGATATCCAAATATACAGGTTGACTTCGAGTTCGTTTACCGTTTTTTGAGGACACATTTTGACCATGATCTTGTTGAGCCCTAGCTGTCCCGGCAAACTTCGTACCGAGTCCGTTTATACGATACTTGTTACCATGGCAACGCAATAAATAAATATCTTAAGGCGTGTCTCCTGCGCGTGTTTTTGTGAAACATTACACAGAAAACACAGATCAAAAACATTTTTTTCCATACATAAACCGTCTACTGCTATAGGAAAATATTTCTGTCTAAAACAAAACATTTTGTGTCGTCATCATGAGTTCTCCTATCTACCCCGTGCGGGGAATGTTTTCCGTCGGCCTCGGGAAACAAAAACATTGTGTTTGAATACACATACGTGGCTATACGCCACGCCCCAATGTTTTAATGGTTTTTTGTAATGTTTCGAAAAAACACGCGCAGCAGACGTGGCTTTAGGTTTGGTTTGAAAAAAGGTTATGGTAACAATAAAATATTATCTCACGGGAACGCATTACCGGGATATCAAGTATGCTATGTCTCAATTCAGATCTTTGTCTATCTGTATGCCAAGTTTCATGTAATTCTGTTCAGCCGTTATTGCGTGATTGAGTAACAAACATCCAAACATCTTCACATTAGTGTTGTGTCAACCCGCTGCGAAAAATACAGACTGGACGATGGTGATTGATTGACTATATCCTCGCTAGTTGACCCACATGAGTCTATTTTAAAAATGTTTATTTCCTATACTGCTTGGCCTAACGAACATGAACATATTATCGATTTACGTACATCTCTGTATCTTTGCAATTTTTTGTGTCATGTGTTCTGGTGTACAATGAAGAATATTCTTATGTTATGGTAGAAGATGGCTGTAGAAATTTAATTTAAAAATCCTGTTTTTAATTTTTGATTGAAACGCCGAAAACGCTACTCCACGCCACGAACTAGCGTCGTGCCGTCATTGAGTTAAGAGTCAAAAAATGTAATCGTCATGATTATATTTTTATTTGAAAACTATGTATCGTCATGACAGAGGTAATTTTGGAACAGTGGTTCACAGCGGTTAAATCTGTTCAGGAACAGTTGAAGTTTTGTAGTTTTCAAAGCCTCTACATCACATTACATTTCTCTTCCTCTTTCGTTAACTTATTCCTTTGCGGAGTCTGCGCCTAAGCGTCTGTAAGAATTATATGAAAGAGTAACTTTTAATTATTCGCGATATTCGCACATAGAAATATTTATAAGGAACTTAATTACCTACCTAAATTCCTGACATGTACCTAATAAATATAATCACGGGTACACCCGTTTGTACAACTGAATATATTCATTCTATTAACTCTTTTCCCTTCCGACTCAAACAGGAAGGACATGAACCCGGCGGCGACGAAGACCAAAAGCAAGATGTCGGTCCGCAAGGAGAAGGACTACCGCAAGCTGCAGCAGGAGCTCACCCGCGAGAAGGACAAGTTCGACCAGCATGTGGCCAAGCTGCAGCGTGACCTGCAGGACTCGCAGCAGCAGCTGCTGGATGAACAGCAGACGCGGCTGCGGCTCGCCATGGAGGTCATTATTTCCAAACACATACACTATGAGGCTACATTAATGGTCTCTTGTACTGTTCAGCCTGTTGGTCAATCAGCGGTGGTAGACCAGTGGGTATAACAATGGACTCGGAATCGGAAGAGCCAGGTTCGATTCCCAGTCCGGCATGTACGTAACTCTGTTTATTTTCAAATTTACGTACATCTTCAAATTTGTAGTAGCAATACCAGACGCTAACGGTGAAGGAAACCCGCACCTTGGTTGGCTCTGCACGTATTGACTTCTCTTTCCTGTGGGCCGACTAAGCTGTCAGGATGGTATTGGTGCTGGGCAGGCTTACTCCGTCTAAAATACAATGTCCTAGGCACTGCAGCGTCCGAGTGGTCCTTTCACCCATTTAGTGTGAGTGAAGGTGCCGCTGGACGCTGTATAAATCATCTCATTGAGTAAACGCAAAGACCTATACCCTATCCGTTCTTACTTGGCACAAGTTGTAAACAAACATGGCGGTCCAACAAAATGTCACATTACGTATAACTTGAATGAACTGCTACAGTTTCATAGATTTAATTGTTAAATGAATGAAATTAAGTTTATTGGAATAAAAAATATTTTAAGTTATAATAATATCGTCGCAATCTATCTGCGACATAAAAAGACTAGCATAAAGATGGGTACTAAAATTTTTGACTCAATTTAATTTCACTGGCTCTCTGACAATTGATAGAATCAAACTTACTATAGCAGAAAAAGTAACAACCATAAATTGATCATAAAAACACATGTATTTCGTCGTTTTAATAGAATAATACAGTATTACGTGAATAATGTAATATTTACCTAATACCCACCGGGTAAATATTTTGCCATTTTTAAGAACAAAATAATATTTTAGCACATTGCGCAATTTCATTCATTCGTTCTTTCATTCACCTCATCCAACCGCGTCCCATCACTGCAAAGTAATGTCAAAGTAATCTGTGTAGTTTTGCTAACCTGTGATCAGAATTGTATGAAAATCTGAATTTCGCAAAAAAATCTTATTCACAACCACAATTTAGGCCAGTTTTCGGTGAAATTCCATGTCCATGTGTCTTAACTAGTGTCTACAACTAAATGTGGTAATCTACATTGAGTGATGCTCTTGGAATATCGAGTTTTGTGATAGAAGAGGTTTGTTTACTACTTGTGCCAAGTGAGAACGGATCGACTGTAAGTTACATCAGTCTGTTAATCTTGTTAACAGCTGTCAGTTGTTTTTTTTTGTGTGCTGTTTGGCCAACTGCCACTGTTAACAATCTGTTAAGGTTAGTCAATAAGTTTTTTTTCCCTACTTAGCTGCCATCTGCTCTTCTAGCCATAATCAGATGCGGCGCAATATATAAGAGTATTTAATAATAGGGGTTAAAGTATGAAATTGCCGTTTTATTGCAATAGGTTCTTTGAATTGACATAGAATCTTCATGGTTTGAGGTTTTCGAATGAAACTTTTTTCAAATGGTTTCTATGATGTTCTTTTTTTAAAAAATGTGAAACATTTGAATATCGACTTTCAATTGTTTTTGTTATTCAATTTAGACAAGAAAGATGGATACTGCGAAAATTCGAGTGATTTTTGAATACGAGTTCCGACGCGGAACTAACGCGGCAGAAACAGCCCGCAATATCAATGCTGCGTTTGGAGAGGGGTCTACTAATAAACGCACCGTGCGATTTTGGTTTAAACGCTTTCGTGATGGAAATTTCGACTTAAAGAACGAGCCACGAGGAAGACCGCCCACACAGGTGAATAACGATGAATTAAGAGAGATAGTGGAAGCCGACCCTAGTCAAACTACCCAGGAATTAGCGGCATGGTTTAACGTTACCTTACCCACAATATTGACTCACTTGCGTCAAATCAATAAACAGCCCCGACTCATGAATCGATCTTCACCATTATTGCTCCACGACAACGCGAGACCTCACACAGCACGAGAAACCATTTTGACCCTTCAGGAACTGCAGTTAGAAACCATTCGTCATCCTCCGTATTCACCAGACCTTGCTCCAACGGACTACCATTTTTTTCGTGATTTGGACAATTATCTACGTGACAAGAAGTTTTCTTCCCAGGAGGCAGTACAAAATGCTTTCACACAGTTTGTGCAGTCTAGATCGTCGGAGTTCTATCGCAAAGGCATTAATGACCTTCCCATTAGATAGCAGCAATGTATAGATAATAATGGCAACTATTTTGATTAAATAAATTTGTTAAAAATTTAAAAAATAAACAATTTAGATTTTCAGTACAAATCGGCAATTTCATACTTTAACCCCTAATATTATTAGTTTATGCTCCATTAAGCATCAACAATTCTTTTGTGGAGCTAGTCCATCATTTTAGTTTCTTTTGTCAAGGTTCAATAATTCCCGTCTTTTTAGGCGTGCTATATTTCCCTGTTTATTAGATAAACAAGGTTTCTTGCTAATAGGTTATTATGTCCTTGGATTCTGCTTGTAACTTTTGCATAGTCAATAAGTTAAGAAGTTAATCAACAGCACCAACTTCAACGACGTCAATTGCCCCCGCAGGTCGACAGCAAAGACGTGGAGATCGAGCAGCTGAAAGAGAAACTGGCCGCCCTCACCAGCGAGACTGCCTCGCAGTCGTCCGCCGACGCCGAGGACGGCGAGACCGAGCAAACCCTCGAGGGCTGGCTCTCCGTCCCCTTCAAGCAAAATATCCGCCGCCACGGCTGGAAGAAGCAATACGTCGTGGTCTCGTCCAAGAAGATCATATTCTACAACTCGGAGAATGACAAGCAGAACACCACGGATCCGGTTATGATTTTAGACTTGAGGCAAGTGATTGATTGATTTGATTATCAAAAGTCCTTTTTGACATAATTTTTCACGAGTATTAAACCAAAACACGGTCATCGTATACATTTTACTCGGATTTTGTTCATGCTTGCCATTGAGATATGCATACGAAAATAAACTGATATATCTAGCGCAATCGTACACAAAAGCTATATAACGGATATTAAAGCTATATAACGCTATTATAACACTATGAGGGGTCTGATGAGAGGGTGTAACTGTTGGGTTACACAGGGTCAACGAACTTTGACCGCAGAGACACATTGTTTTACTTTTCAAGGGTCTTGTTCCACGAATAAAAATTAGAATAGAACAAGCCTAACTTTCTCAGACACTAGCAATCTTAAAATCCACTGTTACCAGACGTCGATTAGCCAAAGTGCATACCAAAGGATAACTGACAGCTGTTAACAGTAGAGCAACAGATTTAGGGCAGGTTCGTGAAACCGGGGGTGAGCTTGTTAACTAGGTTTTGTTGCAGTTTAATCATAGTCTTGTTTAGATGTGCAATTTTTGTCGAAACATTTTCAAAGGTTGGCTTTTTGCCTCTTTTATAACACGCCAGTATAAGACGTCAGCTGTAGCTTGACCGACAGTCTGAGGCAGCTTTTTGGCAGCGCCTGGATGTGGATGGCTGCGGACAGAAGGAAGTGACGTGCCTTGGGGGAGGCCTGTGTCCAGCAGTGGACGAGTACGCGCTGATGGATTGATTGATTGACTCTGTCGTTACGGGCGACTTTGTAGCAAATGAAAGAAGTGGCGTGCCTTGGGGTATGCCTATGTTCAGCAGTGGACGAGTAGGTAGGGGCGGATTGATTGACCGATTGACTCTAATCGGTTACGTTGCGGCCGACTTTGTAACAAAAGATAAACATGCTGGCTAACTGTATGTACCTCCTGCATCCGCGAAACGAGCTCCCAAAGAAAATCGTCCATGTGCGCCCATTGGTTAATACGCGTGACCTTCAATAGCCACTGCATTAAGTGAACCTACCGTATGAAGCGGACCGTCTTCGCTTATTGTTTCGCTTATCTCTAGCCGCGCGCATTGACCAATGAGATGCGAGCATTTGTTTCCCGAGGAGTTCGACTCGTGGAACGAAGTAAAACTGCCCTCTCCCCTTCCAGCAAGGTGTTCCATGTCCGCTCGGTAACGCAGGGCGACGTCATCCGCGCGGACGCCAAAGACATCCCGCGGATCTTCCAGCTGTTGTACGCCGGCGAGGGCGAGGCGCGCCGCCCTGGGGAGGCCCAGGACCAGACGGGGGACACCAACGACCACGGCGGTGAGGGGAATCAGCTGGCCTAGATTTTGTCAATCCATTGAAGTCAATGGATTTAATTGTACTCTGTATCTTTACCTACATATTTTATCATGTGCTCTAGTGTCCAACAATAGTTATTTGTAACAAGAGTGCAAAGTTGCTTTTTAACTGCGCGCTCAATTTGTTTATTATATATGATTAAAAAATTAGAATCCTGAGCGTTAGCGAGGGAGTCAAAAGAGCACGAGGTGAAATCTTTGCACTCGAGTGCAATACGTAACTTTTCATCCCAGCTCAGCAAGGAAATTACTAAATGCAAAAAAAACACGAGGAGGTTCCGAGTCTGAGTTTTTAACAAATTAAAAAAAGTTATATGATAAATTCGATACCATGTAGGTAAAAATAGCTTTAATGATGTTTTGAATTTACAAACTTAGTGCACACAATGTTCTAAATTCAATTTGATTTATCCTCTAGCGGATAAAAACGGCTTTTGCACTCAGATATCGAGATAGGGGGATAAAATAGTAGATTGTGTCTCAAGGGAGCAAAATGATATATTTACGGCGAGGGCGGTATATTGAATCCTGAGCGAAGCGAGGGTTCAAGTGTTTACGCCCAAGACGGAAATAATTTTGCTACCGAGTGACACATACTGCTTTTCACACCTGCTATAAGGAAAAATTATTTATGTGCCGTGGAAGACAATTATGATCGATTGCAACAAAATAAAAATCGAATTGGAATTACATTTTGTGAAAATCTGCACACGGATCATGCTGAGGGCAATAAAAAGAAAACTAGAATATCAGGGAAGAAAAGTACTACTTTGATCCCTCATTTGAGGGAATCAAGGGATCTTTTCTGAATAGCAGGTGTGAAAAGAATATTCTTATCTTACATTGACAAGTGCATGAAGAAAACGCTTCAGAGGAATAAAAACTAGGAATGAAAAAGCAACGTGTGCACTGATGAACAATTAATTGGAAACTGATAAAACAGAAGTTAACAGGAAACCATAGAGTAAGAAAATACCTTAAAGTAAAAAACAACTTCGTACGTTTGATAGACGATAATGGTCCTAACACGATGCCGCTAAAAAACTCCTCACAGGCACGGAATAATCTGTGTGGCCCTGATAAGTTACTACATCGCATCGCTTCTCTACCTTGTTGCGAACGCGACAGAAGCGGTATACAGAACGTCGCCCTGGACGATGGCCCTTATGGTTTAGGCTTAGGATGTTATTTGTAATAACGCGATTCCTATAAAACACGCCTCAGGTGCAGTAATAAATAGTCTGTGGTAAAGGGACGGGAATGGGAAGGAAAGACGTAACCACAGATTATTTAAACTGCCTCTGTAAAAACTATAAAACGAAGGATCGTGTTTTTGTAAACAAGACTAACAGTCTTATGTATAAAAACGCGATTACATTGAAATAGTCTGTGGTGGAGATTTTACAAGGAAAAGTCGTAACTACAGATTAAATAAACTGCCTTTGTTTTTATTAATAAGGCCGCTAGAGTTTAATTTTCGTCTTGACCTAAAGTTGTCCCGTTTTCGCCTCGACCAAACCTATGTACTCGTTTATATTACCTTATGTCTTGTGTAAACGTTTCTTTCTTTGTGTACAAAGTATAAAGTAGCGTAAAGTAACGTCGCCCCGTCCACATTCGGCAGGCAACACGGTGCAGCACAAGGGGCACCACCTTGTGAGCATCACGTACCACATCCCGACCGCGTGCGAGGTGTGCACGCGCCCGCTCTGGCACATGTTCCGTCCGCCGCACGCCTACGAGTGCAGACGTGAGTGCCCCCTACCTCTTGTTCAACATTATCTTCATGGGCTTTATGCAGTAAGAAGGTGGCGCTGGAAAAAATCATATCTTTTGTTACAGATCGTTTTTGCAAAAACAATTAATCAATTTGGATGCCGTCCATTTGGTCGTATCGTGAATTTTTATTACCATTTTTTTATCTTTTAAAACGGGCTCTCCAATGAGTTCCTTGCGATTTCTCCACGAGCTATAATCCAATGCACCCTTTCGACAGTGTGCCGCATGAAGATCCACGCGGAGCACGTGTCGGAGGGCGAGGGCGTGGCCGCGTGCAAGCTGCACGCCGACCGCGCGCGCGAGCTGCTGCTGCTGGCGCCCGCCGCGCCCGACCAGCGCCGCTGGGTCGCGCGGCTGGCGCGCCGCGTGCAGCGCTACGGGTACCGCGCCGCGCACCACCCCGACACCAAGCTGGAGGCCCGGTGAGTGAGCGCCACGTGCTATATCGGCTGTGTGAGAAGTCACCGCTGGAGACAGTCACGCGACGCACCATCTTGACGCCGAGCTGGAGGCCTACCTGGATAGTACGACGACGCTAGTCGCGCGTTTTATGTCAAAAGTCGCGACTTTTCAGTACATTAACTGTCAAATTCTGATATTTTAGCGGCACAAAACGCGCGACTCATGCCGTCGTACTACCCATGCAGGTAAGTGATCTATATGTTGTGCAACATCCCGACACAAATCTAGAGGTCATGATCTATATGCCGCGCACCACCTCGACACCAAGCTGGGGGCCCGGTGTGTGAGCGCCACGTGCTATAGGTATCGACTGTGTGAGAAGTGACTGGTGGAGACAGTGACGCGGCGCACCATCTTTATGCCAAGCTGGAGGCCAGTTGAGTGATCTATTTGTTGCGTAACATCCCGACACAAATCTGGAGGCCAGGTAAGTGATCTATATGCTGCGCACCACCCCGACACCAAACTGGAGGCCCGGTGAGTGAACGCCACGTGCTATTGGCTGTGTGCGAAGTGACTGGTAGAGATAGTCACGCGGCGCACCATCTTGACGCCAAGTTGGAGGCCAGGTGAGTGATGTATATGTCGCGCAACATCCCAACACAAATCTGGAGGCCAGGTGAGTGATCTATATGCCGCTCACCATCCCGACACCAAGCAGGAAGCCAGGTGAGTGAGCACCACGTGCTATTGGCTGTGTGCGAAGTGACGCAGCGCTCCATTCGACACCAAGCTGAAGGCCAGACGTGGGAGCACCACGTGCTATCGGATGTGTTTGACAGTCTGTGGCTTAAATGCGTTTCGGGAGTTAACCTTATCCTCAAGCGCCAATTCCCACATGAAAGTAATTAAGATAAAGATAGATATAGAGAACAGTTTATTGTACATAAAAAATTAAATTGAAACGAATTCGTTTGTAAATTATAACCAAACTCCGGATCGCAATGAAACTACCAATATGTTTAGAGGACTTGAATAGATGATTCATTGTGCTTATCAGGAACATTACAAGCATTGTTATCCACTGTTGATGGCCGCTAACAATAATGATGTAGTTGGATATTATCCGAAATCAGAACGGCCCTTCTTATGTCCAGGGACTCGATGCGCTCGAACCTGAAGGCGGCGTACATGAACGCGACGCAGCGCAGCTCAACTCTGCCCGCCAATGCGTCGCTGCCGCGCCAGTGACGGCCCACGTTGCCGCGCCGCCTCGTGCCAAATGCGACCTTATGCCTTGTGAATTAACGGCGCAACCCAACAGGGTCACACTAACTCCCCAAGGTCCTAATTTGATTGAAGCCTGATTTGTTTACTCGTTGTCGGTCTCATGTTTTGTTTTTGTACGCGGACGTTGTTTGATTTTTGTTTTGTGACTGTGAAGTAGTAACACTGAACTAACCGTCAGACTTGTTAGTTGGACTGCATCATTTATTCCTATTTGTTTTAACAGAGGCGGAGACGTGATGAACTGCCATTTGTTACATACGTTTGTGGTACTAATATTAAATTGTAAGCGTATCTGTTGCAAGCCAATTTCGTTTGCTCACGTCTAACAGCTATTTTATAATCTAGAGACGTTCCTCTTGGAGCATCCAACTATTTGAATTGATCAAAATGGGAATCGGGATGTATTATTGATTCGAACGTTCTTTATACTATTAGACCATTCTTGTTCTCATTTTAATCGCATTTACTTTACTGGATATGGTATTACAGGTTAGGTTTCTAAGTAAACAAATAAATAAAATAATTCTTAACGTGGCAGAGCCATTAAACACAAGCATCTTACTCGATCTAATGTAATTTATTGCAAATCGTAATGGCCGTTTATTTTACGTGATACATATTTGGTACTAATATAATATTTATATTGTTAATTATAAACAGCATCTATTCCAGTCATGCAGTTAATAAATAAGCTAGTCTTGTAAACTTAGTTTTAAATAAAACGTTTAAAGTTTCTTTATTGAAGAGATCTTTATTACATTGAAGAGCCATTGATACAAAATGCATTGTTTCTTGGACAATATCATTGTTTACTTATGATTTATAGGCATCATGCAAGAAATCTGGTGTAGCAGTTTTCACCAAATTTTGGACCGACTATCATAGTAATTTACTTGTTTGGAATTGAAGTTTTATCCTCAGTTAACACGTTCGTAAATCATCCGACAGAATTCATTACATTAAGTTTTAATGTGATTTGAATCGTGTAAATATGAAATAGTTACATTATTTTTGCGTTGATATTAAAATAAGATCTTTGTATTTGGCTTGTTTTGTATATTATTAATATAAAATTGAGAAACTTTATAAGAAACACAAGTTATGTCATGACTGTTTGTCGATTCAAACTTTGTGGTTGCGTTTTGTTAGTTTGTATAATTAAATGGCTTATGTGGCGGTCGCTTCAGGTTGAGGTTAAGGGCGCATTGGCGTACGAAAATGAGCGATAGAGCACACAATATGCTGTAATGTCAGAGAACAAAATTATTAGGGCAGCATTTTAAACAAATTCCCTTTATTTTTCGATAACCATTTAAATGAGCATTTTATTTTTGTGACCCTACAGATTGTTAATAAATACTTAGCCTGCCAGTAGTTACCTGCATAATGTACAAACAAGTTAAATGAAAATGTACAAAGGTTGTTATTGCGTCTGGCGAAACTTCCTGCTCTGATCTGCGTAGCAACCATATTTGCAAAACGTTGACGCATCGGCGAGAGATGTTAAACAAGTTTAGATTAACCCTAAATGATACTGGCATCTTTAAATATTCGGTGATTACCGTTTGTTCATAAGGAACAGCGCTAAAGCGATAGTTGTAAAATAGCAATTTTTTAAAACAAATAGAGTTCAAATTCTACCATCCACTCAAGTCCCTCAGACATGACAGAGGGAGGAAGAAGAGGAGAGTTGAACACGTTAAGGCTGCTTTACGTCTGGCAATCCGTCTCGCTCTAACATTTTTGATGATTGTAAGAAAAGGGGTTACTTTTGATAAAGCCCGAGGCTTTTTTTATACATTTTATTTTCCTACGCCTAATTGTTGATAAAGAAACGTTGCTTCCCATATTATTAATTTTAGGCCGGCACCAAATGTCACAGTAAAGTTAACAGCAGCCGTAAAGTTCCCTACGTCGTCCGTATAGTTGTCGGCGTTCTATCCATTCTACAGTAATCTCGACACGACTGTAATAGTGGAGTCAAATAATTTCACTGAACATGTATAACCTCACTTTGTAACTTTCCACCATCTTCCCACACTACAATGCACTGTTTTTAATAACAGCTGTTAAAATATCTAGTAGCATTTTTTTAGTTAAATGCAATTAATAGTGCACTTTGCTGAATGTTTTGTTGTAAAGTAACTATTTTCAATGTTATGTGGTATTTGGAGAAATGCACTGATTAACACGACTCTTGTACAAGGCACTAAGTAGGTAGATAAATATAAAAGTTACATGAACCTTTGAATGAAGCTGATAAATTTATCGAACAATATTTGCTCATTGCAATGAATCGAATAAGGTGCCATAAACATACTTAGAGGACCGTCAATGGTCTATTAGTTGCTCAAAATGTCAACGTTTAACTAAATTAACCGCGTTGTTACTTAAAACATTAGAGGTACATAAAAAAGAGCTTCCTTTGATTACACCAATTTTTAATAGAGATTATAGCCGTGAACTTATACGAGTAGGGGTAATATGAGTAGCCGCCGTAGAATGTCATTGAGGATCATTCACGTTTTGAACTAAGTATGCAGTTTTGAATCGCTCGTAGCCCCGGCTGCCTGAGTGATCTTAAACGATCACGAAGGTTAAGCAACACAGGGCGCGTTCAGTGCATGGATGGGTTGCCGTCTATGCCTAACGCTAGTGGCATTTTTCCGAGCGGTTCCGTGCTTCGCAAGGCACGTTAAGCTGTTGGTGCCGGCTGCCGTCGATAGATGGCAGTCGTTAAGCCAAGTCAGAGGCCTTAGGGCGGCTTGACAACTTCTGACAGTAGACGAGCCACTAGTCTACAAGCCTCCACCAATCCGGACTTGGCCTCCGTGGTGGAGTATGGCCTATACCTTCCTCAGGGAAGAGACCCGTGCCCCTCGGTGGGGACATAATGGGTTGATGATGATGATGCAGTTTTATAGAGACATCAAAAACAATTGTCTCAAAAAATATCGAAATCGGATAAAAAATTACAAAGTTACAGCGATTTTAGTGCACAGGTTCCAAAAACGGGTGCGAACTGGCGCCATGCGCTTGACACGTCACAGGTTCCGACGACCCGCGCGCTTCGTTGCCGCGCACACAGCATCTCGGGTGATTTCGATCTGTCTCAGTGAATTGATGTGTGCGCGTGTCGTTTTAAAGTTTTGAAGGTGATAATTTCGCCATACAAATATTGTCAAAATGCAAGAATACGACCGTGGCCGCGTCCGAAGAACTGTTGTTCGGATTCCACACAACGAAAAAGTTTGAAAGAAATGGTTTAACGTTATGTATTACCCGATTTTAGGTCGTGCCCATTTTTATTGCATAAACCGAAAGACTTTATCATTTGAAATAGTTGACGAGAACACCCGAGTGCCAAATATGTTTAGTTAAGAAGATAATATGAGTACTTAAAAATCGGCCTTTTTTCCTCCAGCGGAACAGAAAGAATATTTCTTGGTAAATATTTGGCATACTAGTTGGCAAATGAATTTGTGTTCCTAAAAAACATACTTAGCCTCATTTTGTGCATTAAGTGCAAATAAAAACTTCGAACTGTTCTCAGAATTCCAGTAATTTAGGTATTTTTTTCTCGAAGATCCTATCATAGTAGGATGCGATTTATTTATGTTGGTGTATAAATAGCACCCAAATAGAGCGGGACTTTGAGAAAAAAAGATAAAAGCTAAAAAAATATGCTTAAATCTCTGTTTCTTGGGTATGTCTTTATCATGATAAAAAGCGGGTCTAACTAACCATTTTAATATAAAACATAGGATTTGAATATTGTAACAAAATGCAATATGAGGAAGCACCTAAGCCGTTTGGAATCGGAGGTGGCTGGGTGCCATACATTAACCACTCGTCTGCCGTGACACAGATCTGTGTCCAACTTAGTATGGGCGTTCCATACTAAGTTGGACGTTCCATTCCGCGAGGGCAGTTCAGGAGTTATTGTATGGTTACCCGGCTGCCTTCCGTTCTATATGCCTCACATGTTCTCTTCACGATTTAGTTTTTTTTTGTTTTATAGTTTTTCGTGTATTTTGTTAGTTTATCTACTTGTTTAGTCTGTGTTTCAGTGACAATTTTAATAAATGTCTTCTTTCTTTCAATATTTATAAAGGTAACTTGACGAGGGGTCTAGATATAGTAGTCTACTTTGGACCAACCCTACGAAAAATATGAAACTGCACGTAATTTCTAGATCCCACGGTATTTGGAAATGAAAAAAAATGTATCCAACTAAGTGGATCTTTGAGAAAAACACAAAACAACTAAATTACTGGAATTCTGGAAAAATTCACGAAAAAATGAAGTTTTGTATGCACTTTAGGAACACAAATAAATCAACCAACGTGAAAATTTTGAGCAAGGAATATTTTTTCTGTTATACGGGAAGAAAAAAAGTCTGATTTTTAAGTATTCATAATTATTTTCTTAACCAAACATTTTTGGCACTCGGGTGTCTCGTCTACTATCTGAAATGACAGACTTTCGGTTTATGCAATAAAAATGGGCATTTCCAAAATTCGGGTATCAAAACACACTGGCGCCGGTCAACTGGCTGGCCGGTCGGATCCTGTGACGTCACAATAGCGTTCAAGCCTCGCCGGGCGCGTTTTAAAACAGCCAGTTTAAATCCAATATGTTGATATCCGAATGATCCTCATTTCGAGTCCGTAGATAATGTTCATTAATGACCATCAATAACGAAAAAAGCTGTGCCAAAATCAATGCTAAAATAGTTAAAGGTTTGATTGCCAGATAGGAATTCCTAATTGCTATATGTACTTACAGAATTTTACCTTCGTATTCGTAGATGGCCCAATAATGTAGTGGCCAATTTTACACGTTACGATGTTTTATCTTATTTAGACAATGTTTTTCGTTTTGACAACTGCTACAGGGTTATTTGTGAAATGCGCAATCCCTGAAACTCGTCAATTAGAGTCTGTGTTTTACGACAAAACCGAACATAAACTCACGCCTGTATCCCGGAGAGGTAGGCAGACACCAGGATCTGCCACTTACCACGACTTAACTTCATGACCGTTTTCTTTCCACGACTTTTGTTGTATAGATAGATAGGCTTACAATAGTTTTATCCCCGGTAAATTATCCGTCAGAGTTTTAAGCATTGTCAATCAGACAGAGGCATTGACAATCAGACAGCGCCACTGTCGCGAGTTGTAAATGGCATGGTGTAACTGACGTGTTTCAGAAATTGCGCGTTATAAAACTAACCCTACATGAATACGAGGGTTAGTTTAATAAATGCATCCTATATTGATGTGATTTAAAAGTACAAAATATGAGTTATTGAGAAAGTACATTTGATTCAGCCTCAAAATGCGCTCTGAATATGGAAATTGCTTGCGCATGGGCAGTGAGCGAGAAGGGGGGCGGGGAGGGGAGGCGGGTTAGGGTCCGTTTCGTATACGCTGAAGCTAGAGTTAGCTGTGATATAGAAGTGTCTACGTTAACATCCGTGGTGCTAGTGGGTGGGGCCGCCTCCAGCTTTGTTGTTATTTGTAGTTCTTGTTATAAAGTTATACGCTCTGTTTTATATTGCTCCATGAACACTGTTTACATTCCTCCAACGAAAGCTAAATGTTGATTTTTGTTTTATTGTAGTAGTTTCTTTTTATATTCACTAGAGTTCAGTTCTTTCGCTTGTCCAGTTATTTGCTTCATTTTGTAGTGGTAAGTTCATACTATCTCTGCTCAGTTGTGTAATATGAGTATCAACTTCGCGTACTTAAGTTGTGAGAAATTCGTAATTCGTAGCTTTACGCTTATTTTTGAGATGCATTTTGAAACATATTTTTTTGCGGCAGCTACGTATTTATTTATTATTTAATTCATCGTCATATCTTTCATTCCATAGCGAAACTATATTATGCTTTCTATACTTCGTTTGAAAATGGTATGTCTGCCAAAGATATTAAGAAAATTCTGAACTATATCTAACTCGCTTATTTAAGATCTTGCGAGTTTTTTGGTCTCGCTAGATAATACGCATAATTGATTCGTTTTAGACTTGTCAGTCGCAGAGTACTTGTGCCTGCGCCGGCCTATAGCCGCGAGTTATAACCTATAGCAGAGAGCTAATGCTCTCTGATTGACAACCCTATATCATGATGAACCTGTGAAATCATGTGTAATGTAAATTATTTATTATTATCGCGTAACATTTCTTAAAACCTTATTTATCAAGCTAAAATTGTAAGTTCCTAACTTAGCTAGCCTCTCATAAATTAAGGGGTTATAGAAGAACGTTTCCGAATCGAAAGCCGCGGTATTCGGGCCTTCTTTCTTGGGAAATCACACTTGGGACTTCTTTCACTGTTATGACCGTTAGAGTGACTTTCACAGTTGAGGCGACGTTCTTTTCACACCCTATATGTAAAGATTTTTCTCAAATAGCTTGTCGATGATGTAGGTGATTTGGGTATAACATTTGATAGTGGGTATTCTTTATGTTAATATTATACAATTGAATGAATCTATTACTTCATACACAATATGGTAAGAAATTGAGTCATTGTAGTCGCGCCCGCGTTACGTACGTACACACACACACGTGTCATGCAATACTAACACAATCACGTGCCTTAGCTACGGCCCACTCCCATATCATGTAGAATTACTATGTTATATGTATCAATAGTTATAATGTACATATGTTTTGAAATAAACCAATATTTTATGGATTTTTTAAGGAATTTGTATATTGTAAAGATTATTAATTTTATCGTAAAATTAATTCCTAGCTTGTAAGTGCTACATTTGTGAAAAATAACATTTTAATTAAATATTTGTTGTTTCATTTTCGCCAGTTCCAGGACTTAAGAGAAATAATGCAGTTAAGTACTTAGGATACAATTTATTGCATAACATTCAATAACAGAAACATTATCAAGTGCACGATGCATAAACGTCAACAACAGCACAATCTTGTGCCAAAAATATTCAAACCATAGTAAAGTTATAAAATCTCGTAATAATAAATTAATTGCATCTTAAACCTAAGACAAGACGTACAATAACAATAACAGTCCTATTTACATAAACACGATTCTTTATCACACTTTAATAGTAGCTTGTTCACCAAGGGCGCAAACAAAATTTTTGCGTCGAGGTTGTGAAATTGAATCCAGAGCGAACTGAGGCGATAAGAATGGCTGAAGGAGCGAGGGATTCAACACTACCGAGACCAAAAATGATTTGCGCCCGTGTAGAACACTGCTGTTCATTACCATCTGAGAGGAATGAAATAAAAGATAACACTTAGGTACATACCACTCAAATGTAGATAACTTCTGGCAGGAGGTTTTCAATTGCTTGTGTTGCCTGTTTTTTTTATATATTCTGGTGTTAAGTAGACACTATCAATCGTAATCGCTTGACGATTTTTTTCCGAGAAAATAAGTGAAAATAGACAATTCAATTTTTTTTTTTTTTTATATTAATGGCAACTCAAATCGGTCCTGTCTTGGACGACTACTTCTGCCAATGACGAGTCAGTCATGGGAGTGACACAATTACTGTTGACCAGTTAATTGGACTGTAGCCGCAGGCCGGTGGGGAACCATAACCAAAGAACAAACACAAACATATACCAACACCACCAATTATTAGAATATTAATGTCTAATAGCAGACTTTTACAGTTTAATATTGTTAGAACAAATAAATGAAGCCAAAGTTTTAACAAAGGGAGTATTAACATATTCTTAATTATGGCTACCTAAGGATTCTGCCAATGTCGAAAAAAGCGCGCCATGTTATTGATTTTTTGCATAGAAAAAAAAACTTGCGTTCCAATTTAAAATGTTTAACAATTAGGTACTTAAAAGTTTTGTAGCAAAGAGTTTGGTAGTTCAGTAAGTAGTTCCAAACTCTGTTTTAAAACTTACTGCTTGGGTTGAAGCGAAATCCTCAAGAGTGAGAGAAGTCCGACTTCTTAGTAAATGAGTGCATTAGTATATAGATTCAAAATTGGATTTTGAGTCTATTTACTTAAAGGTACCTACAGGTAAATAAATTCAATAACACAGACTATTAAAACTGCCTTTGAGGAGTGTTCCAAAGTAATCGCGGTTTTATAAATAACACCGAAAGTGTTTGCTGTAAAATACTGATTTAGTTCTAAATCTAAACTATGTTCAATCTTCTAAAACTTCAATAAATAATGATACTAATATTAAACTTATTTTTAACAGCTTTTAGCAGTTATCCACCTCAGTCCCAGTCTCCACCCCAGTCTCAGTGCCAGCTGGCACAGAGTGTCTTTTAGCTGAAAGTTTCCTAGATGTAAACAAATAGGTAGATAAAAATGTTGAAATCCAGAAACATTGACTGTCTAGGTAGTTATTTACTGGGCCTTTAGGCGGGTCTCCTGCTCGTGTTTATCGTGAAACATAACACAAAACAATCCGTTTTCAATGCTCCAAAATAACATTTTATTTTGCTTGCCCTAGCAACGAAAACGGAATGTTTTGTGGAATGTATTTTTAGCAGGAGAGACACCTTGACTTTATTTATGCAATGAATAAGACCATTACAGAATTAACTTGTAATAAATGAACACCAGCGAATGAATATGAAGACTTTGATCTTAAAAATTTCAATGAATTGTTGACTGCCTCGCAGTCGTTGATATTTTCATGATGTCCTTGCCTGGTTACCGTGGCACAGGTCATCGCAGTTTGAGATTAGGAAGTGACTGCGTGGAAGTTTTTATTATTTGTTCACATATATCTCGGGGTTTTTCCTTACGCTATAGTACCAAGAAAAACATTGCAAAGATGTAAGACATCCACTGCAGCGTACGGCTCAGAAGAGGCCAGCGGCTTTCTTCAAGTCCTTCTGCTTCCACGCGGGCAGGGCACGGAACTCGCTGTACGCCATGCCGAAGGTGGACACGAAGTCGTCGTGGGTGAGGTACAGCTGGAGTCAGACAAGAAACGCTAAGCCAGCGGCCACACAGAAGGGACGTGGGGCGGGGGCGCGGAAAAGACGCGTCGTTAATGCAATTCACTCTCATACAAAATGAACTGAAGGGATGGGACGAAGCACACACGGAAGAGACGTCTCAGACGGATTAACGTCCCTACTGTGTAGCCGCTGGCTTAGACCATGACTGCCTCATTGGTCTAGCCGTCAAGGAGCTTAGCTACCAAAACAGAGGTCGTGGGTTCGATTCCCACTGGGGGCCGCCGCATATTTGTACAAATGGCCTCAGCCTGGGCGTATTTTCATGTTTGTGACGTCCTTGCCTGGTTACCATAGCACAAGGTATCCTAGTTTGGGACCAGGTCAAGTGATTGTGTTGTGTGGAAGTAGGTATTTATTTATTATTATAACTTCATCTATATTTAAGCCATAAAAAAATTAATTATTTATTCAGTCCCTACTTAGGAGTCCTTCTGTCTTAAGTTATTTATTACGTAATTAGCTAACCTAACAACATCTTATATAGTGACCATATCAATATTAAAAATCTTTTATGTATTAAAAAATATATATTAACCATTGAATTTAAAGTAGTATTAACTTGGCAATATGTGCAAGTTGGCAATCTCTAGAGCTCGCAACATTAGGTACCTACAACGTAGGTAATTATGACTGTTTAAAGTAACCTTCTTAGCAAGGGAGTCGCCGTCAGGCGGCTGCAGGTACATATTATAAGCAGCCTATATACGTCCCAATATAGGGCACAGGCCTTCTCTCAGAGAGATAGTATGGGCTTAATCACCACGCGTGCCCAACGCGGATTGGCGATTTCAAGCGCTGAGGTATGTGAATAGCTCAGACACAGGTTTTCTCACGATGTTTTCCTTCACGGTAAGCGAGTGGTACTGTAACTTCACAAATGAATCGTGTGATTTTAAAACAACACAAGTCACATGTGTTTTTAAAATAACACTTGCCCATTTTTTTTCTATTAAATTATTTACACCTACATATTGATTTACATTAGAAAAAAAAATTGTAGTTTATTCATACAGAAATCAATATAATATGCTAAAATATTGCTGTTGTAGATATTAGTATTTGAATAAAACAGTTTTTTCTATTTCCTGCAAAGTTGTAATGAAAGGACATGTGTCGTTTTAAAATCACACGATTCAAATGTACGTAACATAGAAAACAAAGTCATAGGTAGGTACATGCCCACACTGGGAATCGAACCTGGGTCTTTCGCTTCCGAGTCCAATGTTCTACCCACTAGGCTACCACCGCTTCCATTTAGTAAAAGTTTAGTAATGGTAAAGCCAGCGGGTATTTCTCGTGCTGGTCGAAGCGGAACTGTTGCCTACCTTGCCTTTCCCTCTAGAGCTCATAATGTTACTTTATAGTACATATGGTGCTACATTACCGCACTAGTGCGATAATGAGCACTTTACGTGCCTATGTCGAAACTTCAAAGGGCCATATGTACTATAAAACGTTGTACGATACACGTGCGAATAGGTAATTCGTAACTCGTGTCGATATAAAACACTCCCTTCGGTCGTGTTTTAATTTATCGCCACTCGTTGCGAATTTCCTACTTTTCGCACTAGTATCGTAATGTACTATTGTAGGTAACAGGGCTAAATTTATAATAAACCGCCTTAGCAAGCTGTACGCGCTGTTGCCGCTCTTCACTAGCCTTGCCCCATAGTGGTTACGAGGCTCAATTTCTAGCTAACCTCTTTAGTAAACGCGTCGGCATAAAAATTTAGATGGCGTTGGAGCTGGTCGAAGCTGTTGCCTTTTCCTCTAGAGTTAGATAGATAATAGATAACTCTTCATTGCACACGAGTAATTTACAGAGATAAGGTACTTAATATCTAGTTCTTAGTAACACACAATCGGCGGTCTTACCGCTAGAAGCGATCTCTTCCAGACAACCGAGTTCACAATATTACTGATAAGTATTAGAATAAAAGGGGGTCTTACAAGATTTATCCGCGCGAGACAATATTTTACGCGGTAGAAATATTTGCGGTTCACAGGAGAGAGAGAGAGAGAGAGAAAGTTGGGGGGAGCGTTGCCCCTGATTGGTCTGATTTTCGGTTGCGTTCCGTTTTGTCATCTAACACTAGGACGTAATAAGTAAGGCTCTGTTAAGCTAACCTCCTTGGCAAGCGGGTCGACGTCAGGCGGCAGCTGGTCCCGCGCGCCCCGCAGTAAAGCCAGCGGGTACTTCTCGTGCTGGTCGAAGCTGTTCGCGCTGTTGCCGCTCTGCACGGCGCTGTTGCCGCCCTGCACGATCGCCTTGCCTTCTAAGGCGCTCACTATCGCTGCGAAGGTCTTGTGGCCCTGTGGGGACACAGATGAGTTGGCCTTACATCGAAAAGTACAGTTACAGATATAAATCAATCAATTAATTAATCAGCCCGTATTCACCGCTGCTAGACATAGCATAGGTCTTTTTCTGTCCTCGCTTAATATGGTCATTCTTAGCACTAAGTATTCGGTTGCAGATAAGAAACCTACCTACAATTTATTTAACTTAAGCAGATCTCAGTCAATGTTCTCATTTCTATTGCATGCAAAAGGGTGTTTTTATACTGATTGTAATAGGTTGTGGGCAATAAACAAAAAGCCTTTTTTTAATATTAAAATAGTCGTAGGTCTGAATCCTGCAAGGTTTTTCCGTTCAAATCCCAGGTTCAGTCTATTATTATGGTGAAGACAGGATTTAAAATTCTTCAAATCTGCGTTACAATGCCCAGGTCGTCCGCAGTCCGAGCTTTCAAAGTGAGGCAACAAGTTGGTAGCCAAATTGCCATAGCTAACCGATTGTCAGTGTCGCACTGTTGATGCAAATGTGTGTGTGTCTGTGAACGTCACTTACTGCAGTCCGCTTACACACATATATATTACGTGTCGCCTCGCTTTTGAGCGGAATTTTGTTCGAGACACGGCTTTATTTATAAAAACACGATTCCTCTAAAGCACTCCTAAGAGTCAGTTTATTTAATCTGTGTTTACGACTTTTCCTTGTAAAATCTCCACCACAGACTATTTTAATCAGCGTTATAAGGAATCGTGTTAAATTAAAAAACATATTAAATAAAAAACAAAAACCGACTTCGGAACACTACAGCACTAAAAAGTTAGAAATAATTTAAATAATTAGAAGTATGTGTATATAAATGTTGGTATTGTAGAAGTATAATTTTGAGTCGGAGCCCAAAATATATGTGCTGGTCATGAAACTGGGCACCGACTACAAATTATACTTCTACAATACCTAGCTACATGTGTACATACTTCTAACTATTTAAATTATTTCTAACTTTTTAGTGCTCTAGTGTTTCAAAGGCGGTTATGATTTTTTATTTAATTTTTTTATATTTTAATTTGGGGGGGGGGGAAATAAAGAAGACCCTTATAACCACAATTTACCCTACTTAATTCATTGCATTAAAATTTGACGCTCTCAATTTCCATCTCCGAAGGTCTTTACCAGAACATCACCAAATTGCCTTGGGACTACTTTTACGGTATTTTATGAAACATACGGATATTACTAAAGGATGGGCCCCGTCAGGCCTTATTTACTGCTGTCCATTGAAGAGTTCCGTTCTCCATCTCTGAAAGTCTTCATCAGATATTCACCAAATTAAAATGGGACCAATGGGATATCTATTCGAACAAAAAAAATTGTCGAAATCGTTTCAGATTTGACGGAGCTATGGAGGAACATATCCAAAAAAAATAGATATATGTACGCTTCGAATTGATAACCTCCTCCTTTTCTGAAGTCGGTTAAAAATAAGACCGTCTGTCTTTGCGTGTTATATCTATGGCTCAGGCGTGCAACCACGTAAGTCCTCCACTGTATGGAGTTGGCTGATTTAGCACTACGAACTCTCAAATACATACCTACATATTTTGACACTTTGGAGTCGTCTAAATGCTTAACCCGATAGAGTGGAAAGTTACGTGATACAAGGGCAGGTTAAGACGCGAGCTTACCTTCCACATGGATTGTTTCCAGTGCGGGAAGAAGCCGGTGAAGTTGGGCGGCTCCCGGCCCTGGCTCACCGCGATGACGGGCGTCTCAGGGTCGCGTGCCGCCGGGTCTGCGGGTAGGTAAACGCGCCGGCACTTAAGGATGCTCTTACGTGGAACATGCTGACTCGCTCGCACAGCTGACTCGCTCGCACAATTTAATAATTTTAGTGATTGTAATAAAATGTGTAACTTTTTTACATTTTTTTTTGCTCCACGTAAGAACAGCCTTAAGGCTGCTGTTACGTCTGGCAACTGTCTCGCTCAGACATTCACACATTTTAATGATTGTAAAAGAATGAGTATACTTTTGAGAAATGTGTACTGAGGCGGCATCGGCACCAGAAAATAAAATCAAGGACATTCCTTGGCCCTGGTCCAGCAATGGGCGCCGAGCTTCCCACATGCACGCGGTGCTCCCTTCCTCGCAAAGTAATGTAAACGCGCTCTTACCCTCTGCGAGGCAGGATGTTGTCACCGCAGTCAGTTCATTCAATAAGGAAAAATGTCACGCTGCATTCACACTACGCCGAGTAACTCTACCACCGCTCGCTTCTTCGCAAAGTGATGTAAACGTGCTCATATCTCAGGAAGGAAGTTGCCACCGTGCCAATTACAGCCGTCGACGCGCTGACGCGGATATTGGACGCTGACATGTCGACGGCTGCAGTTGGCACACGTGCCGCCCGTGTATAAGCGCCTTAAGACGCGAAGTATTCGGTTCAAATGCTGTTAGGATACGACCTTTTGGAATGGAGAGGCATATGACGTCAACTGACTCCTTTCAGTACCGTTGGCAACGCTGTCGGGAAAGCGCATGACATGTGAGTGACGAAAACAACTTCATCGGAAGTATTTCTTTTTAAATTATATTTATTGGTACTTTTGTGACAAAAATAAGTGCTAAAAGCAGATGTGCTAAACAGTCGTGCTCAAGAAATGCTTATGAGTGTGAAAAATTATTTTGAAAGAGAAAAAGAGCAGTGTAAAAACATTGAATTCTTTGTGAAAGGACAGTGTCGTTATGATACTGATTCTGAAATTTAAAAGGAGACAGCTCAGAGAGTGAAGGGGAGGCTATGAGTGGAGTAGAAGACTTGGAAGATTAGCTTTATTTTTATTCTCATTATGTGCCTTAGTTACTATCTTCATCTAATATTTTAGTCGCCTTGATACTTGCAAAAAAATAAATTAACTCATTAATATTATTCATCTGACCGTTTTTCTGATCCTACAAGTCATCACTGTCGCGTAACGCAACTCCAAAAGGTCGTATCCTAACAGCATTTGAACCGGATATACCTAATGTGAACGAGCTCTTACCGGCTGCGAGGTAGGCGGTCGCCACGCGCACAGCGTCTTCCTTGGCCCTGGTGCAGCAATGGGCGCCGAGCCACACGTACACTGCGCGGTGCGCGTCCAGCACCGCCGCCATCTCCGGCGCCAGCTCGTACTGGCTGAACGAGATTATTTCCTCGACTGGAGGGGAAAAGCATGAGCGGAGGTGGATTATTGTTATTATCGCCCAAAGAGACTCGTGATTATATAAAACTTCATCTCGTTCAGCATATGTTTGTCTATTGAATACGCCTCTTCATAAGTCCTCCGTCTATAAAATGTATAAACAGTATAGTAATGTAATGGAAGCGAAAGTGATCTGTCAGGATCGTAGCAAGTGGCAGTCCCTGGTCTCTGCCTACCCCTCTGGGATACAGGCGTGAGTTTATGTTATGTTGTTAATGTTAGTCACTCACATGAGGGCACGTGATCGACGCTCTTCACAGACGAAACAGTTGCCGTGACCGAATTCGGATGTACCTACTAAAATTCTATTCAAATCTCATGATGTATTCAACTAGTACCAAAATATAAAATTTTAGAAGTTTAAGGACAGTCAAGAGTTATCCACATACGTCACACAATCAACACAAATACTTGTCATTCTTTTGCAGCTCCTCTACATTTTACTAATGGGCTAGTAATTTGATTGATTGATTTGTAAGGTTCTTTATTTGTACATAAGATAAAGCATTGTTTATAATCCCAGTGTTAGTTATTTATCCTAGGTAAACCAGTAATTTAGGAGACTAAGGGTCTCCATATAAAACATATGAAACTTTTTTTAAGTTGTTGTTATATTTTATGTAGGTACAAGCTAACAAATCTATGATATGAGCCCTTTGTTACAGAGTAAATTTACAATCAGCGCTTTTAAATGGGCCAATGGACCAAATAAAAAAAAACCCAGCGGTACGAAAACAAGGTCGAAACTCACAGGAATACTGTCCCGGTGGGCCGACGGAGACGTAGAAGAGGCGCGGCGGCAGCGGCTTCTCCAGCTCCTGCAGCGGGCACGCCGCCAGCCAGCGCCGCCGCTCGCCCAGCGCCGCCCAGAAGTCGTCCTTCTCTTTGCCTGCAATACGGTGCGCCATGTCAAACCACAAGCTAATTCTAACGGCGGCCAGTATACAGCCTACTTAGTGAGGAGACCACAGTCAGTGGCGTACCTGTACCATCTAAGGCCCGTGGCAAATTCACTGAATGGGGCCCTACCGGTAAAAATATATCTCTGTGTTCCCTATCTCTCTCTCTCTCTCTCTATATATATATAGGTATTTAAGGTCCTTAGTTGTTGTATATTTGGCCCAACTTTAATTGATTTGAAGTACTCATATATAAGATAAGATAAGATAATCATTTATTAAATTGCCACAACATACAAAGATATTACAATTTACAGGCAAAGCATGCTTACAGTCTATGCAAATAACAATAAAACAACACTTATGATAAATCCAAATGAGGAGGGGGTTTGCCCTGTAAGGAAGTGGGTATTAGAACATTTTTTGTTAAAAATGTTTAGTTACTTCTGAGCTCGCGGCCTCATAGTTCGGGGGTCCCCGTCAGGTCGGGGCCCGTGGCATTTTGCCAGCCCTGCCACTCTATAGTTACGCCACTGACCATTAGTTAAAATGCAGAACTGTTTCCCCATTTTATTTAATAAATAACATCCACACAACACAATTACTTGACCTGGTCCCAAACTAGGATACCTTGTACCTACTATGGCAACAAGGCAAGGATATCATAAACATGGAAATACACCCAGACTGAGTGCGAATCGAACCCACAACCCCTGTGTTGGTAGTTAAGCGCCTTAACGGCTAGACCAACGAGGCAGTTTTTTATTAATAAAAACTATTCTTATTCTTATTTTGACTGGAATCCCGGAGGATGCAGCCGTGCTCCTGTCCAACTGATCCAGCTTCTTGGCTACTTCATCCAACTGGAATCGGAATATTTACCCTGCATAACCAGGGTATGCTCAGCGGCGGCCATGTTCTTGGCCACCTCCCGCTCGTCGCCGGTGGCCGTGGCCGCGCACCACACCCACACGCGCGCGCCCTCGCGCAGCACGTAGCACGAGCCCCGCCCCGCGCCCTCCCCGCGCACCTCTCGCCCGCGCGCCTCGCGCCCGTACTGCCCGGACACGCGGATCAGCGCGCGCGCCGGCGCGACCACGCGGCGCCCGCTCGCTGGAAGAAAATATGCAATCACTAGCTGACTCGGCAAACGTTGTTTTAATAAAAATTGAATTTGCACGGATATTTACTAGTTTATTTTTTTATTATACAATTTTCCGACGTTTCGGTATCCGTGCAAATTCAGTTTTTACTATGTCTAGTGCTCGTGTTAACCTTAGAAAATACTAAACGTTGTTTTGCCATATTAATTAGCCTATCGACGTATTCTCAGACCTACCAACTATACACATTTTTTTAATAAAAATTACTTGTCTTGATCCTAAGCCTGTGCTATGGTAACCAGGCAAGGACATCACAGACATGGAAATACACCGAGACTTGAAACTATCGCCGCATACGGTCGACAGCAGGTCGATCTTTACATTTTTGTTGCAAAGTCGTCCGTAACGTAGAGTAATAGAGTGCACGTATGTTAAGGTTGACGTGTTGTCGACTGTACATAGCGAGGCTGCTGAATGGCTAGAAATCTACGATGATAACAAATTAAGGAGCTTGCGTCTAGGCCTTGTATTCAGGAAAGTCTTGTCTAGGCTACTGATATTCATGATATGTAGGTACTTACCTACCTACCTAACCTAACCTAACCTAACCTACATGGACCTCAAGGGTAAAAAAAAAATACGCAAATTATGACTAGATACGCAGATCTGTGTTTTTTTATTGTCTTTTATTGTGCATTGACGATGGCATTGTAGATGGACAGATGACCTCATCCGTGTGGCAGGAAGGCGCTGGATGCAGGCCGCTTCCAACCGGTCTTTTTGGAAATCCATGGAGAAGGCCTATATCCAGCAGTGGACTTCTTGTGGCTGAATGATGATGATGATGATTGCGCATTAAAATATGTTTCTAAGTATAAAATATAGATAGATAAAATATTCTTTATTGTATGTACACCTCCTTTATTGTAGAATCGCTCGTAGCCCCGGCTGCCTGAGTGATCTTAAAACGATCACGAAGGTTAAGCAACACAGGGCGCGTTCAGTGCATGGATGAGTCGCCGTCTATGCCTAACGCTAGTGGCATTTTTCCGAGCGGTTCCGTGCTTCGCAAGGCACGTTAAGCTGTTGGTGCCGGCTGCCGTCGATAGATGGCAGTCGTTAAGCCAAGTCAGAGGCCTTAGGGCGGCTTGACAACTTCTGACAGTAGACGAGCCACTAGTCTAAAGCCTCCACCAATCCGGACTTGGCCCCCGTGGTGGAGTATGGCCTATACCTTCCTCAGGGAAGAGACCCGTGCCCCTCGGTGGGGACATAATGGGTTGATGATGAATGTACACCAGGAATAACATTTGACAATTAACAATAATATAGTACAGTACAATTGGCGGCCTTATTGCTAAAAGCAATTTCTTCCAGACAACCAAATATGTGAGTAGATTTAAACTAAAAATCTTAATTACCACTCAAGTGAACCTGTAACCGATGTAACCAAATCAATCAGATAATAGCAATGGAAACTCACGATCGTAATCAGTAGCGCTGCCAACGTAAGTGATCATTCGACCTTTGAAGATTTGCAAGAAATGCGCCGGTTCTTTGCCTTGATATACCCATGCCTGCAAGCAGAAGTCACAACATTACTCAATTTAAAGTTGGTAATTAAACATAAACATTTACATACAGGCACATACATTGCGTCTGGCCCCACACTAGGATACCCTGTGTTGTGGGTACCAGAAACAACGACATCACAAACATGTAAACATCCAAGACCTGGGGTTTTTTTCTTTTTTATCCCCAGCCGGGATTAGAACCCGAGACCTCTCGTATGGTATGCAGATGCACTACTGCTGCGCCACGAGGTCGTTAAATAATGTTTTCATTTATGTACTTACCTGGACGGGAAGACGCCCCAACTTTACGTAGAGGTCTTTGGCTTCTTTAGCGCCCAAATTCCTCAGATCATTTGGCGAAGAGCCACCCTAGAACATAAAATCAACTTTTACAGTGAAAGGTGCAGTTACATCTTCGAGCTTTTCACTATGCGGTATTAGAGTACGGAGTGCAGGATGCCTTACGCCAGCCTTACGCCATATGTGACAGTTCACATGAAAAGGTACCTTGTGGAACGGTTTTAGTTTCCGAGATATGTAATGTTTCGTAAAATGGGTCAAAATATTTGATTTTTTTGCACTGTAATCAGTTACGTTAAGGACGAATTTCATTCGTGCATTCTAAGCAGCTAACTTAAGGGCGAACTTTGCAAGAAAAATGAAAAGGTTGACCTGCTGTCGACAGTAAATCAACCTTTAGGTGTGTGCACTTCTTCAGTTAAGTAACGGGCGACATTGCAACTAAAATGTAAAGGTCGAGCTGCTGTTGACAGAACATCAATCTCTACAACCTTAACAAAAGTCGTTAGTGGTCCTTAACGCAACTCATTAGAGTGCACGTATGTAAAGATTGATGTGTTGTCGACTATGCCGCCCCAGCCCAGTTGCAGTGGTCTTCAGTCAAGTGTAAAACGTAAACGTACGTGTACGTGCAGTCGACAGCGCACCCACCTTTACATTTTAGTTCAAAATTCGGCCGTAACGTAACGTAAGTTGCTGGATGTAAAGGTCGATGTGCTGTCGACTGTACTGTGGTGAAGTTGGTCACGGGAACCAACTCTGGGGAGTATATTTTTGCAAAAAAGGCGTTTAGATAAAAAAAAAACCTTTAGGCCTTTAAAGTGCCACAGGGACCTTTTTCTTTACATAAGTAAAAGTTTCTTTTTTACTAACATTTGAATATTTTTGAGTTGTTGATTATAAAATATATTATGAATAAGTTTAAATTAAGAATCTAATAAACAGATCCAGTGTAAATTTCTCAGTATTGTTCTCACCTTTTCTCTTAAGTATGGGCGGAAATTGTTATTAATACAATGTAAGTTTTTATTCATTAATAATTAAAAATAAATGTTTAGGTACATTTTTTACTTTTGTCTCATTAAAACTGAAACACTTCACTGATTTATGGGTAAAAATATATTGTAGGTATATTTCAAAAAACTGAATTTAAACTGTTTTTTTTTAATCAAAAAAAGTAATTTCTATGTCATATTTTTGTTTTACTATATTTACGGAGAATTTACCTTTTACACTTTTCTACACAATCTATTTCAAATCCAGAAGCTTTATTGGTAAAAACAGTTGTAATAAAAATTTTGTTATTGCTTGGGGGCATGTTGAATATTAGATCGCATAATAAATCTAAAAGAGTGTTAAAATATAATTGTGGCGAAAATCTGGCGATCCAGGGCTTGATTCCTTAGGACTACACTTTAGGGTACCTATTATGACAGTTCGACGTACATTGTAGTACTGATTTACCCATTGTTTTACTGATAAACAATAACGTCCTCCTGAGGACGCTAACCGATGGTTAGAAATCGGGCTAGTAACAACAGTATTGTGATAGGCAAATAACATCATCACGCCACATGCCTTCACGTATCTGAAATATAGACAACTCCTCCCAAGGCACGTAGGATTATTATACATAAGCTAGTGTAAGACTAGAATAAGGGAGTTAAGAGACTGGAGTCTCAACGAGGTATTAATTAAAATGTGATCAACCGTTCCTGTACAGCTCATCATGATACTGTTGTTACTGCCCCGATTTCTGTAGGTACATAAGCGAGCCTGACCTATGTATTAGATTTAAGATGAATTGAGAAAAGATGGTGGGAGTGGAGTCTTTTTTTCTCCTGCTGCCTTCTTCTCCACTACAATTTCGGCCCCAAGGTAGCAGCTTACATTGTAAATCTACATTCAAGACCCAGAATGTAAATTCTTTACGTTGAAATAAATTTCTGGTTAAATTGAAATAAATCATCATCAGCCTTTTGACACCCACTGCAGGACATAGGCCTCTCTCGTGGTTTTCTAAGCTTCCCGGTCTGATTTAATTGTACATTAATTTGTAGTCACCATCCAGTAGTAGAGTATGGAGTGGTCGCCGGTGGGCGCGTGGTAGGTGTAGAGCGCGAGGAAGCAGTCCCGGTCGAAGAAGACGGCGGCCTGCGGCTGCGGCACCTCCACCGGCGGCCCGGCGGCGTCGCTGCGCACGCGCCACACGCGCAGCGCGCCCGACCCGTCGTCGGGCAGCTGCGTCTGCGCACGGGGCGTAACATTAGATCGTTGTGATATACGTAAGCGGCCTATATGTCCCACTGTAGGGCACAGGCCTTCTCTTAGGGATAGAGTAGGTATGGGCTTAATCACCACGCGTACCCACCGCGGATTGGCTGAAGTGTGTGAATAGCTCAGACACTCAGGTTTCTTCACGATGTTTTCCTTCACTGTTGGCGAGTGGTATTGCTACTATAACTTCACAAATGTACATAACTTAGTACATAACTCTTGTTGTGATATGACTGTGACAAACAGCGATGGGAGCCTAGTGGGTAGAACGTTGGACTCGGAAGCGAGAGACCCAGGTTCGATTCCCAGTGCGGGCATGCACCTATGACTTTGTTTTCTAAGTTATGTACATTTGTGAAGTTATAGTAGCAATACCACTCGCGAACAGTGAAGGAAAACATCGTGAGGAAACCTGATTGTCTAAGCTATTCGCATACCTCAGCGCTTGAAATCGCCAATCCGCGGTAGGCACGCGTGGTGATTAAGCCCATAGTCTCTCCCTGTTAGAAGGCCTGTGCCCTACAGTGGGACGTATATAGACTGCTTATGTATCATATAACTGCCTCGTTGGACTAGCCGGCGCTAACTACCAAAACAGAGGCTGGGTTCGATTCCCACTGGGGACCACCGTACATTTGTACAAATGGTCTCAGTCTGGGTGTATTTACATGTTTGTGATGTCCTTGCCTGGTTTGTCCTAGTTTGGGACCAGGTCAAGTGATTGTGTCGTGTGGAAGTTATTTATTTATGTCGAGTGGGTAACATTTGTCCTGTTATTAAATACCTGAGCTTAATTATGAGTCAAGTAAATATAATCTTTAATTGTAATTTTACAAATGTTAATTTACAAATTAAAATGTTAAAACTGAAAACGAGTCCCCAAGATACTCGGCTCAGCCGAGTTTGGGGGCTGTCGTTGAATTGTTGATTTTAAGCAAATTTATTTTATATTACAGTTTCACGGTCTTATTTATAAAAACACAATTGTTTAAAACGCCGATTAAAATAGTCTGAAGTGGAGATTTCACAAGGAAAAGTCGTAACCACAGATTAAATAAACTGCATCTTAGGAGTGCTTTAAAGGGATCGTGTTTTCAAAAATAAGGCCATTATTTTATAACCGTGTAATTTTAAATAAATATATGTTTACTTATTTCCCTACTATTAACAGCTGTCATTTGGTCAAAGTAGTTTAACAGGAGATGAATAGATTTTAGTGTTCGAGAAACCGGGGCTTCAGCCTCGATAAGCGGATAAGCCCCAATTTTACCATCAACTGAATTAAGGTTCAACTAAAACTAGGTTCGAAGCTAAAATAAAATCAAAATCGCAGTTACTCAGATGCTGCAATGGTTTAAACGTAGATAACTATCTTTCATGCTATCTAATACCACAACTGAACTCCATCACCAATTAAACCAACACCCATGATGTGGAAGCTACATAACGGAGAAAATAACGGAGCAATGGTCTTACATGGATGGATAGAAATTCTTTATATCTTTGTGGACTACGCGATGTTGGTCCTTCGACCCGGATATTGTATCCAGCTTTTAACAAGCAATGTAAACATTACACTTTGTGACTGTGACCAGTTGGCCGCAAAGCTCACCGCATCCAGACTCGTTGTGGCCGACCTCACAGCCCTCAGCCGCCAATCCCTTCCAGTTAGAGAAGAACGCGGCCCTTCGGTACTGGGTTTTGAGCTTTCTTTTTATTGGAGCATACTTAGTTTTATAGAACGGTGACTAACCTCAGCAGCGAGCCAAGCGTTGGCCGCCAAGCTCACGGCGTCCAGTCTCGTCGTGGCCGACCTGGCAGCCCGCAGCCGCCCGTCCCTCCTCGCGTCGCACCACTTCCAGTTAGAGAAGAACGCGGCGAACTCCAGGGGTTCCCGTCCCGCGGGCGTGGCGGACACTGGGCCGGCGTGACGACGGGCGCGGGCGAGGCCGCGGGCCGCCGCTAGTGCGCCGCGGCTGGCCGCAGTTGGGGCGTTGTTCCCGACCCACGCCCACACGCCGCGGGCGCCCGCGTCCACTATGTACACGCCCTGACGGAAAGGTTCGGATGGATGGATGTTCGTTACTCAATCACGCTAGAACGGCTGGATGATCAATGAAATTTGGAACAAAAAAGATTCCCACGAATGGAGGGCCGGTTCCTCTTTTAAGTGGTTAGAAATAGATTGACTGCCTCGTTGGTATAGCCTACCTTAGCTACCAAAACAGAAGTCGGGTTCGATTCCCTCTGGGGGCCGCCATACATTAATACAAATGGCCTCCAGTCTGGGTGTATTTTCATGTTTACCATAGCACAGGGTATCCCAGTTTGGGACCAGGTCAAGTGATTATATTGTGTGGAAGTTATTATCATTATTCGATTATAGTCTGGGTAAGCATGTCGATCTGCACTTTGCGACACTTTGGGATGGCGTTTCCCGTAGTTAAACACTTTGAATTATGCTTTTCCTAGCTAAATAGACACTCACTCAAGGCTCTCAAGGCTGGGCTACATATCAAGCGCCATGTCGATCTGCACTTTGGGACACTTTGGGATGGCGTTTCTCGTAGTTAGACACTTTAAATTCTGCTTTTCCTAGCTAAATAGACACTCACTCAAGGCTCTCAAGGCTGGGCTACCCTCTAAATAGACACTATCATACTCACATCGTCAGCGAGATCCTCTCGGAACAGCGGCGCGCGCTTGACCTCCTCAAGCCGAGCGGAAGGCCTGTGCGCCGAGGAGAGCAAGCCATTCCTCGGCGGCTGGGTGGCTCTGTACAGCCGGGCCGGCCGCGGCGGGTCGGCGGGCGGGGCCGCGGGTCTCACTGAGCGGTTCCGCAACTCTAGTAATGCGTCCAGCAACGAACGGTCCGCTGGCGGAAGAGTCTGCTCGTACCCGTCGTGGGCGATCGCGATACGCCGCGCCGTCATGCCTTTGTCGGCGCCGCGGGCCATGCGGTAGGCGATCTGGAAGTGCGGTGATGGTGTTGGCGCGTTGTTACGTCAGTTCGGGGGAACTAAAATTAAAGGGTCACTTGCACGTTAATGTTCTGAGGGATGGACATAAGCAATATTTTTCTGAGATAGGTAGGTAACATTTTTCTTTTGTTCATCTTCATTCAGTCGTTCACTTAAGTTTGAAATTATGAATCTCAGAAGAATGTCACACGCCGTCCGCAGCAAGCTGGGGCCGAGACACTCCAACTGCGCTAACACGGGGCGGCGGCCTCAGTAGTTACTGCTGGGTTGCAGCCCATGTACCTTGGCGCCAAAGATCTTCTCCACTAAGTTGGCTGCGCGGCCAAGCCAGAGCACCAGGAGTGCCGGGGCGTCCAGTACGAACACGCCGTCGGCAGCAAGCTGGGCCCAAGACACTGGCTCCAACTGCGCCAAAACAGGGCGGCGGCCGCGCACGCGGTACAGACGCGCGCCCCCACTGCTCACGGAGCTGCTTGTGCTTCGCAGGATCCTGCGGAGATGAGGAAGGGTTAGAAGAAGAAAGAAGTAATAATTAGGATTGTTTGTTTAGTTTGGCACCACCAAACACCATCCCATTTCGGAATTAGAAGAACAGTCGCGGCGACTCCATCCCAGCTCCTTCTCGGTGCATGACCACCTCGGCGAAGAGCAAAGCCTTCAGCTGCGCGCCCCTGTAGAGCGCCAGTATTCCCCGCCCTGCGTGGATGTAACTACCCCCAGTTTCTCTTACTCTAACACGCTGTTAATCTACTGTTAACCAAAGTGCATAAAAAAACACTAACAGCTGTTAACAGTAGATTAACAGCTTGTTAGTGTACGAGAAACCAGGGGTTAATCTCATACCTCGAGTATTTAACCGTGCGACACTAATTTTCCTTCGTTTTCGCACTAACTGTATGATAAACTTCTATAGCAAGTGCTCATAATTTTCTTTTACGAGTGGAAGCTCTCTCCCCCCCCTCGAGTACCTCTTATTACAGCAGATGTGTGCGTGACTTTGCCCCCCTAAATATCTACTGCGTCGGCTCTTAACTCACCTGATCCCGTCGCGGAAGTAGGAGAGCAGTCGCGGCGACTCCTTCCCAGCTGCTTCCCGGTGCACGACGACCTTGGCGGAGAGCAAAGCCGCCAGTTGCGCGCCCCTGCGGAGGGCCAGCGCGCCGCCGCGCTCGCCGCCCCACGCGTGAATGTGACGCTCCGCGCATTCGCCGCTGCTCGACTCCTTTATCTCTCGACGCTGGGAGATAAAAAAATAAACTGACTGGATTTTGAGGACTCGAAAATTGAGGACGATTTTAAAAACCTATTTTCAGCCTAGTTTTAGTTTTTAAAATTGGCGATATCATTCCGATGTAAAAACCTAACTGCAAAGTGGGTTACTCGGGGCTGCAAGTGATGTAAATTACTTCGGCCAGATGTCGCTGCCTGTAAGTAATACAGAGAAGTTTGTAAAGAGGCTCGAAATTTTGCCGATGCCTGCACTTGCCCATTAGCTCAGTTGATGGAGCGCTGGCATGGTGAGCCAGAGGTCGCGGGTTCGAGTCCCGGCATGGGTGGAATTTTTAGCCTCTTAAATAGGTTATTAAAAATGTTCTCAGCTCGGGCTAGTGCAACAAAAAAAGAATATAATGAATTCGGTTATCCAAAAAAATATCGGATGTCTCTAATTCAAAAACCATTTCGAGGAATAAGGTTTGTTAGCAGATTTAAAAAATATATGTATTTTTAAGAGTCGTATTTTGTTACATATACGAAAAAAACCCTATAACCTTTGTTTGATCTTTATGACGTCACAGAAAGTTCCATGCTAAAACCATGTACACGACAGTTCCATGATAAAACCATGTACAGTAAAATTTATTATCGCGCAAGCAGTTCTCTTTGCAAGCAAAGAGAACGTAAGGGATTATAAGCAGCAAGAATAGAATCCAATGAACTATGAAGACTATGACACAGATTAGAAAGAAAAAAGACAAGACTATGAATGAAGTTGACAGATTTGACGTTTACAAAACTGACAGCTTTTTTTTATTCTGGTGGGTATGGATTTGCTACTATTCAACCTGGGATGGTGACGTCACTTCCGATAAATACTAAAATATTAATATAATATTAACAAAAGCAAGGAAAAATATATTACTGAAAGTGTATTTCTGAAATGGCCTATATTTTCTAAATAATATATAAAAACAAACACTTTTTTAATTTTTACCTACCCCATTCCCATCTTCACGTAAACGTTGCTAACAATACGTGACTTACACCGAAAAAGCAGAATCTGTAGCAGTAGGCTAATATCTTGCTCTCTGCCTCAAGACGGAAACCTAGCTCAAGTATATTACATTGTGCACAAGATCATGCAAATAAGAAACGGGGGTCAACTAATCGATCATAATAATTTATAATATTAAGATGTTTACATATAAATTTAAACGGTGACTCCGGAGTGACAACAAAATGTAAATGTGACGGTGGTAGCCTAGTGACTCGGAAGCGGGAGACCCAGGTTCGATTCCCAGTGTGGGCATGTACCTACCTCTGACTTTTCTTTCTAAGTTATGTACATTTGTGAAGTTATAGTAGCAATACCACTCGCTAACTGTGAAGGAAAACATCGTGAGGAAACCTGGGTGTCTGAGCTATTCACATACCTCAGCGCTTGAAATCGCCAATCCGCGGTGGGCACGCGTGGTGATTAAGCCCATACTCTCTCTGAGAGAAGGCCTGTGCCCTACTGTGGGACGTATAAAGGCTGCTTATAATACAAAAAGCTGTTTAAATGTAGGTACCATAACATATATCATAGAATATTGCCCTACAGCGGGACGTATATAGGCTGCCAATACCACCTTAAACGGTACCTAATAAAGGATTGAATTGAAATTGAATTCCTCAAATTAAATGCACTGCACCTTCTTTACCCAAACCGAAATTGGATAAAGGTTTGAGCTTCCAAGTTATGATTAATTGGTCCATGACACTCACAATGACGTCAGGACCCGCTGGCTGGCCCGGCAGCGATGCCGAATACACGAGGTACGCTTCGCCATCGTAGAATGTGCCAAAGTGAGTGCGCGGCAGCATCTCTGTCGCATTTTCCTGCGGGGAAATACACATAAAGAAAAAAAATATTTTTATCTTTATCTAAATATAACTTAAGTAAAACAAAATACGACTTTAAGCAAGGTTATGATATTATATGATAAGCCAAAAGGTAGCGGCTCAGCTGGTACTGACCCGGGTCAGTCTCGGATTTCACTGGTTTTCAGCTACATACTACCTTATCATGAATGAATAATCCTTGGAAAGTTATGTTCTATGATTTTGTTAAAGTTGTCATCGGCATTTTTTTAGTAAGGCAGGAATAACGCAAGACGACAACGACGATGAATTTGTGTTGCACTCAATATGCAATCCGAGAATAATTTCCATTAATAATGCCTTAATAAAACGCAAAAAGAGATCACCAATACATAGTATTGCGTTTTATTAAGGAGTACCTACGAGCATGCATGAAGGACTGTCAGTTCAGCCATTTAACGCCCACTGCAGGACATAGGCCTCCTTCGTGGTTTCCATAACCGATCGATGGAAGTTGGCGATCGCAGTATGCGGTTGGAATCTCAGAAAGGCGCTGCTGCCCATCTCCTGGTAATTGATTTCCTTAGTCGCCTACTACGACATCCACGGAAGGAAATGGAGTGACGCTATTCTTAATCCGGTGCCACATGGCGAACTGTCCGTAAAATGCAGAAATAACATAGTTTACAGATATAGTTTTTGTTGACCAAACTGAGCAGGTTTCCATTTTCTAATGGACCGACCAATCATTCAATAAACAAATAAATATTAAACTTTTTTAATGGAAAACATCGTCATGCGATCCAGCTCCCGCGCACGCCACACAGTACCGTTATTATTAAACAGACCACTCGGCTTGAGGTGTAATTTTATGCCACATTAGGTAAATACATTTATAGCCTCGTAAATGTACAGTCAGTTGTTGTAGAGGTACTGCAATAAACGCAATAAACCCAAAATTTATGCAGAAAGATCAAACCGAGGATTTCCTAGGTATCTAAAGAGGTACAAAAAAACCAATAGAATATATACAATAATAGTTTAATTCGGTCTTAGCATTGTATCTTTTATAGCAACAGCCTACTTCAAAATTTCGCGATAAATTTACTTTAATTAATTTAACTTTTGTCAGTTCATCTACTATACAAATCCTCGATGTAAATTATTTTCGAATGTAAAAGTAACGGGTACCTATCCTTAGCTCAGTATTATTCCAGTCATTGCGTCGGAAAAAACAGGTTAGAAATGCATGTGAATCAAGAAGGCAAAATTTTGGAAATTACCTGCACGGGGGGAGATGGGTCTAGAAACGCTTAATTCAGCCAGGGCCATCAAAGCGAAGGAAAATATTTAAAAATTACCGCCATTAATTATATTTTTTTACTACACAAAAAATTATTTGTTTAATAATGGTCATGTATTTGATTAATAATTTGGCTGGTTTATTTATTTATTATATATCGCTATAATGCTCTGAACAACCTTTCATACGTATTGAATTTTGAACTGGGCACAGACTTAACGATTTTGCGGCGCGCTAGAGGCCAATAAATTGATCGATATCTCGGAGAGTCTTCTCTCAGAGAGAGAGAGAGTATGAGCTTAATCACCACGCGTGCCCACCGCGGCTTCGCGATTTCAAGCGCTAAGGCATGTGAATAGTTCAGACACTCAAGTGCCACACGATGTTTTCCTTCACCGTTAGCGAGTGGTATTGCTACTATAACTTCACAAATGTACATAACTTAGAAAACCAAGTCATAGGTACATACATGCCCGCACTGGGAATCGAACCTGGGTCTCTCGCTTCCGAGTCCACTGTTCTAACCACTAGGCTACCACCGCTTTGCTTTTTGTTTAGATGTTTAAACCATAAGCTCCGCTTACCTTTGTACATGTTATTTTAAATAGTCCGCGACATCAATTTGCTTTTTGTTTTCATTCACTAAATTAAAAAAAAAACGGTAGTTCTTAAGTACTGCTCTTTCTGTAGGTATCTTTCGTGTGCAATAAAGGATACCTAATTAATTAATAAGAAAGTAGGCTTACTATATATCAAACAAAGCGGGCCTTCAGTGCATTCCCAATAGAGTAAGCACTCGTAACGCAGGCAAACAAAGAGAGAAATGCGTATAGCGATACAATCATGACCAGACTAAGTTTAATTACAGGAAGCGCGACCGGTAGACGCGCGCCGCCGGTCGTGTGGGGCAACCGCACATCGCTTTATTGTCTGTGGTACAGGAAAAGAAATCTGTCGCAGCAATTTACACCCAGAAACAACCAATTAGAAGGTGGGAAATAACCTTAACTTGTTCCTGGAGAGATGACCCGGAAAATTAAGCACTACACACGATAAAGTTCTACACTCTCTACAATGTTTTGAATAACACTTGCTCCGCCTCCTATCTCAGGGAACGCTCTGTTCATCTCCACAGTGACGCCCGCCCTATGCGGTCGTCCCGGATTCTTCAACTCCGCCCCCCAGAGCATAATGCGGCGGTATAGGTATTCAAACTCTTTTAAAGTGACTGCGATTCGCTTTTGGAACAGCCTGCCTCTGGACATTCGTCAGGCTTCAACCCTGGAGATTCTCAAAGAGAAAGTTTTTAACCACTACCTTGATCTGCAGAATAGGCAGTAACTTATCACCAGTTATGTTAATGCTTATTGGTATGTAAGAAATCGTGATTAGTAATTATCTTCAATATGTATGTACGTATTATTGTTGTTATTTTTTTAAATTGTCACCAGGAATTAAATAATAATAATAGTACAGTAAAATTGGCGGCCTTATTACTAAAAGTAATTTCTTCCAGACAACCATCGATGGAAAAAAATTGAGAAACTAAATAATTAATATATTATCATTTATGCCTCTCTCATACCCTCCTGTAGGTCTAAGTTAATGTATTTTCCTATGTTTACGTAAGTTTATTCCTGTATTTTACCTTTTTCTTGCACTGCCCGCGGCCAGTCTCTTCAGTACCAAAGGTTTGCTGGACGAGAATGCTTCCTGCATTAAGCACGCCCTTGTACATTTACATATGTAATTAGTGCAATAAAGAATTAAAATAAATAAATAAAATAAAGTAAGCCTGAAGATGGTACCTTTCCCAAACTAGTTTCGTTACATTCAAAAGCTTATGGTTTTGCTACCAGCAAGTCTCTAGCAAGTGGCAGGAAGACGCTGGATGCAAGCCGCTTCCAACCGGTCTTTTCGGAAATCCATGGCGGAGTGGAGGAGTCCAGCAGTGGACTTCTTGTGGCTGAATAATGATGATGATGATGCCTACGCCTTGGATGGAGTAGATACATACATAAACTCACGCCTATGTCCCGGAGGGGTTGGCGTGGACCAGGGCTTACCACTTGCCTCGATCCTGAGAATCCTCTTTCACTTCATCAAAAGAGTATAGAGTATTTCATGGAGTGTAGTATGTTTAACCAGCATCTGTACCATACTCTCACTTTAGTCAGTCTAACCCACGTTTAACGTCACACATGTGAAAAAGTGCTTCGAACAAAGCAGCACGGCCCCCGGCGGCGAAGAGAGCATCGCAAACGAGATACAAGTTCATTCATGCATAAATGCGGCATCAGCATCGGCGCAAGCGCAATTACGTAGGCATTCGCCTCTCTATGCGACTTGTTTTCACGACACGCTAGAGTACTGACCGCAAGGTGACGTGAAACTGTTGGATTTTCAGCCGTAATTTAAGCAGAATACGAGTGGGCGGGCTCGAGCAAACGCTTTGCAGTCAGCAACGCTAAGGAGACGCTTTCAACAGATTATCTCGCCAATAATCTGTCTTAGTCAAATTTGTTTAAGTCTGATCTGTAGGAACTTGAACAACTGCATTTGTGCAGAAAATTTAGCCCTTGCAACTCTACTCTGCATCTTTGTTTGCAACTCGGAAGATAAAAGTCTTGTAATGTATACCTACAATCAAATCCATTTGAATTACCGCTGCGAATATCAAACCATGCCATCTTCATCAAATTATTCGTATTCGTCCTTAACCTTAAGTAAACCAAAGGAAAAGGCACAATCAACCGCTCGCAGTCATAGAGTTCATTTCTTGTACGAAACTGGGTAAAAACTATAATAGTCTCGCATGACCGAGGATGCAGTGAGTGGTATATGTTACATACCTACTCGGAATTTTCTCTCGAGTTAATGAGGCAATCATAACAGCACAGGCGGAGAGCAATGGAAAGTATTGCCGTTGTTAGGAGGATGTTTCTCGGAGTTATCATGTGGCCATCGAGGAATGCTCCGTGGAATGAACGGTCGCGGCTGGGTGCGGATCTACGGGGCCCCCAGTACAAATACTTTATACTCTATCTAAGATAACGATAGAACAATTCATTGCATAGACAGCGAGCTATTAGATTTTTTTTATCACAATAATTTTACAGCTAAGTGTAGCCTCTGCCCCTCGAACTAAGTAGTACAGTCGACAGCATGTTAACTTGTACATGCGTGCACTCTAGCCGGCAAGTCTAGTCTGGAGGCGTATGTCCTGCAGTAGGCGTCGAATGGCTGATGATGAATACAAACAAGGTACTAACTAGTACTCCGTTGAAACCACTGTCGTAAGTTGTGTAGCCATGGTATCCTTGGTTTCCCAGGTCTCCTTCTTTCATTAATTGAAATATAACATCCTGTCCTTCCTAAACGGCCTGTGACCGGAGTAGGTACGTAAAGGGCAAAGGTGGCACCGACATGAGTCCAACTCTTATAAATAGTGATGAGTTATGAAAATCCTCTGAAGCTTTTCAGGCAATTTCAAGGCACTTAGGCTTAGGGGCAGGTGAAGTCTATAGTACCTAGTGGTGCAACATAAATAGTGTATGAGATAGCAACGTATATCTGTTAGTAGGTCGCCGTATTGCTGACATAGCCCTCTAAGCACTGCTCAGTTCACGCGGTGAGTACATTGTAAAGTTATTCGGCTCGAGCCCGTCACCAATAACATGCTAACAACAGTCAATATGGTAGAAACATTTAGAAATAACCGTCTACAAACTGAAGCACCTTTCCATCACCGTCCATCATCTCTACTGTGAGAGTCGCACACGCTCTCTTCTCTGCCCGTACAAATAGGCTTACCTGCCTACTATTTGAGGCTTACCTGCCTACTATTTGGATTCTCTGAAGCCATTTAACGTGACTGCTACAGTTTACGAGCTATGATTACATCGAGCCTATCAGCTAACTATTAAGTATTAAATTAATTGCGTTTTCACTCAGATCGAGCGTAATATCGATCAATCACAGTATGACGACCGCAGTAGCCGGGAAAGCAGATTATGATCAATATAAAGCAAACGCGCTCGCAAATTAAACGGTAACGTCTTACAAAGTTGTTTAAATGAAAGTTTATTAGCGCTTTAGTGGGTTCGTTCAAGTAAAGCAATAACAAATACAATCTACGGTGGCAAAGAATATAATTCTCTAGATTGATTGCGAGATAATTACGAACGCTGCATAAAAGATGAAAGTACATAAATATAAATTACACTTTTTGTTCGGCGGCTTTTCAAACTTTAAAATATTGGGAAATATTGTAGACGAGAAATTAGAAGCCTACTCTGTTAGTGATAAAGATAAATATCAGTAAGAGGTACAAGATAATAACATCTTATGAAGAAGCCAACAGATAACACCCAACTTAATAAGGGTTGCTCTACCACTTTATGGTTCTCATCATGCATGATTTCTAAATTATGTCAATTTCAAGCCCTGCTTTCTCCCATCCCGTCCGGGATACAGACGTTAGTTTATAAATCAATGTGTCCAAATGTTGAGCACCACTGTAATAGCGGTAACAGAATGGCAATCGTGACTCAACCGCCAACGCGTGCTTTACCGTTACATTTGTACAAAGTGCATTTATCTAGACTAGTAACAATAAACATTAACCAGCAACATCGTACACATTTACATGTACGCTTTTATGCCGGTTTAAAAGCTTTTTGTGATCCGCAATTAGGACCAATTAAGCTGGTTATTTTGGAGAGCGATAGGATATGCGGCTATTTTCACCAATATATACCTAATGTCTAGTATTATCTATTATGCTACGAGTGGATGACGATAAGAAAGTAATTGGTTATTCAGGTCCAGCCCATAGTAATTTAAAGTACATAACCTTCACGTTCTGAGGGTAGGCGCTTTGCGAGTTTGCATGAATAATTGGGAACTAATCTCAAAATTGGATTGGAGTGACATTGTATATACCGCAAAAAAAAACCTAGAATAATTCACAAAAACTTAAAAAGTAAACTAAATACAAAAAAAATATTTTTTTGGTATTTTACAGATCTTAAAACATGCGAAACACTTATTTACTCTAGTAATAAAAAACTTATAAGAGAAGGCACATAATAATTATTGTATGAGTAACATATAGGTAAGCAGCAACTTGTACATACTTTACGCCCGATTGGAATGGAGCGTTTTCAGAAGACTTGAATTACTTTTCGGCAGGTTACATTATGAAATTAGGGGTTAAAGTATGAAATTGCCGTTTTATTGCAATAGGTTCTTTGAATTGACATAGAATCTTCATGGTTTGAGGTTTTCGAATGAAACTTTTTTCAAATGGTTTCTATGATGTTCTTTTTTTAAAAAATGTGAAACATTTGAATATCGACTTTCAATTGTTTTTGTTATTCAATTTACACAAGAAAGATGGATACTGCGAAAATTCGAGTGATTATGAGGCACCCATTTTTCGTATTTTTTTATTTTATTGATTTGACGCAAGTGAGTCAATATTGTGGGTAAGGTAACGTTAAACCATGCCGTTAATTCCTGGGTAGTTTGACTAGGGTCGGCTTCCACTATCTCTCTTAATTCATCGTTATTCACCTGTGTGGGCGGTCTTCCTCGTGGCTCGTTCTTTAAGTCGAAATTTCCATCACGAAAGCGTTTAAACCAAAATCGCACGGTGCGTTCATTAGTAGACGCCTCTCCAAACGCAACATTGATATTGCGGGCTGTTTCTGCCGCGTTAGTTCCGCGTCGGAACTCGTATTCAAAAATCACTCGAATTTTCGCAGTATCCATCTTTCTTGTCTAAATTGAATAACAAAAACAATTGAAAGTCGATATTCAAATGTTTCACATTTTTTAAAAAAAGAACATCTTAGAAACCATTTGAAAAAAGTTTCATTCGAAAACCTCAAACCATGAAGATTCTATGTCAATTCAAAGAACCTATTGCAATAAAACGGCAATTTCATACTTTAACCCCTATAATTATTTATAAAAATCTTTATCATGATTATGATTTATCTTTTAACATGACCTCTCCAATGCGGTATTTTTTTTGTATGTTGCCCATTATTGTTTGTCTCTGCGATCTGAAAACGCTAATTCAATTAATAGCATCGTGTTTCTCTGAATGAATGCCGATGCAAAAAAAAATCTTGAAGAAATCTTGATCGGTTCACGGTCTGTTAAAACTCCAAGGCTAGCTTTTTTATGGAAAAAAAAGCAAGAAAAGTATAACCGATAAACCAACTATGCAAATGACTTGTTGTGTTTTAGTTGCACATATCGACGTTGATGATTAATTAATCTTTGTTCATAATCTAAAGGATGACACACACCAACGCGGTGGCGGTGGAGGTCCATACATAAATCAATTTACGGCAGTAGTACCTAGTTTGTATGGACCGCCACCGCCACCGCGTTGGTGTGTTTTATCCTTTACTTTATATCTGACTCTAATACAATTTACATCAGAAGGTCCCCCTCAACTGATCTCGAATTTATGAGCAAGCGAGGCATAACAGATAGAGCTGTACCGGTCTTATTTACTGACTCTAAAAGAAGGAGGAGGTTATCAATTCGCCCGTATATTTTTGTTTATTACAATTATCACTGAACATACGTTCAATGATAAATTCTTTAACTTGTCTGATTTAATTCATTCTTTTTTTTTTGTGGAACCAACCTCACCTGGAGTGTCCCTTGCACGTGAGGGTGGTTCCATGGTCAAGAGTTGATGACATCTATGAGAAAGGCATCGAACACTACAATGTAACAATTTTTACTCTACAGTGAAGGCAAGAAAAAAAATTGCATCCCCTAATTTAGGCGTAGGGGGGTAACTCTTTAATTTTTTTTTTTAACATTTTATTCTAGTGTTTTGTCAACGGGATTTATATCTATGACAAATTTCAGCTTTCCCGTACTTATCGTCTCTGAGCTAGGCCGCGGACAGACAGGCGGACGGACATGGCGAAACTATAAGGGTTCCTTATCGTCTAGGGAACCCTAAAACACACAGACTGAGGCCAGTTTTATACAAATCAAACTAGGACGGCCCCCAGCGGGAATCGATCCCACGATCCCCTGTCTTAATCACTGCAACGCGTTACCCCTACAAGGCAGTCAGTTTGTGAATATCTTCTGTATTTAAGTGACTGCATCTCACCATGCTATGATAGATTTATTGCTTCACGTACCGAAGTGTTCTGCTACTTTCTCAACGAGGAAAATCGTTAAATGAAAATTTTATCATACTTATGATTATAAATTTATACCATAGTAGGTATTCTCTTTCGTTTCATCAACATTCTTTAGCCTTTGCATCGTCCGCCGGTTACGGCTACTTTTGTTCTTGTCCTTCGCTAACGCATCTCTTATTTAATCAACGTATGTTCGCCTCGGGAGTCCCTTAACAGCTCTTCCAGTCACATTTTCTCGATGTACGACATGTTTTATAAATAACACTAACACCGTTTCTTCAGTATCGATAAATTAAACCGTTGAATGAACCTAAATTAAACCAAAGAATTGTCAAGATAAAATTCACAATTTACAATCTTTTTTTTATACAATACATATTGATAATATGTGGAATAAACTACCAGAAACAGTAATTAGTGCTCCTTCAGTGAACTCATTTAAAAACAGACTTGAGAGACATTTTACAAGTGGACGGAAGTGATATACACGGATCAGCAGAAAGCTGCTTATCTATTAATGAATAATAATAATAATAATGGCTACCCATAGCACAGGGAATCCTAGTTTGGGAGCCAGTAACCACTTTTGTAACCCTTTTCTAAATAAAGTTTTTTTTTCATTTTTTTTTTTTCATTTCATGTTCAATAATAAGTATCGCGCGTTCAATTTGTTTGATTAATAAAGTTTAAAATTTTCAACATTTGCGTACTGCAAATGCTAATTACTAAGCCAACGATTCTTCAGTATCGATAAAATTAAAACACTTCCAATATGTAAGTAAATTGTTCAAATTCTGAACTTTGATTTTTCATACAAGTTAGCGGCAGCGTCAAGTTTCAACAAGGTAGGAAAAATAAAAAATTGAGAATTTCATGCTTTTCTTATTGGAAGTGGTTTAGAAAACAGTTTTCAGATTTTGCGTTACGTCAATAACACGTTGTATAGGAACGTTGCTATTTAGAGTAGAATTTACCACTAATTATTAACCGACTTAAAAAAAAAAGGGGAGGTTCTCAATAAGACGCATATATATATATATATATTCTTTGCTGTGTTCTTTCATAACTTTGTCAAATCTTAACCAATTTCGACAATTATTTTTTGTTCGAATATATATAACGTCCTATTGGTCCCATTTTAATTTGGTGAAGATCTGATGAAGACTTTCAGAAATGGAGAACGGAAATCTTCATTGGACAGCAGTAAATAAGGGCTTATGGAGCCCATCCTTTACTAATGCATATGTTTCATAAAATATAGCGTAAAAGTAGTCCCAGAGTAATTTTGTGATGTTCTTGTGGGGATGGAAATTGAGAAGTTAAAATTTTAAAGCAACGAATTAAGTAGGGTAAGTTATGGTTATAAGAGACTTGATTTTTTTCTCCCGCTTCCCCCCAAACAATTTAAAAACAAAAAAAAATTGAATAAAAAATAAAAACTGGCTTCACAACACTACAGCACTACATGTACCAATAGAAGTATAATTTGGAGTCGGTGCCCAAAATATATATGTGCTGGTCGTGCAACTGGGCACCGACTACAAATAATACTTCTACAATACCTACATGAATACGTAGGTACTTCTAATTTAAAGGTGTTCTTTTCAATTATTTCTAACTTTTTAGTGCTGTAGTGTTTAGAAGTCGGGTTTCATTTTTTATTTAATGACAGACAAATGTGGGAATAGACGTTGTTTCTTTTTTACCCGAAAGAGTTAAGTGATTTGGTGAACACCGCCTGCCGTGTTAAATGGACCGCAAGGTTGACCTGTTGCAAACCTTCTCACGAGTAAAGCAATAGCGTTTTATGCGTTCCCTCGCGTATTCCGCGTTATTCTCACGAAAAACACGTTTATAAGGCCATGCTTATGTGGGACAATAGATGCGGTTGGCGCCTCTTTCTATTGGGTTGGCACCGTGGTTTGTTGATAGAGACCCGTTAAATTAGATTACAATCTTTTATTTAACAACGCTTTACTGTTGGTTAGAATAAAATAATCACGTCACGGTGACTACTGATTCAATCGTGTGAAACGCCTCGTCTAGACTGACTTAGGTCAAATTGCGAAATCTTCATTGTTCTGTGAAGAAAAAACTTCTGTCAAAATACTTCTTTGCTTAGCGATTGTGGGATGGCTGGAACGGCGATCAATTTACAAGCGACTTTTCAGATCGCAGTGAAACTTTACCAATAGGACACAAATCGAGGTTCGTTTGTGATTACAATTGAGAAATTGAAGTGTGTTCGTGTTTTTAAGCACGACAAATTTTGAGAGAGCCTTAAGGGCTTTTTTTCATAGAAACTTTTCAGATAACAGAAAAAAAATTGCAAATGCAATTCTAAGCACTATCGACCGTTGATTTGTGTCTCTTAAATGCGATCCGGCATTTGGTTTGTAAATTAAAACCAAACTACGTAAATATAGAATTAGTTATTTGTATATTTTTATCATTTATATATTAATTAAGTCTCTTATTTTATGTTTGAAATAATTAAACGAGTTTCTTTAGTCTAATAATAAAAAAACTACGTTTGTATGAGAATTGTCGCTTGAGGAATCCCCTTAAGATTAATAAAATTGTATAGGTACCTACAGTTGAAAGTAAGATCAAACGTTAAAAGCATGCACTGTAACCTGTTTCGATACTACGGGCGTTACTTTTGCAGCGAAAAACATGCCAAAAGAGAGGTTTTTAGCTTGTGTTTTTAGCTGTCGACTACATTGATGCCCAACAATAGGCTTATTCAATTTTAGGTTTATTTTGAGGGGATGCGTACGGCGATAACCGTCAGAGATGGCATGTGAGGTAAAATACTTATACTTACTCAGCAGTGGGCAGCGCTATTAGGGCGGTAATTAATGGCCTTAATAATGAGCTGTGTTTACGTTGCACTATTAGTCATATTCGTCCCAGTTAGACCACTGCGGTCGGTACCATTTTTGCTGTGTAGATGGTTTTTAATAATGCAATGAGTTGGTCGGATGCTATTCGGCACCTCGACGGTCAATTTCCATTTGCGTGACCCACGCGAAGCCCATGCGGGAAGGAAATTACAATAGGTTTGACATTTAGGATAACAAGTGAATGTCAGATCATAATGATGCAGACACAATGTTCATAGAGCATAATGTTATTGTCCGGGTGAAAGTAAAGTTCAACAACAGTAAAACAGTATAACAACGCTAGTTAATACCTATCGCACATACGTAATTGAGGCGTAGGTATGACGAGAATTGATGAGGCAGGTCATCAAGTAAGAGCAAAATCGGATTACCCAAAACAGATTAGTTAGATTGGATTAGTTCTTTTTTTCTGACGAGGTAATAAATACATTTTTATCTTTATCTTTAATTATACTTTTTGAACCTTTCGTGGTTGTACATAATAGCATTGAATTTTAAGTAAAATTAAATCATAATAATGACAGAAATAGTGGGTTGTGATAAGAATTACACTTACAATTTTGTGTTCTTAAAATTAATTTTGTTTTGTTACCAAATCACAATACCAATACGATTGCTATAAGCAATAAGGTCGCCAATTGTACTGCATGTTTGTAAACATTTTATGTTTGTGTTTTTCCTGGTACAATAAAGAATATTCTTATCTTATCTTATCTAATACCAATTTGATGCAGTCAGGGAATAACATAGCATAATAGCCGTATAACCAGCTCTTGGCAACTAATAAGACTGTAGTGTTAAAGTTCCGTAAGCTAGAGACAGTCGTAGACACATCTTGAACAATGCGCATTAGTCGATTTTTGGGACTCTTCGCGAGGGGCGGGTGAGTATCGTTTCGGCCACGCGACGGGTCGATAAGGCGGTCCTTGCATCCCCGATACGCTATCTTTCAAGATTATACAAGATGTAGGTATGTACCTAAGGGTCGAAAAAACCCGAGTCTACGTTATAAGCCAGGTATAAAGGCCGTCTGGTGGACTAGAGATCTTTCGCTTACTTCTTCGGGGGCTTTGCTTTCTGCTTTAGCAAATAAAATGTTTTATCTTTATCTTATCTAAGCTGATTGTATAGGTACGGTCGACAGAATTTCAACATGTTCAAACGTGCACTCTTATTACTTTAATGGCGACTTTGCAACAAAAATGTAAAGACCTGCTGTCGACAGTACCTACCTCTACAGAGTAAAACGTACTTACCGTGATCTTCCATACGAGGAAGGCGGTATGATCCCGCGGGACGGTCCGAAACGCCGCAGAGGCGTCCGCGGCGCGCGCCCCGCCCTCGTCCTCCTGTGGTAAGTGGGCAAATATGCTGATTAGATTTGGATTAAAGTAAAGTTATTAGTATAATTAGACGCCCCTATGCGGGAGAACCTACTATATTCGGTTATGTGGAAAAAAATTATATTATGAAAAAGGCCGTCGACTGTGCTTTTTAATTGTCTCTGTATGGTTTCACGACGGATCTGGTCGGCTTGAAGATATTTCTATAGAAATAAAGTCGCCTATGTACTCGTTTATGGTACGCTTATGTTTTATGTAAATATTTCTTTCTTTGTGTACTTACAATAAAGTTAATAAAACCACAGATAAAACTAGGTATCTGACCAAAGCTATAGGTAGCTGTAAAAGATGGGCTGCTTAAGGGGCTTCATCCGGTTCACTAGCACCACCAAGGGAAAAAAATCATATCTATTTCTACAGATCGAATTTGCAAAAAGTGTACATTCTTTCAATCATGTTAATAGTGATTTTTAGGACCCATGGCCCTGAACCTCAGAACACAAAAAGAAGTGTTCTGAGCCCTGAACCTAAGGCAAAAAAACTTAGGACTAGATAGCATTAACGCCAGACAGAAATGACCGTTTTTCACATAAATGCCATCTAGTCCCAGGATCACGATCCGGGTGATTCAGGTTCTATGTCTTGGGTCCTAAAATGCTGTTAACATGATTGAGAGATTGTACTGACACTTTTTGCAAATTTGATCTGTAAAAAAAACATATGGTTTTGTTTCCTCGGTGGCGCTGGTGTTACTCCCTGGACCCCCATAATGGATGCTATACAAGTAGACAACATAGGGTGGGCGTGTAGATCTTTATAAAATGTACGAAACTCCAATATATGGCATAAATAACTTACAAATAGCCATGAGCTAAGCACAGGTCTGTGGAGCTGAGTTCTATTATGTTGGACGTGCAAAAATTGGTTTTCAGATATTGACAGGACATAAGTCTAAGGATCTCACGTGTTACTTATTCAAAAAACACATGCATCGGTATAATTGCACGCCCGGTTTAAACCTCATTTACAGTAACAGTTGGCTAGGTAAGATATGGATAAGTACCCTACTGTAGGTATCGAAAACCGGAATGGAATCGCAAGAGACTGCATATCTATGAACAATTCTACATTCGATTTCACAAGAGAGTTTACTGTCTAAGATAACGAGTTGCTTCGACTTGGTCACCCGGTCAACCCTTTTAATCTCTAAGAAAGGGTGCGTCACAGGCGCAGTCAATCCAATCTGTCACTGAGTTAGATTTATGATGTTCAGCGATTCTAGGCCACCAGGCCTGGGGTGCGGCATCGGACAATGAGATACCTAATATATTAGTTAAGCTGTTAAGCAGGACAGTAGTCCTACAATTGTAGAGTACTACAATGTCATCGTGAAAATATATAAGTAGTTCTTGTAGGCCATTGTTTTGTTTACAAAGCCAAATAAACTAATTAAGATTAATCGAGCTTGGAAACGGGTTACGCAAAAATTCACTTCCATCCATGAAATTGTAAAGTTAAAGCACACGATAATAAATACGTCACACACATTAATTTATTATTGCGAGCACACGAAACCATTCATAGCACAACACTTTTCAAACTTCTAGCACAATAGAAGAAAATAGTTTACTTGTTCGGCGCCTATTTCGAGGATGTGCATATTTCTGTCGGAGTCGGTGTTCAGGGACGGACTGGCCGCCGGCCGGTCCGCGCGGCCACGCTCGCTCGCCGCTCGGCGGGCGCTCCCACCTTTACACGCACGCCGCTGATCGAGAGACAGCGTGCGGCTCTACCACGGGCGAGCGCAGCATCCACCACGTCCCCGGCTACTAAAAGCCGGACGGACGCCGCCGCCGCAAAAAGAAAATAGTTTCACGCTTTTTGCCTCTCGCACTTACAAAACCAAGGAATAAATTAATTTCCGCGAAAGTCTGGACGCTGCCGACACCGATTGATGCGCGATATCGTCATGAAAATATAGCTATTGGCAGCGCTGTCAACGTCTCAATTAGCGACGGCTTTAATTATCGACAAGAGGTAGGTACGTATTCATCGTATTTATGTGGTGTTATTGCATGACATACCTTGAGATCGTAACGTAAAACTAATTATACGTATAAAATTAAGCATCAACGTTTCACAGGTCTTGTGCGACAAAAACCTGAAGATTTAGAATCGATAACTTAACATGCGAGGCAAATGACACCACCTGAAATCTCTCCATCGGTGTGCTGAAGCACCAATTATGAACACTTTCTTATTTTTCACGAATGGCGAGAATGTCTAGATAACCATCAGCCACTGGAAGCTACACTTTTAAGCGGGCGATGCGTTTGACCGTGCTGAAAGATCGATGCCCACTGGACCAAGTGGTGTAGAATCTGCGCGCGCGATGTACGGGCATGTAACTAGAGCTAGGATGTCAATAAACAGAGATGCGGAATACGGCCAGGATCCATGCTCTGCCGATTCTTTTGTCCGAATTACTCGGTGTCGTATCTAGTCCACTAACATGCCCAAATTCACTTTCGTTTCGCGCACATACCTACCTACTTGTCCATTGAATAGCTGCGTGCGCGGTATTTGGTAACGTCGAATCACTCTTTGTCGTAAAGTAGTGAAAACATTGTTTACGATTTACGCTGTTTGTAGAGTTCCGTACAACCGATGAATAAACGCAATCTTTATTATAGGATAATAAATATTCTGATTAGCCTGAGAGAGTTAGATGCGTGCCGGGCTACGAGCATTACCTACAGGGTTCCGTATAAATAACTGGTTTACATAACTAAAAACATCATCAACAATGATTTTTTAATTAAATTTGTACTAAGTTTTCCTTTTATAAGTTAGTATTTAATTTATAAAGCCTACATTCCTGCATAGCCGTGCCAGTTTCCTTCTTAACTTCATTATAAGCGTTACTGCCCTGAACTTTTCACATTTCTACAATGTAGGTGCCGTTTATCCGGGAGAGGGGGGGACACACACCCTACACCCTACTGTAAAAAAATAGTGCTTTAAATAATAAAAAAAAAATTTAAAGCAAACAACAAATTGAAAAATGCTTGCCTACATCCAAAATATTTTTGAAAGACCGATTAATTCAACGTTACCCCACACTATGGCGTAAACGAGAAGAGAAAATTTCATCCCTAATGTAAAGTAAGTAGGTACCCTAAAATTTTACAATTTCAATGTACACATACCTACGTACATTGTGTCAGTTTGGCCGTTAGCCGCAGACTATTTTACCCAAAACTACTACACGAAAAAACTTGAAAAATGAATATACATACTTAGGTGACCCAATAAAAAACGTAGGCATAACGTTAATAAACGATTTCAGATTTTGCGAAGTTAATTTAAGAAAACGCGAATAGAAAAATATTTTTAATATTCTTCTTCTTGGTCGTGTCCTCATGACTGAGGGACGTGACTATGGGGCAGCTTCCACCACCAATGCTCTCCATTTGGACCGATTATGCGCCAGATGTAGGGTCCCTCCCGTAGCTTTACTTATTGAAATTGAAAAAAAAAATTATCATATCGCATTATATGAAAAAAATCGTGTCCGTCCATCGCATTGGTGCTCTGCTTCGTTTGCCGTTTGCAAGACCGGTGATAATAACATACTCCAGGCTATCTGGCCCGCGTCGGACGGTATGACCGAAGAACTCGAGTGGAATATTTTTACTAAGTACTTTTAAAAGATAAAATAGAGAAAAATAGAGCATTCTCCCAGATCTACGATTTATACTTATAATTAAAATGTTGCCCCAGATCTCAAGCTACATACCAACCTGAGTTATTTTTATTAGTGGTTCCGTACCCGAAGGGTGCCAAACGGGACCCTATTACTAAGACTTCACCGTCTGTCTGTCTGTCACCAGGCTGTATCTCATCAATTAAAACTTATTTTCAAGTCTTTTAATTTGGTAAATATTTTCATTGAGCCCACTAGGACTACAGAAATCACTGCCACATGCCTTGATATACTGTGACAGTGAATTTTCATATTTTTCTAAAATAAATTGCCTAAAGTCAGACCACAGTGGTGAAATTGTACATTTTGAAGCAGATTTAAAAAAAATAGAGCAAGATATACTTTGCAGGCCCATAACAACTAAAAAGCTGGAATTATTTAAAACTGAATTAAAAAGTAGCTTACCAGTTCAAAAAAATAAAACCCAAAATGCTAATGCCTTTTATGGAGATTTTTTCAAGGTTGTATCAGACAGTTTTGAAAAAGTTTATAAATTGAAAAAAAAAATTCATGCAACGAAAATAAATTAGGATTTAGTGAATGGGCTACTGCCGGCATCCAAAAAGCAGGGACACATGACCCTAGTTTCATACAATATGTTAAAGTAGGTATATTCAAAATTATTTAGGGCCATCTGCCACAAAGGAAAATGCGAGCATATAAAATCCAAAATCTTTAAATCTTATAATAAATCTAAAACAATTTGGACTATTATAAATAAGAAAACAGGTAAATCCAAATCAGGAGACCGCGAATTCTCACTGGAAAGGTGATAAATTAATAACTTCAAATGAAGACATAGCTGCGGCTTTTGAACAGTTCTTTACAAATATTCCAATTGTAACAACAGCTCGTTTAGACTCTTCTCCTGCTATTGCTGAACGTATTTTGAAAGACTGTCCCCCCATGCAATCACGATTTTTCGTTTAACTACATTGAAGCCCATACCGTGATTAAAACGTTTAAAAAGCTAAATCTTAAAAAAAAAACTGAAGACTTATGGGGTATGTCAGTAACAGTAGTTAGCTCAGTAATCGATGTCCTAGCCCCCCATTCAGCTAGAATTTTTAACAAATGCTTAGATGAGGGTACATTCCCTGACCTAATTAAATATAGTAGGCTAGTTCTTTTATTTAAATGTGGATTGATAAGCAAGATCCCACAAATTTCAGACCAGTCTCGGTTCTACCCGTTTTGAGCAAAATATTCGAGAAGACAGTCCTAGCTAATAACTATCAACTTCTCCATGATCAGCAATTCGGCTTCACGCAAGGGCGATCTCCGAAAGACGCTGGCGTCATGTTAATCTATACTAATAATAAATCTGTAAGGGTCGGTCATGGAGTAAGTTAGTTTGTTTTCAGAGATATTGTGTTTATAGGCTCAATATATGATACTGAAACTAATTTCACGATTTTTAGAATTTTTTTCTGTATGTGTGTATGTATGTATGTATGTTCCTCCATAACTCTTAAACCAATTATCCGAATTTGATGAAATTTGGTATAAAAACATATAGACATCTGGGACACAGGATAGGCTATTTAAATTCTAGCTCCAGTTATGATAAGACATGGCCCCCATACAAATGCTGCTTCGTAAAAATCGAAATGTACGCGAACGGAGTCGCGGGCACAGCTAGTTAAACATGTATTTAGTGCATGGGAGGATTGCAGGGATGCTGTAGGCGTATTCTGTGACTTGTCGAAAGCATTTGATTGCGTAGACCATGAAACACTTCTCTTAAAATTAAAACACTACGGAATAAATGGGAACAGCCTAAAACTTATGAGATCGTATTTAGAAGGGAGGATTCAAAGTCTGACATAAATAGAATTAAATCATCAGGGTCAGAGGTTAAGATAGGAGTGAAACAGAGATCTATTTTAGGGCCGTTCCTTTTCCTTGTATATGTAAATGATTTGCCGTTCATGGCTCAAAACATGTTAGAGATGGTAGATATTATTTGCAGATGACACGGCACTTATTTTTAAAATTAAGAGACAAGAAAATGACCTCGACTCTACAAATGATGCTCTCTCTCATATGCTAGACTGGTTCACTTTTAATCACTTATTGTTAAATTCAAAAAATACAAAATGTATAAAGTTTACTCTACCAAAAGTCAAAATAGTTGACAGCGGCGTTGTATTGGGGAATAACAAACTAGAACTTGTAGAAGAAACTGTATTTCTAGGTATCACTATTGATGCAAAGCTTCAATGGGGACCTTATATAGACAAATTGGACAATAGGCTTAGTTCTGCAGCATATGCAGTCAAAAGAATCCGGGAACTAACTGGCGTCGCAACTGCTAGGCTTGTTTATTTTAGTTACTTCCACAGATTTATGTCCTACGGCATACTACTGTGGGGTCGGGCAGCAGACATTGAGACCATGTCTTACAGTAGAGAGCGATCAGATTCATTTATAAGCTAGGCAGTAGGGATTCGTTAAGAGATATCTTTAAAGAAACTTGAAAGTTGCTAGTCAGTATATCTATGAGAATATTATGTACGTCAGAAAAAATATAAGTAGTTTTAAAACCGTAGGTAGCCAACACAATGTAAATACTATAAATAAACATAAACTTTCTTTCCCAAGATTTAGGCTGGCGAAGTACATCCTTTATGGGGCATTGTATACGTTTTAACAATAAGATCCCTGAAGATATAATAAGCTTGCCAAAAGAGCTACTTATAGCATTAATGTTTATTTAGATGACAAAGTCGTGTGGAATTAAAGCCAGTTCAATGCATCCTAGTACTAGGTTTTAGAAGATATAACATGTAAACTCTGTATTAACAGAGAAAAATATATGTTTGAAAAGAATAAGTTTGGAGTTTTATTGTCCGTTTTTTCTCCAAATCATCTAGATTTTGAAACGGACGCCTAGTTTTTCTTGTAACGTTCAATAAGTCACAGTTTCTGTGTTACTTTGAATATTTTTTTTTTACTTTGACTTCATGAACCGTGATAGTTAGACAGTTGAAGTTTTCACAGATGATGTATTTCTGTTGCCGCTATAACAAAAATTACTAAAAACAGAGTAAAATAAATATTTAAGGGGAGCCCCCCTTGCAACAAACGTAATTTTTCGCCGTTTTTTGCTCAATATTAATAACGGTAACAGGTAGACGCTTGAAATATTCACAGAATATTTAGTTCTATGTTAGTTTCAAAAATAATTAAATTAGAATAAAATAAATATTTAAGGGGGGCTCCTATACGACAAACGTGATTTTTTTTCCGTTTTTTCTCGATCTTTGTGTCGAATGTTGCATAGAATGTACGGAACCCTTCGTGCGCGAGTCCGACTCGCACTTGGCCGGTTTTTTTAGTTCATCCACTGACATCCAATGCTTATAGCACCATAGAGGGGATTTCTGCAATATAAATTCTCACTGTATTTCTTAGTAACCTGCCGAATACTGCCTAATCATGAAGCTGAGCTAGGTAAATAGAAATTTTGTTGCTCAGATCTGTAGTAGAGTCCAGTAGTGCTCTATCTGCCCCAGATCCAGTCCCGTTATATTAGTGCAGCTACAATAACAACAAAGTTATGGAGCGGCCAATAGATATATTTACGGACAAATTGATCCGCCACGGTCGAGTAGCGACCAAAGCGACCTTGCCCGCCGGAAATATCCGCAATACCTGGGTGCTATTGAATAGATAAATTGTATCAACGGTACCTACTTCTTGTGCATCAACTCTTTGGCGAAACTTTCGCGAACTTCTTTCTTTACACGCTGTCATTTTCTGAAAATAAATTGCTTGAGCTGTCATTTAAAATTACGTGTTGTGTGTGAAAATTTGTGTTTTTTTGACGAAAAATTGTACAAATAATTTATTGAGTATGTTCACAGACGAGTATTCCGACAAGGAGAGCGAGTACGAAGACCGCAGGTCGGAGGAGAGTCCGAATATTACCAAGAAGTCCCTGTCTACTGTTGGGTTCAGAAACAACACAGATAATCAGAACGCGAGACCCCTGGCTTTGCGTGCAACTCAGTCTTTCACTGGCACAGTGGAAGAGCTCAGGCTCTGTGGTAACTTTCAAAGGTTCAACCTGTGCAACAGAATGAATACAAATGTGCCGAAGATAGCGACAGTATGCCCTTGCGGCTGCCTCCTCAGGCCTACAACCACCGGCCCCTTCAGGACCAGGGAAAAGACAACGTTAGCATTGCATGTGGTGTCCCCTGAAGTACTGAACCATCATGGTTACTGTTTCGAGCCCAACCAAATAGCCATGTTCTGGAAGAAAGACTGCCGAACTTTCCTATGGAAGGGCGAGGCCAGAATGAAGAACGTAATCCACGCGGACTCCCACAAAAAGTGACTGTATTTCTAAATCACCTTGTAAATATTATTTAAAAATTTTATAGTAATAAAAAATATATTCTACTCAGATTTATTCTCTTAAAATCAGCTTAAAATGAAAAATAAATACACAGTATTGAAAGACTTCAACTCATTATTACATGATTAAAAAACAGATTTCACATACCTAGGGTATCAACATTAACACTACTGTAGAGTTTGCACTGTTTCCAACGGCTGCTTTTCCACGCCAGGCATATTAGCCTCCAGACATTCCCCACATGAAAACCTTATATAATCCAAAACCTGGACTTTATTCTGTTCTAGGATCTCCTCTACTGTATACGACGGATCTAGCAAATACTCTTGGTAAATCAAGCACGTTTCGTCATCGGCATTTTTCGCCGGCTCATCTTTTTCCTTGTCACCGATCTTTTGCGGGGCGCAGCCTACGATGTGTTGGCAGATCTGCCTTCCGAGGTCTTCGACGTCGTCGGGTTGTTTGTAGACTATTAAGGCTCCGTATTTTCCAGCGGAGTAATCGGTGGGTGTGGGGGGCGCGGGATGGGTGTAGGCAGCTATTTTGACATCTTTGCTGTTGGCTTTCCAACACTCGGCGCGGCGTAGCACGGCATTTTCGCCTATCGAGCCGATGAAGAGGGCTAGTACTTCTGAGAGCTTCTTCCCTTCAGCTGTGGTGAGGTTGCCTAGTTGCTCGCTGTCTAACTCCATCTGGAAGAGGATACCATGTAGTGGCTTAGGAATAAACAAAGGACTATGATGATGAGTTGATGATACGATGTAAAATGTGTTTGCTGGTCTTATGGATAGAAAGTAAATCAAGATTGTAGACAGCATAAAACCTAGTCTCTGTACCTATTCAGAATTCATGCAGAAATGTAAATTGTGGTGAGGATTATTTTGAGTTTGAGTGCAATTTTATAACTTCCACACCACAGTCCCTTGTCGGTCCCAATCTAGGATACCATGTGCTATGGTAATCAGGCAAGGAAATCAAACATGGAAGTACACCCAGACTGAGGCCATTTGTACAAATGTATGGCAGCCCCCAGTGGGAATCAAACCCATGATATCATTTATGAGCCTTTGAGCCTATCGTATATATGTGCCTTCATTCTTTTTTAAAACTATACAAAAACAGAAAAAATAAAGAATAAAAAGTACCTTGGTGATAGGCCCCTTAGACTGCATATTAGTGTGGGCAAATTTGTAGCAGGCCTGTGCAACGTCCTCAATCATCTTCTGGAACTTATCATTTCTGGCCACAAAGTCAGTCTCACAGTTGAGCTCTATCAGTGCTCCGTGGCTCTTGTCGAACTTTACAGCAACGAGGCCTTGCAGAGCTGTGCGGCCGGCCAGCTTGGTCGCCTTGGCCCAGCCCATGGCTTGTGCCTGCTCGTTTAGCCAGGTCTCAGCCTGGAAAGAGGTAAGAAATATCAAAGATGAAATAGCCAAAATGTTTTATTTATAATTACGTAAAAAAGGGGACGTAGTGAATGTTATAAGTCTTGTCAAACATAGCCATCCATTTTACGAAAGATCTAGATAGTTTCAGAGAAAAAATTGACAAAAAACCCTAAGGTGGATTTGGCTCATCTCAGCCAACTTCCCAAAATAAGTTCCCAGCCAGCTTTGGGGAATGGTCCAGAAATCTAAATAATAATGTACTTTGTCAGTAGGCTCATATATCATCTTCTAAAATAGTGCAGCTCTTCAGTAAATCCCTTCCGGCCACCATCGCAACTGAGTTTCGCAACCAGTTGCGATGGAGGATTTTTCATTCTTTGTTGTGTTGGTTGCAAAAAATCTGTCATTGCTTATTTCTGACAATGAAACAATTTTAGAGCCTTCGTGCGGACATGGTAAGAAGCAATTCGCTTAACTTGATAGGCGTCTTACACGTTACTATGTCTAAATGTGACTTAGTCCACTGATGAAACTGGTTCAAATACCAATTTGACAAGATATCGATATTATTGAAAAAACGATGATTTAATAACGACGACGTCGACTCTCTCAAACTAGTGGTCCAGGATCAACAGTTTCCTTGATATACCCCCAGTTTCTCGTACACTAACAAGCTGTTAATCTACTGTTAACAGCTTTCATTGTTTTTTTTTGTGTGCACTTGGTCAATTAACAGCTGTTAACAGTAGATTAACAGCGTGTTAGTGTACGCGAAACTGGGGGATAGGGTTTTTTAGTTTGACAGCTGTCATCCGAAATGAAGATCTTGACAAGATCTGTCATTGCTTCTTAGAAACTAGTTGTCCAGGATCAACAGTATCCAGGATTAACAGCTGTCATCCGAAATGAAGAAAGCGCAACCACAACCCATAATGTATGTATACATACTACTTTAGTTCGCGACCATTCGATACTAACCGGTTTAAGGTTTATTAGAAGCTTTCTTATTTTGATTTGTTTATTAAAGTACAAAAAAGTTTTAGTTATTTAATTTAGTTACACGAACGTTTTAGCTGCCAAAAGGAAAAGGTTTTATGTACTTTCTAACCTTATGACGTACTTAGTAAATTTTCGTAGTTAACAATAATTATTGGTTTCGTATAAGGAAAGCAAACTCTTCTTTAGCAACTGCACTTTTAGGGAAATTCCTTGTTGGCAACTGGTTGCCTGTTAAGTAAAAACATTCTTCTATCGCAACCAGTTGCCAACAAAGAATGAAAAATCCTCCATCGCAACTGGTTGCCAAACTCAGTTGCGATGGCAGCCGGAAGGAGTAAATCATACATCTTATACATATCTATGTAAATGTATTCCTTCCTCTTCTTTATCACTTGAGCTGCAACGATTTGGCGATTTTTTTATGCTTGTAAATTGTCGTAAAATACTGAAACTGCTTTTGGTAATTTTTTTTCATTTAAAACAATTGTGGCAATTTTTACAACTCGCTCATAACAACTATTGAAATTGTTGACTATTTACCTTCTCAGAGTCATTGTTATGCATCTCCAAGGCTTTCTTGCAGTTGGCAATGGTGTAGCCAGTCTTTTTTCTTAGTTTGCCCAGCAGAGAGGACTCAGCGGCACGGCATGGCAACCCAGTGTGCAAGCGACGCACTAGCTGGAATATCATCTGTAATATTTACAAGCATTTCACACAAGTTGAGATAAGTAAGAGTCTTATAAACTAAAGGTGTCACCATATGGTGGTTATGTTTCATTAATTCAGTAATTTTTATTCATTAAAACAAGTGGGTATTAGTGCGTTTATTACCTACATTACATGAAAACCTACGACATCTAAACTAATGATAAATAATTTATCTCAGATATAAAAGATAAAAACATCTTCAAACCAAATAATGTTCTATTTTGTATTCTAAATAACTTATTTTGTAAAATTTTTGTATTTATAGCAGAATTCAACATTATTGTGGCAACATCTTAACATACCTATTACAAAATGTTTAGTAGGTAGGTACTCACACGAAATATACACAGATTTACAAGATTTGGCTTAGTTTAAGCAACAGCAGGACACTATAAAGCAAGAATGACTGACTGATGTCATCAATATAATTGTGGGAAGGTGTATGTAGCTACCATGAATGAGTCACATTCAAGGCCAAACATGGAAAAAACATGTAAACAACTGATTGATACAGCTTAGATGCCAAAAAAAAAGAGAAGCGAAACTGATAGTGGGCATGAGATTAGCTGCAATTATTGTATGTACCTTGCTGAACACTGTAAACCTTTGCTTCATAAATAGTTTGTTGGACTATTTTGATTATTATTTGAATTCAATTTGAATTCTTGTATTGGATTCTGCCAATGTCTGTTGCAACCAAATTTTGAGAAGAGAAGATCCAATGCATGACGATTATTCAATTCAATTCAATTCTTAATTATGGCTACCCTAAGGATTCTGCCAATGTCGAACTGTGATGTGTTTAAACCTTCATTCTTCAATAATTTATAGGTTAAAGATACAGGTTGCAAAAAGTTTCAAGAATACCATAGAAACCTGACTATTGTTTGTTGCTATGGCGAAATGACATAGATTTTTTCCGTCAAACAAGGAAGGAAATTGTATACATAATTTCTTGTAGTTTTGTTTATATTCAAAAGTACTTAACTAAATGTAAAATACATAAAGGTTCTTGTGATATCCAAACTAATGAATATCCGTTGCAGTACATACCTTATAATTGGAAACTAGTAGTAAAACAGGTAGGTAAGTAAGCTGTTATTATTTGACTCTTACAATAAAAATTGTAACTTATAATACAAGAAAATTTAAGAAAACTGCAAAAATCTTAAATGGGATATTTCGGTCAATATGACTATGACAAAATCACTTCTCTATGACCAAAATTAACATTGATTCACTGAGAAAATAATCACCATTGATTGACAGTTTTTATTGACACTAATGACGGTACTAAACGTTTCGTGATTGCTGTTTTCGATTAGGTTATATCGATTTCTTGTTTTTTTACGACTTCAGCTTAAATTAATTTTAATGAAGTTTATATCAAGTACCGTGTGGCGCCGGATTAAGAATAGCGTCACTCCGTTTCCTTCCGTGGAAGTCGTAGAAGGCGACTAAGTAATCAATTACCGGGGTCGGACAGCAGCGTCTTCCTGAGATTCCAACTGCATACTGCGATCGCCAACCCGCCTGCCAAGCGTGACGATTATGGCAAACCCCTCATGGTTATGAAAACCACGAGGGAGGCCTATGTCCTGCAGTGGGCGTCAAATGGCTGAAGATGATGATGATGATGATATCAAGTACCTACTTCAATAAACTATTAAAATACGAAAGAAAAATGAAAAGGAAATGAAAAATGCTTTATTTACCATCAGTTTTATCAGAAATACAGAACAGTGAGCCCTGCACTAGGAATCTCTGTAGGTATTGCAGATAGGTACTCGGAGTTTACACGTTCAGTCTGGCGTCAGTCAATTCCATAAGTCTGGTTAGACTGACGGCAGACTGATTGTCTATTCAATGGATTGATGGACTGATGGCCCAGACTGACCGGACGGATATTCGAATATTTTGATAAGTTTCGTCAGTCACGCACGGTTAGACTGACGGCAGACTGATCGTCTGAATGTGTTATCAGTCTCGCAGCAGCCAACGCCAGTCAACGCTAGGTCAGCACTCAGGTACTTCAGGCAGCATATTATAATCTTGAGGCAGCATGGAGGAGGATTCTCTTTTTAACAACCATTGTTTACACCACTTCCTCTTTTGGCGTTTTTTCATTGCCGTAGCTATTATTATTGCAACGCAGGCTTTTTTTTAAATCCATAATCATATACAAAGATCAGTGGTGCTGTCGTATTGGTGTTTTCGTTTGGACTGATGCAAAATCCATCAGTCTTGAGTGACCGTATAATACCTCGCCTAGCTACATCAGTCTGGCGTCGATCCGAGCTTGATCAAGGTCACGGACTGAACTGACGCCAGACTGAACGTGTAATCTCCGTTTGAGGGAGTTAACAAATAATAACTGAAGCAAAACTATGTAGAAACTAATAACAGAACAAAACCTTGAAAACTAAACAAAAAAAATCATAAATCTTCATGAATGGTGAAAGAACAATGCCTGCTGATTTTAAATCCATAATCATATACAAAGATCAGTGGTGCTGTCGTATTGGTGTTTTCGTTTGGACTGATGCAAAATCCATCAGTCTTGAGTGACCGTATAATACCTCGCCTAGCTACATCAGTCTGGCGTCGATCCGAGCTTGATCAAGGTCACGGACTGAACTGACGCCAGACTGAACGTGTAATCTCCGTTTGAGGGAGTTAACAAATAATAACTGAAGCAAAACTATGTAGAAACTAATAACAGAACAAAACCTTGAAAACTAAACAAAAAAAAATCATAAATCTTCATGAATGGTGAAAGAACAATGCCTGCTGATTATTTATTTAGACCGAGAACACGTTTCTAATTTTGATAGGGGCTTATGAACCTACAATAGAACACTAATAAATTATAAATAAATAAATAAAAGAAGAAGTAAATGACATCACAATCGAAACGTCTTTAGTTATAAAGTAAAGGTGTAATTACATTGCTACAAACCTATGTCAATGTTTACCTGCAGGCTGCAGTTTCGCCTGTGGCGATGGCGCCTAGCTTTTTGATATCATGATGTGTAAAGGTTTACTTATGTATAATCCGCACAGATAGTTTTGGCGGTAACGTGAATAAAACGTGATAGTCACAGATCGTTTGCATATCGCTTATACCGTCTTTACAATGTAGGTGAGTATCTACCTAATTGACTACTTTAGGAATAATTTACTACGCATCACGCTACAAAAATTACTCACAAATACCAAAAAGATTTGTGCGGACTATAGGTATAGTTAACAGTAACTTTATGATATATTCTTCGCAAGGTCGCCCATAACTAAGTAGAGTCCGTGCGGGTATAAAGGTAAATGTGCTGTTCAAGTTAACTTTTAAAAATCTAGCAATTAGATTTGACTAACTTATTGTAATTGCAAGAAAGATATTTCAAATTTAATTAAGCAAGTATTCATTTTACAGAATCTCTAATCATGCAACGAGGAAATAAGCCCACACGAAAGAAAGGTCAACCAGTGCCATCTACCTCTGACGTGAAATTACCCAAAATAGCAAAGTTGACGATGCCTGAAGATTTCAAAATTAGGACACATCCATTATTTTCCTTACCGGAAGAGGTTCTAAAATTACCACCACGTCCACAAAAGAAAAACTTATTTACTCCAGTGAAACCTAGAAGACGATCTAGTGGTATAAACTAACGGTCTTATTTATAAAAAACACGATTCCTTAAAACGCCGATTAAAATAGTCCATGGTGGAGATTTTACAAGGAAAAGTCTTAACCGCATAAACTGCCCCTTAAGAGTGCTTTAGAGGAATCATGGTTTTTTATAACTAAGGCCGTAATACTTTGAGTTTTTACATTGTATATTATTGCAATATCCAACTGGCAGGAAAATGTTGAAAAAAATACTTTAGAAGTTCGGGATTGTGAAAATTTTCGTTGGATTAACTTAATATTATTTTGATATTTGAAGAGCTGAAGTTGAAACATTTTGTATTTATTAAAAACCCTCGGTTAGCAAAATATTACTTAAAGCATTGAATTTTAAGCAGCTTAAAGGTACTGAATTCATAACAGATAATATTTATTATTGTTGATTCAAAGATACAAAAAATGATCAAAATAAAAATAAAACGGAAATTTATGTTAATGACATCACAAACGAAACGTCTTCAATTACATTGCTGTTACTATTTAGAGGATTAATTTATACTTGTTTTTCTTTTTCACAATCCCGAACTCACAATGTTTTAATATTTTTAATGTAATTCGTATCTTAAAACCATTTAACTATCTTAAAATCAACCCGTCATCTCCATTTTTATTGAAATTTAAATGAAATTTCATTAATGGTAATTAAATTTACAATACCAACTAAATTTATTTAAAATTAGGCTAGGGTTTTGTTAATAGTTTGCAGGTTTATACATACATTAGACACAATCATCAATTATTTTCCAATGAGTGCCCAAAGCAATTTTGGTAATTGTCTTTAATGTTAATTTGTTGTAGTTATGCAAAGCTTCACAGCGATGAGAAAATCAAGAGAAGAGTTCCGAGCTAAGTTAATGAAGCTAATTGTTCAGGCTGATGCTGATCAAGGTGGTGACGGTGACACCAATGCGATACCTAATGATGAAGAGAAAACTATGCTGCGTTATTATTATTACTTACGATACGGTATTGATACGATTCACGTCGCACCACTTGATAATAAAATAATATTGAGGTAATGTATAAGTAACCAAGCAAATTAACTGTTTACTAAAGTAGCTCTAATTTTAAAATTCCTTTTTATATTCGTTCAGCTTGCGGTTGTGATATCCTTTCCTTTTACTAGCAAAGGGTCTCCTAGTTGGGATCGTGATTATATTTTATATGTATATTGGTTTAACGGTTTCACTTACTTTTATTAATGTCGGGAAAGCCGACTAGTTATGACCTCGTCCGGAAGTCTTAATCATGGAGGAGAGTCGATGCGTTTCTTAAAAGTAAGTGAAACCGGTGTACCAATTATACAACGTGATTATATTGCGTGGAAATTATTTATTTATTAGTTAAAAAAAATATTGTTTTTAGAGTCCACAATCTGATTTCGTTGAAACTGAGAAAGTGGAAAGAGATTTTGTTTGCTTGCACTGATGAAATGCGTGAAGATTTCATGATGAGCATGAAAAAAGCGATAGTAGACTTCGTTTTGAAGGACCCGAATACAGTAAGCGTGTTTTGTTTTCCTGCTGCTTAAAATATTCGTTGTGAATGCACCTTTATTATCACCTGTCAAATTAGAATTCAGCACTTTGTTTTTGCTAAAATAGCTCTTATTGCAATGTACAAAGGGTGGTAAAAAAGCCGCAAAATTTTGAAATAGGTGAAACATAGTTGACCAAAGTTTTTTCATGAATGACACTTTCTGCTACAGGAAGAGTCTTTGGAAGAGGATATAACCCCTTTGAAGTTGGAATTGGCGAAGAAGGATGACGCGTGGAGGAACCGCTACGTTTTGGCAAGGAAATTCTTGCTCAAGAATCTACACTGTGTCAACCCGTGCGTTGCGCAGGTCCTACAGATATGGTGGAAACAGTTTAAGTAAGTATAAAATATTCCCGGGTAAGTTGTATAGTAACTAACTATGCGTTCTATATAGTGTGCTAAAGGTTGTATATACCTAGTGTGCGAAAATACCTCTCAGTCGATCTTAGGATGCTCCTTACAGACTTGCTGGTACTCTCGCCACTCGATTACTGTTGTGGAGTCTACGGGCCACGGCTCTATGAAAAAGCCGAGCGGGCAATACAAAGGGTAGAAAATGCTTGCGCCAGATTCTGCTTTAGAATTCCTAAATGTTCACACGTAACTACATATCTAAACCAATATGGTATTCTCAATATGAAAGCCATAATAGAAGAGAGCTGCACATTGCTTATTTGACCAAAAAAGTTATTTAGAGAAAGAACCCAAAATACCTCTTCGATAAATTATCATGGGTTAAAGACCTTAACAAATTAGACACACGATCTAAGTCCACAAATTTACTCGCTATGACCAAACATAAGGCCAAAGGCCCTGAGGGATGTTTCAAATATGCAAATTTGGAAGAATTTGCCACCGGCAGTTCGCTCAAAAATTGGACTAGCTTCATTTAAAACCATATTGAAAATTATCTTCTTGGACAAACAGAAATAACTGAGAATTTGAGACGTCCCTATAGAGAGATACTATATTTTATTATTATTACCTCTTGCAATTTACCTCGACACAAAGCACACACTTGCTTCTTAGCAGTACCTACCTACTATACTGAACCCAAGACCTTGTCGCAGGGCTAAGAGGCATGCACCCATTCATACATATACTCACACACTCATCATACTCATACACTCATACACACTCACACACACACACTTAGCACGTTTCTTATATGTATGTTTTTTTCTTTTAATTACCAGCAGTCAGGTGACTGCGAAAGTAAAGGTAGCTCTTTTGCAGACTTATTTATAAAAATTAAGTAATACATATTTGAGAACTTCCTTGAGCAAAACACTCTTAAAGCCCTAAAGAGCGGATTCTAATTTTATAAATTGGCCTGCTAATTTTTAATGTTCAGTTAATGCATAATTGTAATTTTTTAATTTATATCATTTTATATGTAATGTGTGCCTACCTGCCTTAACGCCTGCTCTAAATGTCAACCTAAGAGCAGGGGAATGCTGAAAACCAGTGTGTAACTAACACTGGTTCAGCTGGTTGGCTCAGCTAACATGTCGGCTACCACCAGGTAGCTGAGCTGTCCCCAATTACCAAAATGGTTAGACACAGTCCAAAAAAATGTTAATCTCTGCTATCATTGCTTTTTTAAATTGTTTGTGTTGTGGTAATAAACGATTTCTATTCTATTCCCTCTATATTTTTGTACTATGCAAAAGGTATTCTATCCTTTCATTTACTTATGGGTATGTAAGTTAATGAAAGGATAGAATATCGTTGGGATGGGTACGTCCTTGGATAGACACCTTCATAATCTCCTTGGCCTGCTTAGGGCCTCCTTACTTACTATCTAAAACTGGACCTACTTACACTTGCTATTCTTTGTATCTGATCTACCACTGACCTCCATAGTGACCATGGAGGTCAGTGATAATATCTGATCTCCAAATAACATTTTAAAAAATAAATTCTTACAAAAAAAAAACTATTTTTCGGTGTTTCAGTGACTTGAGGTTGATCAGCATGAAGGATATAATGACGACTCATGCAGCTTATGAACTGCAGGACTTCTGTTTTGTTTGCAAGAGGCACATTGAGGCTGCTGGCAACGTGCTTTCAATGCAGTGGATACCGACAGTGCAAGCAGTTTTTCTACAGGTCTATTTGATTATTATGTTTTTACGAATTTTTATCTTCTTTGAGCAAATGGCAGCTGAGGTTGGCCGTTGTAATGAAAACATTTGCCAAGGCTTCACTAGATAGGTACCTAAGCTTCAGACAAACGTTTCAAGCCAAAATGGGTTTCAATCGAGATTATTTTTATTTCCATGTGGAGCGTATTTGTTTGTTTATCAAACCTGTCAAAGCACCCATGTTATAAAGGTGAAATGATAAATGGGGGGAAATTAAAAATTTTCATGTTTTTTTTAGGATTCCGTACCCGAAGGTTGCAAAGAGAAAGAAAGAAAGAAAGGGAAACATTTATTGCCAAATTGCCAAACAGGACCCTATTACTAAGACCTCACTGTCCGTCTGTCTGTCTGTTTGTTTGTCCGTCTGTCTGTCTGTCACTAGGCTGTATCTCATGAACCGTGATAGCTAGGCAGTTGAAATTTTCACAGAGGATGTATTTCTGTTGCGGCTATAGCCACAATTACTAAAAACAGAATAAAATAAATATAAGGGTCTCCCATACAACAAACGTAATTTTTTTGCTCGATATTAATAACGGCAACAGGTAGACGCTTGATATATTCACAGAATAATTAAATTAAAATAAAATATATATTTAAGTGGGGCTCCCATACAAAAAACCTGATTTTTTGCCGTTTTTTCTCCATCTTTGTTTCTAATGTTGTATAGATAATGGTACGGAACCCTTCGTGCGCAAGTCCGACTCGCACTTGGCCGGTTTTTAAATTTAGCTAACATTAAAAATGTAGGTATATACTTTGTACTATTCCCAACAAAACAGTATTTTATTCATTCACGAATAGGATATTAGTTGACAGTGTGGAAAAAAAAGTATTAATTATATATTCGTATAAATTATGAGTTCTAAAATGGCATTATAACTAAAAAAAAATCGATCTTTTATCCAAAAAACAAGGATAAAACTTATTAATTTTGTATCTGTGACCATTTTATCGAAAACGGTCTGGATTGGCCGAATCTATGGTCACGTCACAGGTCAGTAAATACAGTCAAATTTAGAATCCCCAAAATTCTCAAATTTTTCAAGGAACCTATAGTAGTACACTTATTTGCTTTTCCACGCCATATTTAAAAGTTGCGATCTGGTTGCACCTACTTCATGGCGTTAACAAATTTCGACTGCCTCGTTGGTCTAGCCGTTAAGGCGCTTAGCTACCAACACAGGGGTCGTGGGTTCGATTCTCACTGGGGGCCGCTACAAATTTGTACAAATGGCCTCATTCTGGGTGTATTTCCATGTTTGTGACGTCCTTGCTTGAACAAAGTCATCGACATAGCCCACCGAGTTAGCGTGCTGAAGTGGCAATGGGCCAGCCATATCATCCGAAGAACTGATAACCGATGGGGTAGACGAGTTCTTGACTTGAGACCGCGGGCCGGTAAACGTAGTGTAGGATGTCCTCAGACTCGGTGGAACGATGACCTTCGCAGGGCGGCTGGCAAGAGCTGGATGAGAGTAGCCAAGGACCGTTCTCAGTGGCGTGCTATAGGAGAGGCCTATGTCCAGCAGTGGACAAGCGTAAGCCGATGATGATGATGATGATGACGTCCTTGCCTGGTTACCATAATCATTCAGCCACAAGTAGTCCACTGCCTGACATAGGCCTCCTCCATGGATTCTGAGACTGATTGGAAGCGGCCTGCATCCAGCGTCTTCATGCCACTTGGATGAGGTCTCTCCATCTTGTGGCTGGTCGGCCTACGCTGTGCTTGCCGATATGTGGTCTCCATTCGAGAAATTGTCGGTCCCATCGGCCATCAGTTCTGCGTGCTATGTGCTTCTCCCACTGCCACTTCAACTTACTAATCCGCTGGGCTATGTCGACGACTTTCGTTCGTCTACTTTTTTCTATGGAGTCGACATTTTTCCTAGTGAGTTGGCGTTTGTTTGCTTACTGACCAGTAACGTCACTGATTTCTGTGCGACTCTATATTGCCCAAGATAGCGTTTTGGCGGCTTATTTTAAAAGTGAACTTTTATTGGCTTTTAGAAGAAATACACGAAAGAATTTAAAATTACAACTTTCTGAGCACTCAATGAACACCAACAAAAAAATTGAAATTATTTTCAGAAACCTGTCAAATATTAATAATAATAATGTAGCTGATTTGCCGCTGTGCCCAGAAAACTTTACTGGTTATTGGTCCATGACATTAGTTTTTCAGCTAAAGCACCAAATCAGCACAAATATTCGTGAATATTTTAATAATAACGAACAAAATTCTAATAAATAAATATATAAACTGAAAATTTTAAATTTTCAGTCTCACTAAGGAGCAATAGACACTGACTTCCAATATACCACATAACTTTTTACTAATATATACAGCTATAATCTGGTATACTCACTGATTGATTGATTATAATCTATACGTTTTCTCAAAAACTATAGCACTTACGTAAAAGTGGTTTATAAGAAAGTTGTAAGAAACGTATGAATTACAGCCATCCTATGAAGCCGATTTTTTATTTTCGAACGCGTCGATTAGCCGCGTACTGACTGGGCGAGCAGCCTCGGGCGCATGCCGCGCCACGATTGCCGCGCGAGGCAGCCTTGTGTTACTTATAATTTGTCGCGCGAGGAAAGACCGAGCCAGTTTTGCTCAAGATCGCCATGAAGCCGCACGTCCGGAAAGCTATCGCCACCACTGTCTTTCTAAAAATACTACAGCTTGTAAAGAAAAACAAAACGGTCACCTGAAGGTTTTCTTTGAGTCAGCTATTGGAATCATCCCTTCCTGACTTATCTTTCTCTGTGCATCTTCTCTTAGTCCTCTATTAGTATAATCGGGACATTGCGCATCTCAAAGTCGTCTATATTCACCGTATAGTTGTATCAATTTAAGGCATTGTTCTTTATCCATGACGCTAACCTGCGACGAACAAGCGAGGCGTAACAACCGTCTTGAGTGAGCGCGGCAAACGGGCTGAGGCGTCTTTGAGCATGGACAAAAACCGACAACGCACGGCTCCGGCCGAGGCACGTTCGCACGAGGCTGGACATGCATTTTCCTCGGGCAAGGCAGGTACTGACTGACCGAGGCTTTGCCTCGCGAGGCTGCCTCAGTCAGTCAGTACGCGGCTAATGAACCAACTTTTTTGTTTACCAGCCGGTTTGAAATTTGGTAGATATAGGTAATCTTTTGGCGAACCGAAATGGAAAAATATTCAGGTGTTCGAAATCCATAATACCGGCGCCAATATGGCCGCCCGAAAACCCTCCGGCCACTTTCGAAACCAGTTTTGAAAAACACTGGTCGGCAACAAAATCCTCCTTTACATAAAAATATGTTCAGTATAAAGATTTTAACGTGCTGAATCTAGATCTTCTTTCTGTTTTATGCGTAGATATACGTAGATATATTCTTTACGAATTTTTTTAAATAGCTTAAATTTTGCAAGTTTTTAGAAGTTTTGCGAGGTCCTAGGCCGAACGCCGCGTTGAGCGAAGCTCGAAGCGGCTGGAGGAAGGCTACATCTATGGTTACACCGTAAAAAGAACTTTTTCAGTTGCTGAGGCTGCCCCAAGTGAAAAAAGTTTTTAGCTTAGGTACAATTTGCTATTATATTGTGGGTATGGGATAAATTCTAAATTCTTAAATTTGTGTTGTTGCATATTTAGCATCTTTCCTTTCTTTCAGGGACACAAGAAGAAGCAAATACCACTTTCCAAGCAAATCACAAAAATGAGGCACTTCTATAACTGCTTGGCTTGCATAATGACCTACAATCTTCAGACTCTATGCCTGAAGTCTATGGCTGAGTTTACGGACTATATCATGGATGTTGGGGTAAGTCATCTAAATACGCACATAAGACCAGTTACTTTACTTTTATTACTTAAGTAACCTGAAATGAGAATAAATAATATTAACAACTAATAATGTCTCTATACGACATTGTTCGGGTCTCAAACTAGGATACTCTGTGATATGTTAATCTGACATCCATCCAGGTTGAGGCCATTTGATGGGAGTCAAAGTACGGGATCGAATCCAAGACTTTTGGTAGCCAACAAGGCGGTAGTCAGTGTCTTAGTAGTCATGGTCATGAGTCCCAGGAAGTTTAAAACAACCATAGGAATTCAATCACAATTTTATTTTTTACTAGCTGTGCCCGCGACTCCGTTCGCGTACATTTCGATTTTTACGAAGCAGCATTTGTATGGGGGCCACGTCTTATCATAACTGGAGCTAGAATTTAAATAGCCTATCCTGTGTCCCAGATGTCTATATGTTTTTATACCAAATTTCATCAAATTCGGATAATTGGTTTAAGAGTTATGGAGGAACATACATACATACACACATACAGAAAAAAATTCTAAAAATCGTGAAATTAGTTTCAGTATCATATATTGAGCCTATAAACACAATATCTCTGAAAACAAACTAACTTACTCCATGACCGACCCTTACAGATTTATTATTAGTATAGATTCTGCTAATTCTTCTCAATCTTGCCTTTATTTTCATATTACTGGTTATAATCAGCACATTTCTGGACTTTCTTTAGAAAGTATAATTATGTTATGCCTAGACGAGTATAATTATGTCCCACAGCAGGGCATAGGGCCTTATCTCAGAGAGAGAGAGAGAGAGAGAGAGAGAGAGTATGGGCTTGATTACCACGCGTGTCCACCTAAATTACAGGCGGAATTTTATAATTCAGTTTTCGTCTTTTTAGTGGTCTAATCAAGGCTTCATCATCAACCTGGCGTTCCAAAACGAAGCTCTCGAATTTGATCCGCCATTCAAGCTGTTTAAAGATCAAATCTGTTTGCTGTATGAAGTCCTCATGGATGCGTGCAGACAGACAATGAGATTAGAAAATGCGCTGTATCAAGATTATATTTGTCCAGGGAAGAGCATGCTAAAGGTATTCAGACGTAAACATTTTACACACCTCTTTCATTTGGATCTTTTGCCAAGTACCTACCTACTTCTTTTCATTTTTAAATTATATCTGATCTCTTGAATTCATTCACATTGATTCACAGCCGACAATAGACCAAGATCTTGTCGATAGCTACAAGAAACGTGTGGCTGATCTAGTAGCTGAACAAAGGATAGGCCCGGAGTTAAGAGTGCAGGATTTTGATGACTACATCTGTCTTCTTAATGGGGAAGTAAGTTTTGCAGTCCGTATGAGAATTTGTTTTATCCATAAGTACAGTCTGTTAGCTTTTAGAATACACCTCGGCTACTATCGAATAGAATCGGATATATTCGTGTAATAGAAATATCGGAACTAATATGACACTTAATTTCAAAATAACTTTTCAAAATAGGGAAGAAAAGTTTTACCTATATACAGAGCATGCAGGAAGTAGTATTACACTCGTGTGCTTTCGGCGGAAACCGAAGCCCTAGATCCCGAGGTATATTCTAAAAGCTAACAGACTGTAATGCATGGTGATAAAGGTTGATTCATATATTGTTCCTATGGTGCTTTTAAGTTTTTGAGATTAAGTTCTCGATGCAGCCCACTGCCTTCCATGCTTTGTAGCGCTTGATGAAAGCTTTTATATGCGCTTAACACTTTTATCCCCTTTGTTGAGTTGCTTTAACGTGAAAAAAAGATATTTATAGGCCTGCTGGTGTGTTGCATATTCTCGTATTTTACGCCAACACACACATATATAATATACTCACGCTTATATCCCGAGGCGGAGAGCCAGATTTGTTCATTCATGAACATTCATCAGCGCTGCATGCACGCACGCCGGTTTCGGGAACTTTTTATCTTGCCCTTCGCTAATACATCTCCTATTTGGTTAACGTATTTCCACCTGGGACATCCCTTGCCGGCCTTTCCGCCCACATTTGCTCGATATACATCTTGCGCTTCGCTTTTTATTTATACTTTCCTCTTCCAAATACTCCTGACCCTAACTTTCCACCACGCCAATAGTCGCAGGAAAAAGTAACTAACTTCATCAACGCGGACCCAGAGAAGACGTTTGAGCAATACTGCGAGGAGTCTATGAAATATGTCGAGCTGACGAAGGAGATTCCGGCCAAACTTGAGGGCACCATCACCATAGGAATGTTCCAGATGCAACGCGGCGATCTGATCACGTCTCTTCGGGGACAGGCTGCCAGACTGTCTAATTTGCTGCTGAAGACCATGACGGAGACTTATCAGGGTATTATTAAAAAGTAAGTGCTATTGAACCGGATTAGTCAGTTGATCTCATCGGGTATTAGATCCAGTTCAATCGGCCGATACAAAGATAAGATAAGAATATTCTTTATTGTACCCCAGAGTACACGACATACAAAATAGCAAAGATAAATAGTACAATTGGCGGCCTTATTGCTAATAGCAATTTCTTTCAGACAAAATTTAAAGACAACTAGATATAGGTAATTAGTCTAAGGACACGACTAACGATACCAAAATCAATTATTTTCCAGCAAGTATGTAGGTACCACTTTTGTTACTAGGCAGAGTAGTTAATAGCTCCACCAACCTGCTGTACCTAGTAAGTCTAAAGACACCAATTAATGTTGTACGAAGTACCTACCTACGAACACGCTAAATAAGTTCCTACTTTAATTTCCAACCCCAAAAGAACAAAGCTGCACTTCTATTTAAGATCTCTGCGATACATGGTGATGATTTAACCAGCCTCCTTTTTTGCCAGACATTTTCAACTCTATTGGCAGTCTTGTTATCATTACAGTATCTACGAAGAATACAACATGATCGCCACTACACTTCTGACCCCACCTGCCGACACCGCAGCTCTGATGGAGCTGATAGCCTACATCAAGAAAGTCGAGGATGTCCTTGTCGACGATATGGAGGACAAACTACGTAACGTCTTGCGTTACATCATTTTTCTGGGAGACTATACCACGTTTTCACCACTGGAGCTGAAAGCGAACAATCAGACGTTCCATTGGTTAGTTGTGTTAGACTACACTGTAGACGAAATGTGGGGTAAAGTTTGGGGTGTTTACTAAAGCGTAATTTGTCTATAGTGTGACAACGACAGTTTACTGTAAACTATGGAAATGGATCTCTTTATCAGAACTAAGTTGATTGACATAGCTTATAAGATTAGCAAGTTGAAGTGGCAGTGGTCGACGGGGTACAAAAGGTCTCAAGTGGAGTCTACGAACTGTCGCAGCATGGGATGTCCATCAGCTCGATGGACCTACGATCTGAGGCAGATTGTTGGAGCGGCTGGATGAGGGTGGCCGAAGACATAGAAGTGGCGTGCCTTGGGAGAGGCCCATATCCAGCAGTGGACGAGTACGGATTGATGGATTGATGCAAATGGATGGCAATACGATGACGCAATGGATAAATACGTAGTGGGTTGATAGTGAATGGTGTTTCCGCTTTTTGATATTAGGATCACAAACAAAGGTTTCTAGGAAACCCACCTTTTACCTTCGAGTTGTAGTGACGTCACATCTCCCTTCATTACGGAAACAAAATGCCGGTGCCGTATTCCTAGGATACTCGTGAAAGCGAACGGACCTGATCCAAGTCCTTTAAAACTCTTGGTATAAGGTTAAAATTTATTTCGTCTGCAGGTACTTTCGTATGTCAGGAATCATTGAGGAAAGCAAAGTAATCGTCGAACAAAAGAGAGTCGAATACCAAGAACTGCTCAAGGTAAGTTCCCAGTTTTCAACTAGCCGTGCACGTTCATCAACAGCAATTTATACCATATTCCCGCTTATGTGTAAAGTGATTAGAATGAATGTTATTACTCGAGGTTTGGTACTGTGTTTGCAGGTCCGCATTGCTAAATTCCTCGAGGACTTGGAAATAATGGAGACACAATGCAACGAGCTGCAGTACTGGGGCGAAATTGAAGAGCTGCAGAAATATGTCACGCGCGCGCATCGACTCGACGAGAAGTACGCTCCTTTGTTTACGGTTTCATAGTAATCTCTCCTTACATCATTTCTCGTTTGGCATTGTATAAAGAAGGCTGTGAATCGTTTAAGGAATAGACACCTGGAATTAATAGGGGTTAAAGTATGAAATTGCCGTTTTATTGCAATAGGTTCTTTGAATTGACATAGAATCTTCATGGTTTGAGGTTTTCGAATGAAACTTTTTTCAAATGGTTTCTGTGATGTTCTTTTTTTAAAAAATGTGAAACATTTGAATATCGACTTTCAATTGTTTTTGTTATTAAATTTAGACAAGAAAGATGGATACTGCGAAAATTCGAGTGATTTTTGAATACGAGTTCCGACGCGGAACTAACGCGGCAGAAACAGCCCGCAATATCAATGCTGCGTTTGGAGAGGGGTCTACTAATGAACGCACCGTGCGATTTTGGTTTAAACGCTTTCGTGATGGAAATTTCGACTTAAAGAACGAGCCACGAGGAAGACCGCCCACACAGGTGAATAACGATGAATTAAGAGAGATAGTGGAAGCCGACCCTAGTCAAACTACCCAGGAATTAGCGGCATGGTTTAACGTTACCTTACCCACAATATTGACTCACTTGAGTCAAATCAATAAAATAAAAAAATTCGAAAAATGGGTGCCTCATAATCACTCGAATTTTCGCAGTATCCATCTTTATTGTCTAAATTGAATAACAAAAACAATTGAAAGTCGATATTCAAATGTTTCACATTTTTAAAAAAAGAACATCATAGAAACCATTTGAAAAAAGTTTCATTCGAAAACCTCAAACCATGAAGATTCTATGTCAATTCAAAGAACCTATTGCAATAAAACGGCAATTTCATACTTTAACCCCTAATATATTCTTTAAGTCCTATTCACTAAGGCAGTATGCCTAACTCAGCAAGTGGCAGCTGAATAGCCTAGTCACTATCTTTAATAGCGAATACGGGAATGAAACGGATAAGTTCCTATATGGCAGCGCAAAAGTTAGCCCTCCTAGGATCGATTCTTTGACCATAATTGAATTGCGTGTACATATTCGGCGAGTGCAGACGATACTAGGTAGTGCAAGTCGTTCTTTAGTTGAGTTTGATAGATACGCTCGCCTTTGTTTTTGACACCACATCTCGCCTACATACGCTGTATGTACCTATGAGTCAAGCGTCTTTCTAGCTAACTAGTTCAGTCAGAGATCAGTTGATCTCTATCTGCTGTTTTGCTTTCTCTATGACTATTAGTAAATGAACGACTAATGAATGTTTACGAAGCGAGAGAGGTCTGTCGTGGCATATCTGCAGGATCCCTTCAGAATACAGGCGTGAGTATATGTAATGTTTACTAATGCCCGGTTCCTATAGTTAACGTATCGTTGTTGGTAATCGGTAACTTATCCTTAACAAGCGTCTCGTAACTTGAATAGCTGGTTGTTTTTAAAAAAGTTATTAGGTACTTTACAAATTGTTATCTCCATACATTTATCCTACGGTACGTTATTCGAAACCGTTTTTAAGAGAAGACATTTAGACCATCCGTAAGCGAAACGAGTCGTTCTTGAATATAGGAACCGGTTATAAATGCGCTTGCAACCGATCGAGCAGTCAAATAGCCTCCTCGGAAATGGATAGTAATATTTTTACACTGCTGGACTATGTCCAGCAGTGGACTTCTTGTGGCTGAATGATGATGGTGATTTTTACACTGACACCGTAATATTTTTACACTGACACCGAACATATTCACCAGGTTATCGATTGGCCTGCAAAGAATAGACCAATTTAACGAAGAGGAGATGTCGTTCGGCTATGAAATGTCCCAATACCCGAAGCGCAAGCAAATCTACGACCGCCTGGTCCCCTTCAAGAGGCTTTATGACGCTTCAAGCGATTTCCTCGCTAAGCTGCACAACTGGCTGACGTCAAAGGTAGGTGGTACCTTTTAAGTTTTGGCAAGTGTGATTTTTTCTATTGGAACTTTATTCCAATGTGGTAAGGTGTAAGATAGGTTATTGTTTTTTTTTGTCATTGAATTCGATAGCGAAGACCTTATAGTCGTGGGATTTTGGGTTCGATCCCCGGTTTCACATTAGAACAATGAGTTTACGTTAACTTGCGGAAGCAAATATTTATATTAAACTGCCATCTGCTTCCTCCAAGAACAGGATTTTCATACTTCGGAGATTTGTGTGTTCGGATAATACTATGTAATAACTCCCACATAGCACAATTACTTGTCCTGATCCCTATGCTATGCTAACCAGGCAAGGACATAGAAACATACTAATACAAGCAGACTGAGGACATTCGTACAAATCAATTTCGGCGGCCTTCGGTGGGAATCGAACGACGACCTCTGTTTCGGTAGTCAAGCGTGTTACCGGTAGACCAACGCAGCAGTCAATAGCATCCCTTGTGCACAAGGTCGGCAGCTTCGACCCCGAGGAGGTTGAGGGGGACGTGGGCTACTACTACAAGATCGTCTACAAGCTGGAGAAATCGTTCACGGAAGTTCCTGAGGCTCACAGGCTTGCTGTTTCAGTGAGGTATTAGAAATTCAAATTATTTATTGCCACTAAGTGTATGTACAAAAATTCTAAGCCATAAAATAGAGTACTTGGAAACTTAGCTACCATTTACAGGTATTGTACCTAGTAACTTATTTGTTAGAGTAGGAACATTTACCATGAAACCTTAGAAATTATGCAAACTACTTATTTATGTACTAATCACGCAAAACTCTCAGTGTTATTTATGATAACACAATTCCTTAAAACACTCCTTAGATGCAGTTCAAATAGTCTGTGGTAAAGATTAAGACGTAGCCACATATTAAGTATTTGAACTGCCTTTGAGGAGTGTTTTGAGGAATCTTGTTTTCATAAATAACAAACGTGTCTTAAAAAATAATACAGTTCCTACACTCGTGCTATCGTAGCCAAAAGGATATATTATTTTTCTGCAACTTTTTCGTCTAAAATGGCCAGAGGCGCCTTATTTAGCTGCTCGGCTCCTAAGGAAATAACAGAACAATAGCGGCTATTTGTTTATCCATGAGCTCACAGTGAAATGCATCGTCACATAGGCGGGTGTTTGCTCCTTCTTGAGTCAGCCTCGTCATAGCGGTTAGTCCCCTAGTAGGTACGAATGTATTTGGCTGTCATCGTTGGTTTGGTAACACAGAGCAGTAGGTACCTATAAGTATTTCATTTCATTCAGCTTTGGTGTATATGTTACAGTCAAAACTCTTAAACGGTCAAAACTAGTAGTACATGTAAAAATAACCGTTGACACCTGAACACACAAACCTAACATGGAAAGAAGTAAATCAGGCCAATGCGGGACTATTACCCGCGCCTTAAGCATACCCCTTCTTACTCTCTCTGAATGTGAAAGCTGCAGGTCAAATCTCGCCTTGGCCCGAAGAAAATAATTCCATGTCAAGCTCGTTGGCGTAATTTTGTCCAGAGAGAAGATGGACGACTTCAAGACGCACATGCCGATAGTGCAGACGCTGGGCAATCCCGGCATGAAGGCGCGCCACTGGGAGAAGATCTCCGACATCGTCGGCTTCCCCATCATCGTGGATGAGGACCTCACCTTAGAGAAGGTAGAGGATTGCTTACTCTACAGCAACGTTATTAGGCTATGGAACGTTTACAAACAACTTCGTTTATTTTACGGAACCGCATATCAAAATATCGAGTTCAAGACGGTACGTCCACCCCAACGCTTACCAACGAGCACCCTTCTGGTGTTATCCATTGTCGCTAATACAGTCCACCCAGTTGCCGCTCCCGCCGCACCATATTTTGGTTACTTCAAGCTTATTTGGGTACTATCCTATCCCACTACTTTAATCCAAAATAATATTTGAACTTCTGTATTATGTGTAATTATATGGTGAGTTTTCCACGGAAACCTTGGGTTCCGCGGAATCTGCTTTAGAAATCACTGCTCTGCAGGCATTCGTGGTCGAAGTGTTTTGCTCGCAATCGAGCAAACTAGTTGCTGTGCAAGCCTATTAATCTAGTCGCAACTTATCCGACCGCGATTTAGGCACCTCAGCTGATTTTGTTAAGATGAATAATTTAGATGCAGCCCAAGATTTGTGACCGGTGCAGGTGGTAGCCTAGTGGGTACAACATTGGACTCGGAAGCGAGAGACCCAGGATCGATTCCCAGTGCGGCCATGTACCTGTGACTTTGTTTTCTAAGCTATGCTGATGAATAGGTGACTGAGTTTCCCCCGGTTTCTCGTACACTAACAAGCTGTTAATCTACTGTTAACAGCTGTCAGTGGTTTTTTTGTATGCACTTGGTCAATTGACAACTGTTGACAGCAGATTAACAGCATGATTGTTAGTGTAGGTACGAGAAACTGGGGGTAAGGGTGTTTGGCGATTACTTTTTAAGTCAAGTATCAGATTACTCCACTATTACTTCAGCAATGACCAAACAGTGTTGAACTCTAGAACCCACGTAAAACAGGCTATCGTGTTCATATCTTATTAAGTAATAGATACATTTTCCGTGTGGCGCCGGATTAAGAATAGCGTCACTCCATTTCCTTCCGTGGATGTCGTAGAAGGCAACTAAGGAAATAAATTACCAGGAGACGGGGAGCAGCGTCTTCCTGAGATTCCAACTGCATACTGCGATCGCCAACCCGCCTGCCAAGCGTGACGATTATGGCAAACCCCTCATGGTTATGAAAACCACGAGGCAGGCCTATGCCCTGCAGTGGGCGTCAAGTGGCTGATGATGATGATGATGATGAATACATTTTCGTGTACTTTAAAGAGTTCTTAATCAACATATCTGATCGGTTGCCTTTCTCATTGGTTGACGTCATTATACGTGCTTATGTCCGCATTTCGCGTAGGTGATCGATTTCAACCTCGTGGAGTACATTGACAAGTTCGAAACGATCTCCGAAGCGGCTACCAAGGAGAACAACCTGGAGAAGGCATTGGACAAGATGATGAAGGAATGGGCCGATCTCAGCTTCGAGATCTTACCTTACAAGTGAGTTCTACTATTTTTAAACCCAATTCTGGAATTAATTTTGTGGCATGATTCCAACTAGGTCTACCTTGATCCGGTATGTTTAAGCATGGTAAGTAGAGTCTGAATCCACCCCGACAGTTCATCTCTAATTTATTGGTGCAAATCGGTGAATGAAAGTAAACCTTTGTGAGTTGAAATTCGTGGAATATTTTAGATCTTACGCAGAGTTAACTCCATAATACATATCATCTTGTGCAGTGACCCGACCATTCTATGGGTAAAAGTGTGGCCTTGGTTTGTAACGCGTCATGTGCAAGTTGTGACGTCATAGTTTGAATCCGATTTGTATGGCGCGTTTTTGTACCACGTGACTATATTGACTTTTCGAAAGGTTATATAAAAGGGGTTAGTCGTAGATAAAAAAAACCACGTTTATTTTTCTTTTTGACATGATCTCTCCGATTATATTAAAATATTCTTATTGCAAGTTCTCCATTGTTACAAAATTGCAGTGCCCTTGCAGGGCTCATGTCATGGATATATTTCTTATTGCAAGAACTGTTGCCCACATGAAGCAATAAACTGATTTGATTTGATTTGATTATTAGACAATGGATAGAGATTTGACACCTTTCTTCACGTATCTGGTTCTGGTATTGTCTGTTTTACTTTTTTTTCAGAAGTGTGTCGAAGGGCGTTCAGTAATGAGCCAAATAACCGTCTTGGGTCAGTAATAATAAGGACTATTTTCCCGCAGAGATACCGGCAGCTACATTCTGTCGGGCGTCGATGATATTCAGTTACAGCTGGATGACCACATCGTGAAGACGCAAACCATGAAGAATTCGCCTTATATCAAGCCCTTCGAAGAGATCATTGTGTGAGCATTTAGAAAAATATTGGTTTTATAATGAACAAAATTTAGAATTTGAAATATTAAATCGGCAAATATCAGTGACAAAAAGTCAAAAACATAAAATCCCTGATATATTTTGCAAGAAGTTCCTACGATAGTCGATAGATACTGCTGCGTTTAAAAAAAAAAAAGGCTGAACTTTAGAAATAACAAAAAAAAAAGCCCCGGCTACTGACCATTAACTACCCGGTGGAAACCAATTTCACCACATATTGTGAGTTAGCTGAGTTAACCTGGTCCTGTCTAGTAATTCACGCTTAGCAGTCGTATGTTTTGATATTTTTAGGGTTCCGTAGTCGTTAAGGAACCCTTCTAGTTTCGCCATGTCCGCCCTTTTGTAAAGCAGATAAAACCCCCTCTTTCTACGGAACCCTACAATGCGCGTGGCCCAACACGGCCTTGGCCGTTTTTTTTATTTCAGTTTTTGTCATGTTGCAAGAGAGAATCACCAAAAAGATCATTACTAAAGGCCTTACTCTTAGTATCTGCTTCCACCAGCGACTGGGAAGGCAAGTTGGTGCTCCTCCAAGAGATCCTGGACGAGTGGCTGAAGGTCCAGGCGACCTGGATGTACCTAGAGCCCATCTTCTCGTCGCCCGACATCCAGCAGCAGATCCCGGAGGAAGGTCGTCGTTTCAGCGCTGTCGATAAGGTATATTGATAAGATATTGGCTCGACAGGAGACGACTGTTTGACTATTGGAGTAACGATTATGGTTTTGCTTTAGTAATTGTTCAAGTATTACTAACCATTTTATGAGATTAGGTATATACTTATACAGGGATTTTTCTACAATATGCATCTAAAACATGTCGGTTAGAGTTTGTCATTTACAACTTTTGTTCTTGGTCAGAAAAATTTTGTTAAATTTTCCATATAAAAAAAAATACTTATATACATTTTTCGGATATGAAAAATACAAGAATCGTAAGCGTTTTTCTGCTTTGTGGTTACGTTGTTTGATAAAAAATGCTTTAAACAATATGTGAGTAGTATGGACATTCATCTATGTAGGAAAATCATATAGTGAAAGCTGCGGTATCGGTAGAGCACCTCAAGAGCGAATTTAATAAAGTTATGGCAAAGCAAAGAATTGCTCATTTTATAAATAACCTTCTATAACTAATTCATATCGAGACTATCTAAATGTTTCGTTTTAACTCATTTCGCGCTCTCGCCTCCTGCTTCTTTCGAGCACCAAGGACTTTGTGAAGTTGCGTACGTTTATTTACCAATACCACTCTCTTAACGTCAAGAAAAACATCGTGAAGGAACCTGAATATCTGAAGTGTTCATAAACCTCAGAACTTGAAATTGCATCCGTGCTTGGAGAAGGTAATACCCAGCGGACGCCTATGGGGCTGCTTATCCTTTTTACCATCATTATCAAACCGTCAAACTCTCTCCAATAGATGTGGCGCGAGATAATGAAGGCCGCCTTCACGGAGCCCCGTGTGCTCGACGTCATCACCATAGAAAAGATGCTGGACCGCCTCAGGAAGTCTAACAATTTGCTGGAGATGGTGCAGCGTGGACTCAACGCGTACCTCGAGAAGAAACGACTGTACTTCCCGCGCTTCTTCTTCTTATCCAACGACGAGCTGCTTGAGATTCTGTCCGAGACCAAGGACCCTATGCGGTGCGTTGCAAGACCTGTATTAGGTGCCAAACGAAGGAATTATGTATGTCACGAAACGTGAGAGCCTCTCTGGCCTAAAGGAAATATTAGAGATGAGCCTGTTTTTTTGTCCCTGATGTTTTCTGGACTTCGATCGTATTTCAAAGAAATAGTTTATTTGCGTCAAGGGAAAGCGTGTCTAAAATGAAATAAACCAAGGGACGGTTTCACGTTGGACGATAACCGTAATTGCTGGACATCGTTGGACTACTATTTTTACAACGTTGATAAAAGTGGTAACGTGTGAATGAAAAAAAAATGGATTAGTAAATTTTTATAAAACTGCCACTCCGATGATGTGTCGTTACGGTTATCGTCTATATATTCCATTTTAGACACGCTTTCCTTGAAATAAGATCAAATTCAAGAAACTGAAATCAGGGATTGGTTTTTCATGAATTAATTAATTGTCAATGAATAAATCAGTGTCTACTTGTCTAGTAAATAATGTACATATTTTTTTATGTTTTTCAACGATCTGTCAGGATTGTGGCAAGTGGCCCTGGTCTCTGCCTACCCCTCTGGGGTTAGGCGTGAGTTTATGTCTGTATGTACGTATGCTCAACGATTTTCATACTCGGCAACCAGAGAAAAGGGCAGTTACAGGGCAAGTGATTCTTTTTCGAAGCAATCTAAACTGTCCAATACCGTTATTGTATAGGTACGCCGAACCTATTTTCCAATCCCATCAGTGTCCAGCCTCACCTGGATGAATCAATGACTAGATATATTATAATGCGGGGTTCTTATATGCCAGGCGTGTTGGAGAAGAAAACTGCAACCACTCTTGCGGGGAACACCACTGGGTCCTCGTTTAATGTGCACACAACGAAAAGAGTACATAAATCAGGGGCCTGAAGTCGGATATCCCTGTTTTCACAAAGAAACTACAAAAGAAATTACAAATAGCGAGTCGGGCGGCAGCGATTGCGTTTTTTTGACAGACCCGTATGCCCAGAGGGCGCTAGCGGGGGTGAGGTTGCGGGACCCGGGGGCGGCGTACGGCTGCGTTCTATCTCATTTATTACAATATCTTTTTTTCCCTATTTGAACGATTTTAATATTCGGTAACCAAGAAAAAAGGGCAGTTACATAACTGATTCTTTTTCCGAAGCAATCCAAACCGTCAAAACAGCGTTAGCGTGTAAGGACTCTCAACCTATTTTCCAACCCCACCAGCGTCCAGCCTCACCTGAAGAAGTGCTTCGAGGGCATAGCGCGCCTCACATTTACGGGAGACATGGTGGTCACACACATGCGGTCGTCCGAGGGCGAAATTGTGCTTCTGACGCAGACTATCAACACCAACGCCGCTAGAGGACAGGTATGTACCGGCAATGTGTGAAAAACTGCTATTTTCTAGGAGGAGCCCCTGGAAAAAGGGCCTTGAAAAGTGGTGGTCTATTACATGACTACAGTAACCCAACATCCTGTGGCGGACTTAGACAATTCTGGAGTTGGCTTCCCCCCTAGCTGAAAACTAAAATATGGCGATTTTGTTACTGACATTTGTGAACTTGCAGTCTGTAGCAATCCCAACAATAACGCAACGAAGCCATAGTGTCTGAGATGTGTCCGTTCTGAGAAGATGCCTAGCTACCGAAATGACTGTTCTTAGACAAAAAAACAACTAAATGTTAAAAAACTACAAACGCACCGAGGCACCTTAAATCAACACCCCAAAAACAAAGTGCTCAGTGGTGTACAGGTTTGACCTACAAATCTGAATGCATTCCCGATGGATTCTCGTTGAAAGACGCCCCAATTTTTTTTGCAGTGTTTTCTTTTGTCGCTCGATTTTGTACCGCGAATCAATAATATGTTTCAAAGTGATTGCTCAGTGCGAAACGGTGCATCAAATTATCTCATTATTAAGTATACTGTTGTTATTGTTAAATTCTCATCCTGGTGTACATACAATAAAGAATATAGTTCTTTTATATTTTAAGTGACTGATTTTTCTAATGTTATTTTAGGTAATTGAATTGTTTTATGTTGTATGAAAAAAGTTATATTTTATGTTTTAAATGATTAAATTGTTTTCGTTATTTAATTTAATGAATTGTTTTTATTAAATCCAAATATCTGAAATAAACTACAAGAACGGTTTTATTACGAGTCTACTAATACAACACTCGTAAAATTACTACTGTAGTCCAATTAGTTTCGTAGGTGGCTGAAATAACACAAACAAAGTATTTTTAGGAAACCAGTTACGTAGGAGGTTAAAAAAATCCTTTCAGGAAATCAGTTACGTTGGAGGATAAAAAAATACTTTCAGGAAACCAGTTTCCAAACTTCAGTTTCCTTAACGGCCGAAGGGGAATATTCTATCTATCTATATATCTATACTGACACTTTTCGGATTGTTGGTAGATGTAATGAAATAAATTCCATCAAAATGAAAAAACCTACATGTTTTTAAACTCTAGGTCGAAATTTGGCTTGTGGAGCTCGAGAAATCGATGAAAGCGTCGGTGCACCACGCGGTCGGGCAGTCGTTCGACGACTACGTCAAGTGCCCGCGACAGGCCTGGGTGCTCAAGTGGCCGGGACAGGCCGTAAGTACATTAAAATATCTCTGTAAATCTACATGCCATATATTAGTTGAAAAGAATGTATCGAATGACTGGACCGACAACCGCGCTCTGTAACAAATCCTATCGTTTTAAACCCAGGTGCAATGCATAGCGATGACGTACTGGACGCTAGAGGTGACGGAAGCCATCCACGTCAGCATAGAGGCCATGAGGACCTACTGGGACAAGTGCAACCACCAGATATCCAAGATAGTTGACCTAGTGCGCGGAGAACTCTCCTTGCAGAACCGGATCACTTTGGGTAACTACTACTACTTGTGACCAGCGCAGTGACATTTCAGTAGGGATATATGCCCTCTTCGTGTAGCCGACTGCTTTACTCATTTAGCCTGATGGATAGACACCTGCCCCCTGACGGGAATATTTATTGAATGAATAAATGAATGAATGAACGAACGAACAAATAAAAGAATGAATAGGTCCTAGTAGATAATAAAACGTCTTAAACCTAATCAGCAATGATGACGTATCCCAAAGCAGCTAGCATTGACGCAAATAGGAGGCCAGCCGAGGTGGGCCGTGCCCACCCCAGTATGGTGTAAGCCCAACCTTGAAAGTTGAGATTCGGCTCGGCGGTCTATCGCTTTTCAGGGCCAAACCCGCTCCACCTGGAAAATAACCCCAGATAACCAATGCCAGCCAGCCTGGTAGAGCCCACGATTGTACAATAATAAATCCTGTTTGCGGCATCGCACGCCTACCGTGCATCGCGACGATTTCTTAATGGCGGAGTTCGGGTGCGCTTCCCGCCGGCGACCGACGCGGCCGTCCTTCAGTACTCACTGACCTCAGGAGCGTGTGCACGCGCCGCCGTACATCCGCATCCCTCGCTCCGCGTACCCCAACAATCTCTCGTGCAGCGAAAACAGTAAATGTACTGGCCAGATCTGGACTAAAGTGACAATCAACAGCTCATCCTAGTTAACCGTCTCATCGGCTCACCAGTAGTCCCTTTCAAATCTCCAACAACTTGCCAACTTTCCCCATTTCCCATCCTCTCATCCCACTCCACGTCGAGCCCTACGTGTGAGCCCTACAAGCTCATACAAATCCTATCAAACATATTAACTTGACCTCTCAACCCGATACCACTGTCTCCCGACAGGGGCTCTCGTGGTGCTGGACGTACACGCGCGCGACGTTCTGATGCTACTCATCGAATCTAACGTGCGACAAGACAACGACTTCAACTGGCTCTCGCAGATACGCTACTATTGGGAGGTCAGTTTTACCCAAAATCTGGCTATGGGCTCTTCAATGGTACTGTTGGTGCACGGTGCAAACCAACAGGGTTATGATGCTACTGGCGATTCGCGAACATCTGGTCATTTCTTGTGGTGAAGCGGTGGCGTGCAGAGTCGCACCGCGTTTCTAGTGTGTAAAACAAAAACTACAAAAACAAATGCCAGATTCATCTCTTATTTCATCCCAGCATGTTGCAATAGGATTTGGTTTACTTATTCACACTTGGCGGAAAAAAGCCTTTATTTATTAATACCAAATTGTGAATAGAGTTTTTGGTACAATACCACATATTTCTGAATCGGTTCAAGCGTACCTATAGAAGTTGAAGTGGAATAAACAAACAGTAAAACAAAGATTCATTTAATCAGCTTTGTTTATAGGCATAAACAAAGCCCGGTGTCGGGCATAGGCCTCTTCTCTTTCACGCCAACTCATCCAGTAATTTGCTGGTCTCGACCAATATTTTCCAACCCAGGAATAAACACGAACGCTGAAAACATTTCAATGTTGTTTATTGGGCAGCCAAGTATTTAGCAATTAGACTCGCTCCAAATAACCATCTTCGTATTCCAGGCGCAAGAGGAAGACGAGAAGGTGACGATGCAAATCGCCACGCGGATGATCAACTCTCAGCTGATGTACGGCTACGAGTATCTCGGCAACACGGGCCGACTCGTGGTGACGCCGCTCACCGATCGCTGCTTCCGCACTCTGTTTGGGGCGCTGCATCTCAACTTGGGTTCGTACCGTCATTTGTGATAGCGTTTTTTATTATTTATTGCACAAAGACAGTGTACAAAAGGTGGACTTAATACTAAAAGGAATTACAGTTTACATGAATCTGTAGGTCATAGATAGAGTCAAGTGATGGCTGAGGACGACCAAAAGAACTCGTTCACAGATTGCTGGTTCTCCGCCCTGTTTGGGGCGCTACATCTCACCTACCGTCATTTGTGATAGCGCTTTACATGATTTGTGATAGCGCATCACACCCTTGATCATGAAACTATGTGGGAGTCTAGCTGAGATGGCTGACGGTGACCAAAAAGCCTTTGTAAGGCTACGAGTCCTCGGCAACACAGGCCGACTTGTGGTTATACCGTTCACAGATTGCTGCTTCTGCGCTCTGTTTAGGGGCTACATCTCAAATGGGGTTCGTATTGCAATTTGTGTTTCTGCTTTAAAAGGATCATGGATCAAACTACTTTGAAACTCCGTTTCGGGCAGTTGTCGTCCACGCTTTGAACACAAAAGAAGGAGACATAGAAATCGTCTGCCCTAGATTCGTCATCATTGTATGCTCGCTATACTGGTGGTCTGCAGGCGGAGCGCCCGAAGGCCCCGCCGGCACCGGCAAGACGGAAACCACCAAGGACTTGGCGAAGGCCGTCGCCAAGCAGTGCGTCGTCTTCAACTGCTCGGACGGACTCGACTACATCGCTCTTGGAAAGTTCTTCAAGGTAATTCTGTCGTGTAAATCCCATTCTTTTATGATAGTGCACCACAGTAGATACCCTAACAACCCTAACCTGACTTGCCCTGGTTTCTGGTACATGAACATTCTGCTAGTCAAAGTGCATACAAGAAAAATTTTAAATAAACAATAAAAACCGACTTTAAAACCCTACAGCACGAAAGAGTTAGAAATAATTTAAATAATTAGAAGTACGTATACATGTACATGGATGACGATACATGTAGGTATTGTAGAAGTATAATTTGGAGTCGGTGCCCAAAATATATGTGCTGGTCATGAAACTGGCCACCGACAACAAATTATACTTCTACAATACCTACATGTATACGTACTTCTAATTATTTCCATTATTGCAAATTTTTTAGTGCTGTAGTGTTTCGAAGTCGGTTTTTATTTTTTATTTAAATTTTTTTATTTTCCAATTTTTAGTGGGGGAGCGGGAGATTAATAAATAAGACCCTTGTAACCATAATTTACCCTACTTAATTCGTTGCATTAAAATTTGACGTTCTCAATTTCCATCTCCGAAAGTCTTCACTAGAACATCACCAAATTACCTTGGAGCTACTTTTACGCTATTTTATGGAACATACGGATATTACTAAAGGATGGGCCCCATTAGCCCTTATTTACTGCTGTCCATTGAAGAGTTCCGTTCTCCATCTCTGAAAGTCTTCATCAGATTTTCACCAAATTAAAATGGGACCAATGAGACGTCATGTGTATTCGAACAAAAAAAAATTGTCGAAATCCGTCAAGATTTGACGGAGTTATGGAGGAAGATAGCCAAATACATAACCTCCTCCTTTTTTGAAGTCGGTTAAAAACAGAACCGACCACCGTCAACAGACTGTTGACGTATAAGAAACTGATTATAATGTTGTGTATCAACCATGAGTCTATATTTTTTTCATTCGCCATCTTCTTTAGCCTTGAACTTCGTCGTCAAGGCGGCGACGCTTAATCTGAAAGTACAAATTACTTAATATTATGCAGCTTTGTCACGCTCTTGTTCTTTCAACGTTGTATGCTTGACAGTAAGTTCTCAGCTAGTACGCTTGCTAAAAACTTCGTACGTAATTTCCTTTTCCTCCTCTCAGGGCCTAGCCTCGTGTGGAGCCTGGTCGTGCTTTGACGAGTTCAACCGAATCGACTTGGAAGTGTTATCGGTCGTAGCCCAGCAGATCCTCTCCATCCAGCGAGGGATCAACTCAGGCTCCACAGAGCTTTTGTTCGAAGGGACTCTGCTGCAACTTGACAAGTCCTGTGCCGTGTTCATCACCATGAATCCGGGCTATGCTGGCCGCTCGGAGCTGCCTGATAATCTGAAGGTAAGAAGACGTTTTATGGCATTACATTCACATTTTAAGTCAAGGAAGGTTGTGTCAGCCATGTAATATAATGACTTAATCGGATGGTTTACTTGGGTGAATTTAAGTTTTTTTGTTATCGATAATAATTTTGCTCACTAGAAGTAAGAATGCATTTTAAAGGGTTTGCCAACTTGGACCGGCTTGGCGATTGGTACCCCCCGAGGCGAAAGACCCTGTCGGCATGGAAATTGAATGTCCACTCGTTATTTTTCTCGAACAAAACGCTGCGCTGGAGCACTACGGGAGATAAGATTGACCGGATCCCATTAATTCTGTGTTTAGATGTAACACTGTCTTAAAATCTGGCGAGAATCAAAGGAGTCGATGAGCTGAACCAACAATGTGTCACTATGCCTGTTTCCACTTAAACAAACAAACACAACATTACAAGCCGAGAAGGCTCTACTAGTAATGTCGAAACGCCTTCACTTAGCTTACTGCATCTGAGAAGAGATGATCTGCGCAAAGCAGTGCTGCTTCCGACAGGCCACTGATCACTGAATAGACACTTCCGCACCATAGGATTCATTGCCGGCTATGCCGGAGATACAAGGTGTCAGTGACATCAGAGCACTGCTGGCCTTCTGGAAAGAGATAGACTGGCTTGAGTGATCTCACAGCGTTGCTACGTACCTAATATGAGGCTAAGGGCCGGTTTCCGAATTGAGAATTTCACTAAGTAAATGTTTAAGTAACGTTCTGTCGCGCTCTTTTCTGAGGAATTCGAAGAGACAGCGCTACAGTTAACTATTTACTTAGCGAAATTCACAATTTAGAAACTGGCCTTTAGTGCAGAAATCTTAGGTCTAACTAACTTTCCCTGTTTCCAGGCGCTCTTCCGCTCCGTGGCCATGATGGTGCCCGACTACGTGCTCATCTCGGAGATAGAACTTTACGCTTTCGGCTATTTGAACGCCAAGCCGCTGGCCGTCAAGATCGTCGCCACTTACCGCCTCTGCTCGGAGCAGCTGTCCTCGCAGAGTCACTACGATTACGGTTAGAGTTTTGACTGCCTCGTTGGTCGAGCGGTCTTGATTATTTATTTATTGATAATTTTAATGCACTTAAATTTGAAAAAAAATCCTTCAACGTGGCTCACTTAATGCGTTAATGATCTTACGTTCGATTACTGAGACTGGGTGTATTTTCATGTTTGTGATGTCCTTGTCTTGTTATCATAGCACAGAGTATCTTAGCTTAGGACCAGGACAAGGGATCGTGTTGTGTGCAAGTTAATGTTAGTATTATATTATAGTTTCTTTTAACGCGAGAAGAGAGGGACGCGAGGTCAGGGAGGGTGCTTAGGTTCCATAGACTTCCATTAAGTACTTCTTTATAGCTACTTCATCATCGTCATCATAATCGGCCTACGCTTGTCCACTGCTGGACATAGGCCTCTCCTATTGCACGCCACTGAGCACGGTCCTCGGCTACTCTCATCCAGCTCTTGCTATTTGTGCAAGCGAGAGAGCATTCCCTGCGTAGGATATGTTCACCCTTCGTAGCGTACTTTATTAACATTAGACTGAAATTGGCAGGCATGCGCGCGGTGAAGTCGGTGCTGCGGGCGGCGGGCGCGCTCAAGTTGCGGTACCCCGATGAGGACGAGGACGTGATATTGCTGCGCTCCATCAAAGATGTCAACCTGCCCAAGTTCTTGGAACATGACGTGCCTCTCTTCATGGTAAGCCGAATAACAACAGTATACCAACAAACTGTCATCATCATCAGCCATTTGAAGCCCGCTGCAGGACATAGGCCGGGATCATGGCAGAAGAACCCGAGCAACTGATATAGCTCGAAGAATTGCTCAGTTGAAGTGGCAGTGGGCGGGGCACATAGCTCGGAGAACTGATGGACGTTGGGTTGTGACCTGGTGACCGCGGACCGGACGACGCAGCGTGGGCAGGCCCACCACCGGATGGTCTGACGATCTGGTTACGGTGGCGGGGAGTCCCCGGATGCGGGCGGCACTACACCGGGAAGCTGGGAAAACAAACTGTATTAGTACCAAACTGTATTTACAGTCAGGCGAATCTCCTCGAATTGTCTCCAATTAATCATTTTCCGTAATAAGCTCTCACAGTTCTCAGCACTACAGAAATGTAGGTAATAGTTGATACAATATATAAAAGGGTTTAATATATAGGTTTTAAATATATAAAAGTGTCAAACAAATCCAACTAATAAGTACAGAAAAAAATTACACCGTTACGTCGACAGCAATGAATTGTGGCAATTATTAATTAATAATTACGGCGACAATTTCGAGGAGATTCAGCCAGTTGCTATACTAATAAAGTGTGAATAAATACAGTTTGTTGGTATGATGTTGTTATTCTGATAATTTGCATTACACGTGTGATAATGGAAAGTATGAATAAATAAACAAAAAAAAAAACCGGCCAAGTGCGAGTCGAACGCGCGTGGAGGGGTTCCGTACAATGCCAAAGTGAAATGCATTATATTGAGTTTACCACTTTATTTTCAATTGATAGAATTCTTACAGGTTTACCTGTATTCTACAAGCAATGAACTATATTTCGTATGTTTTTCAAAATTTTAGTTCCAATAGTTTCGGAGATTAGGGGGGAAATGTAAATTTTCGTCTTCTTTCATAAATAAAATCGAGACTATTTATTTTAGAATAATAACAAATATTTAAGATCCTCAAAACGAGCCCTTTCATTTGATATATGACACGTAACAAGTTAAAAGAAAAACTAGGTGTCCGTTTCAAAATCTAGATCATTTGGTGAAAAACGGACAAAAAAACTCCAAACTTAGTCTTTTCAAACATATTCCTTAATTAACAGAGTTTACATGTCATATCTTCTAAAAAGCTAGTACTAGGATGCATTGAACTGGCTTTAATTCCACACATCTTTGTCATCTAAATAAGCCTTAATGCTATAGTAGCCCTTTTGGTATAAAGTGCGCTTATTTTTGGAACCGTGTTTGGGTCATAGGACTACACCATCCTACATGGTGGATCCAAATTTCCAAATTTCACCCGATTTGGTCCAGTAGATTCGGAGAAAATTGGCTGTGACAGACGGACGGACATACAGACGCACGAGTGTTCCTATAAGGGTTCTGTTTTTTTACGGTGTACGGAACCCTAAAAAATACGCCATCGTGGAAGTTGACATCATCACATCTGCTAAAGTGTTCACTAGTGCTCTATTAAGTAATCTAAACTGTCCAAAATACACAAGAGCACAACCATAAATGGCTAGTTGCGTTACCTGGATGAGGAAGAGGACGTGATCCTCAATTAAAGATTTGATGTCCTACCCAAGTTATTGGAGCATGACGTACCTTTCTCCATGGTGAGCCGAACCATACAATGTTGTTGTATGATTATAATGTTGCGTTCTTTGCAGGATCCGCAAAGATCCATATTAAGTTTAAAGTACATTCTTGTAAAGTACATACATGTACATTCTCGTGGAATGCAATATAAGATATTGAGTATTGAATAACAACACCATACAACTTCGTGCATGTTGACATCATCACATAATAAAAATAATAATAACTTCCACATAACACAATCACTTGACCTGGTCCCAAACTGGTACGCCCTGTGCCAAGGTGATCAGGACATCACAAACATGGAAAGACACCCAGAGTGACATCTGACAAAGTGTCCACTATTGTCTCCAAACTGCTTAAGATCTTCGAGCACGAAAAAGACGATAAATGGCTAGAACCCGGATGAGGACGAGGACGTAATACTGCTTCGCTCCATCAAAGATGTCAACCAGTCTAAGTTTAGGACAGCCATGTTATGGAAGCTACATAAAAAAAATTACACACAAGAAAACATTTTCCGATAAAATTTTGTGTATAGGTAAAGTAGTGTGTGGCGCCGGATTAAGAATAGCGTCACTCCATTTCCTTCCGTGGATGTCGTAGGAGGCGACTAAGGAAATAAATTACCAGGAGACGGGCAGCAGCGTCTTCCTGGGATTCCAACCGCATACTGCGATCGCCAACCCGCCTGCCAAGCGTGGCGATTATGGCAAAACCCTTCATGGTTAGAAAACCATGAGGGAGGCCTATGTCCTGCAGTGGGCGTCAAATGGCTGTTTGACTGAGGTAAAGTAGTTGGTTTTTAGATCTCCAATATGCGTAAATTTCGAGTCGGAAGACAGTTTTTTACACTCTTTTTTTAGTCTATATTAATATTAGAAAGAAGAAGAAAGGTAAAGTTGGACGTAGGAGGAAAATACTTATCCGTACTAAAAAATATTATCAGTAATAACATGGGTGCTTAACGCATGTATTAGGCAATTCGTTTACAGTTTTCAGTACACATCCATGTTCGTGTACCTTAAACATTTTTAGTTCTAGTTAGACCTGAGATTTCCGCAATTAGTCTTATTGACCTCCCGAATGAGAAGCCGGCGTTCTGCCGCTACCGCTCTAGTTTTACATTTTTACTTTAGTAAAGTAGGTAAGTAGGTATATAAGATTGCTTAGTTTATTAAGTCTTTCTCTTTTAATCGTATATTTTGTGAACGTATAGTATAGTAACATAACATGATGACCGAGGGTTGTGTGGTGAGTGTGGGGCCAGAACCAATGTATGCGCCTGTATGTAAATGTTTATGTTTATGTTTTATGTGGCGGCAGGGCATCATCGGGGACCTGTTCCCGGGGCTGCCGCTGCCGGCGCCGGGCCTGCCGCACCTGGTGGCGTGTCTGCTGGAAGCCTGCGTCCCGCTCAATCTGCAGCCCAACGACTTCTTTATCGAGAAGGTGAGAGGGCCAAATACGATGAGCATCCTTTAATATACTTCGAGTTGTTCACAGTATTTCGGCAAAGATATGGAACGCTGTGCCGTCGTCTGTTTTTCCTGAGACGTATAACCTGAGAATGTGGGTGGAACGGCCGCTAATGACGTGATATGACATGACATGACATGACGTCACGTCACGTCACCCCACTTCATGTCATGACTGACAAGTGCTTTGCTGCCTTATCCTGTCCTGCCCCTATGTTACTCACATTCCAATTGTTTAACTGTCAAATTCCATACTAATTGCTATCGCAAACAATTTAGTGCTCATAATTAGGCCCCAGTACCGTCCTATCCTATTCTAATCTAACGTATTTTCTTTTTGACAACCCATGAATGGGACATTTGAGGCCAAATATTATTTCTCGCCGCCAGGTGCTGCAACTGTATGAGATGATCCTAGTGCGGCACGGCCTCATGCTGGTGGGCTTCCCCTTCTCCGGCAAGACCATGTGCTACCACGCGCTCGGCGCCGCCCTTGGACTCACGCACGAGAAGGTGAGCCCTGGCTCTGTTACCGTAGGCACTGACTGGAAATCAGCGCTGAGGTCTCACTCCCTCACCACAACGCTGAGTCAACTGCCTTTTGTGGTAACTTAGACACTCCACAGGCTATGTTTTTTTTGTCTGTTGTTGTTAGTTTTATTTCTGTCGTTGTTCATATTATGTCCCTTATCTGTGTATTTGGTTTCCGTGATGTGTCTTGTTGTTAGATTAAATATCTTGTTTGTCTTTAGTTCTTTCTTTCTTTCAAGGTCTTAGTCAAGTTCAGTTTGCTATGAAGGCTACAGGATTCATTTTTCTGGCAAGATCATGTGTATTCTACGCTCTTTTACGGCGCTTATACACGGGCGGCTAATGTGCTAACTGCAGCTGGCAGTCCACACACGTTGACAGCAGGCCCTTAGACTCACGCACGAGAAGGTGAGCCCTGTAACAAGGGCTTACAGTTTAGTTTAGTGTGGAGGCCACAGGTTTTCTTTCTCTGGCAAGGCCATGTGCTACCACGCGCTCGTCGTCGCTCTTGGACTCACGCACGAGAAGGTGAGCCCTGTTGCAAGGGCCTAGAGTTCAGTTTACTATGGAAGGTATAGGCTTCCTTTCTCTGGCAAGTACATGTTCATTCGGCGCTTTCACGTCGCACGAGAAGGTGAGCCCTGTAGCATGGGCTTACAGTTCAGTTTAGTGTGGAGGCCACAGGGTTCCTTTCTCTGGCAAGTCCAAGCGCTATCACGCGCTCGGCGCTTTCTTGGACTTACCCACGAGAAGGTGAGTTCTGTTGCAAGGTCTTAGAGTTCAGTTTTGTGAAGCCCCTCAGATTTCCCTTCTCCGGCAAGACCATGTGCTACCACACGCTAGGCGCAGCTCTTGGACTCACGCACGAGAAGGTGAGCCGTGCTGCTACGGCCTAGAGTTTAGTTTATAGGGTATAGGCTTCCTTTCTCTGGCAAGTTAATGTGCATTCGACGCTTTCTCGGATTTACGCACGAGAAGGTGAGCCGTGTTGTAAGGGCCTATTGAAGGCACTGAGGAATCCGTCAACTTCACACTCTCTGGTTCCCGTCGACTTCCCATGCTTTTGCGTTCTTCGCTTTCTTGAAAAAACGCAAGAGGTCGTGAGCCCGGTTGCGAAAGCTTACAGTTTATTTTATTGTGGACCTTTCAGGCTTCCATTTTGCGGCAAAACCATATCCTATTACGCTAAGCTGTGATCCCGCAGGGTCTGATGGACGAGAACCCGGTGGAGTGGACGGTGATGAACCCCAAGTCCATCACGATGGGGCAGCTGTACGGGCAGTTCGACCCGGTCTCGCACGAGTGGTCCGACGGCATCCTCGCCGTCAGCTACCGCGCCTTCGCCGTCTCCACTAACGACAACAGGTTTAACACTGCCAAGCACTCATTTCGCGAGTTCACCTATACAAACTTACTCTCAGGATAATATCGAATTTGATTGATCTTTAAAATTAAAAAAGATATCTGCTTTAAACAAACATTGATTTTGAAAATGTTTACCAATACAGATATACAAATGAAAATGAAAAAGAAGTAGTTTTAATTTTCTTTTTCAAATACTCATATAATTTTTAAGAAGCTTCTGGCACTAAATTATCATAAAAAAATAAAAATATTGTAATTTCATTTCAATTGTATTTGTAATTATACCAGTAATTTTGTAAAGATTCGATTTACCAATATTTTTAACGCTATTCCCAAGCGACTACGGTCCCGTTAACATTACGCTCGCGACTGGAATAGATCAATTCCACTCATGAGTCAGCTATCATTTTTATGCTACTGAAAATAGGTCTATTACAGCGCGACCACAGCCGTCCATTGTACTGTATCTTTGTAAATATTTTATGTTTGTTTTTTCCTAATGTATAATAAGAACATTCTTATCTTATTTTGTGAACGAAAGACAAATTGACGTTCAGTTACTTTCTTTAATTACCCAGGCTATACTAACAATCTGTTGATGAATAACAATTGCACACCTTTATCGCAGAAAATGGCTGATATTCGACGGCCCAGTCGACGCCATATGGATCGAGAATCTCAACACTGTACTGGACGACAACAAGAAGCTTTGCCTCATGAGCGGCGAGATTATCCAGCTGGCTCCCACCACTAACTTGATATTTGAGCCCATGGACTTGGAAGCCGCGTCGCCCGCTACGGTATTTTGATGTGAAAACTTCTTAAGGTGCACGTTCTGAACATGAAATAAACGAACCGGCACGCTCCGTTCGGTAACGCTGTTTTTAAAGGCTGTCGATAAAGTTTTTCACTTTCTTGTGTAGTCATAAGTCATCACACACCCTCTTTTGTATACTTCTGGTTGTACATATAATCAAAAGGTACAAAAGTTAAAATAATGAAAAGTTTATTGAGACTTTCCTACAAAAGGCGTTCGATAAATAGTTAAGGCTTACATCGCACCAATCTAACAATTGAGTACTTTCTTTGAGCTCAAACTTACTTCCCGAAGTCTTAGAATAGCTGGCCATTGGCACTTTCTATTCTTCTTCTCAGCGTATCGATGGCAAACAAAGATCTCCATCGTGGTGAAAGGATATGCCCATCAGCGTCAGGAACTAGCTGATTGTTACCAGACGTGGCTCATATTTCATAGCACAGTAGCGTTTTATTACTGAGGAATGTAAATCCTCTTGACTCCGTAGGTATCCCGCTGCGGCATGATTTACATGGAACCCAAGGGTCTCGGCTGGAAGTGCCTGCTGGAGTCGTGGCTCAACAGGCTCCCGCCAACACTCCACAACGTTAACCGCGGCCAAGTGCGCCACCTCTTCCACCGGTTCCTGCCACCGCTGTTGTGGCTCGTGGAATACAGCGGGAAAACTAAGGTATAAAAAAATTGTACTCTAATGACTTAACTCCTGTTAACTTTGGCGTTTCGCAAGGTTCCATCTTGGGTCCTACCCTATTCACGCACGCTGTAGTGCCACCAAATCATTTTGGCTGACGAGATGTTAGTTGAATACAGCAGGAGAACCAAGATGGGTAAAAATAGATTCGTACTCTCGTGACTTAGCTCCCATTAGTTTTGTTCCGCAAGTTTGCATCTTGGGTCCCACCCTATTCACGCACGCTATAGTTTCACCAAATCATTTTGACTGACGAGAAGTTAGTTGCGCGATTGTTTAAGTGGGACATTAGTAGTTAGTTGTGCTTGAAGCACGAGGATACTTATTTTCAACTTTGAACTCTTTAAAAATAACTTTTTCGATATGGTTTATTTTATATATTGAGTGAATAAAATCAAAAAATTGAAAATACTGTACTTTATCGTCCTGAGGTAATTGATTGGTGTGATTTTGAAACATTAAAAAAAATTTAAGAGTATTCAAAAATTTATTTTCAGCTCCGTTATTGTTCTTCTTTAAGCAAATACATACAATCAAAGAATCAATTTGTGTAGTGGTCTTTTAATAGTTGATTCTTTTCGCAGCAAATGTACATCACGTCGCGCAGTAATTTGATCGTGGCCTGCATGAATCTGTTTGACTGTTTCATGGACGATTTCCATGATGAAAAGTATGTGGAATCGATTTCGGACCTCGATATAAGAGCACAGCTTGAGGTGAGCGCATTTTAAGGACTTCTAACTTTGGTGTTATGTTGTAATGTTATTTTGATAACGTCAGGCACAGTGCTAACTGATCATTCTCATAAAAATCTTTCACATAATAGCATATTTACGTTTGCGCTTGAAATCGCTATACCGCTGGGTGAGCTCGTGTCTGTCCCGATTAATCTCTCTTTCTGAAAGGAGATTTGTTCGAATATATTTGGAATAAGAGATCGGGTGAGCCACTACAATTTGTTGCTAATGGGCGACTGCTTCCAGGGCGTCTTCTTTTTCTCTTGCATCTGGTCAATTGGGGCGACCCTTGAGGCCGACAGTCGGCCGAAATTCGACATGATGTTCCGAGGTCTTCTTGACAAGGAGTTCCCAGAGAAAGTAAGCTGAACATTCGCTGCAATATTAATTAATATATTTAGCCGGTGTTTTAAAGGAAGTTTTCCCTTGCAGGTAAGGGAATCCCTCGGTTACCCGCGTGAAATAGCGAAACCTGAGAAGCATTACATATTTACCTTGCCTAAGGAAGGGCTTGTGTACGATTATCGATTTATCAAAGAGGTATACCTACATGATTTTTTTCTTTGATATACCGACTGCGTTTTCCAAATCTACAGCATGAATTGTAATGTTACCGGGGGATCTATTATAACCAGAGACCAGTAATTTTCGATACTCGCGATGTGTTGGCATAGTATTGACAGGGACACAGAATGGCATTTCGAGTAACCAAACAAATACAATTTTTTAAATTAAAATTTGGAAATTATTTAATATTTAGAAATTACAAATTAGAAATTAAAATGTAGAAATTAATATCTAGAAATGAATAGTTAGATATTAAAATTTAGAAATTAAAATTTGTCTGGATAGGAACAAGCCAGCGGAAAAAAAAACTCCACTCTGACCATCTTTTCTCAAATCATCTCAAATTTAATACATCAAAGCCTATATGATATGAATCCGTGTTTGCCATCAATCACTTTAAAAGCCAAAATAATACTTCTCACATAAGTAGGAAAAACATTAATGCCGCGGCCAGACACACGAACAGCACCCGTTCACGAGCATAACGCGGGGGTCAGCCATCACCATTCTTTCATTCCGACTACTGATACACGCCCCAACCAGGCCATAAAGTCTCATGTTTGTTGCTCCTCCACAGGGAAAGGGCAAGTGGAAGCAGTGGCAGGACGACGTGATCTCGGCGCCGCCCATCAGCCGCGACACGGCGCCCAACCAGATCTTGGTGGTGACGCTGGACAGCGTCCGCTACCTGGCACTCTTCCGGCTCATGGTGCAGCACCACAAGGCCTGCATGATGGTCGGCCCCACCGGCACCGGGAAGTCCTCCTACATTATCGTGAGTCAACCAGTAGCTGATGAAATTCGAGCTCATGGTGCAGCACCAGCAGGACGGCATGTCGATCAGCCCCACAGTCTAATAAGTAAGTCAATTAGTAGCTGTAGCTATTACAACTCATGAGGCCAGAAGGCCTGCATGATGATCGGCCCCACCGGCACCGGGAAGTCCTCCTAAATCATCGTGAGTCAATTAATCAAACATTAGCTCACATTATTCAAGCTTATGGTGCAGCACCAGAAAGCCAGCATGATGGTTGGCTCCTCCGACAGCGGTAAGTTTTCTTTCATCATTGTGAGTCAATCAATGAGTCAATCAGTAGCTGACGCTATTCAAGCTCATGGCGCAGCACCACAAGGCCTTCACGATGGCCGGCCCCACCGGCAATAATATTGAGTCAATCAATCGGTCAGAGCTGGTGTTATTTAAGCTTGGGCAACTCTTGTCGACTGACTGACTGATTGATTGAGTATAGTACCGCGGTCCCAAGCTAAAGCGAAATAAAGGATATTTGGGGCCTAATTACGTTCACCAAATCCTTTCGGAACCCTGACATCTGCGATATAAATTTGTAGTGGATTTGGTAGTTACACGATTGAAATCGTTCAGGATTTGGTGCGCGTAATATAGGAACAGATTGTTATTGTAAAAAGAAAAAGATGTAGTTTTTACTACATTTGTTGCATTTCTTTGATCATTAATTTTACTTGATTTAACGATAACCGAAGGGGGGCGTTGGAAACCATAGTACAGGATCTACCTAGTATGGATTCTAACGTGATAAAAAATTCCGTATAATTGACATCTAAGTCAACTTATTAATTAATTAGTCATTACTTTACATGTACACCGATGTTTGTTTCTGAATAAGTATAGTTAGCTTACCGCTGCTAACATGCCTCCTGAAAAAAACGAACGTGCATTAAACAACTTGTACAGCCTGCTCCGTTTCTTTCAGGACTTCTTAGTGAAGAGAGTGGATACAAAAGTGTACAAGGCGCTTATCATGGCGTTCTCAGCCCAAACCAACTGCAATCAAACCCAAGACATCATAATGGGAAAACTAGACAAGAGAAGGAAAGGTAATCAACTTTTGGCCTGCCTCTACCGTATGGCGAGTATGCGGATGGCGAATCCCCGAATATGACTTCGTAAATTCTCAAATAATGGTCCTAAAATCATCTGGGAAAGACGTCTTCATGATGATCTTTTTAGGGTTCCGTAACTCATATGGAGAAAACTGAACCCCATATAGGATCACATTGTAATCTGTCCGTCTGTATCCTAGGAACGGATAGAGTATTCAGATTAAAATTAATGTCTGGTAAGGCTCACGGTCATTTGAAGGTATAAAAAATCAAGCTTCATATTCCACCCAATCAAAAGATATCATCACATTTTTCATAGTAGGAAACTCACTTTCAACTCACTTCCCGTTCACCTTGAATCAAATTTGACACGAGAAGCAAGGTCTCCGTGCACAAGTGAAAAAACGTTCAAAAATCGTTAAATTTTCGTTACAAAAAGTTACAGAAAGAAAGAAAGAAAAAGATTTATTATGACAACCAGACACATTATAAACTCATTTTTGTAGTTGGGTTGTATGCCCTTACACACTTTAAAAGTTATGTTTGTAATCGTTACTTTGGAACCTTCCGGCTACGTGTCCTGTACTGGAGGTTGGCTGTGAGCTCTCCATATTCTGTCTCATTTGTTGCCAAACGAAACCGGCCTTTAACTGGCAACTGGTAAAAAGTACCCGAAAACGGCGTGCGTGCTTGCAACGACTAACGAATGTTGAGGTAGTGGAAGTGATCTGTCGGGATGGTGACAAGTGGCAGTCCCTGGTCTCTGCCTACCCCTCTGGGATACAGGCGTGTGTTTATGTATGTATGTACCTATGTGATTTCTGAGCAACAGCTTCCTTATTCTCCCAACACCTTCTCCACCGCAACCTTGCGCGTGATAATAACTATCAGCCCTATTACGTCGTAATAGGCGTGTACGGCCCGCCGATCGGCTGCTACGCCGTGGTGTTCGTGGACGACGTGAGCATGCCGCAGGCCGAGACGTACGGCGCGCAGCCTCCTATAGAGGTGCTGCGGCAGGCCATCGACCTCGGCCTCTGGTACGACAGGAAGACCAACATCGCCATGCGGCTCGTCGACGTCCAGGTAAGGGAGGACCGTGCTGGAAATATACCTGGGTGATATACCTCCCCCAGTCCGTGACGCTTCCAGTAGGTATGCCTTTGGGCGCAAGCTCAAGGTATATTTGCTTGAACAGCAGAGACTATCCCGCCCGATTTTTCGCCGCTTCTGACTCTGATTTACAACGCTGAGTCAGCTGCCTTTTGTGGCAACGTAGATACACCACAGGCTACATCTATGGTCCTGTTTTATTTATTCGTTTTGTCTGTTGTGTTTTGTTCTGCATATTATGTTACTTATGTGCTTATTTTGTTTCTGTGATGTATCTTGTTGGTATAATAAATGTCTTTCTTCTTCTTCAAACAAGTGGTGTACCGACAGCACAGAACAGTCAATAAAATCCATATGCCCTTATTCATCCCATGCTGCATAGGACCGTGCCGGCCGTGGACAGAAACAAATGCTGTCTCAACAGCCCATAATCGTACACTGCTGGACGCATCCAGCAGGGGATGAATAAGGGCTTACTTATGTTGTTTTTGTTTATTTAGCCAATACAATGTAGCAGGGAGAATTAACCTTATATCTGACTTAGCACTGAAAAAGAACCATCTTGTTTTACGATTATGGGCACGAGCTTAAAGTTCATTCTCATCGTTATAATATGTAAGAGTTAGACTATTGTCGGAGCATTTTTAACGTACTCTTGTACGTAACCATAAACCAAGGACTTTAACAGCCTGGCACGTCGTGACATCCACGTTCTTTTTAATTTGGTCAAAATTCTCTCTGTTGCTTTCAAAGTATCAAAGATGCTGCGCGAGATAATGACTTTCGTTATCACAGTTCATGTGCGCAATGGGTAAGCCGACTCCGGGTGCCAAACTGGTGACGCCTCGGTTCTCGCGCCATTTCGCCTTCTTCTGCATCGACGAGTTTGATGACGATACGCTCAACGTCATCTTCAGCAGAATCATGCTCTGGCATTTGGATACCAGGTCAGTAAGGAGAATAAGCTTGCAAGTTAAAAAAAACGTGTTATGCATGAAATAGGGTAAAACTGCAATTCGATTTCCACTGGGGGCCGCCGTGCATTTGTACAAGGGGCCTCACTCTGGGTGTATTTTCATGTTTGTGACGTCCTTGCCTGGTTACCATAGCAAAGGGTATCCTACTTTGGGACCAGGTCAAGTGGTTGTATTGTGTGAAAGTTATTATTATTATTACTTTTATTGTGAGCCCATAAAACAATTATAGCTGCTTAAAACTTCTAGTAAGAATATTTTTACCCATACAATGTTACCATGATATTCTCTATCTTTTTCTTATCTCTTTTTTTTTCTTTAAAGATGGCCGCAGCGTTAATAAGCGTCTTTGGTAACTAGTGAATTTTCAGTTGCATTTATCATACGCAGGGGATTTTCCAAGGACTTTGATCCTTGCATCGAAGAGATAGTATCGGGCACCCTGATGGTATACAAAGAGTGCCGACTGAACCTTCTACCGACGCCATCCAAGTCTCACTACACCTTCAACCTGAGAGACTTCTCTAGGGTTATTTTGGTAAGTATGGAAAACTAAATCCGAAACGTGCGTACTTGTAGAAACTAATGAATGTCGATGAAGCTAAAGAAGTTTGTCTGGATCCTGGAAAACAGAAAACCCTGGTCTCTGCCTAACCCACAGGCGTGAGTTTGTGTGGTGAAAACTTGTCATGCTAAAACTCCGCAAACCTTGGGCTACCTTTTGAGCATCTTGAATAATTTCAGCAGGTCTAAATCCGAAACGGTCAGAAGTATTGAGTTCTTCAGTCTACACGTCGGTAGTAAAACGTATTCTGTTTCCTATTCGTAAACATTCCTAGCCATCAACAAAACGACGAATCAAATTCGGTAATTTAGATTTTGTCGCGATCAGTCCTCCTTACTGCTATCTATAGTTGAGGTTTAACTCATGCTGTTTAACTCCACACTACGATGCATATCAGCATTGAGCATGAGCAATTTGTAGAGTTTACGCGCCAAAGTTCCACCAATCAGCTCAACATGTCGCGACAAGCTGAAGCAGTGCGTGTTAGCGTCATTCAACTTGTTCTTAAAATAACACACAACCTTTTCTTCACTCTCAATACATAATTAAAACACTTTTAATGCTTAAATGAAACTTTAAATTCTCATTTTTTATTTTCGTATAAATTTTCTGCGTCAAGTGAAGTATAATAGAAATTTAAACTTTAGACGTTTAACCAACGACACTGAAGAAACAGTTTTCAAAGTTTGCAAAATTCATAATACTTTGTTGATATTGTAGTAATAATATATAATTTTCAGGGTGTACTGCTATCGGTCCCCGAAGTGACCCCGGACCTGTCGTCGATGAAACGGCTCTGGGTCCACGAGTGTCTGCGCGTGTTCGCGGACCGACTGGTCGAGGACAAGGACCGCCAGTGGCTGGTCTCCTGTCTGCGGGAGGCCACGGAAAAGCATCTCAATGACGATTTCGATCGCATGCTGGAGAGGATCGCTTCGGAGCCTGGTGCTAAGGTCAGTCTTGCTTTAACAGTGAATACCGTATTTTGGAGAGCGAAAAAGTCGCAGTGAAGGCAGTTTTTAGATTTGAACGATAAGCGTTCGGAATTACTTTGCAATTGAGTTCGGAGTCTCTCCGATCTGAGTAACAACGTCTCGGATGAATCCGGATACAATCAGTTGCTCGTAGTTAGGTCGACTAATAAGCATATCCAGGGATCTCAAACATTTTTCGTGATTGCGTTTCTAGAAACTTCTGAAATTCACGTTACTGCCCAAGTCAAGTTACTCACGAAAACAAATAGGCGCCCATGCTTATTTGTTTTGACAAAGAAATTAGCACAGATGAGATCATACAAAATAACGATAATAACTTTTTCGGCACTATTTTCAGTCTATTAGACAATCACAATGCAAACGCACTCCAATCATAAAGTTAAGTCGCATGAGTTAAGCCCGTTGGAGTGCCAGCAATTGCAATGCAATTATTTAGTAGACTGTCGGGAAAACAGCATTTAGTAGACTCGAGGCGGAGGGGATCTATTCTCTAACTTCTCCACTGGATTCTTTCGATTTAATCTACTGCGAACTGTCAAATAGTTTCATATTAAGACACTTTGGAGTCAAAATCCACTCAGTGGAAAGTTGCAGAGCCACAAAACCTGAACGCTGAATATTCCCCCGCAGATAACGGACCAGGACCTGCGATTGCTAATGTACTGCGACTTCGCAAACCCCAAGGTGGACACGCGGTTCTATATGGAGGTCACCAACATGGAGCACCTTAACTCCACCGTCGACGCTTTCCTCGTTGAGTTCAACAATATGTCCAAGAAGCCGATGAATTTGGTGCTTTTCAGGTGAGTGACTGCAGTGCAATGAAGTACTGTGTTGGTAATGGAATCCTTTACTTACCTGCCTACCTAGTAGGCTGCAACTTCAGTAATGTAATAAAAACCTACAGCTTTTCGTACTGTCATTGTAGGAAATTGGTTATAACGGCTGTATACACAGATAGATATATATTATGGGGTAGGTCGATGTTGACGTGAGTTTGTGGCATGATTTGAAGATGAACGTTGAATATGTATTAGCAGCACCGTCTAGATTAGCTAAGTTCCCAAAATTAAGTACCTAAGTTGTTTCGAACGACATGTCATGACAGGCGGCGTATGAAGAAACTACTATGAATGCAAGCTAGGCAAAAGAAGAGTAGGTACCGCACATTATCCATTTGATACTTTCGTAGTAGACCGAACCACGCTAATAACACCCTACACTGTACCTGCGTCTATACTCTTAGATTAGATTAGTTTTCTCTTTTAGATTAACTCTTAGTTTGAGAAATTCCTTTTTTAATGTGTTACCTAAACATAACATAAACTCACGCCTGTATCCCAATGGGGTAGGCAGAGACCAGGGACTGCCACTTGCCATGATCCCGACAGATCTCTTTCGCTTCATCAACATTCATTAGTACTTTTACTACCTATCTGCCTGCCTACTTTGTTATCCACCCATCTGTTTAATGGCTGTCCGCAGATTCGCGATCGAGCACGTATCCCGCATAAGCCGCGTGCTGACGCAGCCGCGCTCGCACGCGCTGCTCGTCGGATTGGGCGGCTCGGGCCGCCAGTCGCTCACGAGGCTCGCCGCCCATATAAATGAATACGACCTCTTCCAGGTGCGTGTCCATTGGTGCTATAGTCATTCACATCAACAAGTGCGACCTCTTCCAGGTAGGTACTGTAGCAAGGCTACCTATAAGCCGCTCGTTCGTCCTGCGGCTTGGACAATCGCTCACGCGGCTCGTCACTAAATGAGTACGGTTTAACGCCATCGGCCTCTCGCACGCGCTGCTCGACTGGTCGGGTGCCCCTGTCCAGAACCCGCTCATGCGACTCTTATAATTGAGTACGTCCTATTCCAGGTGCGTATCCATCACAGATGTGATAAGGTTTATCGTTATCAGCAGCTCGCACGCGCTGATCGTGGGGCTGGAAGACCGGGCCGGTAGTCGCTGTCGCGTCTCGTAACTTACATCAACGAGTACGAGCTCTTCCAGGTGCGTATCCATCACAGATGTAGTAAGGTCTAACGCTATCAGACACGCTTGCACGCGCGTCGGACCTGGATGGATCGGACCGACAGTCACACAAACGGTGGTTCGCCGCTTACATAACCGAGTACGTCCCTTCTCGATGCTTCTGGAGTAACCTTAAAAGTGCATCAGCCGCGCTTACACACGCCGCACTTGGGCTCCCGCTGCTGTCTATCTATATTTCATTAATTACTTTACCCAGGTGCATCTCTGAAGCTTTGTGGCAACAAGCCCTTCAGCCCAGTCAAAATAGACGAAAAAAAGCGCTGTTTGTATTAATTTCCAACAAGCTGGATTTTTGTATTGATCTTAAATACGTCATTACAAATGCTATGTCAAAAGTTCCCATCGATCCCGCTTGTGCATTGTTTTTTATCCGGGGTCAAAAGTCACAACTTTTGGTTTTTTGCGTATATCTCTGAAACGGTGAGAGCTTCCGGGAAAATATATGAACCAAGTTTGTACATGGTAAAATTGTCCACAAAAAAAGTGTCAGTACTTTTTTCCCTACGAAGCACCGTTCTCGATTTATCGTGATTCCTATTCTAACAAATATTTACTTTTTGAAACTTAATATTTCCCAGACGGATTTCTGAAATGTGTTTCCTGCACCTACAATATTATTAACCGACGATACCCCATATTATGTGATACGTGAGAAAAAAAAATCATCCCTACTATAGGTGTAGTACGGGAGGTACCCCTAATTGCACAGCACTGATTTTTAGCACGGGCCTTTGGTAAATCATGGAGTTTCAACCGAAATTAAATTAAATCTGGCAGTATTTATGTTCATTAAAAGGACAAACAGAACTAAAGTTATTCAGAATCACCGGACCACTAATAGATAGGCTTATGTGGTTGTTCTCACAGGTCGAAATGAGCCGAACGTACGGTAAAAACGAATGGCGCGAAGACTTGAAGACGCTACTAAAGAAAACTAGTACCCCGGACTTGTACATGGTCTTCTTATTCATTGAATCGCAGGTGAGAAATTGGTTATCTTAATAAAATGTACGTAACACAGTCTCTGTCCTATGGATATATACAATAGTGTAATATAAATGGGTCCTTAAACTACCGAAAACTTGATGCTGGAAAAACACCGTTGTCAATTTTATTGCATAGCAAGGACCTTCCCGGCCAGATTCAGGTGATGATAAAAAATATAAATTTGCTCGATTTTTATGAATTGAATTCTACGCCTGTGATAGAACCGTTGGCTCTATTTAATTTTCTATCTGTGTGAGCTTGTAAGGCTCACACTCAAAGATGGGGAACGAGGAAATATAATTAGAGCAAAGGGGAAAAGGCGAGGAGGTGGAAGTTGGACTCACCAGGATGGGCCGATGAGCTGCTCCCTCTTCTTATGAGCCGATGAGACGTTTCACTGGGATGAGTTTATGATTGTCACTTTAGTCCAGATCTGGCCAGTCTATTTACTGTTTTCACTGCGCGAGAGATTTTTGGGGTGCGCGGAGCGAGGGGTGCGGATATAAAGCGCTTGCACACGCTCTCGAGGTCAGTGAGTACTGAAGGACGGCCGCGTCGGCCGCGCGCGCCCCTTCGATCAATCGAATAGTCGCGATGCACGGTAAGCGTGCGATGGCGCTAACACTATCTTTGTAACCTATTTTATCCTAACCTAAACTATTCATGTCTAGATCAAAGAGGAAGGCTTCCTCGAAGATGTCAACAACATGCTGAACTCCGGTGAAGTGCCCAACATATTTGGTGCCGACGAGAAAGCGGAGATTTGTGAGAAGATGCGAGTGGTAAGTCTACGGCCTTTGTACTTGAAATTGTGTTTATGCCAGGAAGGGTACTGACAAACAGTCAGTGGTAAAAATTCAGCTTGCTATCGGAGTCGAGCAAAAATTTATAAAAATACATTCTCTGACAGTATTTTATAATGTCGTCGTTGTTAACCGACCAATCGATCGAGCGACCGACTGATGGATCGACTGATTTATTGAAAGGTTTTTAAAAGGTTTTGTTAAAACTCACTATATTCCTTTGTTATGTTAGCTACTGGAAAAGGTTTTTAGGAGTCCACATTTAACATTTTAAGAAATTAAAAACTGTATCGCAGATTTTAGAAAAAGTGTACAGTCGGCAAGAAAAGTTTCATGTCTCACATACTTAGTTTAAAATTCTCAATCCTCATCGTAAAAATAACAATTGAAAACCCTTTTTCCAATGGCTACAAAGGTTCAAGTAGATCCTTTTTCTGCTTCTTCTGAAATTACCACCTCCTCAGGGTAGTCCAGTGGCAAATTCTGCTGCAAAGACAACCTTTCTTTGTTTTCCACAATCGAGTGGAAAGTGTTATGTTATTTTGGTTTGATTTTTGCATATAGTTTTTTTTAAGCTAAAGAATTTCTTAAACTGTCCTTCGTAAATTACCTATTTTATAATGTTCCGTGCAGTAGACATGTAAATTATTATTAAAATAAATTAAGTGCTTTTGTTTTAATTTTCTGTGATTGTGAAGGTAAACATCGTGAGGAATCTTGAGTGTCCGAGGTGTTCACAATCTTAGAGCTTGAAATCGCCAATCCGCGTGGAGCACGCGTGGCATTTAAGTCTATACTATCTCTCTGAGAGAAGGCCTGTGCTCTGAAGTGGGACGTTTAAAGCTTGTATAAACAAAATCTGGCTAAGTGCGAGTCAGACTCGCGCACGAAGGGTTCCGTACCATTATCTATACAACATTTGAATATTTCAAGCGTTTACCTGTTGCCGTTATTAATATCGAGTAAAAAATCTCGTTTGTTGTATTGGAGCCCTTTCGTTAAATATTTATTTTATTCTGTTTCTAGTATTTTTTGTTATAGTGGCAACAGAAATACATCATCTTAGAAAATTTCAACTCTCTAACTATCACGGTTCATGAGATACGGCCTGATGACGGACGGACGGATGGACGGACAGCGGAGTCTTAGTAATAGGGTCCCTTACCCTTTGAACACGGAACCCTAAAAAGTATTCTATGGCAACAAAGACAAAAGTAACATCGACAATACCATCCGGGTGTCGACGCAATCGGCAACGCCACCGATGGTTCCCGCTTCCCGACCGCTGAGCCGGCAGTCGCGCCGCAGGTGGACCGGCAGCGCGACCGCTCGCTGCAGACGGACGGCAGCCCGCCGGCGCTGTACGCGTACTTCGTGTCGGTGGTGCGCGACCAGCTGCACATCGTGCTGGCCATGTCGCCCGCCGGCGCCGCGCTGCGCACGCGCATCCGCAAGTTCCCCGCGCTCGTCAACTGCTGCACCATCGACTGGTTCCAGGTCGGCCCTGCTTCCTCCTCTTTATTTATTTTATTTTCTTGGGAAAACTAACAACTTATGACTAACACATTAAATTTACACACATTCTATATACAGAAAGCCAGCGAAAAGTTTACACTGATAGAAATATTTTGGGCAATTCGCACAGGTGAAAGAGAGATAACACACAAAACACCAAAGTCAGTAACCACATCGACAAAAAATGAAAGAAGGAGAATAGCACACCGTGATAATAGGCTTTGTCGGTTATGAAGCCTAAGTATACAGAGTCACAACACTTAGAAATCATTAATTTGCGATTGACGGAAATGCTATCGGTGAACATATCAATGTCTTGGTTTTCAATACAATGGTCGTTGAAACATCGTATAGCTCTAATGAAGTAAGAATTTTCTCTAAAGTTAGTGCGAGCCCAAGCTCATAGCTCTTAATAGCTCCTTCATAATATTGAACCACACTCCGTACGACTACACTACAAAAAGTAATGCAACGGTTCGTTCCCGCTAGAGCGGTAGTATTAAAGTACCCCGTGATCTCAACTGCTGCGGCATCTACTGATTCCATGTCGGCCCTGCTACCTCCTCTTCTTCATAGCTCCTTTATAATAAGTCTACGGTACAAAAAGTATTGTTGCGATTCGTTTCTGGTGGAGCAGTGGAATTAAAATTCCTAGTGATCGTCAACTAGGTCCTTTATAATATTGAGCGACACTGCATCGATTGGTTCCAGATCAAGCTCGCCTGCGCACTGCATACGTATAATGTCCGACACATTTTTAACAAAAAATCCTTCCAGTCGGTATGACTACTATGGTCTGTTCTTAAGCTTACACCATCTTTTTTTTGTACTTTTCTGATAGTACCCGGATGTTATAATACCTGACACATAACTTGAACAAAAATCCACGCAATCGGGATGAGTTTACGTTGGACACCTAAGAGCAAAGCATATTTATATTTGTTGTTAATTTGACTGAACTAAGATCCGAAGAACTCTAAGTAACGTCCCGCTTCTCCCACCATTGAGACCTGAAATCCATCCGTCCGCGATCAATAGATAGATAAAATATTCTTTTTTTCAATGTCATTTGTTCAAGCTATATGCCACGCGACGGAACGGTGGAATGATCACACAATGAGTGATCCTTCTTGAAAACCCGACACTGTCTGAGAAGCCCTCAGTGATATCCTGATATACTTTATTTACGTCGGAAGCTATGGTCTTGCTACACCATCAACTAGTCTTGGGTATTGATATAGTTTGGTGCGCTACGCTGTATTGCACAAGGATTATCCTTTGTAGGTCAAGCAATTCAAAGCCAAGATTCTTACGCCTCCATCTTTATATTCGGATCAATGTTTGTAACGGCACATATTGACGTAGAAGCTAATGCAAAATGCCTTCAAAACTGTCCAGGAATGGCCGCCTGACGCTCTACTGGCCGTGGCGACGCGGTTCCTGAAGGATATTGAACTGACGGATCTGGAGCGCGAGACCGCCATCAAGCTGTGCCAGGTGTTCCACACCGACACCCAGGAGCTGACGCGGCAGTTCCAGCTGCGACTTAAGCGGTCAGGACACACTTACTTGGCCGTGGTGACATAATATTTTTGTGGAGCAACATCTTGAAATATACTTTTACATACATACATAGACTCACGCCTGTATCCCAGAGGGGTAGGCAGAGACCAGGGCCTGCCACTTGCCACGATCCTGACAGATCACTTTTGCTTCCTCAACATTCATTAGTCGTTGCATGCACGCACGCCGGTTTCGGGTACTTTTTATCCTGCCCTTTGTTAATACATCCCGAATATACATTAATTAATTTACTAATAGTTAATTGACATAATCATTTTGCTAAATGTTTCTCCGCAAAATAATTGAGATGGATCTAGAAATGGATGAACCATTTTCAACGTTTCTTGATACCTTCCATTGTTATTGTAATATATCGTACGTAATCGTTGTTTGCTTGCGACATCGTATTGTCCTCATAGACATAGGGGCAGCCTATATTCATCATCATCATCAGTCACCCGACGCCCACTGTAGGACATAGGCCTCGTTCATAGTTTTCCTAACCATGAGGGGTTTTGCCATAATCGCCACGCTTGGCAGGCGGGTTGGCGATTGCAGTATGCGGTTGGAATCTCAGGAAGACGCCGCTGCCCGTCTCCTGGTAATTGATTTCCTTAGTAGCCCCTATATTGCGCGCATCAAATCCTGAACGATTCCAATCGTCTAACTGTCATATTAGTATGGAATTTGACAGTTTGAGGATTTGGTGCGCGTAATCAGGCCACTGGTTGCCATTTTAAATTTATTGGTGTCGGTTTCTCTTAGGCCGATTAGTTCACTTACCTAAACCATTTAGCTGATGCATGTTAAAAATATACAATTGCAGGCACAACTACGTAACGCCAACCGCCTACTTAGAGCTCATCGGTATGTTCAAAACTCTACTCGGGAGGAAGCGAAAGTAAGTACCTACCCCATGAGTGTAGAAATCTCAGAACACAAAAAGAAGGAGAAGTGCCATATGGGCGTGGCACTGTCGCTCAACGTTAGCCCGGTTGGGCTAACCTCGGCGAAACTTTTAAATATGGCCGTCAATCGCCTCGCGCCCGCTATCGCCGTAACATATGTGAAAAATGCCTGATTACCTACAGAAATCGCAGTGATACATGCTATTCAAATAACAGTGCAGTGTGTTTTCACCGGTAAGCCTATTTTACTCACTATATCCATCTTTAAACTACGAAAAATCATAATTATAATAATTTTCCTGTGCAATATGCATTCCAGTACTAAGAACATAAATGAGACGTATTTATATCGTCGGGTTTACTCCACTGCTGTTTTTATGTAGAATTTTCGTGGAGGTTTTCTAACATGGAAAAGCAAGCCCGCAATGGACCGTCTCGCGAAACTACCTATTGTTCCATGCGATGAATTGCGATGTTTCGTGGTACGGCCGCATGTATTTGCCGTGAACTGTCAAAGTCACAGTAGGTGTCAGCGGGAGTCATAGTGATGGGGTAGTTGCTTTCTTTCCAGACTGATTAAGTATCGATACTTCGTCGCATTTACACTCGTTCGTCCAGACTTCCAAAATTACTAGAACCAATTATATTGTACGACTAGGTAGCTATTGTCCGCGACTCCGTCCGCGTGGACTTCAGTTGCTAAGGAAGCTTCTACTTTAGTGGCAGATTTTGTCGTAATATAAACAGGCTTAGTTTTCACCACGTACCTATTTCAAAAAGTTTTTAATAAAGATTTAATTTCAGGTTTCCCAAAGACCCTAATAGGAAGGATAAATGGATTGAAAATACAGGGAGATTGCTTAACTGGCTTCCTCTCAAATCAAATACCTGTTGCTCCATCCATTTTACGAAGAAATGTTTCCAGATGCTAAAGAGTGGAAAATAATATTAACGTGGGCAGGTCCTGCTTTGAAAATACCAGTAATAAGGAGTTCCATAAATGTTGAGGTACCAATATACCTAAAATCACGGCATAATTATATTTTACATGGTGTGGAATATTCGATTGTTACTTTATTCTGATTCTCTATTTGAGGTGACAATGGACGCAACGACGCATAACTCTGCAAAAGAAAGTGTTTCTAAAGAAACAAGTCAGGTGATGTGGTTATGGTACTAAATAATATTCTTATACTCTTTTATGAGCCTAAAATTCGATTAATTTAAAATAAAGTAAATGAAGTGTTTTCAATAATTTAATAATTTATTTACTATTTTAGATCCGTATTAGAAAGTTTCGGATATTGTTACTGTTGAAACATGCGTTCCTGAAGAAATAACAGGTGACCAGGTAATGTTTTTAATAATTTCATAATTTATTTACTATTTTATATCCCCTTGGAAGTAACGGATATTTTTTTGTCCAAAAATGCTGCGAATGTCAAAGACCCCTGTAAATAATTGTCAGACATAGAGGAATGTCCATTCGATTGAACACATAATTTATCGGTCATATAGCGCCGCCACAGACTAGAAAATCGAAAAATCATATGAACAAAGTTGAAAATATAACATCGAGTTTTCAAAAGTCGTAAACCAAAGTTGTTGTAAATGACTTACTTTAATTGACGTGTTTCAGGAATTGTGGTAACTTAAAAATGGCCCTGTATAAATAAAAAAATATTAGATTTTTTACAAATGCATACTTTTTGTATTTTAGATACAGCAACGAGTTGCCGAAGGCCCAGAAACTGGTAGATTTATGTCGATTGAAGAAAAACCTCGAAAAAAGAAATCACGCAAAACATTGAACAATGTCATCAAGTGACAAGTTCTAAATAAATATTTACCTTTTAAGGGAACAGTAAAATATTCTTTGCAGGATCTCAGTCGGATGATGATGTTATCTTTTTAATGTGTTTCGAAAGTTTCTTTAAGTTTATGTTTCACAAGTTTCTTTTGGCCAGTTTCTGAATTGAGAATTTCGCTAAGTAAATGGTTAACTGTAGTGCTGTCTCTTCGAATTTTTCACAAAAGAGCGTGACAGAACGTTACTTATGTTTTTACTTAGTGAAATTCTCAATTCAGAAACCGGCCCTTTGAGTTCTTACTACCTAATGTAATAAAAATATTATTTATGTGATATTATTGAGAATGTTTTTTATGTACCCATCACAGTTGTCACCCACCAAGGCAATGAAAATTTTAATCCAAACTCAGAAACATCTACCAGTCACTGCTCATTAATTCACGAGTTAAAATAAGTAGTTCTAGATTTTTTAAGGTGTGCGCTATACAAAAACGCGCATAAGGTGAAGGCAAGGCGCAGGCATCTTGCCGTTTCAAACAAAAATTACGCAGGCGATATGTTTTGAATTATATTCAAGCGGCGCGGCACAGCCAACGTCGTTTCGTCGCCTATGTAGGTTTTGCATACCTATATTTTGTAGGTAACTCAGCAAATGTTCTCTAAACTTTGTCATTTAGAATAATTGTATGATTAGAATTTACGATGAAACGGAATTCACGAATTATACGATAGGTAGGTATGAACAAAACTGACATATTTAGGAATTAACACATTGGTAGGCAAAGCCTGTAAAAATAAAAGCTTAGGCAGCCTTTTGCAAAGGATTACTACAACGAAATAAAGTAGTTACAGACTACGCGACGTAGAGAAATAATTAGTTACTATTTAGGTATAGATGGCAAGAAAAAAATCGACATAATGTACAAAAAAGTTTTTGTACGATGTACGATTTTTTTTAAGTATAATCGATAATGTACTTTTTCGTCCCCATCACTAATGTTGTGCTGCTCTTCTCATTGGCTGTTTCATTTGTGTAAACAGCGAATAGTGAGCCGGTTGTTTATGTTGTAATCAAATAGAGATTATGAGGACAATGTAGCTGTGTGAGTAAGTGGCGACATCGGTTTTCTAGCAAACTGGCCATTATAACACTTCTCCTTATTTTTGTGTTCTGAGGTAGAAATCCAACTTTTAATCATCGCCTTTATGTGTAGAAAAAAAGATCTGGGCCAATCTACTTGAATTGTCGGCAATTCATCATTTTAGCAAGACGCTCTCACAGTTCTGAGCATACCAGAAATGTATACTAAATATACAGTTATAGTTGATACAATATATAAAAGTGTCAATCATAATCTAAGTAATATAATATAGAAAAAAATAATTTTTTAGCACCTGTTGCGCTGACCACGATGAATTGTGACAATTACGAGGACAATGGCGGCGACAATTTCGAGGAGATTCACCCTCTCTTTGAGTTGACGCTCATCGTTGCTTGGTCTTCTTCAAAGTTATAATAAAATCATCAAGCTTAATAAAAATGCGTTGTTACTTGGGAGATTGCATTTGTGCTTTTTAAAATTAAAAAAATTGAGGCATATTTTACACAATAAAACATGACTGTTTTAAATCTTATGTCTGGAGATCTTTTATAAAAGCTCTATATCATTGATTGGCCTTTCGCCACTTCAATTAAAGAAAAGGACTAGACAACTATTTGCTAAATTTCGCCCATACGATACTGCCATCTGTGAGAGTAAGAGGCAAATATTTATTTAGTCCTTTTCTTAAATTATTTGGACCGTGGTACGCAGAAACATTCCAACCTAGTAACTTTCGTGGAACCCGATTTTTTATGAATAAATTTGTTTTGTTGCATGTTTTTGTTCAGACGTGTCACATGTGTGTAATCACGATAACATTAAACCCATCTGAACAAACACATAGAAAAAACAATGTTATGAGTACATAAAGAGTTGAGGTGTTCACATACCTCAGCGCTTGAATTTGCCAATTCACGGTAAGCAGGCGTGGTAAAAGCCCATACTCTCTCTCTGAGAGAAGGCTTGTGCCCTGCAGTGGGTATATACGGTACATAATATAAAAGAAACCACGCAAGTGCGAGTCGGACTCACCCACCGAGGGTTCCGTACAAATAGGTACGTACCGAGCTTTTCCCGAACTTCAGACAATTTTTTTTTATGATTAATTACAAATGTTTAGTTTTCACATTTTTCCCTGTACTTGTAGTAGAAGACGATTTTACTTGCTAAATTTCATAGCTCTAGGTCACCGGAAAGTACCCTATAAATTTTGATTCCCTTGAGAGTGTCGAAATACATGTTTTTTGCGGCATAAACGGCCATAAGTCTTTCTTACGTTAACTTAGAAGTTTGATATTTTCACAGCTTTAAGGGACCGTAGACTTGAGTACCTATATGGTTTTAATTTCAACCCGATATCTCCACGCGTTCCCGAGATAAAGGGTCTTGACAGATAGTCAGACGGACGGACAACAAAGTGATCCTATAAGGGTTCCGTTTTTCCTTTTGAGGTACGGAACCCTAAAAAATTAAAAAAGCGTTTCTCTCTTCTCTCGTTACTCAAAGTTTTTTGGGTAACACAGTCCACTTTTGCTATAACAACAGCGCGGCGTTTCCCACAGCGAGCTACTCTCTGGCGAGAAGCGCTACCTGACAGGCCTGGACCAGCTGGCCGTGGCGGCCAAGTCGGTGGCGGCGCTGCAGGCGGCGCTGGAGGTGCTGCAGCCCAAGCTGGCGGCGGGCGCGGCGGCCGTGGCCGTCACCACCGCCAGCGTCGAGCGGGAGAAGGCCGCCGTCGCGCTCGTCGAGGCCGACGTGCTGCGCGACCAGGCCGCCGCCGCGGAACAGGTCGGTTGGAAGACCAAGGCTTATTTAAAGCGGTTTTAGTTCTGATACTCCTTAACACAGTTCCGTAGTCTACAAGGAACACCCGTATAGTTTCGCCATGTCCGGTCCGTCCGTCTGTCCGTCTGTCTGTCCGCGGCCTAGCTCAGAGACGATTAATACGAGAAAGCTGATATTTGGCATAGACATTCGTATTAATCACGCCGACAAAACGTTACAATGAAATTTTAGAAAAAAAATAGGGTAATAGGTGACCAACTTATAAAAGGAAAACTTAGTACAAAATCCATTGAAAATTACATTGATGAAGTTGTTTAAAACCCCCTCTTTCTACGGAACCCTACACTGCTTGTGGCCCGACACGTACTTGGCCGGTTTTTAATTTAGGGTTTCGTTTGCGGAATATTAGAGTCGGACGCTTAACTTTTTCGTTCATTTCTATCGTTGACTAGCTTACCCGAGAGAGCCATCGTATCCCTTCCAGGACAACTTATCCTGCCCATGTTTGAATAAATAAAAAAAAATAGATTTTTCTCCTAAGGGACTTTCAAATAAAATAAAAATAAATCTTATGTATTAAACAAATTTTAATCGCTAAGCATCTACAATGTTGTTCATCCGGGATAACAAGGACGGAATTACACTTTTGAAAAATGCGCTAGCTAAGTATAGTTTACATATTTTTTTTGTTGCACTAATCCGTGCTGAGGAAAATTTTAAAAAACTATTTAGAGGCTAAAAATTCCACCCATGCCGGGACTTGAACCAGCGACCTCTAGCTAACCGTGCGAGCGCTCTCCCAACTGAGCTAATGGGCAAGTGCAGCTCCTCTTTACAAACTTCTCTGTTTTACGTACAGGCAGCGACATCTGGCTGAAGTAGTTTACATCACTTGCAGCCCCGAGTACCCACTTTTGTGCAGTTAAATAAACTTGAATGTGTTAATTTTGTAATCAGTTTCAGTTTTTCCCGAATTTTCCTGAACGAACTTCTCCAATATTTGTTCTTTTTTTTCTCCTCGCCTGTCTGTTAGGGCTCTAGGAATGTCAATACATCTTAGTATAGTTGTGTTGAATCAGTAATACGATGTCTTTCTAAATAACTTTACTTTTTATCTCACCGAAACTGACTATCCTTTTTTACGATGCACAGGCCGCGGAAGCGCAAGGAATCAAAGACGAATGCGACGCCGACTTGGCCGAGGCGATGCCGATCCTCAACTCGGCCTTGGCAGCCCTGGACACCCTGACGCCTCAGGATATCACCTTCATCAAGACCATGAAGAGTCCGCCCAGAGGCATACGGCTGGTCATGGAGGCCATTTGTATATTAAAGGTATGAGCTCTCTTTTGATGTGGTAAGAGTGGTAATCCTCTACAGTGATCATCATCATCATCATCAATCATTTGACGCCCTCTGGTTTTCGTAACCATGAGGGGTTTTGCTATAATCGCCACGCTTGGCAGGCGAGTCATGGCGGTTGCAGTCTGCGGTTGGAATCTCAGGAAGACGCTGCTGCCCGTCTCCTGGTAATGTATTCCTTAGTCGCCTTCTACGACATCGACGGAAGGAAATGGAGTGACGCTGTTCTCAATCCGGCGCCACACGGATAACACTACAGCGATGCCAATCCTCAATTCGGCCTTAGCTCTGGATACTTTGATGACTCAGGACCTTCATTATGACCATGAATAATTAGATAAGAGGTATTCGACTGGTCATAGTGGTCATGGATGGAGGCCAGTTGTATATTGACGGTATGAGCTCTATTTTGATAGTGGTGAGTATGTTCATCGTCTACAGGGATGCAAACCCTCAATACAGCCTTAGCACTGGATACCCAGGCAACTCAGGAGCTTCATAATGTCCATGATAAGTACCCCCACAGGCACTCTTCCGGCTACAAAGGCGGTTTGTATATTGAAGCTATAATATGCCTTTTTACATTGGTAATATAACTAAGCTTATCTTCAGATACCTCACCTCATATTAAATTATACTGATACATGTTGAGAGTACTGGCTTTGTCTTTAGTTGTTTATATGAAAAGCTTGAGATACCTTCTACCGTACTTCACTAATGTGACAGTGAAAGAGCTTTAGGTGTTGGATTAAGTTCTTGTCTTATCCTACTTGAGAGAGCGGTAAGATTTTTGATGTTATGTAAGTTTGTCATTAAAAAAACATTTGGAATGCAACGACTAATGAATGTTGAGGAAGCGAAAGTGATCTGTCAGGAACGTAGCAAGTGGCAGTCTCTCGTCTCTGCCTACCCCTCTGGGATACAGGCGTGAGTTTATGTTATGTTATGTCAATTAACGCTATTTTTCTTTGCATTACAAATCTAAAGGACGATCCGGTAAGTTTCTGCGAACTATGGAATTACCATGCACTGATTCAATTTCATATTTCGATATACAAAGAAAAAAACTAGTTAGACTGTGGCACGAATATAATATGTTGATGTACAGAGTATCCTAGCGTGGGACCAGGACGAGTAATTGTGTGGAAGTTATTTATTTATTATATCCGTTTTGGTTTGAAAAAAGCTTTCACAATTTGTCACGTAGCACGTACATTGGCTTTTGCATGATAACAGTTACGATTAGTCTCAACTTCACACTAAAACAATCTCTAACACACAGGAAATAAAGCCCGACAAGATCCCCAACCCGTCCGGTGTGGGCACCGTCGAGGACTACTGGGGTCCGTCCAAGAAACTCCTGAATGATATCAAATTCCTTGAGCTGCTGCAAAATTACGACAAGGATAACATTCCCCCGGCTGTGATGAAGAAACTGATGACTACGGTGATGATGGACGACGGATTCGTCCCGGAGAAGATTCGCGCCGTCTCCGTGGCGGCCGAGGGTATGATAATATTTCATTTTAAGCGGGTGATAATTGGGTATTTGACAAAATATCAAATGAGTTACTTTTAAAATGGAATTTTGTATGAAAATACTGGCTTATGACGTCACATTTCAGGGCACTCTTTTTAGGTTTAATCTATTTAAAAATTGTAATAACTAGTAATTGACTAAAAGAGATACATTTTTCGAGATATTTTGTAATTTTTGCTTTAATCGAGCATATGAAATAATTTATTGTTGATCGTGTCAAATACCGTATTGTGCCGAATCCGCCGTTATTGTTATCATCCGCTTGTTATCACACATCTTAGTACTTTGCTTTACTCTCTACACATACTACCAAGGCCTAGAGTCTATTAAAAGCAGAGTTGCTCAATAGAGTGATATTAGCAGGGCCGTTATTTTTTGTCACAAATTTTTACCGACTTCAATGAATGGAGGAAGTTCGTAGTTCGTCTATATTTTTTTTTGCGTATGTTCAGCGATAATTATTTTCCACGTTGTCCGATTTCATTGATTTCTTTTTTTTTTTGTTGGAAAAGGAGTACGTCAGAGGTTGGTCAATATTTGTTGGCGGGATCCAACAGAAAATCATCAATTTCACAATTTCAATTCACTCTTCAGTTTGTCAAGGCACCTTCATGGTATCATGGTACCCCGATAAAGAATACCGTCAGCGCCACCTACTGTTTAAATTAGCAAACTGTCGTTTCTGTTTAGTCATCATCATCAGCCATTTGAACGCCCACTGCAGGACATAGGCCTCCCTCATGGTTTTCCTAACCATGAAGGGTTTTATGGTAATATAAGTTCAGAAGGTGGTCTCCTCCAAATGGTGGTTTCATTGGCGGCAGGCATGTGCAAGTGGGTGATCGCGATGACGAAGTACGACAAGGTGGCCAAGGTGGTGGCGCCCAAGAAGCAGCGGCTGGCCGCCGCGCAGGCTGTCTACGACAAGGCCATGGCCGCCTTGGCCATCAAACAGGCGCAGCTGACAGAGGTATTTAATAATAATAACGATACAGTTTATTTCCAATAAAAAGAGTCATAACAGTGAACTATCGGCTTAAATCTAACATTTATGCTTGAACTACGTTGAAAAATAACCTTCTATGGCTAAAATTTACAGTAAAAGATCGCTGGTACGAGTATATGTTACTTCTGAAGCTGAACTCGAGTAAAATAAGACGCGTCTTGTTTATTTATTTATTTAGTATTAGATATGTCGCCGCCAACTGATTAAATCAGCAGTCCAATTTAACGCCTACGAAGTTTATTAGGTGGCGGCAGTCAATTACATGGCTATCTTTTTAATTGTAACAAAGCACCGTCTAAATGGACTACTTGGCTGATCGAAAACTGGCCTTATTATTAAAAGGCAGAATGACGAACCGCCATCTCGTTTGAATTGACATTTTCGAGATGGCGTCATTGCTACAGCTGATTTTCTTCACCTAAGTCAGCTTCAGTAGGGTGACCAAGAGGAACTGAAAGTAGATATTAAAAAGGCATTATCTTTATTGATTTTAAATAACCTATTTAAAAAAAACTGCTTGGCTGTAGAAATTGCCCTTGATAATTTACTGATATATTAATTAATTAAATAAAAATTTCATATATTTCGCTGCAGTTTAGATTATTCAGGTTACCTCCTGACCTGCTATTACTTATTTTGAATAGGTTAAGCAACTGTTATCTTGTAAAGGTTCAGTTTCAAATCACTTGCATAGTTATACATTTAACGGGACTAATCTAATAATATATATTTTTTAAACTGAATTACCTTAATATCCGACGTTTTGGCGATGTTGCAGTTGTCGTGGTCACGGGGTAAACTAAAGTAGCCAGTACTGTATCGTGGTCCCCCTAACAAAGTAGACGTCATCTAGTACTAACCACTTAGCTAGCCAGGTTATAGAACATTTCGTTCAATCACAAGGCTGAATGACCATTAGCCCTTTAATTGGATGCCGTCACCTAATGAACGTCCTAGGCAGTTAATTTGGCGGCAAATTTTACCAGTTGGCGGCAACAAATACATCAATAGTACACAACATCAAGAACATCAGGGAGTGGACGGATGTAGCCAGTATCGAAGACCTGTTTCGCTTGGAAACAAACCAAGAAGAATAAGCGGAGATGACGACCTTCCTCCATTAGTGGAGAGGCAAAAAAGAAAAACAGCACAATAAATAAATAAAGAAATGAAGTAACACATCAATGAGTTTTAGGCTTGGTATGTAAACTATTAAAGAGTGTGCAACAGCATTCAGAGGTAGATCGGAACTATAGCTTTAGCATTACCGTCAGCTTAGATCAAGTCAACGCTGGCAATGTTACTAAGACAGGATGTTTGTATCAGTTTCTCGGCTACAGTATCTGTTATACCAGCTGTCGTCAGTTTTGTCACTACCAGGTACACGATATGATTCTGCGAAGCTTACAATAAATGGTTGTGTCATCACCATCGATTATTTCCTTCGCTCGTTATGGTATCTTCACTTCATGGAGGTTCTCGCACGAGCGGCAGCGAGCGGAGGCTACAACTCTCCATTTATTCAGTCCGTCACTTTGTCCAAGATGGACGTTGTTGAAGTGGCTGCGTTTGCTGATTTATGCGCTTGCTAATACTATAACCTCTTGCATGGATATCATACGAGTATTTTGGGATCCCAAATAACTAGTTGCATTTGGTACAACTCCATGAAAGTGTAACATAAGTCATTTGGCCAATTTGTCATGATCACGATGATAGTTAAAGAAATCGCACACGTCCGTCCTAGTCCGCTGCTTCAGGTAAGTGAGCGCTCCGCGAGAGTATGGTTTCTGCGCTCGCCACTTGCGCCCGCGTCCTTTGACTCCGGCCCAAAAAACTGACACCGAAAGGAGCGTTGACAAGGCGAGGCGAGGTAACACGAGCGGAGGCGAGAGTTTCATTCACATTTTCATCCTCGCGTCGCCTCGCCTTGCCTCCTAAATTTAAATTGCCAGCACAGTCTATTAAAGCGGTGGTAGCGCATCTAAAGAACGATAGCGTCACATTCGAGAGGTCCTGGGTTCGGATACAATTTATTTGTAATACGCACATTTGTGACTTTAGTAGCCATACCATTAGCTAAAAGGAAAACATCATGAGGACGAAACTAAACACCCGAGTGGCTGAGGTGTTCACATTCCTCAGCGCTTGCTACGTACAACGTCCCAACTATGAAGCGAAGTGCGGAAATGTCCGATCTCACCAGCACACTCTATCGTCCAGGTGCAACTCAAACTAGGCAAGCTCGAGGACGCCCTGGCGGAGCAGAGCCGACAGCAGAAGATGCTCGACGACGAAGTCATGGACTGCAGCAACAAGCTGAAGCGCGCCGAGATGCTCATATCGGGGCTGGGCGGCGAGAAGACACGCTGGACGCAGATCGCGAAGGATCTCAGGGCGACTTACAACTCGCTTACGGGTGACTTTTACATTACTTTGTTTAAAGAAAAGTAAGTAAAATGCGGAATGGGGTTCCACGCGACAGATATCGCAGACGTGGTCGGCCAAGGCGGAGTTGGCGGTAAGATCTCTTAACCTTCTTGCCTGGATAGGAGATTACTGCTCAAGACAGACAGAAGTAGAAGATCATGGGGGGGGGGGGGGGAATTTGCCCAGCAGTAGGACACAAACACAGCTGACTTAAAAAAAGTAACGAAGTCATCGACTCCAGCAATGAGTGGGCAAGTGGGTAGAACATTGGACTCCGAACCGAGAGACCCAGGTTCAATTCCCAGTGCGGGCGTGTGCCTTTGACTTTGTTTTCAAGTTATGTACATTTGTGAAGTTATAGTAGCAATACCACTCGCTAACGGTGAACGAAAAGATCGTGAGGAAACCTGAGTGTCTGAGCTATTCACATACCTCAGCGCTTGAAATCGCCAATCCGCGGTGAGCACGCTCTCTCCATGAGAGAAGGCCTGTGCCCTACAGTTGGACGTATATAGGCTGCTTGACTGGAACACCAAATGCCTCTTTATTGCAGCGTAGTCTTGTAATAACTTCTACTGTGAATATTTTCAGGAGACATTCTGATCGCTGCCGGCATCATTGCCTACCTCGGACCGTTCACCGCCATATTCAGAAACTCTCAGGTACGAGCGATCCGGGACCTAATTCATCATCATCAACCCATTATGTCCCCACCGAGGGGCACGGGTCTCTCTCTTCCCTGAGGAAGGTATAGGCCATACTCCACCACGGGGGCCAAGTCCGGATTAGTGGAGGCTTGTAGACTAGTGGCTCGTCTACTGTCAGAAGTTGTCGAGCCGCCCTAAGGCCTCTGACTTGGCTTAACGACTGCCATCTATCGACGGCAGCCGGCACCAACAGCTTAACGTGCCTTGCGAAGCACGGAACCGCTCGGAAAAATGCCACTAGCGTTAGGCATAGACGGCGACCCATCCATGCACTGAACGCGCCCTGTGTTGCTTAACCTTCGTGATCGTTTAAGATCTCTCAGGCAGCCGGGGCTACGAGCGATTCGACCGAGGGACCTAATTAATGCGCACCAAATCCTGTCACGTTTGACGTTTGTGAGAGCAATTTGTATGGAATTTGACAGATAGACGATTGGAATCGTTTAGGATTTGGTGCGTGCAATACAGGGGCCGGTTTGGTATCGGTGATATCTTTTAAAAACCTATTTGGAGGCTAAAAATTCCACCCATGCTGGGTCTTGAACCCGCGACCTCTGGCTGACCGTGCCAGCGCTCTCCCAACTGAGCTAATGGGCAAGTGCAGGCATCAATGAAAGCTTCTAAATAGGTTTTTATAAAATTGTCCTCAGCACGGGTTAGTGCAAAAAATATGTAGTTACTGGGTCTCACATGTTAACATTTTCAGTGGTTGTGAAATAATGATTAAATGTAACGGCACTAGAATATTAGTTAGTAGTAGTAGTAGTAGAATAGTTAAGTTCTCAAAATTATTGCTGTCACTTTCAGATTCAGACATTTTTAATCCAATAAATGAAATTTTTGAAACAAAATGGCGCAATTTCGACAAAAGTATCTTGACATTCAATCGTCTGCACTCAGTTTTGCGCGCGCAATTTTAGGTATTTTTAGTTGCACTTTTGGTACCACGAAAATGAAATTAGGTTTTTTATAGAGTCAACTTTTGACATTAAAAAAAAACTTAAGTTTTGTTCCGTGATCACAGCAACACGTTAAAAAAATAACTGTAACATAAAGTGAAAAATCTGACCTTTAATGTAACTTTATATTACACTTTTTTTTTATTTTCTTTAAAGTTATGTATTGTTTAAAGCCTGTCTATATGTGTTTACCTTTGAATTCTTAATTTGAAGATTATGATATGAGTGTAGATAATAGTTATTTACACAACTAGGGCCGTAAAATAAAGAAAGGCCGATATCGCCGAAGTTTAAGGCCCGAGCCGCAGGCGAGGGTCATAAATATGCGATAGACGGCTTTCTATTTTACAGTCCGTTTTGTGTACACAATATTATGTCGTCACCTGGCCTCAAAGTGGGTTTTTCCGTACGGTTAGCGTGCGGAAAAACCCGCTTTTTGGCCAGGTGTGGCATAAAATTAAATTACGGACATAATAGACATATTTTAATTTCATATACGTTCTTAGTTGTTGATAGAGATATAGCGTATAGCGCTACCCCACTATGGCGCTTAACAATTGTATACCTCAGTTAATGAAGGATTGAACGTGTCAGCGCTCTTATTTGCCATTCGCTCGGCGGCAATATTGTGTGAGTGGTGTTCAATGCTTTTTAGGGTTCCGTACCCAAAGCGTAAGGGATCCTATTACTAAGACTCCGCTGTCCGTCCGCCAGTCTGTCACCAGGCTGTATCTCATGGACCGTGATAGTTAGATAGGTGAAATTTTTACAGTTGATGTATTTATGTTGCCTCTATAATAAGAAATACTAAAAACAGAATAAAATAAATATTTAAGGGGGGCTCCCATATAATAAATTTTTTGCCGTTTTTTGATCAATATTAATAACGGCAACGGGTAGACGCTTGAAATATTCAAATGTTATATAGATAATGGTACGGAATCCTTCGTGCCCGAGTCTGACTCGCACATGGCCGGTTTTTTTAGTAGTTGAGCAAGCTGTTGAGCAAGCTGAACCCATTTTCCAGATACAAGCGTGGGCGCAAGCGTGCCACGAGTGCGGCATAGTGTGCACTCTGAACTACAGCATCATAAAGACGCTCGGAGACCCCGTCAGCATACAGCAGTGGAACATCGACGGCTTGCCCGCGGACGACTTTAGCGTTGAGAGCGCTATCATTCTCGTGTAAGTTAACACAGAAAAACATAAGCCAGTCGGTTTTATGCTATTTGAAAACCAGCGGAGCAAATAAAAACAGCAAACGCTGAAATAGTATCATTGTCACACGCACACTCCTTTATTTTTCTATTGTTGTATGTAAGCATGTTTGTTTATGGCAATAAATCATTCATTCATTCATTCATTCATTCATTATTGACGGCCTAGTTATTTAACAAACTTGACCATCAAAACAGAGGACATGTTTCCGGTCAGTCCGGTAATAAATACTCACGGGCGCTTAAACACGAGTCGCACGTGTGCCAACTGCAGCCGTCGACGCGCTGACGCGGATGTTCAACGCGACTGCCATTGGCGCGTCGACGGCTGCAGTTGGCACACGTGCCGCCCGTGTATAAGCACCCTAACGTATTTTCAAAGGCAAATCATTCAATCACTCCATACATACGGATTCTTTTTCAATCTCATTCTGTTGTTACTGCTTTTGTAGCGCTTAGAAATTGAGCAAAGTTAATGTTTTTCTATTTCAGGTCGGCTCGGCGCTGGCCCCTGATGATTGACCCCCAAGGCCAGGCCAACCGGTGGGTCAAGAACATGGAGAAGCCGAACAACTTATGCATCTGTCGCATGAGCCAAGCCGACTTGGGTCGGGTGCTGGAAAATGCTGTGCAGTTTGGACAGCCGGTATGACTGACCCTTTACATCATATCACTCTTGGTGTTGTAGGAATCTAGCTCGATGACTGATGGTTTATTGCTGGGTAAATAACCTGTACCTGTGCATCTCTGTAATGAGTCAAGCTGATTATAAGTCAAGCTGAGTCAGACCGGATAGCGGGTTTGACTGACACTTTACATTTTGTCACCCTCAAAGCTATAGGAATAGTACTTCTTGTTATACACCATACGAGTGAATCATCATCAGCCATTTGACGCCCACTGCAGGACATAGGCCTCCTTCGTGGTTTCATAACCATGAGGGGTTTTGCCATAATCGCCACGCTTGGCAGGCGGGTTGGCGATCGCAGTATGCGGTTGGAATCTCAGGAAGACGCTGCTGCCCGTCTCCTGGTAATTGATTTCCTTAGTCGCCTTCTATGACATCCACGGAAGGAAATTGAGTGACGCTATTCTCAATCCGGCGCCACACGGAGCGAGTACGGTTCGAGTGAATATCATAAAGGAAAGGCTGTATAACCATACGAGTCAAGCTGACTTGGGCCGGTTACTGGAGAACGCGATGTAGTTCCGACAGCCGGTATAAAGCTTTGCTTGTATATAACGCTATCATTCTTAGAGTTGAGCGGAATAACGCTTTTGGAAGTATCTCATCTACTAGCTGTCTGGACAACCGGTAAGCTAACCTTTACTTTAAATTCTTTTTGTTACATTAACCCGTGCTGAGAACAATATTAAAAACCTATTTAGAGGCTAAAAATTCCACCCATGCCGGGACTTGAACCCGCGAGCCCTGGCACGGTTAGCCAGAGGTCGCGGGTTCAAGTCCCGGCATGGGTGGAATTATTAGCCTCTAAATAGGCTTTTAAACCCTTTATTTTGATAATCGGACTACAGTCAGTGGGTAGAGACCAACAGCTTGGTGGTCAGACGAATATGGAAATTGTCATGGGGCCGGTTCATACGGATGACGAGAGACCGCGAAGGATAATGTGACATGCAAAAGGCTTATAGCCAGTGGGCTGGCCAGATGTGGGCTGATGATGATCAGAGCTCTTTGCCCTACGGTCTTTAAATCGTACTTAAAATCAGTGTCCGAGTGATCCAAGAGTAGAAACTTATGAAAGACCCAGAAGATGAGGTCGGATGGTGTCACATAACTCATTTGGAACGCAACAAAAGGTTATAATTTTGCAAGGTGTTGCTGGAAAACGTTGGCGAAGAGTTGGATCCAATGTTGGAGCCGCTACTCCAGCAGCAGACCTTCAGACAAGGTGGCGCCCTCTGCATCAAGATCGGTGACTCCATCGTAGAGTACAGCAAAGATTTTAAGTAAGTAAGATTCCTTGATTACCACGAACCTTCAAAATTCAGACGATTTCTGTAGTTAGGTTTCTAGGGATATGGATAATTTAACTTTTAATTTTATGTGATCTAAACTACTCATAGCTACCTATGATATTAAATCCATGGCTTCAGCATACCACTGTGGATAAATGACGATAAATTGAATATGGGAAACAGTTGGTCGCAAACGCAAAAATCTCCCGACGTTGTAACTGTGTTTTACACGACCTCTCGCTTTATTCCACGGGTCGCGCCTTGACATGAGCATATAGTAGTTTATGGACTGTCACATAATGAGGGTTATTAAAACACGAGCGAGATTTTAAAAAACGAGCCTTGGCGAGTTTTGTAATAGCATTCGCGAGTGTTTTAATACCAAGTTATGTGCAGTCTCATACACTACTTTAACTACACTCATGTCTTAATCTTCAAAGTAAGGAATCAAAGGAAAATACGTTTGACAAGCTTTGTACTATATATACATAAATCTACGGTTATTTTTGAAACAAAATGGCGCAATTTCGACAAAAGTATCTTGACATTCAATCGTCTGCACTTATATTTTTTTGTTGCACTAACCCATGCTGAGGACAATTAATAGGTTTGTTTTTTACCTTTTAATTATTAAAAGGTAAAAAACAAACCTATTTAGAGGCTAGCTCGGGGCTGCAAGTGATGGAAATTGCTTCCACCAGATGTCGCTGCCTATACGTAATACAGAGAAGTTTGTAAAGAGGCTCGAAATTTGGCCGATGCCTGCACTTGCCCATTAGCTCAGTTGGGAGAGCGCTGATACAGTGAGCCAGAGGTCGCGGGTTCAAGTCCCGGCATGGGTGGAATTTTTGTCTCTAAATAGGTTTTTATAAAATAATGATTTTTATCCGACCGTCTGCTTTATTTCGCAGGTTATACATAAGCACGAAACTGGCCAACCCTCATTACCTGCCCGAAGTGGGCGTCCGCGTGACACTGGTCAACTTCATGCTAGCTCGGGACGGCCTACAAGCGCAGCTGCTGGCGCGAGTCGTGGCCAGGGAGAGGCCAGACCTGCAGCAGGCCAAGGCCGACTTGACCACGCAGGGGGCGGAGCATAGGCGTCTGCTGCAAGAAATTGAGAAGAAGATCCTGAATGTGCTGTCCACTTCAGAGCATTTGTTGGAAGACGAAGAGGCTGTGCAGGTTTGTATTTTTGTTATAACTCAGATAAGTTTAAGGGGAAACTTGCCCTAAAAACCTGAGTAGTCTACGGCACTTGAAAAGCCTACGGCGCTCGAGTAGCCTAAAGCACCTCGGTGTCATACTCCGGCACTTGAGTACCGGACCGGCGAGATTACGTCATATCTTTTTTTGTTGATTACGTTATCAACAAACTTTATTAACACTAAAAAAACAGCTGTTTCATGCGTTTGGTAGAAAAGGTATTAAAATTAGATTAGATTAGAACACTTTATTGTATACACCAGAAAACAAAATACATTAAAATACTTACATGTCCATGTTTATTTATTTACGTTTTCAGAGATGATCGCTTAATAAAAACTGTTTGTATTGAGTAGAATAACCCCTAAAAGTTACCGGACCTTTCCCCAACACGCCGAATTATTTATTTGAATCTAAGCTAAGGTAATGTTGTAAAAGGGACCGACATTCATTGACACTTCATGGAAAAATAATGACTGTCTTCGTAACTTCAGCAAAGAAGTTTGAAAACTAATCTGGCCTTTGTTCTTAGATTCTGAACTCGGCAAAGGACACGGCAAACGAGATCAAGGAGAAGCAAGTGGTTGCCACGGTAACGGAAAAGGCCATCGACGTGGCTCGTGACGACTACGTGCCCATTGCTACACACTCGACCAATCTATTCTTTTTGATTGGTAAGATTGCTAATACTCGTATTAATGTTCCCTTTGCCGAAATTTTATAATTGCACTTATTACACCATGTTTGTTCCAGCGTCCCTCGCGTATATCGACCCTATGTACCAGTATTCCCTGGGCTGGTTCGAGGGTCTGTTCACCTCCGCCATAGACAACACGGAGAAAGTCGAGGAGATACCGGCGCGGCTCGCCATACTACGGGCTTATTTCACGCATTCGCTTTATTCCAATATCTGTCGCAGTTTGTTTGAGAAGGTTCGTCTCTACATAAACACAAATTTACCGATCGTTTTGTAAGATGTTTGAAAAAGACATCATAATCTTGACGTGATAAATAATGACATAACCCCATCTCTTTATTCACATCTCATCCATCATCCAAATTCTATCAAGAAAGAATGAAAGAAAAAAAAAAGATAGAAACATAGTTTTCATTGGTATCATCGTAAAAGAAATTGAACTCTAACCACGATTCAATGCAACATAATATATTTTTACAATTATTTCTATATAAACTATGAAGTTTAAAAAAAAACATACTTAAGTACTTAAATATTTATTATGCATTGATGTTTTCAGTGCTGTAAAACCTTACTTGCTGTGCTTCAATTTATGTTTTTTTTTATTATAATTTTGTAGTTGTATAGGAATAACTTGATGCGGTATGTACAAATGCGTTTATAAAATATCTACAATTATATTTACAAGACTTGCGTAAATAATATGCGAAATTATTATTGCTTTTTAAAACGGCGGATTCGTTAGCGAGCTCAACTCTGATGGCGATAATTTTATCATAGCGACGCCGGCTGGATGCGCGCGCATGATACCTCAAAGTGCCGCCACAATTTCATCCGTACCATCCGTACACTGTAGTATACAACACATTTTATACTACACCCACTCAGAAAGTGTGTCATTGCTCGTTCATAAACGGGTTACAAAGTTCGTCGCGTCTCCCTTATAAATATGCGGCGCGAAAAGTAACATGGAATTTCATTCCTGCCCTCCGTAGCAGGGCAGGAATGTTGCATGAAAATCCATTCCTGCCCTGCTAGAGCTATTTTGTTTTTTTTTAGCAGCGAACCTAAAAAAAATACAAACGTCAAATCTCAAAAAGGTTTTATATCAAATAATTAGAAAAAAACCGGCCAAGTGCGAGTTGGACTCGCGCACGATGGGTTCCGTACAATACAATATTGGGAAAAACTGCAAAAAATGTCACGTTTGTTGTATGGGAGCCCCCCTTAAATATTTTTTTAATTTTTATTTAATTATTTATTTTTGAAGGGAATATATAAATAAACATTCTGTGAATATATAAAGCATCTACTTGTTGCCGTTATTAATATCGAACAAAAAACGCCAAAAAAATTACGTTTGTTGTATGGGAGACCCCCTTAAATTTTTATTTTATTCTGTTTTTCGTATTTGTTGTTATGGCAACGATAAAAATACATTGCTTTTGCAATGACGACTATAATGCTATAACGACTGCAGAAAAATCTGTGAAAATTTCAACCGTCTAGCTATCACGGTTTATGAGATACATCCTGGTGACAGACAGACAGACAGACGGACAGTGAAGTCTTAGTAATAGGGTCGCGTTTGGCACACTTCGGGTACGGAACCCTAAAAAGAGGTGGGATTCTTTCATTATATTCGATTTTCAATGAAAGGTGCCTTCATGAACCACCCTGTCACTCCCATCAGCACCTGCTTCGGATGATTATGCCGATTTTTTAAAATTCTATTCGCCGTCGGTTCTGGTTTATCGTAAACCGACACTTACGAGTATCTCACCCCATACGTTTCAATTTTTTTAATACAACTGGGTACTAACATAGAGGACATAGAGGATAGAGGACAAAAAATATTTACCGTCCCCCGACAGGACAAGACGGTGTTCTCGCTGCTGCTAGCGGTGACGATCCTGGTGGCGGAGGGCAAGCTGGAGCAGCAGAACGTGAGCTTCCTGCTGGCCGGCGCCGGCGCCGCCGCGGCCGCCGCGCCCTGCCCCGCGCCCTTCTTATCGCCGCAGGCTTGGCGGGAGCTCAATGGGTATGTGTTTTTAGTTTCAGTCGGCCACATTTGCCGAAGAACCGACGGATGGGGTGCAAAGGTTCTCGAGTGGGGACCGTAAACTGGTAAATACAGCGTAGGACGCCCACCAGCTCGCTGGATCGTACTTAATATTTCGCAAACGAATCCCTTAATCGAAGAATTGTTTTCCTACACTCACAATATTTTTAAATGACCAATCCAACGATACTATGTACCCACACTATGGTGTAAATGTACCCACGCTACGCTTTCTTAAATAAATAAAATGAGTGAATGACTTGGGGCGAGCATATTTATAGACATTATTACTTCCTGTATCTTAACGATATCTATCAACGGTTTGTTTACATGTAAAGCTGAATGAAATTAAATATGTTTTGACGTGAACATTTTCCTCGGCACCGCCGCGGTAGGATGAAACGAGTTTGGCTCGGCCTTCGGCTTCCGCTTGCATGCTTGCCAAGTTTAATTCTGAGCTTTTGCCTTACACGATAGGTCAAGTGACGACTTAGATGCTATATCTCAATCACTACAGCGTCTGGACTAGGCATGTCCAGTACCTAAACCCTTATTTTAATCCAATAGAGGGGTCAATATGTGCGGGGCCAACTATGACGAGAGTTTCCTCACGATGTTTTCCCTCACAGTAAGAGAGTGAACGCTAACGGCGAAGAAAGACATCGTGAGGAGACCTGAGTGTCTGAGCTAGTCACATACCTCAGCGCTTGAATTCGCTAATCCGCGGTAGGAACGCATGGTGATTAAGCCCATACTCTCTTCCTGAGAGAAGGCCTGTGCCCTACAGTGGGATGTATATAGGCTGCTTAACGTAACTTGGAATATTCAAGTTAAATAAATGTCTTTTTCTTTCTTTCTTTCGAGTCATATTCATATGCTGGGATTTGAACCCACGACCTATCGTATGTAAGGCAAGTATTTTACCGGTATGATACCATCCCTAAATCGTTCTATTTTATTTTATTCAATAAGTTGAAGCTCACAGTGCAAATATTATATTTGCAATTTTAAACAATTTTCAACTTCCTACTTAATTTTTATATTACATGTTAGCCTACACTAGAAACTACGTTAAATCGAATCGTGTAATTGTAAACATAATATAAACTCACGCCTGTATCCCAGAGGGGTAGGCAGAGACCAGGGACCCGAAACCAGCGTGCGTGCATGCAACGACTAATGAATGTTGAGGAAGCGAAATTGATTTGTCAGGATCGTAGCAAGTACCTACATGTATTTAGAAAAAAAAACTAGGGAGTATAAGCCTCTACCTCTGACGCTCCAGGCTAAACGAGTACGAGAAATTCGCCGGCATCGTGGAGCACTTCACGAAGAACATCGGGCTGTGGGAGGAGTACTGCGATCTGCAGGAGCCGCACAAGCATCCACTGCCCTCGCCTTGGGACAAGAGGCTCACCGACTTCGAGGTGTGTTTGGCAAGAATAGAGTTGGCAATAATGATAATTGGAAGTTGCTATCCATATGCCGTTTTTTTTTTAATTTTATTTCATGAGATCCCGTCCCTCTTTAAATACTTTATACATTATTGTTACAGGTCCTTATGGTGATGCGTTGTGTCCGAAACGACATGATGGTGCCAGCCGTGCAGCAATTCGTCGAAAGTAAATATATTGTTAACTTTTCTCAAATAATCTCCCAAGTCAGCTACGTCGCTGACAATAATTAGATTCTCAAATGTGTCAAAAAATGTGCCACACGATAGAAGTAAAAACTGATTTTCGAAACTGCATACATTTATACCCTTAGCACGTCCATGACTGGTATTCAGCGACACTGATCGATTGAAATCGGGTATACCTAATTCAGCGTCACTGACCCGAGCTTGGCGCTTTCGTTCACTGTCCAGAAATAGTGCTTAAATAAGTTTTCACTTCAAAACCTAACATTCAGTTGTATTTTTTTGTATCTTGATGGAAAATTCGATATTTTTTGTAGTAATAGGTATAATGATCATCATCATCATCATCGTCATCATCGTCATCACCATCATCATCATCATCATCAGCCATTTGACGCCCATTGCAGGACATAGGCTTCCCTCACGGTTTTCCTAGCTTCCCTATCTTGTGCCGCCCGCATCCAGCGACTCCCCGCCACCGTAATCAGGTCGACCGACCATTTGGTGGTGGGCCTGCCCACGCTGCGTCGTCCGGTCCGCGGTCTCCAGGTCAGAACTTTTTCGCCCCAAAGGCCATCAGTTCTCCGAGCTATGTGCCCCTCTCACTGCCACTTCAACTGAGCAATTCCTCGAGCTATATTAGTAACTCGGGTTCTTCTGCGGATCTCCTCATTCCTGATTCGATCACGCTGTGAAAGTCCTAACATAGCTCTCTTCATTGCTAGTTGGGCGATCTAGAGCCTACGAGGCCTATAGTCAGCGACCAGGTCTCACACCCATAAGTCATCACTGGCAACACACATTGCTTATACACCTTTGTCTTGAGATATTGAGGTATTTTGGACGCGAAATGCGAACGCGTTTGTTTTAGTTTCCCGAACGCTGCCCATCCGAGTTGGATTCGATGAGTGATCTGTTTCTCGAAGTTGGACTTACCTAGCTGGACTATTTGTCCCAGGTGTACATAGTGGCCGACAACTTCGAGATCAGACCTGCCAACAGGAGTGGGTGCTACATGGGAGTTCGATATTAACTTAGTCTAGTCCATGTTCATTTTAAGACCCCCTCTGTTAGAATCTTTGTTCAGGCCATTGAGCATGAAACTCAAATCTTCCAAGGTCTCAACCAACCATAATCACTATGTCATCGGCGAATTGAAGGTGAGTGGTACTCGCCATTTATGTTGATGCCATATCCTTTCCAGTCCATAAGTTTCAATACGTCTTCAATTGCAGCTGTAAACAGTTTCGGAGATATTACATTTCCTTGTCTCACTTCGCGTTGCAAATGAATAGGATTCATATTCTGATCCTGCAGTAGGACATTATGGCGTTTTTGTACAAACACTTCAGCACTTAGTTGTAGCAATAGTCGATTTTGTTGAGTTATGGGCAGTGTGACGCAGTGGATAATAGCGTAGTAGCGTAGGAAAAGCACTGAATTATGTGATAATAAAATAAGTCTGTATTTTCATCACAGTTGTCACACGATAAGTAAACAGAAAACTCAAAGTAACATTAGACGCAAATAAAACTTACGGCCAGTAACTTGTAATGTGCCAGACCTCCAACAAACACCGCCTCAAATTACAAGTTCTTGGTCTGACCTTACCAAACAAATTAAATTCCAAAATAACAAAACAAAACTTAAATTCCTTCAAGTACTAAGTTAAAAATCAGCAGGGCTTGACTCCCAAGCCATGAGTACACTTAAAGTGTTTAGCGCTTGGCAGTGGCTTGGTCAACACATCTGCCAACATATCTCCGGTAGGTACATGGCTTAACATAATATTCTTATTGTCCCTCAAAACCCCCCTAATAAAGTGGAATTTAATGTCAATGTGTTTACTCCTGGCATGGAACACCGGGTCCTGAGCAAGAAAAATAGCAGCGCGACTATCGGCATACATTGAGATAGGGGCATATTTGTTAAATCCTATTTCCTCTAATAAGCTTTGTAAATACAATCCTTCCTTCATCGCTTCTGCTAAACTCACATACTCTGCCTCACAGCTGGAGGTGGCTACGGTTCTTTGTTTCCGCGAACTCCATGATATACATGCACCGCCTAAACTGAAAGTATATCCCGAGAAAGATCGTCTATCGATGGAGCACCCTCCCCAGTCTGCATCAGAATAGCCTTCAATAGACTTACCCGTCTTCTTGTATACCAATCCATAATTAGATGTACCCTTTAGGTAGCGAAGAATACGTTTCGCGGCATTCCAGTGCTCTATCTTCGGGTTCGTGGTAAACTGAGCCAATTTTATTACAGAATTGCTTATATCCGGTCTGGTGCCTACACTCAAATACATTAAGGAACCTATAAGTTCTCTATAGGGCCATCGCTTTTGCTCAACATTAGTTTTCTCTTCTCGTTGGCTTGCAGATGGATTAGATACTTCCATAGGGGTTTTACAGCTATTACAATTTTCCATTTCGAAACTTGCCAAAATATCTTTTGTGTATTTCTCTTGTGACATAACAATGACATTGTCAGTTCGCTTAATATCTATGCCCAGAAAATATTTGGCCCGACCGTAATCCTTTAACTCAAACTCTTTTCGTAACTCATTTTTAAAGCGAATGATACGATCTTCTTTTTCTGACGCCACCAGAATATCATCTACGAATACCAACACCAATAGATGTTCGTTATTTTGGATCCTTGTATAAAGACAAGGCTCATTGAGGCTCTGTTTCAGTCCCATATCTTTTAGTTTCTTGTCTAGTTTTATGTTCCACTGCCGGCCTGCTTGCTTTAGTCCGTATAAGGATTTCTTTAACAAGCAAGTATCACCGCCTGAATCAATGCTATCCAGCATTACTTCTGCATTTTTAACCACGCGAGGGTCCTCCTCTTTACTATGAGCAAGCTTCATCAGGCATTCTTTTAATAGTCTAGGTGTCCGCATATATATTTCCTCATCAAGGTCTCCATTCAAGTAAGCTGTATTAATATCTAACTGATGTATTTCCAGGTCCAATTCCACAGCTAGAGCCATTAACATTTGGCGTCAGAAAAAGCACTGAATTATGTGATAATAAAATAAGTCTGTATTTTCATCACAGTTGTCACACGATAAGTAAACAGAAAACTCAAAGTAACATTAGACGCAAATAAAACTTACGGCCAGTAACTTGTAATGTGCCAGACCTCCAACAGATTTGGCACCGCTGGAGAAATCCAAGTACCGTCCATATCTCGATTGAATCGAAGGCTTTTTCGTAGTCCACAAACGCTAAGCATAGTGGTAGATTATACTCCTCGATTTTCTGTATAATTTGCCGCAGCGTTATGTGGTCCAACGTACTAAAGCCTTTTCGGAAACCGGCTTGTTAGCTGGGCTGAAAGACATCGAGCTAGCGGGCGAGATGATTCGAAACGACTCTTGAGAACAGCTTATAGACATGGCTCAGAAGTGAGATGGGTCCATAATTGAATCGTGTGATTTTAAAACAACACAAGTCACATGTGTTTTTAAAATAACACTTGTTCATTTTTTTTTTTATTAAATTATTTACACCTACCTATTGATTTACATTAGAAAAATTTAGTTTATTCATACAGAAATTAACATAATATGCTAAAATATTGCTGTTGTAGATATTAGTATTTGAATAAAACAGTTTTTTCTATTTCCTGACAAGTTGTAATGAAAGGACATGTGTTGTTTTAAAATCACACGATTCAATTGGGTTTTATCACCTTTCTTAAAGAAAAGTATCATCAAATTTCTGTTCCATGCCTCGGGCGTTGTGCTTTCGAGAATGACGGAATTAAATAACTTTTGGAGAACTGTAAGATCCGGATTTCCACCAGTTTTTAATAGCTGTAATTCCGTCATTACTCGGTGCCTTTTTGTTCTTAAGCTGTTTGAGAGCCATTCCATATTGGTATAATAAATGTCTTTCTTCTTCTTCTTCTAATTTCGTACATGCTGAGGTCCGGAATCTTCTCGGTGTAGTGACGGGTTAGTCTAGCTCGAGGGTCTTAGGCTAGACCTGTATCAGCTTTTTATGAAGACGCATATAACTGGCCATAAAGCATTCGACCTCCCACAAAATTTCTGGACCTGACGAGACGATGCTACCATCTTCGGTCTTCAACGTCGAGTGTCGCCTCTGGCTAATAGACAGATCTCTGGAAAATATTTAGAGCCCTTGTTTTTTAATAGCCTCTTCAGTACGGTCGGTATCGAAGCGTCCCAAATCTCTTTTCAACGATTCAGAGATCTGTCTATTAAGCCGCCGATATTCTGATGCGTTACGTGAAGATTGTAGCCTCAGTTGTCGCCGCTCTTCCATGAGTTTGAGGGTGTGGTCTGAGAACTTTTTGGTTCTATTAGTATGGTGGGTTTTGAAAAACTTGGACCCAACCGTATATACAGTTTCTACGAATCGTGGTGCAGCGGTAGTGCATCTGCATACCATGCGAGAGGTCCCGGGTTCGAATCCCGGCTGGGCACAAAAAAATAACCCCAGGTCTTGGATGTTTACATGTTTGTGATGTCGCTGTTTCTGGTTCCCACGACACAGGGTATCCTAGTGTGGGGCCAGAAGCAATGTATGTGCCTGCATTGCTTCTGGCCTCACACTAGGATACCCTGAAAAAAAAAAAACTCGAATCTGTTATTGATTTCGTCCAAGTTTTCCCCAATGTCTAGGCCTTCGAAGCGGTTTTGAAGCTCAATATATTACTACTCCTACTCCTAGATTGCATGGGCCGACAGTTCATCGAGCCGCCATTATTCGACTTGGCGTCTTCCTACGCGGATTCGCACTGCTGTATCCCACTTCTGTTTGTGCTGACACCGGGCTCCGATCCCATGGGAACTCTGCTCAAGTTTGCTGACGATCAGGTGAGCGTTATAAGTATTATATATAACCTTTGCCCAAAAGCACCTTTGACGAAAACGTTTTGACGAATCGCACCCTTGACCATAGGCGGAAAACCCGGCTGTACATTTAAATATTTAGACTACATTTGATAGCATGATCAACCTTTAAATACGTGTACTCAATTCAATTATCCTCGTCAGTCCTGACCTTGAAAATAACAACGGTTTTCAATGGACTGAGGAGGTTAAGTTAAGGGCGGCTTTCCAACAAAACTAGCTAAAACTATGGCGTCATACCTTACACTACACGGACCGCCTTAGAATGTACCTAGCATTTATCGTTATTTGAGTTAATAAAAAACGTTTAGATGTTAATAAATCTAAAAAAAAATAAATAAATAAGTTTTTTATTATTAGAGTAAATTTATTTTTCGTATTTTTGGTAACACGAAAACCCCGAAATATTTTTTTGGTTTTATTTTTTGAGTGAGTTTTTCGGTTTTGCTATTGTATAAAGCAATGGCAATCTAATTGAAGTTTGACGCAAGATTCCCATTTGCGTAGGGCTTCGGGGCGTCGCGTTTGTTCTCGCTGTCGCTAGGGCAGGGGCAGGGCCCCATCGCTGTGAAGCTCATCGACGAGGGCGTCCGCAGCGGCACCTGGGTCGTGCTGCAGAACTGCCACCTCGCCAAGAGCTGGATGCCCATGCTCGAGAAGGTACAAACATTATATATTGGTATTTATTTTGTTTGCGATGGCGTATCAAAAGTGGACCCAGTGCGAAATGGACGATTCGCAGAGTGGACTATATAAGGTACTTCGGAACATTATCTATTGGTTGCGTTTAACTTTCCAAACTTTCCGTTTATTATTCTTATCTTCAATCACAGCTCAATTAGCTTTTAACTTTACTGGACCCTTATATAACTACCTCGACCACAAAATCTATCTGCAACTAACATCTAGATTATTCTTGATAGTTTGACCACTCACCGTCCGTAGCATCGTAATTATTTTGCTTGCGATGGAATATGAAAACTGGACCAAGTTCGAAATTGACGATTCGCAAAGTGGACTATATACCAAATTATTGGGTCCACCTGTATTGATATTCGATTCCGAGATCCGGAAGGTCCGAGGTTCAGTTTCGCATTAATTTTATGCAAAATGGACGATTCGCAAAATTGACTCTTTGCGAAGTGTAGACCAAACGCGCATCTCTTGAAAAGTGTTTTTTTTGTCAGATAAGCTAAGTCATCAGCTTAGGTATCTGACAAAAGACTTTGTACATTATCTAGTTAATGGTAATGGTACATATCGTGGGCCAGTGAAAGAATTTAGCTATTCCGAATGAACGCTGAATCTGCATACTGAATAGTAGAAAATTATTACATACATACATAAACTCACGCTGGATCCCAGAGGGGTAGGCAGAGACCAGGGACAGCCTCTTACCAGGATCCTGACAGATGACTTAAAAATTAAAAAAGTATGTATGATCGTTTGACAGATTTGCGAATCCCTGGTACCAGATACTACTCATCCGGATTTCCGGCTGTGGCTGACGTCATACCCGGCCGATCACTTCCCGGTTTACGTGCTACAGAACGGTGTTAAAATGACCAACGAACCGCCTCAAGGTAATAAATACGCTAACCTAGACAATCAACTAGTAAATCGTTTTTAGTTGTTATAAAATGGTGTTGAACTGAGCCAGGAGCAAACGCTATACTGTGTATCTTATAACCTGAAATAAATTCCATTCTTTTCCATATAAAACATCAAATTAAAGACAAATCCATCGGCCATTAGTACACAGAATTGTAAACTATGTAGTTGTGTAAAAGAGTTATCTACAAAGAAGCCCTTCAACGGACCGCTATAATTCGTCAAAATAATATCGCCGCTAAGTTCCACGGTTTGTTTGTGTATGGACTAATGCCGAATGAATTCAAATATAGGTACGTTGAAGAATAATATAGTAGGAAGTTGTATATAGTGATAGAGCCCTTCGCCGACAACTGCTTTGCAGTTTTGCGAAATTATGTACGCAAAAATTATTTTAGCAAAATATTAAGGTTTTTTTATTTTGAATAAATAGATAGATAGCGAGATAGAATATTCTTTATTGTATGTACACCACGAAATTACATAATAAATAAACAATATATATTTGTTGTTATTCTTTATAGTTTTCGTATATACATGTATATATTATGTATTATATCCGCTTCTGTTGTTTCATTTCACAATGAATTTATTTGATTTAGCTTTTTCACACTCATGCCTATCATTTATTCTCATTCACCTCCTGCGGTTGACTGGTAGAAAATGCTCGTAGCATTAAGTCCGCCGCATTGCCGTTGTAATATTTAGTTATGTGCAATAAACGTATTAACAATATAATAATAATAATAATATATTACAAACGCGAAAGTTCTTATGAACGTATGGACGCAAAAACGGCTGAACGGATCCGGATGAAATTTTGCACATTGTCCAAGATTATCTTGATTATAGGCAATTTTTTATACCATCACGAAGTCGCGGGCAACAGCTAGTAATAATATAAAAGTGTAAAAATAATCCCTACCAGGCCTACGCGCCAACATCGCGCGCTCCTTCCAAAGCGACCCCATCAACGACCCCGAGTGGTTCGAGGGCAACAAGCAGACGGGGCACTTCAAGAAGCTCCTGTTCGCGCTCTGCTTCTTCCACGCCGTCATACAGGAGCGCAGGCAGTTCGGTCCGCTCGGCTGGAACATCCGGTACGAGTTCAACGAGACCGATCTGAAGATCAGCGTTACGCAGCTCTATATGTTCCTCAACGAGTACGATGTGAGTATTGTGGTACTCGAGCGAGATTGAAAATACAACATTATCTTTATTAAGACAGAACATGCAACTAAAGACAAATTGAAGAAGCCTCCTTTTAAGTAAACATTTACCTGCACTGTCGCTCTTTGTACACTATGGATATGTATGGAGTTTGCTTATGTTACATTATGTATAGTAGTTTATGCAACTGTCATATAATGAAGTTTAAATTTCGCTGCGCTCGTTTCATAAACTCACACTCGTGTTTTAATACCCGTGTTATATGCAGTTGCATACACTACTTTATCTTCACTAATGCAATTAAAAATTAAATTCACGCGTACGTGTATAATCACAGTGATTTTGCCGCCATTAAAATTTAACCAATGAGAGCGCAGCTGCGCGCTTCAATAAAACGCGACCAACCTGATTGGCCCTGCAATCAAGTTGGTCGCGTTTCATTGATGTTATAATGAGATTTTACGATATCGATGTGAATATTATACCATCATGTGAAATTGCTTAAATTGAGTGTTTTGTTGTCTGCGCTATAACAGTAGTAATTATAAGTCAAGTATTGAAAACATAAGTAGAATGTTACAACATTAGTGTAGGTAAAATTATTTAAGGTATCATCATAGTCATCATAAGCAGCCTATATACGTCCCACTGTAGGGCACAGGCCTCCTCTCAGAGGGAGAGTATGGGCTTAATCACCACGCGTGCCCACCGCGGATTGGCGATTTCAAGCGCTGAGTTATGTGAATAGCTCAGACACTCAGGTTTTCTCCCGAAGTTTTCCTTCACAGTTTGCGAGTGAAATTGCTACTATAACTTCACAAATGTACATAAAATGGAAAACAAAGTCATAGGTACTTGCCCGCACTGGGAATCGAACCTGGGTCTCTCGCTTCCGAGTCCAATGTTCTACCCACTAGGCTACCACCGCTTTTTTTAAGGTATAGTTAATATTTTTCGCATGATTAATAATTTCGGGTACGTAGGCAAAAACTCTTATAATTTGAAACTGATTGAGTGTTGATTTCCTTTTGTAAAGGTTCTAAAGAACTGTATCCAATCATTGGCAAGGGTTAATTTTTCTATGAGTTCATCTTCATCGGAGGTAGGAATTTGTAGCTTGCAAGATTTACTAGTAGTTGAGAATTTAGAGATTTTGGAGCCATGATGTCTTCTATGAAGTTGAGCAATAACGAATGACCGAATGAATGATCATTTTATGCGGCCACTTTATAAGATTAGCACAATGCTGAGTCAGATGCCCTTTGTGGCAACTTTGACACACCGCAGGACGTACTCTGCCTTTGCCTTGTCATATTTTGTATTCATGTAAATTGTTTTTCTTTTCCTTATTTGTAACTATAAGTGGTATTACATGTTTTTTCTTTCTTGTAATGTGTTAAGTTATTACAATAAATGTCTTTCTTTCTTTCAAAGTTGAAGGTGTGCTGGTCACATGTGCCGTAGAACTGATAGCTATTATTAGGGTACTAAGGTAGGTTCTCGAACAGAGAACACAAACTGCGGCCTAGAATGCCCACCGGCTCCCTGGACCGACGATCGAGGCAGAATGCTGGCAGCTGCTGGACGACGATTGATTGATACGCCCAGTGTAGTTAAGAAGGTGGGCTGGTCACATGTGCCGAAGAACTGATAGCTATTATTGGGGTACAAAGGTTCTCGAGTAGCGAACACGAACTGCGGCCTAGAATACCCACTGGCTCCCTGGACCGACGATCAGCCCGATCAATGGATTGATTCATACGCCCAGTGTAGTTAAGTTACCAGTCAGTACTTTGCTGTCTTGGAAGTGACTGAAGAGATTGGAATGGGGCGGACAGGTTCACCGCGCGTTGTTTTCGTAATTGAACTTGCCCTCATAATATCTCCCGTAATCTATTGTGTTTTGCTAGGCTATTCGCTGATCTAGATACTCAATACTCAATACGCACCAGGACGTGCAATTCGTCGCGCTGCGCTACCTTACGGGTGAATGTAACTACGGCGGGCGCGTGACTGACGACTGGGACCGGCGCTGCCTCAACACCATCCTCTACAAGTTCTACAACCCGAAGGCCATTACTGTGGAGCAGTACCCGATAGATCCCACTGGTAAGCAAGCCTTGAGAATGATAATGCGTCCACACTCACAACAGTCAGGATACACTTTGTAACGGTGCAAATCTTCTTACACCATTTCTGTTATTTTCTTTCATTCTGTCTATCATCAAGTTATACGTTATAATATTCTCATCATTTACATCAAGAACCCTTCATCTGATACGAACCACGTTTGACTGACATCCAACGTGGGGCACACGATAGTCGATTGGGTGCAAAGATTCATGAGCGAATAACGCAGCATAGGACGCCCACCAACTTGTTAGACCAACGTTCTGAGGTGGATTTCTGGCAGCCGCTGGATGAGTATGGCCGATGACAGAAATAAGTGGCGTACCTTGTGGGAGGCCTATGCTCAGCAGTGGACGAGTACGGGTGGATTGATTGATTCATTGGTTGGTTGATTGATTAATTCATTGATTGATTGATTAATTGATTGATTGATTGACTCTGCACAATCACTTATCCTAGAGCCAATCAATCTTAGGCTTTGATATGGTAACTAGACAACGACATCACAAACGTAATACAACACCGAGGCCATTTGTACAAAACAATGTGCGGCCAAAATAAAAAAAAATATGTTTTTAATTTTAATTTTAAACGCGTCATGGTAAAAATATAAAACGCCCATTTACGTAGAGCCTGCGTAGAGCTCAAAAATTGTTTGGAATATAAAATTAATCGGAATTGCGTATAGGTTTTCGCTATGATTGATCTTGACAAATCTCTCTCTCTTGACAATCTCTTTATCAAAATTCATTAGTGTTCACACGCTACATGCATGATCGGTGGTTTTGGGCACGTTTGATGTTGCACATCCACGTTTGTCCACTTGAGAGTTGCTCTTCTAATCTTAAAATCTATGTAATCTATCTGTCTAATACCTTTAAACAAGCAATTCTTGTCTATATATAATCTGAATCTTGGAAACGGCTCCAACGATTTTCATGAAATTTAGTATGCACGGGGTTTCGGGGGCGATAAATCGGTCTAGCTAGCTTTCATTTTTAGAAAAATTCGTTTTATCCGTATTTTCAGGTAATGAAAAACTGCTACAATATCATTAGAATACGAATGTAAATTTCGCCACCAAAATCTACAAGGTTGTGATAGCTCAGGTGGGAAATGGGGCGGTCCCGAAACCAGAAGACCCCAGTTCGATGTGTTCAGTCCGATTGTTTCTTCCCCTTTATATCGTAGCTAAATATAATTTCCAAAAAACTCTGTTATGTTATACTTTATTGTACACTAGAAATAAATATGTTACTCATAAAAACAAAGCAATAAGAACGGGTACATAGGCGAGCTTATTTCTATAGAAATTTCTTCCAGCCAACCAGATTAACCATTAACCAAGAAAAATAAATATCGAGCAAAGCTCTGTCATCCAGGTACTTGTATTTATACCATAAACGTAGGTGCCCATAGAAAGAGTTCACGATTTATTAATCTTTTCACATGGCCTCTAATGACATTATAATATATTTTTTGCAAGTTCTCCGTTTATTTGTCGATGACGAGCAAGAGGTTTGACAGGATCGTGGTAAGTGGCAAACCCTGCACTCTGCATACCTCTCTGTGAAACAGGCGTGAGTTCATGTAATGTGTATGTTCACCATTAAGCCGACGTCCGTTACCATTGGGAGCATTTTATTTCATAACTTATCCAAAATAACGTTTGAAGTTTTAATAATAAACACTGTTCATTCACGCTAAAAATACTATTAAGGGCCTCCGTTCTGTTCACTATAATTTTTTACAGATCGTTGAAACCAAACTAATTTTGTATGGGAATCGCCGCTTGAGGAACTCTCTTAAGGGGCTCCATGCAGTAACACTAGCGAGCGTCACCAATGGAAAAAATCATACCTTTTTACAGATCGTTTTTGCAAAAACGATGGTGATTTTTAAGACCCAGCATCAAGAACCTAGAATCACGATCCTAGGACATGATAGCATAGCCAAAAACGGCCGTTTATGGTGTTAATGCTATCTAATTCTAGGTTTTTTGCCTTAGGTTCATGGCCATGGGTCCTAAAAATCACTATTAACATGATTGAGAGATTGATCTAACGCTTTTCGCATAGACGATGCGTAAAAGAAGATGTGATTTTTTTTTCCTCGTTAGCGTTATTAAGCTCCATTGATCCTTACGACCTTTGAGGTAATTTTCCACTGAGCGATGTGCATCCACCAGGGGTATACCACATCCCTGACGCTGCACGTCCACGCCGACTTCATCGAGTTTATAAGCTTCAGGCTGCCTCCGTCTTCGGCTTTCATTGGTTTCAACCCAGAATGGTCTAGGCTTTTCCCAGGATGTTAAATCGCCTTTGAGGTAGTTTCCCACTGAGCGATGTCCACCCACCAGGCGTGTACCACATCCCTACGCTTCGCGAGCACGCCGACTTCATAGCGTTCACGCGCTCGCTGCCCGCGCAAACGCCGCCCGGCGTGTTCGGCTTCCACGCCAACGCCGACATCACCAAGCACTTCCGCGAGGCCGAGGAACTGCTAAATACGGCTGTCCTTACGCAGGTACGGAGTGAATTAGGCCTTATTACTAGTGGGGTAAGATGAAATTTGATGAGTCTACAGATGGTGCCCCCCATTGCATTGAGTCTACTACGAGTTTACTACGTAATTTATTTTATGTTGTCCTGACGTTACGGCAACATAAGAATATGAGGAATTTGAACACACAGTTTTGCACTTAGGCGAGCTTAATGCTGCTTAGTATACTATTTACCAGGTAACCTAAGGTATGAAGTAAGTAAAAGTATCCTAATAAAAACTATAGTTACTATGTTATTTATAAGAACACGATTCCTCCAAAATACTCATAAGAGACAGTTTAAATAAGCTGTGGTTACGTCTTTCCCTCTAACACAGACTATTTAAACTGCCTCGGAGAAATGTTTTAACTAAAGTAAATCGTATTTTTATAAATAAGACCTTTAGTATTTTTTAATGATTAGCGATGCTCATTATAGTTGTACAATTAACGGTTGTAATCGGTTTTATTTATTGGATGTGGTTTACCTAGTAAATAATCGCGATCAGATCCGTTAAATCTTTAACTATAAAATAATTAATTACCATAAAACGAAGTGATTAGAAACTAGGGTGTGAATAGAACCAAAAAGTTTTTGTCGCCGATTTCCAACGGAATTTATAACTATAGGACGTCTCTTGACAGATATGATCATATGTGATCAGTAGCAAATCGGTGACAAAAAACCATTTTCCACTTTTTGTTTCTGTTCATACTCCAGTTTCTAATCACCCCGTTTCATTGTCTAAACATCTATAGTAAGTTAAAGCCAAACCAAACAATCATAATTTAAAACTTAGAACTGTCATATCACGTCAAATTGTGCATAGACAAAATATATGCAGTTATTTTGTTTTCACTAATCCATCATCTCATAAAAGCATGTACCTTTGTTTCATTCCGCCCGCTGCGCCGGACTCAAAATTAGGATCGAACGGTGAGGCGTCATTTCATTAGACTGATTGATTCGCGCTCTGATACATCCATCAATTAATATTGTTTTGTCATTTTCCATCCCGCCGACACAGGACCTGCTGCGGGATTATATGGTGAGATTAGTCTTTTCTGTGTTTGCGATGGCACTTAGTTGGATTCAGATTGCACTAAGCTTAATTGCCCTTTGTAATGAGTCTGCGAATGTGCTGATGTTCGGTACAAAATGGCTTTTGAAAGGTAGTATTTCGTTTTACGTTGCATGTGTTGACGGTTATTGCTGTTGTTGAGCTCCCAATTACTTGATTGAGAAATCCAGTAATGAAATATAATCCAGCTTCCAAAGAGCTTTGCGTTGGGGTTGTGGATATCAACTACCTAATGTCCGTTTCATACAATGGATCCGTTAGTAAATAAGTACCTGGCCACACAAAGAGGTTGACTTAGGCCTGAGACACACAGAAAGGACGTGGGGCGAGGGCGCGGAAAAGACGCGACCCGTTGTATAGTGTTCGCGCCCTCGTCCCGTCTCTTCTGTGTGGGCTTCGTCCGTCCCTTCAGTACATTTTGTATGAAAGTGAATTGGAAAGACGACGCGTCTTCGCCGCGTCCCCGCCCCACGTCCTTTCTGTGTGTCTCAGGCCTAAGTCTACCGAGTAGGATAGAAAAATGTTTTTTATCACTTTGTTTACTTTTACATGTCGTGTCACCCTTTGCGGTATGAGTTGGTTACTTTGTTTAAAGATCTTTCTCTGAGAGGAGGACTATGCCTTGCAGTGGGACGTATACAGGCTGCTTCTGTTATGTTGTTATGTGTTGTAGTTGTTGTTGTGTTGCTTAGAACAACTGTCAAAGAAACGGCCATTAAGGAAACTCTAGTGCACTATAAGCTGTTAACCGCCAGAATATCCTTCCTGACTCCCCCTACCATCCAGGACACAATGGCGGCCGGCGGCGCGGGCGCCACGCCCGAGCAGCAGGCCATGGCCATCGCCGAGGACTGCCTCGCGCGTCTCCCGGCCAAGATCCTGTCGGGCCCTTCGCACGAGGGCGACCTCAAGCCGTCGGACATGACGCCCATGTCCATCGTGGTCATACAGGAGGCCGCGCGCTACGAGCGGCTTGTGAACGTGGTGCGGTCTAGCTGCCGCGCTGTTATCGGAGCTGTGCAAGGTGTGTGATGGTGGCGACTGAGCGCGCACGTTTCGCAATGTCAGTAGTTTTGTTCAGTGCAGCCAGACGCGCCCTACCGCTCCCGGAGTATAACTGCTTACAACTTTGCGTAACCAAAACCTGTAATCTCAGTGTAATTTCTGTGCTCGTTCTTTTTTGTGTTTTATTATATTTACTTCTCTGTGACCAAAGGACTCCATTTATCGCTATAGACTCAAACAGGCCTAGCTCACGTGAAGCGCCTAATGCTGCTTAAAGCTGTGGGGTTAGAGTTTGAGCTTAGTAGTAGATTCAAATTGCTCCTACACGACCAAAGCAACGTAATTTTGGTGATGAAAATCCCCATCATAAGGTACCGGTGGGCTACAATCATACGCTTGAGAAGCTTGAGAAGCACGCCTAGACGCTCTTGTTCGTCTCCCGAGCTGGATCCTGTCGAATCCTTCCCACTAGGGCGACCTGAAGCCGCCGGATATGACGCCCATGTCCAGGTTGTTTTCGCTCGTCTCCCGGTATATTTTCCACCTTACGTACCGGTGGCTCTTGGCCTCCTCCACAGTTTTCTTCCAGTCGTCGCGCGGCTTGTCTCCGAATAAATCATGAATTGTAGTTTTATGAACCGCAGCCCTGGTCACTTAGGACTGTTCTTACGTGGAGCATGCTGTATGCTGTCTCGCTCGCACAATAATTTTACTGATTTTAATAAAATGAGTAAACTTTTGATAAATGTGGTCTGAGGGTTTGATGAATGATTAAATTACGGTTCTCGAGGAGGTTCTCAATTCGTCGGTATCTTTTTTTTTTTGTTTTCCTATACGTAGTTTACCTATTACCAGGAGACGGGCAGCAGCGTCTTCCTGAGATTCCAACCGCATACTGCGATCGCCAACCCGCCTGCCAAGCGTGGCGATTATGGCAAAACCCCTCATGGTTATGAAACCACGACGGAGGCCTATGTCCTGCAGTGGACGTCAAATGGCTGATGATGATGATGATACTTAGTTTTGAATAAAGAAGTTAATTTTCGAATAAAATTTTCTCAATCAAAATCTCAGAATAGGATGAGAAACGCGTGCTTTGAATGTTCCTAATTTTATTACCTATCAAACCCTCGGACCCCATTTATCGAAAGTATACTCATTTTATTACAACCACTAAAATTATTAAATTCCGCGAGCGAGGCAGCATGCCCCACGTGACAGCAGTCTTACTCCTGCGCGACACAGGCGTGACTTTATTGAATGCAACTGAGTTCCTCCAACCCGTGACCAGGTGTGAGCGTACTGACCGACGTCACAGAGGAAGTGCTGACGAGCATGGTGCGCGGCCGCGTGCCGGCGCTGTGGGCCGGCAAGAGTTACCCCACGCTCAAACCGCTCGCGGCTTACTTCAACGACCTGCTGGCTAGACTGGAATTCTTGCAGGTAACCCTCGCAACGGTGAACTTGCACAGTGCTTTAATCACTTTGAAGAGGCCTTGTTAAGTAATTAAGTATTTATTTACTTCTTTCAGGCAATGCCCATAGTGTTAGTAACGGTGGTGACTTATGCCGTATTAGTTGTGGTAGCCTAGTGGGTAGAACATTGGACTCGGAAGCGGGAGACCCAGGTTCGATTCCCAGTGCGGGCATATACCTATGACTTTGTTTTCTAAGTTATGTACATTTGTGAAGTTATAGTAGCAATACCACTCGCTAACTGTGAAGGAAAACATCGTGAGGAAACCTGGGTGTCTGAGCTATTCACATGCCTCAGCGCTTGAAGTCGCCAATCCGCGGTGGGCACGCGTGGTGATTAAGCTCATACTCTCTCTCTGAGAGAAGGCCTGTGCCCTACAGTGGGACGTATATAGGCTGCTTATGAAGTATTATAATATACCTACATTAAAATTTAATTTACATTAAATTATATTTACATTACTCAGTCCTAGCCAGCTCAACTGCATGCCTACATTAAAATTAAATTAACATTAAATTATATTTACGTTACTCAGTCCCAGCCTGCTTCACTGCTTGTCAGCATCAAGTTAAAAGCTATTTAAAGTTTGTTTTAATTTTTTAGCATTCCGTACCTCAAAAGGAAAAAAAAACGGAAGCCTTATAGGATCACTTTGTTGTCCGTCCGTCCGTCTGTCTGTCTGTCAAGACCCTTTGTCTCGCGCGAACGCGTTGAGGTATCGAGTTGAAATTAAACCCATATAGGTACTCAGGTCTACGTAACAGGCCCTTGAAGCTGTGAGAAAATCAAACTTACAAGTTAACGTAAAAAAAGATATGGCTGTTTATGCCGCAAAATAAAATTCGACACTCAAGGACATCAAAATTTATAGGGTACTTTCCGTTGACCTAGAACTATGAAATTTGGCAAGTAATATCGTCTTATACTACAAGTACAGGGAAAATTATGAAAACTATACATTTGTAATTAAATCATAAAAAACTAGTCTTTGAAGTTTGGGAAAAGCTGGGAAAAAACTGCGAGACCCGATTCCTGAACTATTTATAATCCTTTAGTCCGCGTACGAAACATATATAAGTACCTAGAAATTTGTACGGCACCCGTAGGCGAGTCCGACTCGCACTTGTTAATTTTTTTTTTCATATGGACTCTTTATATTCTCTACGACTAATACTTTTCATTATATAACCTGTCGAGAAGTAATTCTGGTCACGTGGTCAAGCCATAAAAATTGGGCTCGAACTTTGATGTCACGATGTGCTCGTGAGGCCTTATAATGAATGAAGCATAAAGCAATATTTGAATTATCTCGTGAAATAATATTTTTATGTGTCTCCCTCCTCATTTGAAAATGTTTAGAGTTCAATGATAAAACTATAATATTTAATAAGTCTCGCACGTTTTGAGACCTCTAAAACCTCGAAAACAATATTTTAATGCTATAATTATCTTTTTTTTTCTGACTTTTTCTGTAAGTATAAGAAAGAAATTTATTATAAAACAATGTCACTAAGTTTGAAGCAAGCTCTCCATTATAAATATGTAACCTATATTTATGAGAACAAGTTTCAAAGGGCCACGAGAACTGCGACAAAGTATTTTGCTCGGCTCTGGCGAACAACAGAGCCAGGAGACACCAAATCCGTACCGGCAGGCCCTACTTCATATATTATGATGAGTTGTATCAATTCATTTTATCGATAAATTCAAATAAATAAAAAAATACTCTTCTTTAACCTATAGCCACGCAATGCTAAGTGTAGGTCTATTCCAATGCACGCCATTCACTTCGGTTTTGGGCTGTTTTCATCCAGTCTTTTCCTGCCTCTTTGACCAGGTCAGTTAGTCAGTCCATCTCGCTGGCTGTCTGCCTACATTTCTGCGCCCATCTCTAGGTTTCCAGCCTAGCACTTTTACACCCCATCTTTCGTCTTATCTACTTCATATAATGGCCTGGTCATTTCCTCTTCTTACGGGCAATCACCTCGGCTAAGTCGGTGAGTTTCGTTCTCCTTCGGATTTCGGTGTTTTTGATCCGATCTCGGAGTTAGATACCCAATCAACGTAGCTCTCAGAATTTTTTTTCCATTACGATATAATAACCTTGCCTACGCTCTAAAAACTGTTTAAGTAGGGCTCAATTAGCTTAATTGGCTGTTATAAGCGCCTTACGGTTCTACGCGAGCGAGAGCGGGGGTAAAGTACGACGCGGGGCGGAGGAAGCGAGGTGCCTACATATTTCCACCGAGTAGTGCGCACAATAGATTGTTGTTTGTTTGAAAGATTTTTATTGAGATAAATACGAAAAATGTTTTTTTAATATGAAGTTTCCTTTGGGCCATAGTTTGTTTCTAAAAGTATTGTAGTAGATGACCGGTTAAGACAATATTTTGACGTTTCTGACCGACTTTACGTTTTACTTCAAGGATTTAAATGCATTTTTAAGGACAAAAGTCCTAGGTTCTTGGCTCTAGGTTGTAAACTGTAGGTTCTAAAAATAGCAATCACCACCTTCAAGGAAATAATATCAAAGTGGCAACATGTCCAGTGGCTTATTGTCCAATCGCCATAACATCAACTGATGTGGAGCCTGTTGTGCAAACGCGAAAATAATATCAGCTATTCCTAACTAATATCAGTGCATCCTATAGCGATTGTATGAAACAAGTAGTACTTATTTTTTTCACGATTTTAATAAGTCGTTTGGATGATTAAAATCGTCAAAAAATTACCGTCAAGAAAATTATGAATAGAATAGCCCTCTTAAGTTCTGCCAGACCTTTCCGAACCACGTTGTTTAGGCTGCCTATGTTTATGCTAAAGCTTACCCATAAAAGAAATATAAAGAAGGCGCGAACTTCGCTCTGCGCAAAGCTTTGCATAGGCATAAGGTTAAGTCGACTGCGAATTTAAAAAACATTCTCTCAGAGAGAAAGCGTGTATTAGCGATTGCTGAGGTATGTAAACACCTCAGGCACATAGGTTTCCTTACGATGATTTTCTTCATCTTTTCCATAACAATCTAGATCTTGTTCTGTTTAGGCACTATATAGGCACTATAAATTTAATTTGTCACGTTCATTAAGTAACAGTTTCAGCGTTATTGATTTCCAATCTTCTTTAATCCACGTCGATCCAAGGAAAGATGGAAAGAAGAGAAACATGCTACGTGCAAAATATCCACTTTATCCACAACAGGTGTGACTCGACAAGGAAGAGGCCTATGCCCTGCAATGGGCTCTAGATAGATTGATAGATTAAGGCCCCGTTAAGGGTCCACGTTCTCACGTCGTCCCCAGCACTGGCACGCGACCGGCCCGCCGAACGTGTTCTGGCTGTCGGGCTTCTACTTCCCGCAGGCGTTCCTTACGGCCGCACAACAGAGCTACGCGCGCAAGTACAAGATTCCCATCGACCAGCTCGCCTACCACTATGAGGTATATCGCCTTGTTTACACCACTTCCATACAGCATTATCATGCTAACGGTCCCCGGAACGTGTTCTGGATGTCGTTTTTACTAGTTCCTCACTCACAGCCGCCCAGCAGGGCTACGCGAGCTAGTGCAAGATCCCATCGCCCAGCTCGCCTACCACTATGAGGTATATCGCCCTGTCTATGTCGCCGCCAACTGGTAAAATTAGCCGTCGAATCAACTGCCTGGGACGTTCATTAGGCGGCGGCATCCAAACAAAGGGCCTTGTGATTCAGCCTTGTGATTGAACGAAACGTTCTATAACCTGGCTAGCCAAGTGCTTAGTACTAGACGGCGTCTGCTTTGGTAGGGTGACCAAGATACGGTACTCGCTACTTCAGTTTACCCGTCACATCACCACGACAACTGCAACATCGCCGACACGTCAGATCACCTATGGCAAATCACCTTGATAAAAAATCACAGTTGCTTAACATATACAAAATAACTAATAACAGGTCAGAAGGTATTCCAAAAATATCCAGAAAATATTCAAAATTTTTGTTTAACGTGAATGAAGAATGAATTTATTTGTAATTTATCGAGGATTATTGCTGCAGCCGAGGAGATTTTTTAAATAGGGTATTTAAAAGAAATAAACAAAAAAGTGTGGATGTAGGTGGGACGTGCGAGTTCAATTTTTACACCATCACCATCATTCAGCCACAGGAAGTCCACTGCTGGACATAGGATTTCCAAAAAGTCCGGTTGGAAGCGGCTTGCATCCAGCGTCTTCCTGCCACTTGGATGAGGTCATCTGTCCATCTTGTGGCTGGTCGTCCTACGCTGCGCTTGCCGATATGTGGTCTCCATTCGAGAACTTTTCGGCCCCATCGGCCATCGGTTCTGCGTGCTATGTGCCCCGCCCACTGCCACATTTTTACATCTGCGAATCGCAGTGGTTGATATCATTATATCATTGTTATATATAAGCATTTTTTACTGGTTGTTTGCGATTTGGACCAGTATTTGGAAGTTATTATTATCATACATTTTTGTAAAAGATTCGCAGTGTTTCTGCTGCCGTGATCACGAGTTTTTTTCCTAAAATAATTGAATGGAGAGAGCACTTAACTTTCGTAAGCACTACACATTATTAACTTAATACTCGTACCGGATAAACCTACTTGGTTTTTTATCGGAAGAGTCCGACCAGGTTTCGCTCTGATTCGCAGAGCTTAATCATGGTAAGTCTCTGACTCGGACTCGGTCGACAAAAAACCAAGTAAGTTTATCCGGTATTAAGTTAATAGAGCACGTATCGTTTATAGGCTGCATTTTCATTTATCATTAAGCGCGAGTTGTGACAGGCGCCCAGTGCGAACCTGTCACACACGTAAAGCTTTGCTCCAGGTGCAGAAGTCGATCAAGCTGGAGGGGCTCCCTCCGGAGGGCGTTTACATCAACGGACTGTTCATGGAAGGCGCCCGCTGGAACCCGGACGGCTACATCGACGAGTCCTTCAACAAGATACTCTACGACGACTTCCCGCCGGTCAGGCCCGTGCCATAAAGTTCATACGTGAAAAAAAAATGTGGTATAATGCCCGATAAATAACTTTGACTTCGCGTGGACGTAATTGGGGTGTCATTGGCGGGGACGCAGGATATGACTTAGAATTCCTCAGACCTTAGTTTTGTCAAATTAACGATAATAAAAAAACCGGCCAAGTGCGAGTCCCATTGTACCATTATCTATACAACATTAGACACAAAGATCGAGAAAAAAGCGGCAAAATATCACGTTTGTTGTATGGGAGCCCCCCTTGAATATTTATAAAGTAAAATAAAATGAAAAATTAAAATTATTTATTTTCGCAGCGAATATAGAACTACATATTCTGTGAACATTTCAAGCGTCTATCTGTTGCCGTTATTAATATTGAGCAAAAAACGGCAAAAAAAATACGTTTGTTGTATGGGATCCCCCCTTAAATATTTATTTTGTTCTGTTTTTAGTTTTTGTTGCCTATCTGTCACGGTTCATGAGATACAGCTTGGTGACAGACAGACAGACGGACAGTGAAGTCTCAGTAAATAGGGCTCGTTTGGCAACTTCGGGAACAACATCGCAAATCCGTCCCGACTAGGGATTGCAATCCAGCGGCGTTTTCAATCCAGCGGAATTTTTGCTGGATTGACCTGAATCCAGCTGGATCCAGCGCGGATCCAGCAAAACGTGGAACGAAAATAAAAAGACGACATTTTTAAGACTTTTTTTATTAATTTGTACTTCTTACGATAATCTTTGAAATCTTCCACTCATTTGGTGATATCTTATATTAATTTGCTTTGGTTTTTTAATAATTTGAGATCAAAATAATCAACATAAAATTAAATAACAAACATATAACCTTATATTCATATAACATTTAAGATAATGTTTCTAAGTAAGCACTATCTTATTAATTACGCTTATGTTTAATGATAGGACGGCTAATCAGTAGCAATCAGTCTCACAAATTCTTTTAAAATTAACTTAATTAACATTCTTTTAAAAAAGGACCGTAACAATAACACTATTTTAATTTTCAATAGTATTTTTGTATCAAACAAAAAAAGCTTTGAAATAAGATTCTCTCCACTCGTTAATCCTTAATAATTAAGCAGTTTAAAGTCTGACGATAAGAGACTACTTCTTTTTTTGAATTCTCTGAAAGTAAGACCTTAGAAAACAAATTTTATCTATAGTCTTATCTCCCAACCTGCTTCGCACAGAACTGCATATGTAGCCGGCTGCTGAGAATGCCCTTTCGGCCTCTACACTGGTCGGTTTTAAGGTCATTAAATACTCATAAACCATTGATAAATGTTCACCTCGCACTCCTTCGTTCTCATAAACGCTCATTTCTTTTTTCAGGATCTTTTCGTAATCTAATTGACCACTTGGCTTTTGTTTATTAAAGTTCTCCTTCTCTCTTTTAAGTTCTATCTCAAGCTCTAGCTCTAAAGTCATTTTAACGGGTTCTGCGTCATCATCTACACGATCTTCTTCTATCTCCATGGTATCTTCTTGCACCAACATTAATACTAAAATTAAAAATAAACATTTTACTTTACTTACCATTCAGTCTCTCAAACAACAACCAACACGCACTTCATATGCACTTTAGTGACACAAAGACACTTTCTATCGAGACGAGAGCAGTTATTCAACTCAACTCATCAACTGTCTTTGATTTATAAAATAAACAAACATAAGCGGTACAGTTGGTAAGGGGGAAAGGGGGCGGGCGGCGTTACCTTTCATGCGGCACTTGCTATGGTGACAGAACGGCAACGTTGCCGCGCCGATTCGAAAATGGCGGCAACTCAAAACTAAACAATAGAAATTGATACGTTTGCGGATCCGCATCGCTGGATCAAGATGTATGCTGGATCCAGCATGTTTAAAAAGGCGCTGGATCCAGCTGGATTGCTGTATGCTGGATCCAGCAATTGCAATCCCTAGTCCCGACTGCGCGGATTTTTGTTTAAGTTATCTATTGGGAAATGGGCATTCATTATTTTTATTTCATTATACCATATACCTAGGTACGTAAAAATTACCTAAAATAAGTTGATCACTTCGATGACCAACTGAGGGTTTATTCCCGTTGTCCACTAGTGGACACGAATCGTAATTCAATTTTTATCAACGGTTTGTTTATATGTAAACAAAAACTGAATGAAACGAAATATAAGAATTTAATTTGTTCCTTGTTCTCAAAAAACTTTGAAATCGCAAAACAAATGTTACAACAGCTAATTCATAGCAATTCACAAATATCGATGCTAGGTATAATTTTTTTTGTCATCTGGTGATATAAAAAACAATAGTGGCATTAAAATGTACGGAACAGTCAATTCTTTTTCGGGATTTCAAAGTTTTCCCTGCAAGTTAAAGTTGCTCACGTTTACGAGTTAAACCCCTATTTTCAGATATTTTTGTTACATGCTGTATATTCTGCTTATTCCGACGCCTTGTCATCGATCTAGTCTTCCTATATATCTTCACCAGGTGTGGCTGATCCCGCTGAAGCGTGAAGATATACCCACTGACGTGTTCTACAACTGCCCTCTCTACAAGACCGGGGAACGACGCGGCGTACTGTCCACCACCGGCCACTCCACCAACTATATCCTCTTCATGCGCCTCAATACTAAGGAGGAACCGGACCACTGGATCATGCGAGGAGTCGCGCTACTCACGCAACTGCCTTTCTAGCTTGGGCCTCTTGTTTTCAAGATCTTAAGGTCGGTTTTATTTTTAAAATTACCCTCTACTAGATTGAAAAACGGTGGTGCCCCGTCACTCCATCAAGTCTTCATGCACTTCAGTACTTAGGAGGACTTGGATCAGCGGATCACGCCTTTTTAATTTGGCCCTTGTTCAAGATATTAAGGTCGGTTTTGTTTTTACAATTCCCCTTTACAAGAATGGCACTCAGCCAACTATACTTTGTTTCATGCACCTCCGTACTTACTAAGGGAGACTTGGATCACTAGATCTTGCGAGGAGACGCGCTCTTCACGCGTTTAGCCTTCTAAATTGGATCAAGTCGTGAAGAACTATCGTTTTCGGTTTTGTTTGGATGTACCTACTAGTAGACTAATAGTGAATGGTAACTGCATTAGGCGAGTGGCGCCGCTTCTGCGTCTCATGTGAACCTAATGGCAAGAAATACGTATTTAGTTGTATTTTTATGCTCATGAAATTTTTCACTGGCCGTCTATTATAGCTCTATTATAGCCGTCTATTGTATGGTAAGATAGCTAAGGAGACTTCTAACAATGAATTGGAAGGACGTAGTACGAATGTATTTGTACAGATGGCGCTACGTGTAAGATGAAGTTAAAGAAAGGTTTTATTTTATGGGATTCTTGGCGAACATCTTTAGAGGGAATTTTGGTCGAGTTTACGATGACTGACAAGATAAACCATGCCTTTGGAGCTCTTTATCTTCAGTTTTTGATGTCTTTTTCTTCCAAAGTTACGATAAATTGTGAATTAAATATTTTACTATTAGGTACGACATAAAATTGAAGTTTATTTATTTAGTTTTCATGGAAAAAGCGTTTCCTCTATAGTCATATTGAAGTATTAATTTGACTCAAGTCTATTATTGTACTTTAACTTTTTGTTATTAATGCATGATATGGGAAATGCAATAAGTACCTACTCTACTAGTCAACTGTTATAACGAGTTATTAGTTTAATTATGTAATTTCACTGTTCGGCTTAAGTTTGTTTATGCGCTACTTATTTTTAATAAAGTGCCATAGCCATTTTACACTCGTTTCTTTACAATTTGAATGTCCCTGTCACATAAAGAGAACAATGAAAGTAAAATTGCGTGATCTACTATCATTGTTTCATCAGCTAGCTGGGGTACGATAAATAGGTGTATTGAGAGTACAAAACTTAACAGTAATCCACTTGAGCAAACAAAAACAGTATTCCCCTCATGCGCTACGGGGCCCGCTCTCGGCATACAAATGAGGTCACAGTCACACTCTCGGAAACATAATTCATTGTCCGAAGACGCCGGTTTCAATGATTCCGAACGCTGAATATTATATTGGCGAGCTCGTGGACCGCTCACATACAACGTTACCCTCTCATTTAGCATGAAAAAGCTCGCATCCTAGATACGGCATATATTAAATAAGCGAGTGGAATGGTGTGAGGGTTGTAGTACGGCAGGCACTCGGTCTGCCCCGGCGTCGCCCCGGTAACGCGTAGATATTGATCTGCCCGCCGCCCCCCCGGCGCCCCGTGCCCCGCGCAGCATCCCTCCCCCCTCCGCACCGCCCCACGCCACCCGCGCACTTGATTCCGCGCACACACCTACAAGTTAAACATTTCACACTACATACTACGCCACATAATCCAATAATTTCGACGATGTTTTAGAATAATGAGGATGTAAAGCAAAATGTAATATGCTGATGGCACAATCTCGGGCTGAAATTATACGGCTTTCGTTCGAGTTTGCGAATGTGTCGTGTCTTTGGGAGCGTGAGGCGCGCCGGCGGAATTTGAGGAAGTTATTTCAGCTTCAGCGTGCCGTGTGCCGTGTAACATGATGTGAGCGGAGAACAATGGCGCCCGGTTCCTTTGAATTATGTTCCATCATATAATATACCGCCACCCTCTCACATAATGCTAACAAAAAATACGTTTCCATAAATCTGTTGCAATAAAACTTTAAACATTTCATAATTTCAGAGGAAGCTCAAACTAACGAAACACCCTCTCCATTGAACACAAGCCAACTGCAATTAGAGCATCGAATAGCACGTATTTAGCGCTGCATGTTGCTAACGCTTTGCTATTTGGGGCCTGATTAACTCGAATGCAGTTCGGTGCATTGCAACATGTTGAATAACCCGAATGCATGCCAAGCGTACCGCCGATATTCCGACCGCCTAAATTGTGCGTTTAATACAAAGCCTTAGGTACCATAATAGATTGTGAGATGTAAACGGTAGCACATGGCATCTATTGTGCTTAATAGAAACACGCTCTCTGGCATGTTTGATCGTTTATTATTGCAGTTATTAAGTAAGGTATTGCTCACTAAATATTGTTCGATGCGACATACGCGAATTTCCCTTATTTGAAATGAGGAGTAGTTTGGCACACTAAGTACCAACTTTTTAGGGTTCCGTAGTCATCAAGGAAACTTTATTATTTCGCCATATCCGTCCGTCTATCCGTGTGTTTGTCTGTCCGCAGCTTAGCTTTGAGACGCTTCGTAGGTACTAGAAAGCTGAAAATTGGCATAGATGTACAGATTAATGACGGGCAATTTTTTAGGGTACCTACCTACCTCCGCTACACCTAAATTAGGGATGCAATTTTTTTTTCTCGCCTGCACCATAGTGTGGGGTATAGATGAAATAGTCGTTTAAAAATATTGTGGGCGTAGAAGGACCATTTTTTTATTTAGGGTTCCGCTTCCGAAATATTAGGCTTTAAGAGCCGCCTTCAGCGTCAAAATTCCATAAAAACGTAGTTAGGTGTTCATTTAAAAAAGACTTATCGGATCGCAATTAATCTTTGCCAATATGATTAAGCGACACAAATAGAGGTTTGCTTTTGGTAAAATTGCGAATAAATGATTTAAACAGACATTACAGCCTATTCAAGTTATGAGATTTTTGCTTCAAAGGAGGGGATATTTTCAGCTATTATTTATGCCCATAAAAAGACATTCAATTGTAAAATACGGCTTAAGCGTCAACTCACCCTCGACTAAACTCACCCTGCGGGTGAGTTGTCACCTTGTGAATTTTGTAGATTCACCCAGTGTGCTAACCGAGTGTATTGGATATTGGAATGAAAGTATTCTGTTAATTAATGTTACAAAATTTAAATTACACCTTTGCTTTTTTTGTTTCCTACATAAGGAATTCTCAATCCTTTATTATTTCTGGTCTCACATTTCAGAAATCCTCCCAAGTACATCGATTCAGGTTTCTTATCAACCCAAACAGTAATTTTTAGTCAGCTTGTATTCAATTAATTTGTAAACATTAAAGTGGGCTGAGTTAACCACCCCAAAATTTTGCAGTTGGCAACTCACCTACACTCAGCTAGCACACTGGGTGAATCTTCCAAAATTCACAAGGTAACAACTCACCCGCAGTGTGAGTTTAGTTGAGGGTGAGTTGACGCGTGGCAGGCCCCCACCACATGGTCTGACGACCTGGTTACGGTGACAGGGAGTCGCTGGATGCGGGCAGCAAAACACCGGGAAGCATGGAAAACCATGCAGTGGGCGTCAAATGGCTGATGATGATGATGCCTATGCCTAAAATACTTCATGTACAGACATCTGAAATATAATGCACTTATGGGAAATATTGGTTGTTGGAAATTTTTAAATGGCAACCCCAATATGGCCCCGCAAAAAACTTAGCAGTCAACTGGGCATGCATTTGAGCTATACTTTAAACGGCGTTGTGTTGTCGAATTATTTAGGTACTAGCTTTTGCCCGCGACTTCGACCGCATGGAATGAGTGATTTCCGGCATAAAAATGTATCTTATGTCTTTCCATCACCTCACCATATCAAATTTCATATAAATCCGTTCAGCCGTTATTGCGTGATTGAGTAACAAACATCTAAACATCTTCACAAACTTTCACATTTATAATATTAGTAGTATTAAAAAAACTGACATTTTGCGGTTTCAGGTTGGCGCCCGAGTTATTTACGAATGAACATGACAAATTTTGTATGGTAAATGATCGATTTTAGTACTAAAAGTTGATTCTCCCAGCACAAACGCCAGATAGGACCAACTTGCGAGGCAAAGCTAAATCGAATTGTTCTCCCAGTTCTAACATGAGATATGTTAGAAACTTTTTCCATTCACGTAGCCCTAAAACGTGGAAAATGAAATGTCCATATTTTTTTAATGGCTCAGGTAAACGGTATCAAAAGTTGCATAAAACGTTGGACGGTGACGTCAAGTAGTTTATTTAATGAGGGATTTCGAGGTTGCGCCTGAAAAGCGAGGTTTATTAATTAAAATTGTTATCGGGGGTTTCGTAGAGTCGCTAAACACGACATAAGGTTTTTTTTTTATTTTGCCCTCACAAATTTCAAGTCCAAAGCAGGCAAAACTAGGTATGGAGATGTGATAGTTTTCCTTTTGACGACTGGTACCCAAAGGGGTAAGGGACCCTATTACTAAGACTCCACTGTTCGTCTGTCTGTCTGTCTGTCTGGCTGTCCATCACCAGGCTGTATCTCATGAACCGTGGTAGCAAGCCAGTTGAAATTTTCATGGATGATGTATTTCTGTTGTCGCTATAACAACAAATACTAAAAGCAGAATAAAAAAAATATTTAAAGGGGGCTCCCATATAACAAACCTTGTCTAAAGACAGCGCTCGCCATCTAGCGGCCCTCTATGTAACCTTCAAAGCGCCGATGTCATGTCGTTAAATGTCAATGTTAAACGCTTCTTGTTGGCTTTTATAGATGGCGCTGTTCTCAATGTACCTAATCTATCTTGTCTCGATCTTTGTGTAATGTTGTACAGATAATGGTACGAAGACTTCGTGCGCGAGTCCGTCCCGCACTTGGCCGGTTTTTTCTACTAATCCACTCATTTAGTCGTAAACAGATCCCTAAACCGAAAAAACCGGCCAAGTGCATGTCGGGCCACGTGCAGTGTAGGATTCCGTAAAAACAGGGGTTTTTTATCTGCTTTACAGAACTACAGCTTGAATTTTTTTAACGTTACTGCAATCAACCGTTTGGCGAGGAGAGGGGGAGGACGCCCTACAACGACAAAATTGCGCTTTAAGATTGTTATTCACGGAGTTGACAACTCATCGCTGAAATATTGTTGCTTCTATTGCTGTTTCACCTACAACTGCCAAGAACATTGACACTGACAGCAAAACTCGAAATTTAGATCATACTCGTACCTATTTCGATTTAATTCGACATAAAATGTTTATTCCTGCGTGCTTATTACTTGTTAGATGTAGATGCGTGAGTGGTTTTATACTTTTTTTAAACTTTCAAAGCTTAACGAATATTTATAGGAAAAATATAAAAGAAATACTTCGTAAAAACTCCATAAAAAATTTGTTTGATGAAATAATTTTAAAATCTTAATGAGTATGTTCATAACATCAATAATAAATCCACATATTTTGACGGCCAACTACGGAACCCTACACTACGCGTGGCCCGACGTGCGCTTGTCTAGTTTTTTGTATCAAATGACGTAACCAAGTTACATTCCAACAATACGTTTGTGAAGACCTTTGAAATAAGCTCTTAAATAATAAGGGTCCTTTGAACGCTATATCTGCGAAAGGTCTGGAATGCCAAAACATATCTTTTGTTACAGAAATTAGGAAAATTATTATTCAGAATATAGAGGTTCTTGTTGAGGTATGCGCTTTCACAAGCTCGTTAGGATTGTTAGAATATACCGGCACAGGCTCCCTAATGAGATGTCTCAACAGTATGTGGATATGTTGCTCGTTACCACACCAAAAGATTTCGGTTATAAGGTACTCTCGCTACTAAATAAGAAATAGAAATTATTTAATAATCAAGGCCCGTATTTAAGACCACGATGTCTTCGTTTGTTTTTAGCTAAGGTTGACTCCCGACACTATCTGACAGCACTATCTGTTTGGGCAATCTAGTCAATAAGTACAATTAAAACGTCTTGCACCATTATATTTGCAAAGCTATCCATAATTAAATTGTATGGCTGACAACCCTGACTTTTTGTTATTTATTCTTCTATCACTGGATAAGTATTTATCTAGTTATAGTTATCTAGTAATAATGTATATTTTACTAATGAATCAGATGAATAAATAAATATTTACTTATTGAATTGGCGCAAGGCACCTAAAGTGTTTTTTATCAACTTATTAGAACGCCAACGAAATTATTAACTTTTAGAGTGCAAACGGGACCCTATTACTGTGCCTGCAAAGCCTGTATCTTTGTCTGACCTACAATGGGCGTTTTATCTCCTAAACCTTAATAGGTAGCCAGTTGAAAATCTCATAGAATGTGTGTTATTATAGCGGGTTGCCAAACAAAATAATAAAAACCGGCCAAGTGCGAGTCAGACTCGCGCACGAAAGGTACCGTTATCTATACAACATTTGAATATTTCAAGCGTCTACCTGTTGCCGTTATTAATATCGAGCAAAAAACGGCAAAAAAATCACGTTTGTTGTATGGGAGCCCCCCTTAAATATTTATTTTATTCTGTTTTCGCTCGCAGTTCGCCCGATTTTTCAATGTTGAATGTGATTTCCCGAGTAACTTTGCTAATTACGCTATTAAAAATCATCTCAAGCGCGCACCACACTCAAAACTTAAATATGTAGATGCAATGAAAATTCTGCCCGGATTGAATTTACAAAATGCACGAAAGATAAAATCCGCGTTCTGTGGGCGAGCACGAGTGTCTGTTATATTAAAATGCGGACGCGGTGAACATTATCATTATCATGGGAGGCGCGGCGGTCGTCGGTAAACGAGCCGCTTCAATTTTTCAGCGGGAGAGCATACCGCCGGGCGCGGACAAAAAAAACGGAGTTTCGTCCCACCGCTCGCTCTATCTCCGACCGAGGCGACTGGGATTTAATTAAAAATGCTGCACTTAGAGCGGGCTCCGTGCCCACTCACACATCACAGGCACCCAGCTGTAGCCTGCAGATGTAACTCTACTCTCCACTAATTAATAGACCGGTAAACATTGCCGAACTAATTGCAATTCGTGTCGGCTGTATGTATGTTTTCCGTGGCTTTACTTTTTGCGAAAAACACAACGTGCCGCTGAAACAACGCGCGAGCCTTACATGTTGAGCCTAAATTGAAATAGTGCTCGGTTAAGGATTGCAGTTTGTCCGTTGGAATCCCGGCCACCATTTTGGATGGTGTAAAATCGTAGACACAGATATAGGTGCGGCTGTATAAGTGTGCGGTCGGTTACATTGAGCGGGCCAATCGCTTATTGGAACTGGGAGCAAAGCCTCTTCGGTCGGCCCCCAGGCTTTCCAATTTTAATGTTATTTAAGTGGACCGAATTAATTCGCGCTGCGCGGCCGCCGCCGCTCAAACAGCCCCCCGATCCAATTTAACATTAATATTGCTTTTTAACAGAGTAGGTAATAAGAGTTGCGGTTTTGCCTTTGTAATTAAAAGGCTCGTTCAGCTCGAAAATTCGTTTCGCAGTGTGGTTTCGGGAAATCATTGAGTGACGCAGCGTTGCGAAATTAATTTTATTATTAAGTGGGCGGTTTCAATCTACCTGCTTGCTGTATCTCGTACCTACAGTAAATTTAATTTCAATTTGTTAATGTACCTGAATTCCCACATTGACAAGAACTTTAGAAGAGATATACACCAATCAAAAAGTAGGGTTTAAAGTAATCTCCTCATTCCGGGCCGAGCGTCGTCTTTGCTCCAGTTATTCTACGATGTTCCCTCGACCGTAAACGGCAAACCTAATCAGGAAGCCTGCGGCTCAAAGGCGGCGGCAGATCCGTCAACTAGAGCTGACTGCCAGCGCAAACTCATTAATTGCGGACTTCTTTCATCTCGCCACTCGCAAACTCTAATTAGTGCAACTCACCGGTAGGGGCCGAGGGTTATTGGAAAAGCCACATAGGTTTTTCCCTTTTATATAGGCGGATGGGAGGCGAGATTAACATGTATAATCCGGCGGCCGGCGGTGCGTGACCGTCATCGCTTGACGTGCGAATCATTGTTTAATTGAAGGCGGCGTGGAGAGTGGGCGGCGCATCGATCGTCTCGCGTCGCCATGGCAACGCACCCCCACCCCCGCACCGCGCCGCGTGCCCCGCACCCGATTCGTTTGTAATCATTTGTTTCGCGGCCGTCGAATAATGGTGCTCGTCAAACTGTGCGAATTTGATATATTACGTCTTGCCCACATGCACGCACACTTTGACAAAGCTGGCTGAGATCAGCTTGGGTAACCCTATATGCGACAGACGAGATATACCATTGTGCCATCGTATACTTATGTCTGGGTAAATCCTTTGAGAGGTATATGTTAAGTCTTCTACATAATGTAATAAGCTGCGCCGTCGTGTCTAAGCGTCGTGTTCATTACCGGCGCAATATTATACATATTACACATTGCGTTTGACAATGTTATACGCATGTTATAATGAATGGTACAAATATGGGGCAAACATCTGCTCCTGGAAGTGCAATTCATCTCCGCGCTACGCCAGGTCCTATTTGCACTATCAATAATTCAGAATAAGTACGTCTTGAAGTCTTCTCTAACATACTTCCAAGGACGTAGATACACCGCAACTTAGATACACCACAGGCTACATCTATAGTCCTGTTATATTTATTCGTGTTGTCTGTTATGTATTTAGTTTTCTTTCTGTTGTTCTGCATATTATATTACTTATCTGCTTATTTTGTTTCTGTGATGTATCTTGTTGGCATAATAAATGTCTTCCTTTTTCCTCTTCTTCTTCTTCTAGAGTACTTATTTATGTTGGTATATTGTTTATTAAAGCTTTTCTCTACTATCAGAATTTCATTTTCGCCTTTCATGATTTAGTCTTCTAAATTTAGTTCACGATTCAAGAAATAATTTCTTGAATTTACTAAAATCGAAAGAAATATTAAGAACATACTGGGAGGTTTATATAATACACCAGTTGGTAGTTAGTTTAAGATAGCAGGTAATAAGTAGGTAGTCTGTAGTACGCATACCATAGACATTGCCGTATTTAGGTATTACAAAAGTAGGCAAATACAGTTGCTGAGAACGACTTCTCTTTATTAAGTCGGTTATATTATGGCTTATTTGGATATATTTATAATGTTCACTTTTTCAAAAACGAACATATGTTTTATTTTTAATTGTTGGCGCTAGTTAGCACCGAGTCGCCCCTTAGCGTGCAATTAAGTTCTACGAGTCTAAAGGTATTGTTTACAGCTACACTACTGTCTACGTTTTTTACTACGACGTAGCGCATTGTAGCTCCGTAGCAAGCCTACGAACTAGAGTCTCTCAGTCTGCGGTGATTAGTTTTTTGAAGTCTTTTGACTGATTCTAGTACGGAAGAGTACAATTTGTACCTCCATAATTTTGAAGTACCTAGTTGTTAGTTTTAATGACGTCGTTAGGGTATCGTGCTCATAAGAAGAGGTTATAGCTGTCTTTTAGTGCGTAAGTAATGTTCCACACATATACAAAACCCACTCGACACCTTCTAAATTATGCTTTTTTCTTTGTAGTTCTTAATGCAATTTGATATAGGAACGAGATAATGATGCGTACCTAGGTACTTAGTAGGTACTTTATTAGTTGTGAACGCTGCGCAGTATGACGCTTTCCGGAAAATCTATGATTTGCTGACTCCTAAAATGAGATCTTTGTTTAGGGGTCAGGAACTGAGGACACTACGTAGTCTTGTAAAACCGTATTCACGTATTGACTGTTGCATCGATTATACGTATTGTTTAATAAACAAATTACTTACTTAGTTACTATGACTTCAATGTTTTGCGGCGGTGGTGGTGTATGCGTTTTATGCAAAGGGTTATCGAAATAACGCTAAACCTGAAGACTGTATCTTGAATATCGATAAAATTAAACATCTTCCAATATGAGAAGTTTAAATTTCTCAAATTGTATCGAAAATAAAATGTAACTAAAAACTTTAATACCGATTACTCAGTTATTTCAATAACACGGTGTATATGTCTAAGTTCATTGCCAATATTTTCGCTATTAGGGTGTCAATAGCATGTCGATCATGCTACATGCTTACACTCTTATCGGTTACCTTACGGGCGACTTTGCAACAAAAACGTAAAGGTTGATCAGCTGACGAATGTAAGTACCTACATGAATGTAAAACACGAAAGTTTTTACTTTTTAGTGACATAAGCTCACGCGGGAGACGACAGCTCAAGACAGGGAGGAGTGGAAGATCGTGGGGTAGGTCTTTGCCCAGCAGTGGGTCACAAGCATGGCTAACTAAAAAAAACTCACGCCTCTATCCCGAAGGGGTACGGACAGAGACCAGGGTCTGCCACTTGCCACAATCCTGACAAAGCTCTTTCGCTTCATCAACATTTCGACTTTTTGTAAGTAATAATTTCAATATATGTCCGGTGCCCGGGCAAGGGTGGCGCGGGGTGTGGGGCGGGTGTCGCGGGGGGCGGGTGAAATGAGATTTCCTTTGAGCGGCGCCGCAGCCTCCAGCCCGTTATGACCCTCCGAGTCGACCTTGGGGGGAGATTAGGGAATTACTCGTTACTTCGTGATATTAATTAGAGCTCTCGTGGAAAAAATTGGTTACCTAAGCTGTGGTAGAGAGGCTCAGAAAGAAAATTGTTGTGACAAGACAGGGATTTAGGCATCACGGTAGATTCCAGAAAAACTTGATTTTTTCACGTGAAAGATAACACTTTATTTTAGTTATAGTTATAATTTACTGCTGTCCGAGTTAATGGTTAACCATATGATCATTACCACAATATCGAACGATTGCAAAAGCAACTACTTTTCCTCCCCAAAAAAGAAATTTACCACAGAACGAGCATAATGAAGCAAAACAAAATGTCAAAGGCAATACACGCATCATGGACGGACGGACCCTTGTCTAAATAAACACACAGTACGTTTATCTTGATGGTCGGCTATGGCCGTAACAATAAGGAAAAAACTTACCCTTTTGAGGACGGAGAGCAGTAATCTCTTCCAAAAAACAGATAATTTGACTCTTGACTTCTTTTAAAGTCACATATTTCGTATTACTGCGTCTAATAAGATACCAAATATACACTTTTTGTGTCTATGTGGTCCTTATGCTAGCAAGAGAAATAGTGAATGAATAGTGGCTATGTACAACAAAAAAAATTGCCGAAGATCAACTACGGTTTAGATAGATAGATAGAGAACAGTTTATTGCACAACCAGGTGAGAGCTATTACAAATAGTTTCTTATATCTAAGTAGTGGTATACAATTGGCGGTGTTATCGCGCAGAGCGATGTCTTTCAGACAACCTTTTATTAACTGTTAAAAATCTTATCGTAATTTCTGTTCTCATAGCATGACAGTAAGTGTACATTCGTCAGCACATCCACCTTTACGTTTTAGTTGCATAGTTGCCAATAACGTAACTGAGTTGAGTGCACGAGTGAAATGGTTTATGCTTTCGTCGACTGTACAATATACAATATAGAACGTACTCGACTTGTATTTATTGATACAGAAAATTATCGGCACATGCCGATTTGCATCAAAATTATTGAGGATGTTTGTATCCTACAATTTTAAAACCATTGTCAATTTTTAGCAGACTTCAAAAAATGTATGTTCAGCGATAATTCTTTACCACGTTGTCTGATTTCGTTCAAAATTTTTTTTGTCGGAATGGCGGAATGAAACGGTATACCTTCAGGGTGGTCCCATATGATTTTGGTCCAGATCTACTGATGAGATCCATGAGAAACTCATCGAAATCTTCTTTTTAGTGCTTGTTTTTATTGAAGGCGTTTTTTTCTCTTAAAAAATGTAGTTTTTTACGTATCACCCTGACACATCTGCGGCCGACGGTCTTTGTCTCAGTAGAATACCACGTGTGGTAGCAACTTCTTACTCACACATACACGTATAGGTCTCGCAGCTCCTGGGAGTAACGTTGACCTGGATATTTTTCATTGCTGCTCGTAAGACAGGTTGAGAAATGGATGTTAGCGAGAAAAATATTCACATACTGGTTATAACACAGAGCTCGTATTACAATTAATTTAGTTTCCCATTCATCTACAATTTACTAACAAAACCAAACTACGGACTAATTACGAATTCCAGGAAGACGAGACTTTGAAATAAGTCCATATCTGAAGTCTAATAGTGCTGTTTATAACCTCTAAAAGGCTCTTAAAATGCAATTACAATAGCCTCTGCTAAAGAAAAACACCATTGTAACTGCATTGTAGGATTATTTTTATGAAATCGTGTTTTTATAGAGAATACTGTTTTTGTAGAAATCTTTTAAGTATTATTATTACTACGTTTATTGCCCTTATTAAGAATTGACTATTTTAAATGCATCACTATTTACTTTCTATTTATTTCGTTGCAGATTCCTTAATAATATGAAATTCAACGACGCGCCCTCGGTGTTGTAGTATGTAGTGTGGTGTAAACTTACTTTAAATTTTTCATTCACTTGCACATGTTTGCCACCTAGTTACTATATGCGGAAACTTATTCTTAGCTTGTGTGTAGTTATTCTAATGGCCAGTTTCTGAATTGAGAATTTCGCTAAGTAAATTGTTAACTGTAGTGCTGTCTCTTCGAATTTCTCAGAAAAGAGCGCGACAGAACGTTACTCAAGTATTTACTTAGTGTAATTCTCAATTCAGAAACCGGCCCTAAGTCTCTTTCAATTTATAATGTAAGCTGCAAGTTTCCCAAACAAATAATAATAATAATTAATAGTAAAACGAAGATCTATTTTCCTACGCGCTCTAAAATGTGCTACGGTGCTGCGAAACCGTCGAGCTCGCTGCGCGCTTTAGGTAACATATTACGGTTTTTCACACATTTTATTTTGCATTTGCGGCTGCTAACAAATTGTAAATAACACGAAGAGTCTGTATGGACGTAACCTCTTTTAATAACATGAAAACTGACAGGCGCCACTGTAAAGTTCCCAAATGATATATTTCCCGGAAGCCGCCTTTGAACGTCACTGCCCGCTCCGTGGCGTGCATGCAATAAACGCGCGTACTCTAGTCTGGAAACAAAGCCTTAGGGATCCTCGTGCGAAGGTCTTAAGAGCTATAATTGCACATTAAGTTGTAGGGTAAGTCCCGTGCAGTGTACTACAACGAAACTAACATGATAAAGGCTTTTATAGAAGCCTCTTTGCTTTAATATTCTCCCCGGGGCCGGCGGACGCGACACCGATGTTCGTCTTTTTTTGTTGCTCTCCTTCGTCAGAGCACGCTTTATAAAAGTGCTTGTTAGTAACACAACTTGGATGTTTAAATGAGCAATGGAGGAGCCATCTTTGGAAAGTTTGCGTGAAAACGGTTAAGAAATAGAAAAAGACTTAATTCGTTGTTGCTGGATAAAATATTCTTTATTCTACGTTAAGAAAAGATCACAGTACTTTTTAACTGGTACATATTGCTGGTCTCGTTTGTATCACCACATTTGCTCACTTCATCGTCAGCTATTTGACGCCCACTGCAGGACATAGGCCTCCCTCATGGTTTTACAAACCATGAAGGGTTTTGCCATAATTGCCACGCTTGGCAGGCGGGTTGGCGATCGCAGTATGTGGTTGGAATCTCAGGAAGATGCTGCTGCCCGTCTCCTGGTAATGTATTTTCTTAGTCGCCTTCTACGACATCCACGGAAGGAAATGGAGTGACGCTATTCTTAATCCGGCGTCACACGGAACACATTTCACATTTGCTCACTTAATCGTGCTGTAACCAATTGTAACACACGTTTATATCAACCATAGCAAGTACCTACTTAGTTGCTAGCAAAAGTTAATTTATAACACTTCCGTCATTATATTTCAAAGTTACACTCTTATCGGTACGTCATCTTCCATGTACTCCAGTCACAGGCCTGTTCTTTGACAGTCTGGTCAGTTACGTAAGTCACGGTCGCCAGGTCAGAACTTTTCCGTTATGACATACTCTTTCTCTTTAAAATTAAAGATGCTCAAATGCTCGCAATAGCTTCTCCGTTGCCTTCATATAATTTTTTACCTTTTTTTTAAATAGACATTGGAGGGTATTATAAAAAATGTTTTGCGTTTACAGGTAGTCTCCAAATTAGACTAGGCCTGTATCTTGGGGACTTTATATCAGTGTGCTGCACACTTTCTGTTTTATTTTGTCGGTGAATTCCATTATGTCCAGCCATTCTCTATCTCCATAATCCTCCAGCACGACATCTCGAATGATTCAAGTATATCTCGGTCCATACATAGAGCATTATGAGTCGTTTTATGATGTTGTAGATTTCAGAGTATCATATCCTTTTTTGTGGAAGCAAGAGCACGTGGTTCTTCAAGAGTCTTCAGCTAAAGTGTTACCTCGATCTCTACCTACCGACCTAGGCCTTTAAACGGCTGGGCTTTGAATGGCTGTGTTGGAGTGTCATTAATTTTGTAAATTTGGTTTCAATATTCTGGGGAGCGAGCTACTCTGGATTTAGAAATCTGGAGCAGGCTGAACAGAGACTTTTCACTGATTGACTAAAGATTTTATTGACAACAACCATCCTAAGTTTATTGTATTTCACGTCCTTTTACGTGTTTCCTAGCTGAATGTTGTGCACTCGTGCGCAATTCTGGCAGCTTTGTACGCGTCGACAGTATCAACTAAGTAGCATGTTTTGTTCCGCGATCAAATTAAAATCTAAAACGAGGGGGCGACGCGAGGCGAGGACCGTTTTTCCTCTCTTTTTATGAAACGGAAAGAGATCACTTTGTTTTTTCGCCTGGCTTGTTATTGAGAAATTGTGTCAGAAGTGCACGTCTGCCTATTAGCAGAAAATCTAACAGCCCTAAAACAAACTTATATGAAATTAGGAACTTTCACTTAGAAATTCCACTTAGCTTTTCCACCCTTACCTTGTTTTTATATACTTATCGAGATTCATAATAATGCTTTCTTAACTGGATGTAGCATTTTTTTTTTATTATTCCGTAATTAATTTCACAAGAACAATTTTACCATGTATCTATCTAAATAAAAGAATGTAAATGAATACATTGTACAACATAAAAACATATTGTATCTCCTTAAGTGCAGGTAACTAAATATCAAATACCTAGTGAGACACGAAATAGTCTCTGTTCTGTCGGTAGGGTCCAGTCCGATTTTACTCTTCGAGAACAACGAGGCACTCAATTATGAACACCAATCATGGACTGAAAATTGAGAAAATTCAACGGTATTGTTTACTCTCGTGTTCCCGGTCAGTGATTGACTATTGTACCGGACGCCGGGGTTGACCGCCTTCTGTGTGACTTGCATAATGTGGCCAGCCGGGGAAATGTAACGAAGTGATTGTCCGTTTAATTAGGAAAATATCGTGTGGAAACATGAAATGAAGCTATTGTTTGTTCCGTCGGATGTACGTGAGTTACGCTCTCAAATTTTACAGACGAAGGGAGAGAAAATACGCGAGTAACAAGGGTGGTTCGTCATGCAAATTTAATGTCGACCACGCCGTTTATACGAGAAAAGTAATGTTGTTTGATGTGAATTGTGAAATGCCGTAACAAATCTTCGTTTGATTTCTTGGTGAATTTCGGGAACCTAATAAGACTTAACTTGTGTACCCAGATACCGATTTTACTTCAATCATACTCAAGGCTGTAGGTTTGAACCATACAACTTTGTTTGTATTTTGCTATCTTTGGTTATCTTTAAAGTAGTCACGACAATGAAAAAGTATTTTTGCTTTATCCTAAAAAATCTAAGCCATGCCACACTAGTTTTTCGGACACAACAGCAAATTATCTAAATATTGTTCAAATTTTTATTCAAATGTTTAGATATAAAATTTCTCAATAAAAATAATAATGTTTTGTTGTGGATAGTGGTATTACGATATTGCCTTTATTCATAATATAACAAAAAGAAAACTAATTGAAATAAGAAACTGGACTTAACTAATATATAAATGATAAAAATATAAAAATGATAATAAATGTGGATAGTAAAAATACATGTTAAACATTAGTAGCCTGGGGCGTAACTTCAAACGTTTGAATTTTCGAAGGACATCTCACATTAAGGCCTCCGAAATTCTCAAATCAGTAATTGGAAATCTGCTTCCTCTGAATTCTTTGACTACCTACGTGTAGGTGTATTTTTTTAAATAATTGTAGTAATAGAATAAAACAGAATAGAAAATGTTTATTTGCTACCAAAATAAGATGTAGATATAGATATTTTTCAGAGCTTTTACGTCTTTATAAAAGCTGTCCGTGGCGCCCTAGAAGCACCCTGAGAGAATAAAATAAATTAATATAATTTTATAAGTTAAGAAGAGAAAAAAAGGTGTTTAAAGGTAATTAAGTTAAGGTTAAAATTACAAGTAGTCTAAATGCGTGCTAGGTACACAAGTTTAGGATCATAGGCTAGGTCTGATCTGTAATGTATGTAAAATTTGGTAAATGTGTCTGTAACCTATTTTGTGTTCTAAATAAAATAAAACCAAATTAAAGCAATGATGGCTCAGCGTATAAATAATGAGTACACATTTTTTAAATCGATAATTACAATTCGAAAAAAATTATTCGTATAAGTAAGTATAAACGATTTTAATAAAGTGGAATTACCTCTCAGCTACAGTCTTCCACAACTAAAACTTTTCTACGCCGTTGGAAATAAATTGCCGTTTTAAAAAAAGACTAGTTTCATACACTGCCTCTTCCCTCAGCAACATTAACTCGATGTGCTATGTGGCGCAGAGCATAATGTCTTTGTTCGAGCTACAATACAAGGTCTTCGGTGCGACGGCGAGAAAATTGAAAACGAATGCTTTTGTCGAGAGGAAACTCTTCGTAAACAATTTTGCTTTTAAAGAGGTGTTTCTAAACATTTGTTCGTAGTCATGTTGTCGTTAATTTTATAGACATAAAAGTCTAAGTTTTGGTGATTTTATTCTCAGCAGTCTGGCGATATTTCCAAGTAAGTACTCACTTACCTAATAGGACAAATATGATAAGAGTAAAAAAAAAACATTTACAATACAATTATGTTTACTTAGATTATTACCTGTTATGACCAGATTAGAACAGTCTTATTTATAAAAAAAACGATTCCAATATAACTCTTAAGACGAAGTTAAACCCGTTTTTGTAACAGGAATTCCTCTCATAAACAGGCTTTAACTCTGTCTTAAGAGTATTTTAGTGGGATCGTCTTTTTATAAATAAAACCAAACCAAACCATATAGAAGTAACCTAGCGCAACCGTGTTTATGATAACTATGAGTAAACTGTAAATAATAGATTACTAATCACCTAGGCTTGGCGATTTCAATCTCTACACAACATTCGCATCTAACCGTCGGACGCAGACAGACGGATTGTAAAATCCTTTTACACTTATTCTCCAATTAGCCGGGGGCTGTTTTGGCGAGGGGTGGAACTGAAAGCTGGACTGTGATGGCGGCGCATAGTGGCGGAAAACTTGACGGACATCCGGCGAGATTGAGTGGGAAACCGCCCTGATAACGCTGTTAGTAGAAGGTATTGCAGTTACTGTGATTCAGTCTGCGCTCGGATTCTCCTATCGTTTATCGCCTTAATCAAAGACAAAGAAGAAACACTCACTTTAAAGTTGTGACCGCATTTTTTTTTAGGGCCGGTGATACTTTTAGTGATAAGACCGCCGACTCTTAGGTCAAAAAATATCTGTATAACTTCCGTTTACCCGAAACCGCCGTTCGTGCATGCAACAACTAATGAATGTTGATGAAGCGAAAGAGATCTGTCAGGATTGTGGCAAGTGGCAGACCCAGCAGAGGTAGCACGGCGACGCGAGTCGCGCCTTTAGATATTAAAAGTCGCGACTTTCCAGTGCACTAAATGTCAAATTCCGTCACAAAATGCGCGACTCACGCCGTCGTACTACCAATGCTTGTCTCTGCTTACTCTTCCGGGATACAGGCGTGAGTTTGTTTTATGTTAATTTCCTTTTTTATTGTTCTCTACCTATCTACAACAGTGTGAAAAGAATAATGGCAGTACCTTACAAGGCTTGCATGACACTGTCATCTCGACGAATCCAAGATGAACACCTCGGAAAACCATACCAAAGGACGCGGGAAAACTGCAGGCCATCTGGTATAGTTTAGAAACTGAATTCTGAATGTTAGTCGACACTTGCCCTTACGCAATGAGGCCATAATTTACCGTTAGGGAGTGATTTGGCCCTTAGACCTGGACTTTACCGACCCATTATAGCTCTTGTGAAGTTGTGATGTCGTAAGAACGTAGAACGGAATTTTCAGGATGAGTAGGCCGCAGCAAATAACCTATATTTTAACAGTAAATTGTCAGGATAAAATTATTCTTCCGAGAGACTTCAAAAAAGGAGGAGGTTATCAATTCGACCCGTATGTTTTTTATTTTTCTGTTTTTTTTCGCATAACTCCGTCAAATCATAACCGATTTCGACAATTCTTTTTTTTTTCAAATAGATATAACGTCCCATCGGTTCCATTTTAATTTGGTGAACATCTGATGAAGATTTTCAATGATGGAGAACTGAACTCTTCAATGGACAGCAGTAAATAAGGCCTAATGGGGTCCATCCTTTAATAATATCAGTATTTTTAATAAAATAACTTAAAAGTAGTCCCAAGGTAATTTGGTGAAGAAATTGAGAACTTAAAATTTTAAAGCAACGAATTAAGCAGGTAAATTATGGTTATTATAAGGGACTTGTTTATTTTGCTCCCGCTACCACACTAAAATTGAAAAATAAAAAAATTTGAATAAAAAATATAAACCATAAAAACCAAAAACTAATTTAAACTTATTCTTTTAAATTATTATTTCTAACTTTTTAGTGCTGTAGTTTTGAAGTCGGTTTTTATTTTTGAAATTATTTGATAATTTGACTAAAGTACGAAGAATTCAAAGTCACTACCCGCGTTCTCCGCCAATAAGACCCGTAATACGCCCATGCGAAGTCAAAGTCATTTGGCCAATTTTTTTGTCGGGCATTGTACAATGCTACATTGTATAAAGAAAGACCCTATTATTTCTCAAATAAAGTGCTAAGTGGTGAATCATGAGTGACTACACGTGTAAAAATGTAAAAAAAAATACATATTTCAGATCAGATCACTCTCAGATCACTCTGTAAAAATGTAAAAAAAAATACATATTTCAGATCAGATCAAATCAATCTCGAGAACAAAGCCCTTCCAATAATAATGATACAACTTCACAGTCCTTTAAAGAGAAATTAAACTTCGGAAGACGAAAATATTTCGAGTGATCTTACTGTACCTCCTAAGCTTCCAGGATCTAATGGTTCCCTGGGCGACGTGAAAGAGAGGTTCAGGAGGGGGGAGAATCAATGGAGGCACACCTAGCGCTATCTTCGGCCGGCCCCTTTGATGACACCAAATAAGCCTTTATAATGTGATTTCTGATGGGAAACGATGCAGATGCAATTTAGAAGCCGTGAAAGGGTTTCGGTTTTCGGCCAGACGCCTTTTTTCCTTTTTTGTTGCGCTGTGTTTACGGTTTTAAGCGTAATTTTCCTTTTCACGGTTTACATGAAAGTTTTTAGGATAAGGACCTGTATGGGTAGTACGATGGCACGAGTCACGCGTTTTGTGGCGCTAAAATGTAAGAATTTGACAATGAATGTACAGGAAAGACACGACTTTTGCGGTTAAAATGTGCGACTCGCGTTGTTACTACCTATGCTGCCTAGGTAGCACGCAAGCGCGAGTCACGCGTTTTGTGGCGCTAAAATGTAAGAATTTGACAATGAATGTACTGGAAAGGCCCGACTTTTGATGTTAAATTGGGCGACTTGCGTCAGCGTGCTGCTCAAGCAGGTCTAATTAGAAGGGCATTCAACGAAATATCAAATAAAAACTTCGACGCTCTTGACATTTTTGTCAACCTCAATCGTTTTACACTTAGTTAAGCTCTAAAATTAGGAAGTTAGATCGCTAAGTTTTGATTAAACTTTAATTAATTTCTTTATCTAATTAAGCACGTAATGAGAACTATTAGATCCGTTTGTAAAAGCGGATCAAGCCACATATATATACGAGTGCGTATTTGCGCTGAGTGGCTTGACGATTTGGGTTCTCATCCATAATATTCTAGCATACTGTCATCACAAGTTAAGATAAAAATATTCTTTATTGTACCAGGAAAAACACAACATAAAATATTTACAAAGATACAGTGCAATTGGTGGCCTTATTACTAATAGCAATTTCTTCCAGACAACCACATGATGGAAAAATTGTGAAGGAAAAGAGAGACGGGTAGTCGGTATGTAACTAGATTATAAGCTTTCATAATTATATTATGACATGCAAAGTTTATCTGTTGTGTAATGCCATAAATAAAATAAAAAATTAATTTAGGAACTTTTGAAAAGGATGATGATGGCAGTTTTATTGAAGCCTAAAATTAGAAAAAATATAATTATCAGGTTGAGTAACTTAAATTTTCAACACACTTGCTAATAAAATGGCTCTAATCTCACCGCAATTAGACACATAATGACACCTTTAATCAAACTGTGATTTTTATATTGCTATTATTCACAAGTGAGTTATAGGGTTTTTTATTTTGTTGGTTGAGTTGCTTTGTTCTTAAAAAAGTTTCGATACAAAAAATCGTGTTCAATAGTAAATAAATGTACCTATTGCTTGCTCATTTCATGCAACTTCTTATTTAAATAGGTTATTTTAACTTGTACGTTTTTAATAAATAAACGCTATCCGCGAAAAGCCAAAAGAAAAGAAACCTCATTTTTTTAGTCTATGGCCAATCGTTATTGTTAGATGCGCGCATAGGAAAACTGATTAATTTTTCCCGCCATTGCGAAAAATTTTTCGCAACACGTTTTCACTGTTGACAGTAATCATCAGTACACGTGTGTATCCTAACGGCTCGGGTCTCAATGGCGCCTTAGCGGTAATCACCAACATTACACACTTTTACCATAATGAACTAGGTATTTTTACAAAAGAGGTGGGTAGGCGGTTTAACTGCAGTCCATAATATTTTTCTTTTTCTATAATTGGTTACGCACAATTTCCACCAAATCTAGTCGGTCTCTTTTCTTACATTATTTTAATATCCTTATAAAGTTAGATATTTTGTAGACTACATTAACTATATTCTATTATTAGTCCACGAATTAAGTGAGGGTTGTATCTTGGCGATTTTATTAGTGTGCACAGAATACATTTTCTACGGCAAGCTTTTTACGCAACACGGCTACGTTATAAAATGAAAGAAACGTACCGAAGGATCTAATCTAAAGAAAAAGAAGAGTTATATACAAATACCTGTATGAATTTAAAACACTACTTACCTACTATATTAATAAATAATGTATTATTTATATAGGATAAAATATTATTATAAATAGATAGTACCTATGTTAAATATAGAAAATAGATTAATTTTGACATATTTTTTGACACTGAATTACGAAGGAGTCTCATTAAATATTCCGTTTTACGAATACTTACTACCGCAGAGCTTAGAAATATGCGGCCAAAATGACAATTTCTCGTCTATTATACTGAGAGATTTTCTTTTTTTATTATTATTCCCTAGTCGCTGCATAGATGACGCTGAACTTGGTAAACTACTGCAAGGATCGGAACGTCACATTATTTTTTGATCATTTCACTTGGATGTAACTTTTAGATCATAAAACGAAACATGAGTTTCTCCTTTCGATTTCTTTCCAATTTAATGAGTTAACCTATGTCATTGTCACATCACAAATAAATCTCGCTCCGAATTGATCCATTCACGTTATCGCAATATCGTTACTATTTCAAATAATTAAAGTTTTTTCAGGAATATCATGCAGTAACGGTTGTTTTAACGAGATAAATTTTGAACAACATCCACTAACGTCTCAATATAAATTTGGAACACCATGCATAATGTTAATAAATAATAAAAAAATTTAACGTAGACCAAATTTTAATATCAACTAGGTCTCGCGCTATATCAATTATACCTGATATTAGCGACGAATTCCATGATTAGTTAAGTTACTTATTTTTTTTACGTTAAGTTCTTTTCAAATAGATAGTTGTTCTTTTCAAGTAAAAAAATGTACCTATATTCCATATTTGGAACAAACTTTATTTCCTAAGGCAAGTTATTGATTAATACTTTTAGATTTTTGTATTTTTCTAAGTCTTACTTACTATTTACAATAACATATAGTTTTTTCAAACAATACTAAATCCATGCGGTAAAGGGTCAACGGTGCCTTACGAGGTGTCCGAAGAAACTACTCGTAATACAAACACCCAGTAGTCTATAATTATGTTGTAAGTAATTTGAGCAACTATGTTATACTTTTCATAATAGGATTGTACCTCTATTATGAAAAGTAGGTACCTGTAACATAGTTGAAGAGAAAAAATCTTCATCACGATAAAGATGACCTCTCCAATGAGATCCCCAGTGCGATAATCTCCTTGTCTGAAATAAGAATAACTGTCTCAGACGTTTCATTTATAGGGTTCCGTACCCGAAGGGTGCCAAACGGGATCCATCAGACTGTATCTCATAAACCGTGACAGCTAGGCAGTTGAAATTTTCACAGATGATGCATTTATGTTTCCGCTGCGCTGTAACAACAATTACTAAAACAGAATAAAATAAATATTTAAGGGGGGCTCCCATACATGAAACGTTGTCTAAAGACAGCGCTCGCCATCTAGCGGCCATCTATGTAACCTTCACAGCGCCGATGTTATGTCGCTAAATGTCAATGTTAAACGCTTCTTGTTGGTTTCTATAGATGGCGCTGTTCTCAAATTCGATCTAATATTGTATAGATAATGGTACGGAACTCTTTGTGCGGTACGACTCGCACTTGGCCGGTTTTTTAAAGCCCTCCTCCACATATTATCTAAGGTACATTACAACCACATGTAAAGCGCAAGTACATTAGCGAGATGGCTCACCTGAAAGTTATTCCCTCTAGACGCAGACGGGGTTCAACTCTGAGCCCTCCGGCTCTACACAGCGACATGCAGAAGTTTTGCTTGGAAAGCTAATGTCCACGTAGAATGTCTGTGTGCTGTGTGTTTATTGGGACTTTTGTCTCGTAAAACGGCAAATGTAGCGATTTTCGTCTGCCACTACCGCCCGACTTTTTTATTTTATGAAGTTTTAGCCTCCAGAATGTTACTAAAAGTTAATATTTAATATACTTTAAAATAGATACACAAAAATCTTTAAAATCAGTGGTTTGCACTATAGTTTCACGGATAGTAACTACGTAGAACGTACTCTATATGCCTCACATGTTCTCTTCACGATTGTTTTGTTTTTATTTCTGTTTTGTTGACGTTCGTGTCTTTTGTTTGTGTGCCTTTGTGTTTACTTTGCATTTCTGTGACAATTTAAATAATATCCTCTTTCTTTCTTAATCTTTATAATTGTTACTTTAAACTTCTCTCTTCTATGAAAAATGTTGTATAAACACTAAAATGAATTTAGCTGAGAACTGAATCTCTGATGGATCTTGAGGTAATACCACTGAGCTCCCAAAACATGATATGTTAAGGCTACTTTCTCTTGTTTAATTTTACGAAAACCCCATGTCTTGGATGTTTACATGTTTGTGATGTCGTTGTTTCTGGTTCCCACGACACAGGGTATCCTAGTGTGGGGCCAGAAGCAATGTATGTGCCTGTGTGTAAATGTTATGTTATGTTATGTTATGTTGTGTTGTGTTGTGCTGTGCTGTGCTGTGTTGTGCTGTGCTGTGCTGTGCTGTGCTGTGCTGTGCTGTGCTGTGCTGTGCTGTGATGTGCTGTGCTGTGCTGTGCTGTGCTGTGCTGTGCTGTGCTGTGCTGTGCTGTGCTGTGCTGTGCTGTGCTGTGCTGTGCTGTGCTGTGCTGTGCTGTGCTGTGCTGTGCTGTGCTGTGCTGTGCTGTGCTGTGCTGTGCTGTGCTGTGCTTTGCTGTGCTGTGCTGTGCTGTGCTGTGCTGTGCTGTGCTGTGCTGTGCTATGCTATGCTATGCTATGCTATGCTATGCTATGCTATGCTATGCTATGCTATGCTATGTTATGTTATGTTATGTTATGTTATGTTATGTTATGTTATGTTATGAAACGCGATTAATATCGAAGCTTTTTTTATAGTGAAAAATATGTTATATTTTAACGTTGGTTATTAATTTATAGTGACGAAAATTACTTTGAAGCATTATTTATGTTAAGAGTCAATATTTTAAAAGCAATTTCCATTATCTTTAAAGAATATTTAAACGTAGGTATCCCATTGTAATGAGTAATTGAAGAGCATGTTAGCTATCTATGTTTTTCTTTAATTGAAAAGTCTCTGCCGAGATTGTGGCAAGTGTCAGTCTCTAGTCTCTGCCTACCCCTCCGGGACACGTTTATGTTATGTTTATGTTTTGAAAAGGCTCGTCACAAAACCAAGGCGAATCTTTTCCACCTTTTTTATCTATACCATCCGGGAACTCCTCCTTACAATGGCCAACTTGTTTCCATTCGCTTGCGGAGATAAAGGAAATATGATGTGTGACGTGGGATATGCAAGTCTGTCGGACTCCGGGGGCTATCGGATAAAAGGTAGAAAAGTATATTATTTGTGGAATATTAATATATTACTATGGATCTGCCTCAGCTCTCTAGCGAGCTGGTGGGCGTCCGACGCTGTATTTATCAGTTCGTGGTCATAGGTTCTTCGCAATATGTGACTGAGGATTCCTAACTAACACAATATACAAGATTTGTAAATTTTAAACCATTTAGGGGGTAATTCTATTTCATCATACTGAACGACTTTTTTGTAGTTTTCTTATTTCGGAAAATTTTAAAACTTTAGCTTAGACTTTTCTCTGACATTTAAAATCTTTTCCAAACAAAGGTAGTTCAATAAAGTTGTAAAATTTCTAAACTAACGCTATACAAAATGGGTAATATTTTTTCAATAACAGTCCCAAACTGAATTCCGTTCACTTATACTTGGTCGGTTTTTATCATGTATGGTTATGCTATTAGAACTGCTCTAATAAATAATATTATTAGTGCAGTAATAGTACTCTCAGCACTATATGTAAGATACGATAAAGCAAAAACTAAAAAAAAACTCATTTCTTGTACGTAAATTATAAGGAAACGCGTCATACAGTGACCGTACCTTTAAGGTATTGCATACCTTTTGAACTAAAATTTACACATTCTATATTTTGTGTTGCAAGGTACAATAAATAACAAAATAAAACTAATTTATATTTAGTCATAGCAAGTTTTTTTATGTCTAAAGTTTATTCCCTGAACCCTGAACTACGTTTGAGGACCTTGTCTCAGGAGTGAGCGCTTTATATAAAGTAATCATATTACAATCTCTTATGCTATGTAGGTACTTCTAAAGATACATAGAGATCAAACTCGAGGCCTAAACTTATCCGATAAGCATCAAAACCTAAACTTATCCGACGCTGGTCCTATGGGAACAGCGCAGTAGGTACCAAGGCAAGTCCCGTTGCCTAGCGCGGAACACCTGAGATACCTGGGATCGAGCACAAAGAAATTCGAACTACCAATGGTATAGCCAACCCTAAACCTAGGGGTGTAAGATTGAAATTGCTGTTACAGGTTGTTGATCGCGTAGTTTGTTTGAGTTAAGGCCTCGGTTATGATCGAAAGCGGGGGCGGGATGGAGCATCCCTACAATCAATAGGATTTTCTCTATTAAATCACGCTTTGTTAAACATACTCCGAAAAGTCCGAACTTGAGTATCAAAATTGCCAAAGCTTCTTGTGCTTTTAATGTCTTTAACGTGCGATCTTTATTCCTGTACCTATTAAAACTGTTACTGTTTTGCGACAAATCTCATTGGCTGGAAGAAATTTGTATAAAAATAAGCTTGCCTATTTATCTATTTTACCTTATGTAAATGTGTTTCTTTCTATGTACAATAATAATAGCGTAGGTACATGTTTCGACCAAAACGACTCATAGAATTTTTCTGAGTAGAATATATTTTGTAGATTTGAGTTTCTGCTCTTCAAATGTCGCAATATAGGTTAAGAGCGTTTATTACAAAAGTTTGTATCAAGAAAATTAGACTACAATAGATAATCTAATAGGTATACATCATTCGCAAACATTGGTACATACCTATATATCACTAAATTGATGTCGAGATAAAACAGCTCAATCAAGTGAAGAATTAACCTGCTTAATCAGAATTTAAAAGTCCAGTATAATGCAAGCTACCTTTAGTATTGAAAAAGAAGGTAACGAAGAAACTCTACTCTGAACATCTTTTCCTGTATAATCTTAATAGATTAATTAATACCTGTTAAGATCCCGTGAGTGCCAACAACAACTTGACGTAGCTATTGGATTATCGTAATATTTAGAGTAAAAAAATAAAAAATCCGGCCAAGTGCGAGTCGGAGTCGCCCACGAAGGATTCCGTACCATTATCTATACAACATTAGACACAAAAATCTCGTTTATTGTATGGGAGCCCCCTTAAATATTTATTTCATTATAATTTAATTATTTATTTTTGAAGTTAATATACAACTAAATATTCTGTGAATATTTCGAGCGTCTACTTGTTGCCGTTATTAATATCGAGCAAATAATGGCAAAAAATTACGCTTGTTGTGTGGGGCCCCCCCTAAAATATTTATTTTATTCTGTTTTTAGTATTTGTTGTTATAGCGGCAACAGAAATACATCATCTATAAAAATTTCAACTGCCTAGCTATCACGGTTCATGAGTCATGAGATACAGCATGGTGACAGACATACAGATAGACGGACAGTCTTAGTAATAGGGTCCCTTTTGACACCCTTCGGGTACGGAACCTTAAAACATTAGTAAGGAAACATTAATAAAGAAACATGAAAAGCACCTCCCGTAGATAAAGCAGGGACCAGCCATCTTTACCATATTAGAGAAGAGAGATAAGCAAGTCTATCCAGTCATCGCCCTGCTCTTTACCCTGGTCGGGGCCTGAAGCCGGGTTCTGAAACTTGAGGTGGGAATAATTTGTGAATTCTTGTGTTGTATGATGACAGCCTTGCGCCGCACCTGCGTCCCCCACTGCTTTTTTGTTGAGTTTATTTTGTTGCAAAAGGAAAGAATGGGAAGAGGATACGCTAAGGTTTTCGGCCGTGTCAGTGCAAGCTTCGTTTTTGAAACTCTTACAAGTGATTCCGTCGGAAAAGTGCAACCCTGAGTTAACCTTTGATAACTTGGTATTTGGTCGTCTTGATAACTTTGATGACTTTATCGTTCTTGTTTCTTTTTATTGATCTTTTATAAGCTTAATAACTAATTCATTATCTGCAATCAAGAGTATCTAGCGGTGGTGTCGTATTGGTAGAACGCTAGCCTCACAGTTGAGAAGTCCTAGGCTCGTCTGTCATTGGTACCGTCATGTACCAATGACAGACATACAGATTGTTGCCAGCGGCTGAATGAGCATTGCCAAAAAGAAGTGGCGTGCCATGGCAGGTCCATTTAGTCCAGCAGTCCAGCAGTAGACGATTATCCGTGGATGGGTTGGATTAGGTCTACCCAATGACTTTGGTTTTCTAACTTACATTTATTAATTTGTAGTAACAATACCTGAATGGCTAGGTGTCCACAGTTCAGCGTTTGCCAATCCGCGGTCGCCACGCATGGTGATTAATCTCATAGGGCCAGTTTCTGAATTGAGATTTGCGCTCATTAAATAGTTAACTGTAGTGCTGTCTCTTCGAATTTCTCAGAAACGAGCGTCACAGAACGTTACTTAAGTATTTACTTTGTGGAATTCTCAATTCAGAAACCGACCCATACTCTCTACCTCTCAGAGAAATTCTGCAGAGATAGGTTGCTTATTATGTATTTACAAATTGCTTTTTTATATTCAAAATAAATCACAGAAGGGTTAGCCATCGAAATCATTTGATAACAGTAATCAAATCCAATAAACTGAGAGTATGCCGTCTTGATTTACAGTCCACTGCGCTGTGTAATGAGATACCCAGTTCGATGGTTTGATGTAGAAGGAAGTCTCAATTTTGAAACTTGAAGTAGCATACGTTTTATTACATACGTAAGTACATAGCCTGTGAATGTTTAATAAAATTGCCACTTCATTAAGTAAGATTCATAGACGACTGTTTCAAACCGGGACAAGTTTTGCCGACCTATAAGTAAAATAATAAAGTTCATTGCTACTTTTTACCCGACTGCGGTGATTCCCAAAAGTAGGGTAATGTGTTTTGCTCGTATGTATGAATGTAAGTGTGCCCCATTTTATGTTCCCTCATAACTCCTTAACAATGGTCAGATTTTGTCAAATGAGATCTCAATCGATTCGTCGCGTTTGCGCGAGTATCATAGGCTATATGAATAGCATAAATCCATGAAAAATATAAAGAATCCGGCCAAGTGCGTGTTGGGCGACGCGCCGTGTTTTTTATCTGCCTTACAGAACTAACAACTTCACCAAAGCAATTCAATTCAATTCAATTCAATTCAAATATTTTTATTCATTGTAAAAACAGAATGTTTACTTAATGAACGTCAAAGTTGTTTGTTTCACAATTAATGGATTATGTGGAGAAGAAGCTAACAAAGAAACTCCACATTTATTCTTTTCAAAACACGTTTTAACTTAATTAACAGAGTTTTCAACTTAAAATATTAGTCATGAATGTGTTGAACACTAGTCACAATCGTCCTTTAAATAATATTAATCTACTGTTTAATGCCAAACATCTTTGTCTTCTAAATAATCCTTGATGTTATAGTAAGCCTTTTTGCACAGAATGTGCTTAACAAATTTTTTAAATCGCGTGTTTTAAATTTTTAATGGATTTCGTCCAAAATTTTCCTTTTATAGCTAGCCGTGATAGTTTTCCTTTTAAGCTCATTATAAATGTACTATGCTCTAATTTTTTCATGTTTCTAGAATCAAGCGTTTAGCCGGGAGATGACGTACTCTGACAAAAAATTGCGCTTTAAAGATTAATATTTCGGAAACGGAAAACTAAATCGAAATATGGTCTTCCTCCACCCACAATATTTTTAAAGATTGAAAGAAAAAAAAAAACATCCCAAATTTAGACGTAGGGAAGGTAACTTAAAAAAGTTGTTTTTCGAGATTTTATTGGCGTAATAAATATGAAAAATATATCTATGCCGAATTTCAGCTCTCTAGTACTATAATAAACATATCTATTCCAAATTTCAGCTATCTAGTACTTATTATCTCTGTGCTAAGCCGCGGACAAAACGGAGGGACAAGCAGATAGGCTGACAGACAGACGAACTTTCATGGCGAAATTATAAGGGGTCTTTGTAAAAATCACTGAAAAGATAAAAATTTAAACCGAAATAAAAAAGTACGAACAACCTGACTGCTGTGCATTAACTGCTAAGCGAAAAAAATGCTCAATATTAATGCGAGGTAACTAGGTTAGTCCCGCCTGATTAGTAGTTAATGCTGCGCAGTCGGTTGGAGACTTCTTAAAATAATAAGCTATCCTTTGACATTATCCAGAATAAAATTTACAGCGGTAAATTTATGGCTGACTCGGCATACGTTGTTTTGACATATTAATTAGCCTACGACCTATTTTCGGACCTACCAAATATACACAAAAAATTTCATGTACATCGGTGAAGCCGTTTTAGAGGAGTTCGATGACAAACACTGTGACACGAGATTTTTATATATTAGATAGACAAAGCGAAAGTCTGATTCCTACAATATTTGTGTTTCACTTGGAGTTACTCTACTATGAAACTTTTATGATTATGGTGTGAGGAGTTTCAGAAATAAGGTAAGAATGATATGTCTGCTCAGATTTTCTGCGATTATTTCAATATTTTGGAAGATTTTTTTTTAGTATTAGTTGACTTCTTAGTTTTTTATTTTAAATTTTTAACTTAACCTTTCTAATTGCAAATATAATAAGTAGTAGGCCACGTTTGTGTTTTTTTTTTAAATTAAACAGTTAATAAATACGTTAAACTTTCAGCGATTACAGTGCAATCCGTATAATATAACAACAAACCATAAAAAGTGGCCAAAAAATAAATGTGAATTAGATGGCAGTCGCTAAGTGCCCCGAACTGAATTAAAACACATCGCTCGTCCGGAACAACAACATGATTACTTTTTTGTGAATTTTACAGGAGTACAATGAATGCGTACATGATGCAATTGCGACAAGTAGCGCCATTTGACTGAAATTAATAGAAATGTAGTTGTTTCGATGTTTCCCCATGCTTAACTATCTTTTTGGAGTATTATGACATATTTCACTCATTTTGTAAAAGCGTAATTCCGTCGTTGTTGTTTCTGATCAGCTTAATTGCTAATTATAAATGTTTCACTTGTTCGGTTTTTTTAAAGTTTTGACTGATTGTCGCGCAGCTACGTTTCGGCATCAGGTATTCACAGTAAATAGAGTCACTAATTAAACTGATAGTCTAGTCGCATTGGATACGTCCCCCAGGATAGTGGCCGGTGAAAGTAATCGCGAAAGGAGAATGTTCTCGCGTTCCAGACCAAAACTAAAAGTTAATTAATTCTTCTTAGTTATTTACTATAATTACAAATAACTACACTGAATTTACTATAATTTTTTTTCAATAAATATAGACAGATACCATTTTTTCCAATTTAAGGTTCTTGTTTAGGGAGAACATTCTCTGAGAATGTTTTCGCTCGCCCATCGTTAATTAGTACCTGGAAGACCGAGCTTTGTTCGGTATTGTTTTTTTTTTTTGGTTAATCGTGTTTTTTGGAAATTATATTTAGATACGATGAAAAAAAGGGGCGAAAAGGAAAAAAAATATCGGACCCGAGACAGGCTCGAACCGGCGTCTTTTAGTTTCGCGACCGCCCGATTTCCCACCTGCGCTATTGTAACGTTGGATGGTGGCGAAATTTACCTTCGTATTGTAACGACATTTTAGCAGTTTTTCATTTGGCTATAAACACGGATAAAACGACGTTTTCTAAAAATGAAACCTAGATGGATCGATTTATCGTCCTAAAACCTCTGCATACTAAATTTCATGAAAATCGTTGGAGCCTTTTCCGAGATTCAGATTATGCATATATAGCAAGCATTGCTCGTGTAAAGGTATTAGATAAGCAAGGGAGGAAAACACATTTATATTATTTTATAACTTTTATATCCTTCAAGCCCTTTAGTTCTTCTCACATGTTTTGACAGATGTTCCAAAATGCCTAGAGCAATTTTTCAATGACTGAATTTATAGATAGGTAAAGGCAATTTTTTTTCAAAATCGCTATCGGTGATTCTACGACAACGTGAATAAATCGCATGTAGTAAGTCATCAGCTCACTGTGTCAAGGAGAGAGAGGCATTTATTATCTGCGTCATAAGTTTCAAAAGGAATCGACAGTTAAGACTGTTCTTACGTGGAGGATGTGGTCTCGCTCGCACAATTTAACATTTTTTGTGATTCTAATAAAATGAGTATACTTTTGATAAATGTTGTCTAAGAGTAATGTGGATAATTAAATTGGTGATATTTAAGGCATATTTTTTTATACTGTACAAAGTTTTTGAGATAATTTGATTCCAAAAATTTATAATTTTGGGAACAACTTTTCTTTGTTAAACACTACGCACAGGAAAACAAAAATGTAATTAAAATGTCCGTAGTTTAATTATGCATCAAACCCTCAGACCGCATTTATCAAAAGTTTACTCATTTTATTACAATAATTAAAAATTTAAAATTGTACGAGCGAGACAGCATGCTCCACGTAAGAACAGCCTTAACTAAGAAACATCAAAAAATATATTCTACCTACTAGGTACTTGTGCTAGATAATGTTCTTAGTAATGCCTAATACGTGGCTTGTTACATGTTTTTGAAACTGGAAAGATAAACAGTAAACTCTTCTTTCGATCTATAATCTATCACAACAAAACATATTGCATAATAAAAATACAACATACCTATTGCTCAGTAAAAATGAAATATGAATGTATTTTAATCAAAACGGACAGATAAATACACTATCTATAGTTACCTACAGTACCACCGACGATACAAACGACGTACACTTTATTTGGTTACGTTACGTGTGGCCTTGTTACAGAAGTGTAAAGGTTGACCTGCTGTCAGGTACTCTGGATACTTATAAAATGACAGAAAGATAAAATGTTAGTTTGTTTGCTATTGCGAAACTTCTTAGAATTAAAAAGAAAGAACACTATTATCAAAATGAGGGTGGTCAAAAAATCAAAATGGAGGATGCCCCGTTTGATTCACTATTTGTGTGGGGAAAGTACAATACTTATTTGTAATTTTATAATCTCCTGAGATGTGTGAAGTGGCTTTTTTCAGACAAATTAGGGCCTACGCATTTACTGCTCAGTTTGCTATAGAAAAACTGTGGCTCAAAACCATTTGGAGAAAGTAAATCAATTATGAAGAAATTTCTAGGTTATGATCCTAGTAGGTAAATAAATACCAAAAAAATATTTCTGTGCAGGTAAATACATTCAAAAGTTATGTTTTATCATTATTATTTTCTTTCAGCTCCGCAACTTTCACACTCGTTAAAAACGAAGACAGTGTTTAGAAAACTAGATTGTTAAACCACTTAAAACTATTTAACAAGAATTGCAAGCCCTGATATCAATGATCCGAGCCTATAAGCAAATGGTAAACATCAGTTTTATTTAATAAAATCATAATCATACATAGTTACACGTATTTGTCTTTGGAAATAAATCAGTAGGTACGTACCTCAGTGGTACGTACATTATGCTGATCCTAAGGCTAAGCCTAAGCCCGTATGTTAAAATAGGTAAGCAGCAGCACTAAATTACCTATAGTAATTTACTTGCAGTATTTAACTGGGCAGATCTGAATAGATATCAATACTTCTGATAGGACAACTTGTTTGTCGGTATGTTGTGATAGGAACATTAAAGTAGTAGGCCCGCAGCATCAAGTTGAGCTCATAAAGCTGCTTCGTCTTCAAACTGGAATAATATTAAGAGATAGTTAAGACTGTTCTTACGTGGAGCATGCTGTCTCGCTCACACAATTTAATATTTTAAATGATTGTAATACACTTACTCAAAAATCATACCTACTATTTCTACATTAAGGCTGTTGTTACGTAGACAATGCTGTCACGCTCGCAAAATTTTACATTTTATTTTTTACTTTTGATAAATGTGGTCCGAGGGTTTATTACATCATTAAAATGTAAAACTGTGCGAGCGTGACAGCGTTCTCTACGTAACAACAGCCTTAATGTAGAAATAGTAGGTATGATTTATGAGTAAGTTTCATTTTTCTGAGTACCTTTTTTGAGTTAATTAAACATTTTGCAGTATAAAATTAATAAATCATTAAGCACAGAGGTAATTCATAAAAGGTATGCGACTATTTCCGCAAGAAATATTTAAAAAACAATTTTGAGGTTATCTTTGTACTACAGACCGTCTTTCTTCAGCGGTATATAAATCTTTGCTTTGTCGGTTTTGGTTTAAACTATGGCTTTCCTTTTCTTAGTTAGCATTACATGACGTTTTTAAGTTGAATTTTCATGAACAAATTGGAAATATACAACACGTAAGAACAACACAAACATTGTCGGGGCAAGTTTCAGTGGCGCCCTCTGTAAGTAGTTTCGTGTTGCCATCCCTATTACTACAAAAACAAGTAAACAAACAAAATATAGGCAAGGAAAGAAAAATAACAAAAACAAAAAAATAGATTTGATTTAGCTAAATGCTAAATAAAAATTTTAATTTGCTTGTTTGTGATGTCCTTGCCTGGTTACCATAGCACAGGGTATCCTAGTAGGGGACTAGGACAAGTGACTGTGTTGTGTGGGAGTTATTTATTTATTTGGTATTGGAAATAATCTTTTTACTTCTCTCTCCCGCTCTCTTTCTTTCTTTCACTTTTGTCACTTATTTTAATCAGTAGCCTCAATATCATGAAAGGGTTTTCCAAATTGCATGTCGCTATAGTAACCAGACGGCCAGACTATATGGAATTGAATCCGCTTTGTGTAATGCCTGGATACCCCGGGAAGGAGCTCACAGAGTGATAGCAACCATTCCCCCTTGCTGTATCTACTCTCCACAAATTAATTGCGAATATTCAACGAAGCAATGTAAACACTTGCCTACTCTTCAAATACTGCCAAATGTGTACCTACATACGGGAACAGTCCAAAATTTACAAAGCGTGAAAAGAAATTGGAAAGCTTGGGATGTGTTTACATTAAACCGGGTGTTTTATCCTGTGTAAATTTTAACGTAACATTCACAAACGGACCAGCGTTTTCATGCTTTTAGATTTAACTGAAAGGCGGCCAATATTTCAGTAACGCACAGACCGTGTGAATTTATGGCGTATTTTGTGAGCTGCGCTTGCAAAGTTTTAGTTAATACCCATAGGTCACTGAGGATAACATTCATTAAAGCTGGCAGCTTTTGCCGTTTGGCCGGGTGCTGGCGCGGTGCTCGCACATCACTGATTACCAGCTAATTTCCTAAAGTTGGAGCGGACTCGCCGTGTTTTATTTTGCTAGCTCTCGCTTTCCTTGGCTTGCGGAGAGTCATGTGAAAATTTCGCATGTTTTAAACTCCGACTCGGAGCACTGAAAATTGAGTTTCAGCTAAGCCGTAAAAGATTTTCAACTTTGCCAAGGCGTATGCGAGATAATATTATTAAAACATTATAGGTGAGTACTTTAATAAAAGTAAAGAAAAGCATCCTTAATTCTGCCAGCGTATCTTGTAAATTTAATCTCGGCCTGGCAAAGCATAACATTTAATATGGTATTTCATTACGGAGCCATAAACAAGCGAGTAATTTTTATTACAGAATGTTATATTTGTATTTTATTTTTTCGACTCTATAGGTATATTGGATTCCTGGTAGTGGTTGCCATAGCAACGCTCTTGCCCGGGACGCCCGGGCTCGCTAATTCACCTGTATTTCAGGCTGTCGCACGCACACCGGGCCAGCCCACCCATACACACAGGTGTAGCAGTCTGAGCCCTAGCTTCCTGCATAACAAACACATCGAACCTTATTGCGAATGTGGGACAGTCGCAATTATAATGATGTCTCGGAGGCTCACCCGGGCAGGTGGTACCTAGATGCAGGCTGGTGCAACCCGGCGAGTGCCAGTCGGTGTGAGGATTGCGTCGGGTCCTTTTGCGCGTTTTGCTTCGCTGTTATCGGTCGCGCTGGTAGCTTGCGCTATTATGCCTAGTGTCTGTTTATTCCTAGGTCTGTGCACTTGATGTACGTAAGTACCAATCTTTTAACTTGGTGTTGTGAACGCTGACATATTATGTTCGCTCACTATTTTGTATTTATATATTAGCATTTGGATACTGATATGGAACAAATTAGATAGGTACCGTACACGATTAGGTAGGTTTCTATAGGTCTCCTAAAGCAAAAATACAAATTTTTACTTTGAGCATTATTAACACTTATTACAGGAATTCTAGGCTCCAACCATTGCACGTTGCATTAGTTTTATTTATTTAAGTTTGTACCAGGTTGGTACAGATTATCTAAACAAGAATCGTGCGATGCAGCGGATATTGTAAGTCTGTCGATAGACTGAGGTACCTAGATAGACGGTCGGAAGATTCGTAGATTTAGTGGAGCGATGCAAGCGCAGCCCGCCCGCCCAAACTTCGTCCACGAAATATGCATCCGAGATCCGAGGCGAGGGCGTCTACTCTTAATGCGTGAGGCGTTAAGATACAGAGTTGTTCTCGTTTTTCGATAATAATAATCGCCACTATCATGCATTATCCATTATAATGAGCTTATACCCTTGTCTACAGAGTTTTAAACTATGTAATATATTTTGATGTTGCCAAATAAAGTTGTTGTGTTCAAGTATAAATAAGTTATTTGTGATTCCAATCCAAAGTATCGACCTTTTTAAAAAAAACAAATGTTGATACCCTCAGTTCAAGATGGCCGCTAACGGCGAGGCGTTAGCCGCCATCTTGAATGGACATTGTCCTAAATATTGACCATAGTTACAAATGATAATTATTGATGGTCAGTAAATACAATCATAAATTTATATTATTTACTGATTTCTTGTATTTTGTGTATGATTTTTTTGCGACCTTTATACGAAATACCAATACGTTGACATCTAAGTATTCTGTAAACATACGTACTTTTGAACAGGTTTGGATTATTTTTAATTTGGTTTTTTTCGATGACGTACTACTGAGCAATGGTGTACTTTCGTAACGTAGACTCAGGTTATTTTTTTTTTACTATAAAAATTTATCAAAGCAACCAAAATCGAAATATTTGGCTCAAGATCTCAAAATTTCCTATAAAGATAATATAGAAACTGTTTTTTTATAAGTCAATGCCCATTCTTCAATGGGCCAAAATTAGATTTTTTTAAATAATGCCTCAATAATGTTTCACTTTTTTTTAATTCAAGATAGCGGCTTACTGTAGGCGTTAGCCGCCATCTTGAATAAAACGTGACATTGATTTAAAATAATACCTCAACACCATTGGTGCCCATGCACTGTCTTAAATATTAACAAACACAACAATTATATCGTAATTTTCAGGTGCTTATTCAATAAATATGTCTATAATGTTTATAATGTTCGTATCACTACATCAAGGGTTGGCTGGAGGAGAATGACAGGATACGCAATAGTGTGATTAGAGAACGTTGTGGACTGAAAGAGGATGTAGTGACAAGAATTGAGAAAGGAATGTTGCGTTGGTTTGATGATGAATGATGACATTTGTTCTCCTTGCAGCGCCATCTAGTTTTTTTTTATGAAACTTATCTGACAGCTGTCATTGAAAAGCCCTCATTAAAGCATTCCAAATTGAAATATTCAGCCAAGGCTCTCAAAATTACCTACTTTCTCAAGAAAAAAAGTTGTTCTGCTTTTATTTTAAAAGCAAAAAAAATTGTGCTTTTATTTCCAAAGAAGAATGAATTTTTTTATGACAATACCCATTGACTCTATGACAAAAATGTCTATTAGATGAAAAGTATACAGCCAATGTCAATGTCTGTGTCAATGAAAACGTCAATGTCATGTATGTATGTATTTATACATATATGTATTTAAAAAAATATATGTATGTAGCTAGTATCTATGCCAATATTTACTATCTATGTATTTTATGGTAAGTTTAAGTATTTTTTTTATGTCAATCATGTTGTCTATGTACCTATATCCTTATATAATTTATGTACACCTACCTACTCACTTCATTTTGAGTCCTATCCAACCTAAGGTTGTCTAGAATAGATCGCTTGTATCGCCTGTTGTATATTAAGTAACTTAGATATTTAAGACTTTTCTTGTACTTTTATAATGTGTGGTATGCAATAATAGTACATTACGATACTAGTGCGAAAAGTAGGAAATTCGCAACGAGTGGCGATAAATTTAAAACACGACCGAAGGGAGTGTTTTATATCGACACGAGTTACGAATTACCTATTCGCACGTGTATCGTACAACGTTTTATAGTACATATGGCCCTTTGAAGTTTCGACATAGGCACGTAAAGTGCTCATTATCGCACTAGTGCGGTAATGTAGCACCATATGTACTATAAAGAGTATTAATCTAATCTGTTTGAGGAATAATCTAAAAAAAAAAATTTTCCTCAGGCAGTGATATTCGCGTCGATAATATCTTTAATTTGGCACATCATTTGTCAAAATTGATCCAGCCCTTTGAGGACCATTCATTTATTACGTAAGACGATTTAGGGAAGAAGGTGGGGCCGATCATGTCTTGTTTTTTCTTACAAGGGGGTGGGAGGGAGTCTTGAAAGTTCTTACGTAAGCTCACAAAAGTGCATAACATAAACATAAGCAGCCTATATACGTCCCACTGTAGGGCACAGGCCTTCTCTCAGGGAGAGAGTATGGGCTTAATCGAATCACCATGCGTGCACACCGCGGATTGGCGATTTCAAGCGCTGAGGTATGTGAATAGTTTAGACACTCAGGTTTCCTCACGATGTTTTCCTTCACAGTTAGCGATTTGTATTGATACTATAACTTCACAAATTTACATAACTTAGAAAACCAAGTCACAGGTATATCACAGTCATGCCCGAACTGGAGATCGAACCTGGGTCTCTGGGTCACAAAAGTGGGCAAAGTTACTTTAAAAATGCACTCGAATGCGTATAGGTAAATAAGGAAAACACCGTGAGGAAAACCTTGTGTCTGTTTTACAACTTAGTACGTACAATCCCCTAAAAAAACCGATGTCATGGATTCCCGAGTAAGGAACGCGCTGTAGCAAAACGGTAGCCCGACATTTTTTGATGACCACGGCAAATCCCGGTTGCGAAATGAAGTCCGCAGCCACGGCAATTTGCATGTTGGACACTTTGTCGTTTTTCGGAAAACGAAAATAGGGACGCGGAGTAAATGCAGGCAAGAGTTTTTGGCTACATTTTTAATATAAGTAGCTCTACCAGCAGGTACCTAACTTAGAAAACACAGTCATTGGTACATGCTGGGGTTCGTACCCCAGCAGTGGTAGCGGTCGGTAACCGGTCGGAAGCTGGTAAAATATTGTTTGCCTCACATACAAGAGGTCGTGGGATCGAACCACAGTGTGTAGGTACAAGTTAATCATCCTTTTATATAATTGAGAATCTATGTACTTATTATTAGGTAGTAAAAGGTTTAATACATAGGAAGATATTCTATTTATACATAGGAAGATATTCTATTTACTTACCTTACCCACCCAGTAACCAAATTACAAGACATCGACAAAAATATCGCTAAGGGGCAGAACAGCCATAAACAATTCATGCCAGGTGCTGTGTCTAGACCCAAAAAATGCCCAAGATTCAGATTGATAGCCATCACGAGACCGGAATAATTTGCAATACAGAGAGAGTGAGTGAATAAATAATCGGGCCACTATAATGGCCTCAGTTGGCCCCTAATGGCTCGTTTAGTGCCATTAATAGAGCGGCCCGCGTGGCTGAGGCGGCCCACTTAAATTCCTCCAACAAGTAACTGAATTAAGTGTTCACGAAGAACGTTGTCGCTGTTGTAACTTGTGTTGAGGATTACACTTTGGCTTTTCTATCTACATAATAAGATGATTTATTTTTCGGTGGCGTCCAGTGGCATCTTCAGTCACACCGAAGGGACCACTCGGACGTTGCAGTGCCAGGGACATTGTATTTTCGATGGAGTAGGCTTGCCCTGCACCTATACCAACCTGACAGCTAAGTCGGCCTAGCCTACAGGAAAGACAAGACAATGCGGAGTTGGTTGGCGAAGCCGCGGGTTTCCTCACGATGTTTTCCTTCACACTCGGTTCGATTCTCAGTGCGGGCATGTACCTATAACATTGTTTATTTTCAAAGTTACGTAAATCTGCGAATTTGTAGTGGCAATACCACACGGTAACGGTGCATGCATATACTTTACTACAGCGCTGAGGAATCAAATGTCATTGATTTATTAGGTAAAAATTAACTACCTTAATACTGACGTTTCGGCAACGTCGATGCTCAAATATGTATGAGCATTTGCGAGTCATTGAAATTTTAAAAAATACAAATGTCATTGATGACAGTAAAAAGGTAATAGGGGTTAAAGTATGAAATTGCCGTTTTATTGCAATAGGTTCTTTGAATTGACATAGAATCTTCATGGTTTGAGGTTTTCGAATGAAACTTTTTTCAATGGTTTCTATGATGTTCTTTTTTTAAAAAATGTGAAACATTTGAATATCGACTTTCAATTGTTTTTGTTATTAAATTTAGACAAGAAAGATGGATACTGCGAAAATTCGAGTGATTTTTGAATACGAGTTCCGACGCGGAACTAACGCGGCAGAAACAGCCAGCAATATCAATGCTGCGTTTGGAGAGGGGTCTACTAATGAACGCACCGTGCGATTTTGGTTTAAACGCTTTCGTGATGGAAATTTCGACTTAAAGAACGAGCCACGAGGAAGACCGCCCACACAGGTGAATAACGATGAATTAAGAGAGATAATGGAAGCCGACCCTAGTCAAACTACCCAGGAATTAGCGGCATGGTTTAACGTTACCTTACCCACAATATTGACTCACTTGCGTCAAATCAATAAAATAAAAAAATACGAAAAATGGGTGCCTCATAATCACTCGAATTTTCGCAGTATCCATCTTTCTTGTCTAAATTGAATAACAAAAACAATTGAAAGTCGATATTCAAATGTTTCACATTTTTTAAAAAAAGAACATCATAGAAACCATTTGAAAAAAGTTTCATTCGAAAACCTCAAACCATGAAGATTCTATGTCAATTCAAAGAACCTATTGCAATAAAACGGCAATTTCATACTTTAACCCCTAATATTTCCGTTCCGAAGTATAATGACAGTATAATTTGGAAAGCCCATTCTCTCTCCCTGAGAGAAAGCCTGTGCCCTACAGTGGGACGTATATAGGCTGCTTATGCTATGCGTAGAATTTATTCACCATCTTTGACAAGCTCTAAGGATAACAGAGAAATATTCTTAACCAAGGAGCTGCGCAACAGTAACAATCCTCCTAAGTCAATGAGCAGAAGAGCGAAGTCAAGAATGCTTGTCAGGGCACTATTAAATTATCTAGATTTTGAAATGGACACCTAGTTTAACTTGTAACGTTCATTAAGTCGCAGTTTCTGTGCTTCTTTGAATAAAAAATTTTGATTTTGGTTTTTGATTTTAGTTTGTCGAGTACAGGAAATGCAGTTGGATAGCAGCCGTGGACCACCGTTGGAGGTGAAAACTGTGGTCGATACCTTATGGTCTCCTAGGAGTAAGAGGACCGAAGAAGAATGATGAAAATACGCGTAAAAGTAATTCAGATACAACGAATTCCACACCGATTGTTTCAAGTCATTTATGAATGGGCTATTGTGCAAGTTGTAGGTTAGCTTGGTAAACTATTTTGGACTGATAAACACTATTGACAAAACTCTTGATGGTGTGAGGCTGTCTCAAATACTCAAGTAAACTCACTAGATTTTACGAGCTAGGAGCTATGGCTGCTTTGGATTCCTACGATCTAATTGTCACCTAACTTTGTTCTCACCATGAACCGAAACAACAATGGGAAATGCTTAGACTTTATGTACATGCAGGAATGACTATTTTCTCTTCTTCATGATTGTAAAGAGATACGCAAGCTACCCTGAATAAACAATTACTTAATTCTATTTTTCTATTAAAACGAGAACATCCGGCTTTCCTTTGTTCTGGATTATTTCATCGCTATAAAAGAAAATTGTTATAACATGGTTTTTGGCAACGTCCTCTGTAAACTACCCTGTCAGCTTTTAAAGCAACGATAAGGCTGTGCTGAATAAAAACGAACGTTAATGCTTCGGGAACGAATAAAAAATAATAAAACCGCGCCGCCATAAATCTCATGTCGATGTACCAACGAGTGAGTCTTCAGGAGAATAGAGCCAGCGAAGCATCAATTTATTACCAATCTAGGGGTACAATGTTGGCATTATGACAGCGAGTACTACGAAAATAACGAGAAAAAGTTCTTAAGTGGAGCGTTTGTTAGAGACTTGCTACTGAGTGCTGCATTTTGCTCTTATTCTTTTTTGGATAACAACGTTGCATCGGTGATAGCACTCAAGGGCAGGGCGGCAGTCGCCGGGCTGCATCCAGCATCCAGGGCTTAATTGAATAGGCCGGCCGGGGCTAATCAGCGAGGCTCAGCTGACGGGCGCGGGGGGTGGCTGCCCGGGCGGGGGCGCCGGGGGCGCCACGCGGGCTAGCCGCGCCCCCTGCGCGCGCCGTCAGCCCGGGCCGACTCATTCAAGTAACGAGCGCGCCCCGTGCCAGCCGCCACCCCAGGTATGTCCATTTTGCTTTTGGTGTTTGCACGTACCGCCGGGTGTCCCGCGACCGCGAGTGCCGTGTGCCCGTGCTGTGAGTGTGAGGACGGACGTGTGCAGGAGCGCTGGCGCCGCAGGTACGTACGTAGCCTGCCCACGCGCTACCGAACTGCTTTTGTGAACACTTTTTTCCTATTTAATTGCCTAGTTACTGAATGTGCCTTTTGTTTAACTTTTTTTAATGGGACTTGACTTGATTCGCGCACTTTGTTTTTCGCAACGCGATCGGGATTCAATATTTATAAATCGTAGGTGCTTATGTGATAAATCACATAATTTCGTCCGAAATATAAGTATTTCGCACTTTGAAGATGTGACTAAGTAGTATTTAAAATTTTGAACTCGCAATAAGTATAAAATTAGATGACTTTGGTTTGAAAGTTTCCTTTCGTTCTTAATTTTAATGCGATTTTATTGAATAACTTTACCTTTATCCAAAAAGGTGTAATTTGTAGAGTTAAATTTAGTTTGAGATATCGCCTTAGCCTACCGCCGGCAAAACTTTACATGTCGTTTATGATACATTATAAATATAATGCACTGAATAACTTTACCTATATTCATAAAGGTGTAATATAGGGTTAAATTTAGTTTCAGAGAAAGCGTTAACCTACCGTCGGCAAAAGTTTACATGTCGTTCATGATACATTATAAATTCATGCACTGCTTTAATAACTTGTGTATAATTGTGCTTTGAGTATATTGTTGTTTGTATTTATATTTGGGTACAAGTTTAGTTTCAATATTTCAATTGACATCTTTAACTTAAATTTATGTCTGAAACTCCAGTCCAGACAAGTCATGTTTGAAGCTTTATGTTTAAAGCTGAGTTTTACTTAAACTGGTAACGAGCCCTTAATATTTATCTCAAACATTAATTAAATCTGCACAACCAACTTCACTCTGATACCTATTTGCAGTTTTGGATCTAACTAATTCTCACATTTTCCCATCTCTGAAATACTGGTGGTTTTCCCAACAGAACAAGAACCGTCTGCACTCGCCGTAAATCGTCCACTACACCACTCGTCAAGTTAGACGAGGCGCAGTATTAAATTTTCCCTTGAAAACGGTCTTATTCCTATACATCTAGCGATTTTCGGACAGTCAAAAATTGCAAATGCAGTACGGTTTTTAGAGACTTTAGCGTCATTTCTCAACAACGTTGGCTGCCAACGTTGGCCCGACAGGGGAACCAACTAGCCGTACTTTCACTGGCGCCGCCACTTCACCTTGCCGGTTGGCCGTGCGCCAACACCCCCACAATCCACCCTCGCCCTCGTCTGGCACATCTCGTACTTTTTTACCGAATTCGAAAAAAGCGCAATTGGGTATTTGACAAAATATCAAATGAGTTACTTTTAAAACGGAATTTTGTATGAAAATACTGGCTTATGACTTCACATTTCAAAGTACTCTTTGTATTTGCAAAGCGTAAATGGGCAATGCCTTAGTAAATGATTCATATTTCATAAAATGTAGAGGCGAGTTGGTCCCAAGCTACAAAGATGATAATCAATAAGTTAATTCTTCAATTATTCAATGCAGCCAATAACTCATTACAATATATTAAGTAAAAAATACAAGTTAAAAAAAAACATATCGAACCCGACACCAAATCACTAAAAACACTTTATATGGCTACAAACTACAAAATAAACTACAACCTACTTACAAAATATTAAGTGTATCATTTGAAGGACCTACCTAAGTTTTCATTTTATCGGCATTATATTTTTGTCGGTGCAGCATCCCATGAAAATGTCAGATCACTGAAATATCATTCCTACATGAAGTAACTTTTTTTAAATATTTTTTTTTTTCACTGGATTTATATACTCCTTTGTTAGTTGCGAGTTAGACATAGGTAGGGTAGATAGTTTGATGTTGTGCGCCGCTGAAACTCTGCATGCTTTTGATTGTTGCTGCATAACTATGCAAAGCATTCACAAGTGTATTAAGAAAAGTAACTACAGTAAAAAGGAAATAGTCCTCTTAAATGGCCGAAAAAATGTCTTATTGTACTGCACGGCCATCAACAGAAAAGTTATGGTACGTGGGTAGCCGTAACAACTGAATTGAGCCGCAATAAAGGCCGGTTTATATCTTACCAGGATTGTAATTGAACTGAATATATCAATACAATATCAGAAACTGAAAGGCGATCTTCTTTTTTTAAAACAAGATTACCCGGAATTATCTAGACGACGAACAATTTATACACGATATATTTTTTTAGTACCAATTAAAAAACTGGTTTCTTTCTACGTGAAAGAATTGTTTCAATCATTGTCATTGAGTCACAGGTCCAGTGTTAGATTTAACATACGAGTATTTAGTGACTGGGAACACGAAGACCAATGTCACGGTATTCAACCCTGATTTTCGCTGGCTACGACTCACGCGTAGCTACGCGGGCGCTACGCGCATAGTCATGTGGCGTAGCAGGTGCTACGGAGAAACGCGTAGGCCACAAATAAAAGTCAAGAAATAAAACCTCTATAGCCGTTTCAAATCCAGCGGCTAAGAGAGAAGTGGATCTGATCGTTATTAAAATGGTAGTCAATTGAAATGAAATTGCCATATAATATAATTCCTTCAGATTTAGTTCACATAACAAGCCAACTGGCAATCAGTGCTCGCTAGTGCAATAATCTTGTTTAACAGTCATTGTAGTTCATGCTTAATACGTCAATGGAAAGTGCTTAAACGTCCGAGATTCAAGTAAATAGACTATAATTAATTGCTTGCTTTTATTACGTTATTAGTATTACCGGAGTAGTTAGGATAGTCCTTTAGCGTTTTTGAAATGTTGTGTATATATTTTCTATGATGTCACATCGGTTTGGCTGTGAAATTCTTTTCACGTTGTCTACATGTTAGTTCCTTGTCGTACCTACATAAATGTTGTTTAAGCCTGGCTTTCTCTAATCTGCTAAATTCATAATATATGTATCTTCAGTCAGTCGATAAAGCTTCCAAATAAAATAAAGCAGTGGCACAGATGATTATGCTCAGAATCTACTCGTTATCATATCACATCGATCGGTTGATAACGCGAACAGGGAGGGGGCGACGCGGGGGAAGGCAGTCCTCGTGGTATTTGAGGGGGAAGGGTATGCAAGGCGTAATTCTATGGCTCCGATAACCGTGAACTGTGGAAATATAGGATATGATAAATCGCCAGATCAAATAGGACTCATTCAAGATAAAATATGCATTTCATATTTTTATACAATATTACCTCAGAAATACCTACAGAATTCCTGAAATACGTCACTTTAGAGTTTGTCGTTTACGAAGACTTCTGTTTATAGATTGATTGATTTTCGTATTAATCAATTTGTAATGTATTTGTGTTCTTTTGTGTTACGTATATCGTATACGTATATGTTAACTACCGACATCACTGGCTTAAAAAAAAGTTGCTAACATCTAACAATGCCATTTCCAAAACTTACCAGAGGCCGCAACATTGGTAAAGCCCATAAATAAAATTATTTAAATAAAAAAACCATGAGGGAGGCCTACGTCCTGCAGTGGGCGTCAAGTCAAGGGCTGATGATGATGATGATGATGATGAAATAAAAAAACTCATAGAATATATTCTTTTGTTGCAAAAAACAGGCTCAAATACAGATAAATGGGGTGTTTCAGTTTCAATTGTGCATTTCAGAGATAATTCTGTAATAGATCAATTTACCATTAAATTACAATGAAAGGTTTGTATCATCTACGATCTCTTCAAACTGAGAAAAATATCGTACCGTACCGAAAATCGTACCGGGAGTCGATAGATGTGGGCGGCACAAGACCGGGAAGAATGGAAAACCTTGGAGGGAGGCCTATGTCCTGCAGTGGGCATCAAATGGCTGATGATGATGATGAAAAGAAAACGTAGGCGAGGCATCAAATTGAGACAAAATAAAAAGGTTACCACACAATATTTCAAAACCAAAATTTTGGTCCTTTTTATAAGCAAATAACCATTCAAAACACTAACTGCACCACTACAAACAATACCGTTCACCCCAGGCCTGTGATGACGTCAGACGTACACGCAATATGCCGGCGGCGGCGCGGGGCGGTGTCAATTCGCCGCGCGCCCGCGCAGCTGCGTCCAACGACCTCAAAAACACCCTATATTTTGGACGATTAGTCCAACTTCGCCATTGTCTAGTTCAAATACTAAAAACTCGAGTTTCTGCTGTAATCTAGACCGTATTCCGAAGGCAGCACTGATGGGGTTGCGTATAATCGTGGATAATGCAAAGTAGATGCATTCTAGTCTTTATTGAACACCGGGTAGAGCTTGATTATGATTACATAAAACCCTACTATAGCTACTTTATAGTAGCATTCTAGTTCTTATTGTTATAGCGGTAGAGTGTAGTTGTGTGTTAAGCCGTAGGGTTTAGTTGCACGCGCCTGGATAAAAGCATAAGTAATGAACATATTAAAACGCATCTATTGTTAGTATTTGGGCAGGCACATGAATATGCAAGATTCACGGTTGTCGGATCATGGCTAGAAACCGGTTATTTTAGTGAGAAATTATTTAATTTTAACCAGTTTTAGTTTCGAGTATTATATATTTATTAAATTGATTCTGGCCCCCGAATTAAAACTGTATTATTGTCCATCATCATTAGCAGCCTATATACGTCCCACGTTCACAGGCCTTCTCTCAGAGAAATTGTATTGAGAGGTTTCCTGAGGATGTTTTCCTTTACAGTTAGTGTTATTGCTACTACAAGTTCACAAATGCACGTAATTATACCTTTGACGAATTTAATCGGGATTGTTTATTTGGTTAACCTAATATCCGACGTCAATTTGGTAGTGACAAAAATATAAATGCACTTGACTTAAAAAACAATATCATCAGTAAATGCCAGAATCGAACCCAAAGCTTCTCGGATGTTTCATGCGTTTCATGTTTGATGCGTTTCATCGATGCGCTATAACCGCACCAAGCAAAATATTGTGCTACGCTGACAAATGAGGATTACATCGTAAACCGCTTACGAAAAGTGCTTATGTACTAATAGTGAAACTTGACAAACGCGTGAGCTAAGATTTCAAAATAATTCCTTGTGTAACTCTGGGTAGGGTTCTATTTCCTAAAGTTAATGCGAATACAAGCAGCCATTTCATATAATAGCTGGCCAATTCACGCACAAATTCGGGAATCGACGAAAAATACTTCGATAAACAATCGACAATCGAGAACAATGCGAGAGCGTGAATCGAACAATCGATTCAGTTTATAGCGCGACAGCTGCCAGCTCCTTTATAGTGGAAACTTATGACAGGGTCCCATGTCCCACGGTAGGCTCAGGCCTGGAGTCATTGTTGGGTAAAGGGCGGCTGAACTAGGCGTCGGATGTGGCTGAGCCGCGGCCATTCTAATTAATCAAGAGGATCATAGCGTGGGAATGTACAGTTACATAGAAAAGGTGACGAAAGGTTCCGATGTGCGCAATTAAACTTGACCACATTTTTCTATAGGATACGTGTCTCTCAGTTGCTATGTAAGTACAACCAATTTAAAATCGTTTGCTTGTAATATGAGCATACCTTAGTAGGTAGGTACTGTTTAATTCTGCAGCCAATATTTGCAAACTGATCCGAACATGTCGTTTGTATACCAAACAACAATAAATCCCATGATGAATAAAAATAAACGCATATGGTGCTCGACTTTATCTCGATTATCGCGGCTTTACTATAGAACAGTCAACAATTTTTGTAGACACTTTTTCTATTGTACATTTTCGTTGACGTAGTTTTTACCTTTGCACAAAAACTAATCCCGTGTATGCCTTCAAAACCCATTAAATGATTAAACTTGGTTGTGCTTACACGTTGTACGAACAATGTTCGCAATCGAAGGTAGGGTTCAATGTCCTACGCGACACGCGACCCGAGGGCTCTCCCTTCAATTCCCACCCGTTATTATTATCATTTAAAAAAGGAATATAAAAGCGGCTCTAAAGTGTGCTAAGGTCGTCCACTTTTTTTCGCTAAAAAGAAGGGTTCCATTGAAATGAAGAATCAAAAAAATAGGTCGGCATTGGGTCTCGATTTTATTTCATTTTATTGGGTGGCAATTTGATATGGGGTTGACGCTTGCACGTAATCACTGAGTAGACGCATTGAAAGTGACAGCCCGTGCTTAGCTTCGTAGTTATATTTTTATTTAGGTTACACTCACTGAAAGTTTCTAGCAGTTTACTTACGTATACAAATAAACAAAACAGGTGAGCCATGACCATGAAAAGTAAAATACCCGATTTAAAGGCGCTATATTTTCATTTTGTATGGCGGCACTTAGCACAGTAATACCAATTTAAAATGGCCACTTTATTTTTTATCACGCTTAAAACTTGTATAAAATTATAATTAGCACTTTTTAGCACGACCCCATGGCGCAGCGGTAGTGCATCTGCATACCATGCGAGAGGTCCCGGGTTTGAATCCCGGCTGGGGACAAAAAAAAACCCCAGGTCTTGGATGTTTACATGTTTGAGATGTCGTTGTTTCTGGTTCCCACGACACAGGGTATCCTAGTGTGGGGCCAGAAGCAATGTATGTGCCTGTATGTAAATGTTATGTTATATGTACCTACATAGGTGAACACGTAAAGAAGACAAGTGTAACAGTAATTAACCTTTCATTAAATTGAAAACAAGGAAACAAAACCATTCAGTCTTGCACAATCTTAGTAATTGTTTATCAATCATCATATTCAGGGGGACAACTCCCGTTCAGTTCAATCAATCAATCTATTAGCCCGTACCCGTCAACTGCTAGACATAGGCCTCCAATTACTTTTGTCCTCGGCTATCCTCATCCAGCCGCTCAGTTCAGTTGCTAAAGTGCCATTGTAACTTAAGTTACTAAACTTGGATACAAGAAGTGTCACTTTGATGTTCTGAACTCTAGTTAGTGACAAACAAGTTTAATCCGAACTGTGATGATGCCAGTAAACCTTCGAGTGCTGTGAACGACCGCGGGTGACGTCGGCGGAAACGCAGCCCTACGGCTTCCCTCTCGAGCTACCCTCGCACGCGGCTACTTAAAGGCACATTGCGTGCTCGTGACGTTTTCGACACTGCCCAATCTACCTACGTACTTGAATACAGCGTCGGACTTAGATCCGGGGGTAGTTGAAGGTCGGATATTATTGGGTGATCCCGTTGGTTGAGACGATATTTTTGAAGAAAAACTTTCGTAAGCAATAAACTTTGGCCTTTGACCCGGAATAACTTACTTACATTTTTGTCGGAAGAGTCAAGTAAGTGATTCCGGAATTAAGTTAAGTTCTTTTGCCTATTCAATGAGATTGACAGTGTTCAAAAAGCAGACTTAAATCCCGATCTTAGGGCCGATCCTTTTGCTAGTCTATGTAAATGATTTACCGTTTGTGGTACGAAAAATATCTGAGACATTGTTATTTTCTGATGACACGTGACTGGTATTTTTAAAATAAGGGGAGAAAAAAAATAATCTTGACGATGGAAATAATGCTCCTTTGCAAGTACCTACTAAATTGGTTCACAGCAAATAATCTGCTGCTAAATTCCAAAAAAAAAATTAACAAAGTTTACCTTACATACCGTAAGATTAGTTGAAAACAGCATTGTAATAATGGAAATGAAAAAATAGAATTTGTAGAAGATACTGTATTTCTGTATAATGGGGCCCATATATTGTAATATTAGCACACAGACTTAGCTCTGCAGCATATGCAGTGAAAAGAATTAGAGAACTTACAGAGACGTTGCAACTCCTAGGCTCGTTTACTTTAGTTACTTCCATAGTTTTATGTCCTACGGTAATACTACTATGGGGCCGGGCGGCAGACATTGTGACTAACTTCATGTTACAGAAGAGAGTCATCCGATTTACTTACAAGCTAGGTAGTAGGGATTTGCTAAGAGATTTATTTAAAAAAAAGCTTACTATAACATCCAGGATTATTTAAAAGACAAAGATGTTTGGTATTAAACAGCAGATTAATATTAAAGGGTATTTATAGGACGATTGTGTCTAGTGTTCAACACCTTCATGAGTAATAATTTTCTCATCCCTCCCATCTCGGAAAGAGTATTTTTGCTCTTCGATATGTGAGTGCAAAAGCCACTTTTATCCGCTGGAGGATAAAGTAAATTGAATTTAGAACATCGTGTGCACTAAGTTTGTAAACTCAAAACATCATTAAACCTATTTACTTCTACCTCCATGGTGCCGAATTTACGAATGTAACTTTTTTAATTTGTTAAAAACTCAGACTCGGAACCTCCTTTGTGTTTTTTTTTTGCATTTAATTATTTCCTCACTGAGGTGGGAAGTTTGATTCCCTCGCTAACGCTCAGTATTCTAATTTTTTAATCACTAGTTGCGCTCTTGATTAAATTTTACTATCATTCGCTGGCTCGGTCATCAAAATTGAGCATGCAGTTAAAAAGCAACTTTGCACACTCGTATAGCAAATAACTATTAAGCTGAAAACTCTGTTAATTAAGTTAAAAAACGTGTTTTGAAAAGAACAAATGTAGATTTTTTTATTAGCTTCTTCTCTACATAATCTATTAATTGTGAAACTAAAAAGTTTCACGTTCATTAAGGAAACATTTTGTTTTTAAAATGACTAAAAATATTTGAATTGAATTAAATCAATCAATCAATCAATCAATTGATTCTGATTACTTAGATATTTAAGACGTTTCATGCATTTTTATAATGTATGTTGTGCAACAAACAATATCAATCCAATCTAATTATTCTATCGCACATAAGTGCCTTTTTTGTCAAACGTGAGTTACAAAAAACGTCAGTCTGCTGTACAATGCGTTTTTTGCAGAAATTTCCATATATTTTCCTCTAAGAGACGGCCAAAAATATTTTATCTACTTTTCAAGTAGAAATACCCAAAACGTGCTAACCCCGCAATAACAGATAACAACCATGTAGATTGTCGATGACTGTTTTTATAGCAGTGTGCGGTCACCAAAGCTCTCTACAAATTACTTTACGTGGCGCAACTTTGTAGTAATCTGAACTAGGCAAATACACGAGTTTACTATTAGTAAATACTGTAGTAGCGGACGGCCATTAGGCGCGAGGGTTGGGTGGTATCTACGCCTATAGTATGGTAGGTAGCTGTCGAGTTAAGTGGCCACCATTCACGCACACCACGCGCCCTCGCTACAATGATACAATCATGTCCCTACTGGGTGCAAAAGTTGGGCCTTCTTTGAAGGGTAATTTTGCTCAAAACATTTTGTATTACTCGGAATCGAACTTGGTAAAGTGATTAATTAAATATGCTGTTTTTCAGCTGAATAATGTTTTGGCTGTGTTTTAGTAGTCGCCCAATAATAACGATATTGGGCTACTACTAAAACACAGCCAAAACAATAATAATTAATACTCGCTAAGTCTGATTTATTAAATTAGGTTTAGCCTTAATCCAATAAACTACTAATAGCCCTATTTCAATTGAATTCAATCCAGAATTATTGACTATATGGAAATGAGATTAAAATCGTGTCACGCTGTATAATCTACGTTTAAAATTGTATGAACTTTGACGCCACCTACTTCACAATTTTTTTATTGGCTTTATAATGAACGGGAGCCACCCTTGTCGTTTTAAAATTATTTCCCACAAGTGCCACGCCATAGGCAAAGCTCAGAAATGATTGCTAAGGACTTTTAAAACACTTTTAAGCGCATTTTTTAACAAAGTAAAGTTGAAAAAGCGTAATTCAAAGCAAAATAGCAAATCATCACAACATAGGCGAGAACGTTTTGTTTTCGATTTCTATTCCAGACCCAGTGATTTTATTCGTAGGTCTGGATTGGGAGGTCTTAGTCTGGGCCAAGCAAAGGTGCCATTTTAATTTTAACTCGTCTCATGGTAACAGTGGTCTGGTGCCGTTGGCAGTCTAATATTTATTTAGTTAATTTCTGGTGTAACTTACCTTCAGCTAGATGCAACTGGCACCAATATACAGCACATATAGTGCTAGGTTTTGCCCACGACCTCGTACGCGTAAATTATTATTTCCTCCAAACTACCCCTTTTCAACATTTTAGGAGTGAGATTTCGGAAAACCGTTCCTTAGTGCACCTCTAGAGTACTCATTGAAATTTCCTCCCTGTCTGTTCATTCAGTCCGTTGCCTGTCAGTCAGAGTCCGATCCGAGAATGTAGAGAGAGAGTAGAGAGTGTTGAATAACCGTTGCTGAGTCGGTTATTTAACACTCTCTCTACTCTTTATTATATACAACCCACCTCGATATATAGTACAATCTTAGTCTTCGACTTTTAAAATAAAATTTCTGCAACTATTGATGTCTAAAAGTAAATAGTATTAAAAATGTTTTCATTTTCAAATTTTCATTTTCATTTTCAAATACATAATTAGTACTTAAAGGGCTCTTTCGTGGCTTAAGGTGGAAGGGGGGGGGGGGGTGAGTTCCCCCTTAGTTTCATATAAAGCTTGTCTCATTTTTCGTAAAATTACTACCTTGTAAAAGCACTGCCTGCCTTGATTAGTTTTTCTATATTTTATGTGTACGTATACTTAGGATGCCAATCCAGATAGACACTTGAATATAATGCTATATGTTTTACTGAGATTCTACCGATTGTACACACCTAGTACACAAAGTAAAATAAAAATAAAAGCAGTCACTCACGTTACTATTACTATTAACTATAGAAGATAGACAGGTATAGTAATTTGTGACCGAAATAACTTCACGCACTTATCCATTCCGATCAAAAAACATAACCGTAAAGTTTTATTGGCGTCAAACTACTGACGACACGAAACTTTAAGTTCCTGAGCCATTTCACGTCATTTACGACTTTACCATTTCGCTTTTACGCAAACAAAAGCTTTCCGAATAAGTAGTTTTCTTTACATCAGAGTTAATATTACTACTGAGATAACATCAGTAGCGTATTAACTGTCAAATGTGTATCGGTATTTAATAAGAACCCATTTCATTAGAAATGTCTGAAAAATATGATTACTCACTCGTACGTAGTAGCTGTATGTATAGAACCACCGGAGAGCTACATACTATGGGTAGCTTGCTAGATGTCTCACTGAAAAAGACACTATCTTTTTAGGGGTCCGTACCCAAAGGGTAAGGGACCCTATTACTAAAACTCCGCTGTCCGTCCGTCCGCATCCGTTCGTCCGTCTGTCACCAGACTCTATCTCATGAACCGTAATAGTTAGACAGTTGAAATTTTCACAGATGATGTATACTAAAAACACAATAAAATAAATATTTAAGGAGGGCTCCCATACAACAAACGTGATTTTTTTGCCGATTTTTTCGATTAAAATATTTTTGTTTATAATTTCATAACCAAAAATCTATAAGTTACTTTTGTGGAAATACACGATTTCATAAGACAAAATTTTGTGCAAATAAGGCCAAGCGCAGTAACCCCCTCATAAAAACAACCCTGGATACGCCAATGGCCCTACAGACAAACTCGCTAACTGTTGCTACCGTAGACAAACAGGGTGCTGACCAGCGGACCCCCCGATGGGGAAGGCAGGTTAATTGTCGGTGTGTTTACATTCCTTCACCATGGAGAACGCTGGGCGATCAATCAAACGATTGTTTGGACACAGCCCCCAAAGTCGGAAGTAGACCTTACGAACCGAAACGCACATAAACCAGACATGAGTAGGTATATGTATATTTCGGTAGGTATATTTTGGTGTGTACCTTCGTGTTTACTTTGTGTTTCTGTGACAATTTAAAGAAATGTCTTCTTTCTTTCTTATATATACATACATAAACTCACGCCTGTATCCCAGAAGGGTAGGCAGGGACCAGGGACTGCCACTTGCTACGATCCTGACAGATCACTTTCGCTTCCTCAACATTCATTAGTCGTCGCATGCACGCACGCCGATTTCGGTACTTTTTATCTTGCCCTTTGCTAATGCATCCCCTACTTGGTCGAAGTATGTCCGTCTGGGTCGTCCCTTACCGGCCCTTCCACCCAGATTCGCTCGATATATTTGTTTCGTAAATCTTTCTTTCTTATCTAGGAATAATTGTCTAAGGTTCTCATATGAATAACGCACCAAATGTATGAAACAGCTGATTTATTTTTTGCTCTGATTGGGTTCGCCCCATAGTAAAAGTTGCTCGTATTGAGGAGTAGAAAGATCCCTCAAAGTTTGGCAGGTTACTAAAATGCCGCCCTGTATCATTTATAGCTAAGCGGTGGTAGAGGAGCAGTAGAACGCCGGCTTCTTATTCGGAAGGTTGTGGGTTTAAATCCCGGCATGTATCAATGACTTTGTTTTCTAAGTTACGTACAGTTGTGAAGTTATTATATAGTAGCAATACCACTCGCTAACGGCGAAGAAAAACATCGTGAGGAAACCTGAGTGTCTGAGGTGTTCACATTCCTCGGCGAAATTGCCAATACGCGGTGGGCACGCCTGGTAATTAAGCCCATACTCTCTCTCTCTGAGAGAAGGCCTGTGCCCTGCAGTGGGCGGTATATAGGGTCCCAAAAAAAATTATGTGTAGATGATTCAAGAGTTGTAGAACAAATTAGAACAGCTTCGTTAGTGTACTTGGTAATCCTACAAATAGAATGGAATCCTAAAATGGATTTATCATTTAAGTTGTTCTACAAATGTCTTTAGTCTGGGAATTTTTTCATTATTGTCTTGGCCCAGTTAGGTCTGCAACACACTAGCGGCACTACGCATGCCGTCAAGTACATGCCCGCATTATAAAATGTATGTAAATTTACTGAAGCTAGGTGGTATTATTTCGATTCGATCAACTGCATCTGCACTTGCGGGCATCACCCGCAACTACGAGGTTTTCGCAAGTGCTTTTATTCTTTTTTTGTATCCTGTCCATATTGGTGTGTTGACGTTACTAATATTACTACTTTATTAATACTAATACTTTGTGTATCACCAACCTAACGAATAGCATGCGTGATCCAAACTCTTGAATCAATTAAAGGCCCACGAGAAGCAATCTCCCGAGCTAGGATTACCGAGGTAGATTCAGGAGGCTTACGGTGATATCAGAGCACTGCTGGCTTTCTAGAAAGAGACAGGCTGCCTGGGGTAATCTCACAGCTTTGCTACGAACAATGGGCCAACCATGTGCTTAATGGCATGCGGAAATCTCAGGTCTAACTAACTAGGTGGATTCGGTTCACTCCCCAATGAAATGATTCTATGTTCGCTTGGTCTGTCCACAGATCAAAACTGAGTAGCTACCTGCTTGCGTGCAAATAGCCCCGGAAGTCTTATCCGACAGCTCTGATTCCTTCTAATAGCCTCCATCATCTAATGTGTTTCCTTCTATTGATTTATTGGCCTAATTGACTGTTTGCTGTAGGTGTGTCCTTATTTTTTCGTGCTTCCCGTATTTGATACATAACGCTGTGTCACGTTGCTTTGGTACTGTTACCACATTAAGAAAAGTGCTATTTAGGTGGATAGTTACAAAAGTACCTAGTAGGTACTGGGAAACGATATGTATAGTACTTCGATAACTATTGTCAAATGATTATATTCTTTTAGTTGCACTAACCCGTGTTGAGGACAATTTTAAAAACCTATTTAAGGGCTAAAACTTCCACCCATGCCGGGACTTGAACCCGCGACTTCTGGCTAACCGTGCCAGCGCTCTCCTAACTGAGCTAATGGGCAAGTGCATGCATCAGCGAAATTTCTAGCCTCTTTACAAACTTATCTGTATTACGTACAGGCAGCGACATCTGGCCGAAGTAATTTACATCACTTGCAGCCTCGAGTAACCCACTTTGCAGTTAGGTTAAAATTGTCCTCAGCACGGGTTAGTGCAACAAAAAGAATATAATCATGTAGGCACAGCGATATCATTCCGATGAAAAAACCTCACTGCAAAGTGGGTTTTAAATGGATTGAATACTACAGTTCCGTGTGGCGCCGGATTAAGAATAGCGTCACTCTATTTCCTTCCGTGAATGCCGTAGAAAGCGACTAAGGAAATCAAATACCAGGAGACGGGCAGCAGCGTGTTCCTGAGAATCCAACCGCATACTGCAATCGCTAACCCGCCTGCCAAGCGTGGCGATTATGGCAAAACCCTTCATGGTTATGAAAACCACGAAGGAGGCCTATGTCCTGCAGTGAGCGTCAAATGGCTGATGATGATGATGAATACTACAGTATTGTTCCTACTATTATATAGTAGTTACACTATAGTTACTATCTACTATCATACTTAGTTTAGTAGTAATTATTTATTACAGTGGCACTAGAGTGGCACGGATCACGCTTTCTCTCACGTGCGATGTATCTTTATCGATCCGCGTATCGAATTCATGCTAAAAGACCTATGCTAGACACTTGAAGTACACTAAACTGTGGGAGGGTGGTAGATACAAAACAAGTTCGTACACATGTAAAGCTCGGGGGCGGGCGGTAACGTGCTCAAGCCATGAATGACACTGCCAGCCGACGAGAATCTATTTTTACGTTATCGACCGATTTTATTCAACAACCTTTGAGATTTTCTTTTGTCCTATAGGAAAAGGAATCACTAAGAACTTTTAATGATATGTTCTCGTTATACTATAAGTATTTAAATAGATTTTTACCTGTTCGTTTTTATACCAAATCACTAGATACTTTCCGATCATGATTAACATGACAAAGGACATCATGGTCATGTTATGGTTTGTAAAACCAATCGTAGTCTCCACTTTAGAACCTTTGTATACCTGAACGGGTCTCATAGACTTTAATAATTTTAGTTCTTTGGCGAATTATCTCATTTATGATGTGATCCATGGCTAGCTCAGCTCGACTTTATATTCGGACGCCTACGTTGATTAATGCTGGTTTTTGCGCGTAGGGTGGTACGAGTACCTACTTCAGACACCGTATACCTACGCTCCTGGCACTCTAAGCACCACGCCGTCAGACCATACCCAGATAGAATATTCTTCATTGTCAGTACACCATACATCGTTGTTACTTATCAATATCGCCCGAAACGGCAAAGCTAAAACTCATCGAGTTAAGCCAACGTTAAAACGAAGCTAAATGTTGATTGGCCTTCCAACGGTTCCTGTAAAATTACTGTTTCTGAAGTAGAGCTATTGACTATTCGATTATCTACATACGTAAATACACATACACATACGTTATGTAGGCAGCTATTGACTATGCGATTATCTACATGATATGATTGGTTATCGTAAGTGAAAAGTGCCATCCAATCAATAGGACGAGTCACTTTTAGATTGCGATTATAGGTTACAGGAGGATATTGTTTGTTGTTTGTTCTTCCACGTGTCTGTAATTCACATGACAGATGATTATATTCTTGCCCTACTTTCGGTATAGGTACATGCTCAAATATTCACTTAGCTACTGCCAAGTGGGCAACCACCGGCTAGACCGTTGTGGACAATCCACTCTTTTAACTAATAAATAAACTTACAACATAGAGAAAGTCACGCCTCTGTGCTGGATGGGTAGGCAGAAGCCGGGGTTTGTCACCTACCACGATCTTGACCAACCTTTTTCGTTCCATCAACACGCACGATCGTCGTTTTGGGTACTTTTTATCTTGCCTTTCGATAATACGTGGTTACTTGGTCGACATATGAAGCGTCCCTTGCTGGCTCTTCTATACACATTTCTTTGGCCACTCTTTCTTTCTTCAACCTCTTCATATGACCCAGCCAGCAATAAACTTATAGATACTTAAGCCATAACCAATCCAATAAAGTAACTTACTACAGCGTATTGCAGAAAAGTCCAATGAAACATAATGGGGTAATTCCACTCATCAATACAAACCACTTTTATTATGAGACCAACTCTGAAACAGAAAAAAAATCAATTGTTTCATTAAACATGATATAGCGAATATGAATTTAAACTTATGAATTTAGCTTATTAGACGAATAAGCCCCAACCAAACTAGTTACCCTGAGAGTAAGGCAACTCATACTCATACTAACTTGGGCCGCTAAAGATTTTTTAACAAATCTACTGCTTTATAAGTACCTAAACTTTTATTTAGCAGTTTATCCAAATCTTCCCAACTCTATGTTACCAACTTAGACCGTATGAACTAAACTAGCCTACTAAACTTTACCGACGGTCACCAATCAAGCCAAAATGTAATTGTGGCCTGCCAATATTTACTAGGCAACTAAACTCACAACTACTGCACGCTAGACGTATGCTATCGCTACGATCCCCAAACTTGCTAGTAACAAGCTATTGTGACCGCGCCAGCTGCACCTATTGTATTGTCTCTACAATACACCCTCCGTGATACTAGGACTGCGCACTATTGCGCTGACATGGCTGACGTCATCACGTAACTGTTCTCATCATGGCGCGTTAATTATAGTGCCGACTATGTAGATGGCGTTAGTTGTGTAGAGAGTTACTATAAATAGCATCTCTATCCGATACGGGACTAGAAACACTGAACATTTCTTCTTAATTCTGTGGTCTATCTGTTATAGATTTTGGAAAAAAATGTTTCTGTGGTCAATGCAAAAAATATAAAAAAGTTGGTGATTTTGACACCTACCTCCATGGTAGGTACCTACCTACTAAGTAGCACAGAGGAAAAAAGGAAGTAGGTAGTTAGAAACAAGTTATGAAAAAAGTATTTCTGTGGTTAATGTAAAAATATTAAAAAGTTTGTGGTTTCGACACTGGCCTCTGTAGTAGTACTAATTAGTAAGAAAGTATTTTTATGGATTTAGGGCCAATTTTTCAATAGTCAGATAAAACTTATCTGAAGAATAAATTGCATGCTATCACTGTCTAAATCACACGACAAGACAGTGACAATATCAGTTTTATTCTCCAGTTAAGTTTTATCTGACTATTGAAAAATCCTGTCTTAGGCGGACAATGTCCCGTTCGCAAATTGTGTCAGAGGGACATTTTGCGTCATTTCAAATGTCAAAATGTGTCATTTCGTCCCTTTCTCAAAGCGTCCCTTTCTCAAAATGTCCCTTTCTCAAAACGTCCCTTCCTCAAAACGTCCCTTCCTCAAAACGTCCCTTCCTCAAAACGTCCCTAACTACTCACCCCTTATTACAAAAGATAGCTTTATTTCAGACATCACTAAGAGTGTGAGACTTTAGGTTTATTATTTAGTTTGTATATTTAAAAAAAAGTGAAATACCAGCAATTTTAAGTTTAATTTTGAGTGCTACTTAAGAATTTTTGTTTATGAGAGTCAATGTCAGATTTTATGGTTATTAAAGTTTGAGAAAACCTGAGGCTGTATTTTTAATGGATAGACATTGCAGCTTATCAAACAGAGACGTCATCAAGTCCTGAAGATCTTGATCGATCTTTTTCCACTCCGACCAACTGGACTGCCAAATGCTTTATTTGCCATTTGTCGAGCGATAAACGTGACCGTAATAGGCTTGCTGAAAGGGACCTTTTGCGAAAGGGTTATTTTGCGAAAGGGACATTTTGCAAAAGGGTAATTTTGCGTTTGGATCCTTTTGCGAAATGATGAAGGGACATTTTGCGAATGGGACAATGTCCGCCTAAATCTTTTTATGCTCAATGCAAAAAAATACAAAACGGGAAATACTAACATGGAGGTCAGCATGGAGGTGTCGACTCCATGGTGACCTCCATGTTAGTATTTCCCTTTCCCACTTTCTACGCTATTTAGTCAACTTGCGTGCATTTATACCCGACAAATAACTTGAACAAATTACTTTGTTCAAGTTTCACATGGGCCTGTTCCGGGTCTTATTGGCGGGGGACGCGGGATATGAATTTTGCAGTTAAATTATTTCTTATTTTTTAGAAATTTCAATATATAAAAATGTGATCATAAGTTAAATTAGCAAGTAATAAAAAATGTTTTGCTCTTACGAGTTCACCGCAATCCATACCCGACTGCGTGAATTTTCGTTCAGGTAATTTGTCGGGCATTATGCATACTAGGTATGTACCAAATGAAAATTATCAAATTTTTATATTATAATATGTAAAATACACTTTTATCCTTATCGTGACCTACACGTTGTTAGTCAGTTCTGTCAAAGTAATAAAATTCGAATAAAAATTAAAATTTCACTTCTTTTAGTAGTTATGTTGATCAAGTTAAAGTAAAGTAGTAACTAAGTAGTACGAGACATAAGTACCTACCTAATTGAAAGTACCTACCTCTTCTAAGTCTAAGGGCCAGTTTCTGAATTAAGGATTTCGTTAAGTAAATAGTTCACTGTAGTGCTGTCTATTCGAATTTCTCATAAAAGAGCGTGACAGAACGCTACTTAAGTATTTACTTAGTGAAATTCTCAATTCAGAAACCGGCCCTAAAGATATCTTAAAACCTATTTAAAGCCCCCAAGCAATTACCAATTTAACCCCTCATTTCGCAGATGATTGATTACAATGATTAAATATATAAATTACTTTCTCTCGCGCAAACTCCGCAAACTTGAATTTGATTTAAATTAATTTATTACTGAGCTATAAAGCTCGGCCGTGGGTGTGATAGGCTGTCACTGAAACGATCCAATCAAGACAATATTGTTAAAATTAAATGAATACATATTCCCATACAGACGTACCTGCATTCCGCTACAGACACGCTTTTCCTACATGCAAAAATCTATCTGGATGTCCATCCAAAGGTAATCTGGGAGAGATTGTTCTAAGCGATAAGACCGCCACTTGAATACAATTACTATGAAAACCTTGAGGGAAGAGCGATATTATTGTTTCTTTATAAATTTTTTGTTGACAAAAAAGACAAAACTTGTTAATTATATGAGGTGCTTATAGAAAACACTTGGATAGCACCCTTTCCATTGGTGAGATTCGATCGGATATACTCTACCACAATTTTATTTAACAAATTTTTTAACCCTAACGGATCGAAAAATTTGCCATCTGACAATGGGAGCAATTCATTCCTAATTCATCACCAGTGATTCTTAATAATAGGTAATAGACATATTATATTACCTCCGTTGTTATTTCATTATAAGTTAAGGGATTTGTTTGTGAATCTCGTTGTGTCATTGTGATAGGGATTTGTTTGTGAATCTCGTTGTTTCACGGTTAAATTAGTTTTGCAGTGCGACATTTTTTTTTTAATAAAAACGTTTTTATCTTTAATCGACTAAAATATAAATATATATCATCGCAAAGAGGAGAACAGCTACTTTTGCATAATACAACCTAAAGGAGGCCTACAGGAGTGCAAATACAATATGGATCTGCACTAACAAAAAAAATTGCAAGGGAAGTTTAACACTAAATCTTCTTCTTATCGTGTCGGTGACAAAACCATTTAGATTTTATTGGCCCAGAACTCGGCCACGCGCACCCCAGCGCCTGTGGCCACTAAATAATGAATAATAAACAAGAAAGCGTTAAGTTCTTCACGATTCAAATTTTATGCCATCACTTTCAAGAAATATTGTGGCAAAGCATTTTGATCAACGAAAAACAGAGGCTGCTACAAATTACAATCTAGATAGATAGATAGATAGATAGATAGAACCATTTATTTGCATTTCCACACACACATAGGTACAGAACAAATAAAGAAAATTACAAAGCAAAATCGTACAGCAAGTAGGCACACAAAAAAAGTAACAGAAATAAGCAAACACAAATCAATAGACAATACGAGAGAGCATTTTGTGGGTGTGGTAAAAGCAAAGGGGCTCTGACTCAGCATATGCTGGAGAGGCAGACCACTCCAGCGCTGGTCTTCCGTCAGTACCCGGTAGTGTACCGACGTGCAGCACTCGGAAAAACGAATAAAGTAATTTGGTATTTCAATGTCTATTATCATCTTCATCAATTATCTAGTTCCCCGACAATATTTCTCTATGGTGAGTCGACTACAGGATCAACGTGTAAATTTACGTGATATGCCGAAATATACTGGTATAAATTCTACATTATGTCGTCGAATGAGAAAATCACTTTGTTTGTTTGTTACACTTTATTGCACAAAATACAAAATGGTGTGGGTAAGTAAAATACAATTTGACAGGGCAAATGAAATTGAAGTACCACTTCGTTTTAAAGACTTTTTACTAGCAGATTACATATATCTTAACAATCGAATACTAATATTTTCCTCTAAATATGCCTTGAAAAAAATTAGCGCTGTAGATCATTTATATATGGATGGTACCTTTAGAAGTTATTTGACGCCATTCATACAAATATATTATAGCTTACATGGAAAAGTTTCTAGTGAAGATGGTTTAACTGCAATAATACCATTATTTTATGCCCTGATGACTAATAAAGGTAAAAAATATATGAACTACTGCCACCAATATATCCAATCCAACATAACATAACATAAACTCACGCCTGTATCCCAGAGGGGTAGGCCGAGACCAGGGACTGCCACTTGCTACGATCCTGACAGATCACTTTCGCTTCCTCAACATTCATTAGTCGTTACCTGCACACACGCCGGTGGTGATATGGGAAAATATACACGACTGGTGGTAAAATGGTAGTAACAATGTATTATTTGGTAGCTGTTAGTCAGTTGAGAAATTGGATTTGCCAACTGACCACCGATAGTCAGATTTGTTTGACAGACGGTCCGGAGGGCTCGTGATTCTACAAATTTTACTCGACGCTACAAACGTAGGTAAATAAGACCATCTTATGTAGAGCTCGTATACCTAACACCATTTTTAGGGTGTAACAATTTTATTAGGGGAATAAGATTTCAAAGTGGAATAATATTTTATTCCATTTCACCTAGTGTCAGTATATTGAACCTAATTAAAATAGGCCAAAATCTTCTCATTAACGTATAACTCTATTAGATAGTGGCAACACCGAATACCATTTGCACTATGGTATTTAATACTAACAGAATTGAAGCGAACATTTATAACGTACTTAGTTGAACATAATTTTTGTTTCAAACGGTTAGTCGAAGGTTAGTTAATAGAGGGTGTAATGTAGACCGTAGTTTCCTTCGAAAGGTCAACTCCAGGGTGTCAATGTCGAGGTCAAGGTCGCGCTTACGGTTTCATGGTCACCGCACATAGTAACAGTCGCCTATTTAGCTTAAAAACTAGTTCGGTTTTGTTTCTTTTCTGCTCGTGTCTAAAAGTAGGTTAATCGGCCGTTCATGGAAATGAGGACTCTGTCTATTTTTGCCGAAGTTGGCGATGTTTTTCTAGTGTGAGGTAGGTACCTACCTTTAGTTTAGTCTCATCAAGTGCTAAGGTAGTTACTCATTGCTTGGCGACTTGTTTATGTATTTAATTTTATGTGATGGCTAAGCAAACTGCGAGAGATATACAAACACGAAAAATGTACATTTTAGCGGTCTTATTTATATAAACACAATTCCCCACAGCCAACCAACACTCAGAGGCAGTTTAAATAATCTGTGGTTACGTCTTTCTCGCTACCACAGATTATTTAAACTGCCTCTGTGGAGTGTTTTAAGGAATCGTGTATTTTTATAAATAAGACCGCAGGTATTTAAGTAGCTACCTACTTATGCAATGAGTGGGACGATCGCATATTTATCCATATATGGACCGGAACACAATAAACCCATAATCTCGGATAGAAAGAAATTCTTCTTCACGTGCAGTCTCTTATCCGAGGTTGGCAACCAATTCGGCTATCTTAGAAGATAGGAAGTTATAAAAACAAAAAATTATATTAATAAGTGATTATTTGGATACTGGGGAACTAAACTTCTCCTTGGACATTAAATAGGTAGCTGCAGACAATAAAATTTAGATTAGAAATAATTAAATACTACATCAAAACAAGCTATGGGATCATATATTACGCGCTCCAGCGATTCTAATCGTCTAATAGTCAAATTCCATACTAATTTCTGTCGCAACGGTTTTGGTGCGCATATTTAGAAGCAAAAGAAGAAGAAGAAATACATTTATTTATCGCCACACAGACGTTATACAAGGCGTAGGAAACAAGGAAACACAGACAAGGCAAAACACTACACAAAGAATAAAAACAACAAGAAAGGGACACAGGGGCTATATACAAAGGGGCTATGTCCATGCGGCGGTGAAACGGCCTCAGGCTCAGTATTTGCTTCAGGTTTATTATTATTACCCACAGTGCTGTCCGCACTGCTTTTCTACCAGGGCCTGGTCTAGTGACTCACGGAACAAACCATCGAGACACGTACAATACAATACAGCACAGCACAGCTGAACACGAACCAAGAAGAAAGAATAAAAAAGTTTCTGAAGATCTTGGAAGATTTACAGAAGAAACCAAACGAAAATAAGATGGGAAACGAAGACTCCTTGAAGTAATCAATAGAAGTGAACCAGCAAATGAAGCTTTCCAGACGAGTCCTACTCCTCGCGTTCACTGCCGGCGCCATTATGTGTATTTCATGATCATAAGGCACGCGGTGAATGCCAAGAGCGGACTCAATCGACGGGCTGCAAGGACCGGACCCGGATGATAAGAAGCCGAATATGATCTCATTTAATGATCGTCTCATATTAATATTTGATTATTGCGTTTTAATTTATCGTTCCATTTTAGTTTTTCTATAAATTGACAGCTTATTTTAAGAATGTTTGTGTCCTTAGGTGGTGGTAGCCTAGTGGGTAGAAGCTCGGACTCGGAAGAGGGAGACCCAGGTTTGATCCCCGGTGCGGGCATGTACCTATGACTTGGTTTTCTAAGTTATATACATTTGTGAAGTTATAGTAGCAATACCACTCGCTAACTGTGAAGGAAAACATCGTGAGGAAACCTGAGTGTCTGAGCTATTCACATACCTCAGCGCTTGAAATCGCCAATCCGCGGTGGGCACGCGTGGTGATTAAGCCCATACTCTCTCCCTGAGAGAAGGCCTGTGCCCTACAGTGGGACGTATATAGGCTGCTTATGTTATGTGTCCTTATAAGTACCTACTTTTTTATTTCGTTTGTATAGGATCGAACAAAATTGGTAACATTATTTTCGAGGGTCAAATAGGATGTGATAATGATGTAATAAAAATTACAAAATATCACGGAAATGGAACATGTTTTGTTTCCTAAATTGTTGTGTTATGCTACTTCGCTACATCTCTCACTAGAAAGAAAAGGCTGACTAACTAGAGACACACCTGTGTGATAGTGTTCTAGTTAGACCTGAGATTTCCGCACTTAGCCTTATAGTTGGGCCATTGTACGTAGCAAGCGCTAAGGTTCTTCTCATTTTTTTTTTCCGTCAATGGTTGTCTGGAAGAAATTACTTTTAGTAATAAGGCCGCCAATTGTACTGTACTATGTTATTGTTAAATTCTCATATGTAATTCCTGGTGTACATGCAATAAAGAATATTCTATCTATCTATCTATACCTCAGACACTAGGGTTTCCTTACAATGTTTTCTTTCACGTTTAGCAAGTGGTATTGCTACTATAACTTCACAAATGTACGTAACTTACAAAACAAAGTATATGTGACCTCAACAATCCGATCTTTAAAGAAACCAAGAAACCAACCCCCTACAACCTACCAAGGACTTGGTAGGTTGTAGGGGGTCAGTTTCCTTCGCCTCGAACATAAACAAAAATGTGTCTACAGACTTTGACAATATAATTATAGCGATATCCAATGAAAAATAACAGTGTTATCTAAACAAAGCATCAAGGGAGAGTTGTGGAATAGGAGTTTAGTTCCGTGGATGCGGATGGCCAAAGAGCGTGAAATATCGCGTAATGGGGAAGGCAGTGATCAGAGGTGGACTGTAATAAACGATGAGGGCAGAACGTTACTTAAGTATTTACTTAGTGAAATTCTGAATTCACAAAACGGTCCTAAAGGTGTTTAGTAGCCTTTGATCTTTTACTAACAACATTGTAAGCTTAGCTGTGCGAGATTCCTATCGAGGTCAAAAACGTCACAGATAGCATCTTTCTCCCTTTTATGCGCAGTGCACAGAGATGGTATGAATCTAGAACGGTTGGTGACTTTCAGAATTAGTACTTTTTGTTCGATACTAGCCCTTAAGCCTCAAAGAATAAGGACTGTGTTCACAGCTGCATCAAGCTGACTAGGCATCGTTTGGCAATACTGCTCTACTTGGCACGACTGCATATAACGTTCATCTAGGGTTACCACATCCAAACAAAAATTTTCGGATAAAATACTGATTTTACAGCACTGGACTTTTTGTGCTAATGTTTATGTGAATAGTATTTAATGTTGTAAGGTAAAGTTGGATGTAGGAGGTAATCTCTGAAACAACTCAACCGATATAAAAAAATCTTACACATAAAAAAATCTACCTTCAGGAGGAAGGGTAATGAGGATTAACCGATAAACCGATTGAGAGGTGTTTTGTTTTACAAACTTAAAAAAATAATTACATTTTGGATAAAATATCAGATGTCAGTAAAAGGCTAACGGTCTTATTTATAAAAAACACGATTCCGTAAAACGCCGGATAGAATGGTCTGTGGTGGAGATTTTACAAGGAAAGGTTGTAATCACAGATTAAATAAACTGCTTCTTAGGAGTGCTTGAGAGGTATCGTGTTTTTATAAAAAAGGCCGTAAACCTTTAGGTTTTTATAATAGGTAAGAAATTAAAAAAAAAACTTAGGTTAAAAGTTGTTCAATATGAATTAACCCTCAATCGGTTTGAAATTTACAAATTAACACATCGTAGTATTATTGCTGAATCAACAACATATTAGATTACATTAGAAAAAAATTTTAATGTTTCTTTCTTGTTCCCGATACCGTTTGCTAAGGTTGGCTGGAAGAGACCTGTTTAAAAAATAAATTCGCCTTTATAACTCTTTTACTCTATTAAAAGTTGCCATAAAAATTGTGGACGTGTTTTTTTACTACATTTTTTGTTTACTCATTCAAATAGCGTTCACCAGTAGGATTTTTAAAATGACACAATCACTTGTGCTGATCCCAAACTCAGATACCTTGTGCTGTGGTAACCAAGCATAGATATCACAAACATGGAAATACACCCAGACTGAGGCTATGTGTAAAAAATCACTTTCCTGTTGTGTTATTTACTTTCCTTTTTGTGCACTGGACGAATAGTTGATAGTGATATATCAACGCCAAATCGGAATGACATCAGTTGTTTCTTATTCCGATTTGGCATTGGTATATTACTCTTTATTTCATGAAGATTAAATTTTAAAACAATGCTCGGAAAGCCCAAATCTCCAAATAATGTTTAACACACATACATACATACATAAACTCACGCATCACTCATCCCAGAGGGTTAGGCAGAGACCAGGGACTGCCACTTGCCACGATCCTGATAGATCACTTAATAATAATAGTTAAATTTTGTATTATTAACTGTAATGAGGCCTATGCCCTGCAGTGGAACACCCATATTACAGCGGCTACATAAAAAATGTAATGTTATGGATTTCACGCAGGCAAGCCACGGGAGAAGCTAGTATTAATGTTATAATTTCACTCATCTCGCTCATTCTTAAGGTTTAATTCCTTGAAGTTATTTTGTCGGGGTTCATTAAATATACAAGAAAAGTTCAATTACATATATGCTTTCACAACATTCTGACAAATTCAAATATTTCCTGGTTTCCGGACAGAGGACAATGATTCCGGAAACAACCGGAAATTTCCGGTCATCTGGTAACCCTACGTACATATCAACGTCATGTGTCATACGCTCTGGCAGACCACAGATTACGACAAACTTATCCCAATCGTAATCGTATTGTTAATAAGAAATAATTGTTAATAATATATGCATCATGAAATCGGAGATGTAAAAGGCCTTTAGTAAATAATATTTAAGCAAAAGATTTAGTAATGTCGATACACGATTTAAACGATGAACAATTTAAATTAAAGGAATAATAGGAGAAAAATTCAAAATAGTAGTAAAGGCTCCGAATATTGTTTGTTCTATTTTTTGTTTTTCTAGTAGGTTTCAATAAAGAAAAGTTGTTTCTACAATTATTAATTTTAGTAACAATTTTTTTACTAGCTACCTTTTATTATCAAACGCTCAGATTACATTTATCAAAAGTATACTAATTTAAAGAACCTTTTAGTTTCGCCATGTCCTTGCGTCTGTTTGTCCGTCTGTCTGTCTGTCTGTCCACGGCTTAGCACAGAGACGACAAGTACTAGGAAGCTGAAATTTGACATAGATGTACATATTAATTACGCCAATTAAACTATAGGATAATATCTTTAAAAAAAGTTTCTTAGGGTACCGCCCTTATATGAAAATTAGGGTGCCCTTATTTTATCGCCTAAACCATAGTTACCTATCCTATTATACAGCAGACCAAGGAGTATAATCTACCACTATGCTTAGCGTTTGTGGACTACGAAAAGCCTTAGATTCGATCGAGACATGGGCGGTAATTGAATCTCTCCAGCGGTGCCAAATCAACTATCGCCACATCGAAGTGCTGAAGTCTTTGTACAAAAACGCCATAATGTCAGTCCGACTACAGGACCAGAATACGAACCCTGTTCATTCGCAGCGCGGAGTGAGACAGGGAGATGTAAAATCTCCGAAACTGTTTACAGATACACTTGAAGACGTATTCAAACTTCTGGACTGGGAAGGATCTGGAATCAACATAATTATATGGCGAGTACATCACTCACCTTCGATTCACCGATGACTTACGGTTGAGACCTTGGAAGATTTGAGTTCCATGCTCAATGACGTGAACAGAGCTTCTAACAGAGTGGGTCTTAAAATGAACATGGACTCAGATAATGTCGAACTCCTATGTACCACCCACTCCTACCCGCGTTGGCGGGTCTGACCAATGTGTGTTACCAGTGATGTGATGACTTATGGATGTGAGACCTGGTCGTTGACTAAGGGCCTCATAAGAAGGCTTAAGGTCGCCCAACGAGCAATGGAGAGAGCTATGTGTATGTGTACAATCAGTCACAGAGCAAGGCCAGCAATGTAAATTTGTACATACTTACACAAATTTACATTGCTAGACATCCTCTTCACTCTCACCTCATGCAGTGGAACTGCCACTGTAGTCAACACACCGACTACTGGTTCTGATGGTGATCTCCCCTAAACCTTCGCAACGGCAGCCATACAGCATCGGCACACATTGCCAGTGGTAAAGCAGCCGTTTAAAAGCACTGGAAGAACAAATAATGTTTGGTTGGTTAACTGTCAAATTTCATACTAATTACAGTTTGAATCGTTCAGGATTTGGTGAGCGTAATATAGGAGCTGAGACATCAAAGGGAGTCCTATCAACTACTCACTTCAAGGGGTTAGGGGGGGGGGGGGGGGGGCAACTACTTACGTCCCACTGCAGGGCACAGGCAATCGTCTTTGAGAGAGAGCATATTGGTTTAATTACCACGCGTGCTACCGCGGATTGGCAAATCAACAATAATAATCTGTCAACAAAGGCAATAATATGACGTCGCGACGGTTCTTTTGCACTTTGCATTAGCAGTGTCAAAGGCCTGTAGTCTAATGAGCTGTTCTACAGACGGGATTATAATAAACAATTATTTATTGCGTTGGTTACTAACTAATTTACATAATAATTTATCTATTTATTTTCATTAAAAGTCATGTGACTGGATTTCACCCCATTACGCTAATATTACATTAGGTTCTCCAGTGGAGACTACAAACTGGGGCAAACGCAACGTAGGACGCCGACCAGCTCCCTGGACCGACAATCTGAGGCGGATTGCTGGCAGCGGTTAGATGACGTTAATTGAGGATAGAAGGAAGTGGCATGCCTTGGTTGGGGAAGGCAGTCACAGTGGACCAGTAACGATGGTTGGGGAAGGCCTATGTCCAGCAGTCACAGTGGACCAGTAACGACTGATTGATTTATTGACGCAAATATCGTTAAACAATAACATTATAATATCTACTTAATTATTTTAACTGTCTCGTTGGTCTAGCGGTATCATGTCTGATTACCATACCGGAGGTCGTGGGTTCGATTCCCACTGGGGGCCGCCGTACATTTGTACACATGGCCTCAGTCTGTGTGTATTTCCATATTTCTGATGTTCTTGCCTGGTTACCGTAGCACAGGGTAACCTTGTTTGGGGCCAGAACAAGTGATCGTGTTGTGTGTCGGGCTTGTAATATTCGCCCATTTTTACTATTCGTATATTTAACATTACCTTACCTAACTATTCGAATAAAAGGAAGTTTGCTGTTTTATGGAGAAAAGTAAATTTATTTCATTCTTAGATCATAAAAATGAAGTTTTCTGAAGGCCTTACTGAACAAAACAGTAGATTTTTGCTTTGTTAAAATAAACAAGTTAAAACTCTTTTTTTTAACCGAAGAGATACCTTGAAGGTAGTACAAGTTTATGCGCCGAAGCGGTGTACCTACTTGAGAGCTCATTTCATCGTTTTACCGTTGTTACGGATACTTCAATGACAAAGAAAGCTATAGTAAAAGAACGTGAATAATTGAAGCTCGTACCAAGGCTTGTACTGTAGGTACACGGCTGTGGAAGAGCGAGAACAGACCAGATGCTAGATATTTTTTGGAGCTTTATGTACTTAATGAACTTCTTCTCCGAAAACTATGTACTCCAAACGAGTAGGACAAAGAACGCAACTTCATCCTGTCTGACAACTGGTCACCGAATTTTCTGGGGCTCCTTTGATATCGACGACGTTTGATGACCCCGAAAATTTGATTTACACTGGTCTGGGGCCTAATCATGCGCACCAAATCCTGAGCAATTCCAATCGTCTATCGATTCAACAAGTTCATTAAGTACCTAAAGTTCCAACAAATAGCTAGATCTGGTCTGTTCTCGCTCTTCCACAGCGGTGATAGCGTGGCGGCAGAACGCCGGCTTCGGATTCGGAAGGTCCTGTCTTCGAATCCCGGCATGGACTTTGTTTTCTAAGTTACGTATATTTGTGAAGCAATCATCATCATCAGCCATTTGACGCCCACTGCAGGACATAGACCGCAATACCACTCGCGAATTGTGAAGGTAAAGGAAAACATCGTGAAGAAACCTGAGTGTCCGAGGTGTTTACATACCTAAGCGTTTGAAATTGCCAATCCGCGGTGGCACGCGTGGTAATTAAACCAATATGCTCTCTCTCAAAAAGAATGCCTGTGCCCAGCAGTGGGGCGTAAGTAGTTGCCGCCCCCCCCCCCCCCCCCCCTATCCCCTTGAAGTAAGTAGTTGATGGGACTCCTTAGTATACTCTTACATTGAAAATAAATATTTCAGGCCACTCGGTTCTGGGCAATGACCCAACATCTTCAGAGAAACACGTCAAAACAAAAGGAATATACTGTTTTCACTTTTATTTGACTCTTTCGTGGTTATTTACGTTTTCAGTTACGTCATTTATGAAAATACTTAGGGAATACGATAAGTAGTTGAAATAAAGCAACACCTGAAGACCGATAATTTCGCCAGTATTGATAATTAAACTTTCAATAATTAAAATTCTCAAATAACTTTTTACTTTTCATACAAATTGGCCACGCCGAGTTTCAAGATTGTGAAACAAAAAGATGATATTTTTATTTTACATACAAGTTGAACGCGTCAAGACTCACAATCGTAGCATTGATTCGCCATCACTGGTCTAGCCGTATCACATCTGATTACCATGCCGGAGGTCGTGAGTTCGGTTTCCACGGGGGCCGCCGTACATTTGTACAAATGGCCTCAGTCTGGGTGTATTTTCATGTTTGTGATGTCCTCACCTGGTTACCATTGCACGTGGTATCCTAGTTTGGGACCAGGACAAGTGATTGTGTTGTGAGGAAGTTATTATTTGTCATATTGAGAAGTTTGAGTAGCTCGGTTGCTACATTATGTACTTTTAGCTCCTATTGGGCTTATGTAAGGAATGTAAGGCAAGTTATTATTATTTATTTTAATACTTTATCGCACCATTCTATCGTATAAATGTTCCAGGCGCATTCTCTTCCAGCAATCAGTTTCTTCTGCTGAGAGTCGAACTGTTTTCTATGGGGGTCCATAATACGGGCAATAATACTAAGAGTTCGAATAAACATTAATTGCCCTTCGTTTACAGAATACTGCCGTCTAAATTGTATGAGCGAGAGGGAACATTTATTTAAGAAATTTGAATTTATGTCATTTATATATTTTTATCATTGATATATTAGTTAAGTCCAGTTTTTTATTTCAATTTGTTTTCTTTTTGTTGTGTATGAAAAAAGTTAGAGTACAGATCAAAAAAAGAAAATTGCTCACTGTATGAGTTGGCGCTGAGCAAACTTAACTCCAACCTGCATATTCGGAGTTGATTTGTAAATTTTAAACTAGCGAATTTTGAGGAGTACTTTAAGAGACTGAACAGCCCTTTCATTTTTTAACTAGGTGTGCCCGCAACTTCGTTCGCATTGGGTTAGAACATGAAGTGTCCTTACCCCTTAACCGCTTAGCCCTGTCACAGATCTGCGTCCAAGTTTGTATAGACTACCTATACATCCCATTAGCGAGGGCAGTTGTTACATTAACCCAGGTAACGGTCTATCTCCGTTCTACCTATATTTCATCCAGTATTATTTTAAATCACCACGCCATCTCCCGTCCGCTCAATACTTCTTCAGGTGGGATAGAATGCTCAAAATAACACAGTGACTTTTTATTCGGATCTGTTTGCAGAATATTGCCAGACGCAGCGTACGACGTCCACCAGTTCACTGGATCTACGATCTAAGGTAGATTGCTGGTAGCGGCTGGATAAAGATGGCCGAAAATAAAAAGATGTCTCTTTGTTCTGTGCCCAACGTGCCTATTTTTATTTAACTGATGTATTAGATTGGAATAGAGAGAGCTGGGTTAGGAGTTTCACTGCGTAATCGAATCAGGAATGAGGAGATCCGCAGAAGAACTCGAGTTACTAATATAGCTCGAAGAATTGCTCAGTTGAACTGACAGTTCTGCCAAAACACTATATTATAGATAGTGTTTTACGGTAACATGAATAATTCGATTCTTCGCCCTTTGGTACATGGTGTGCCATCAAAAAATATTGAAAAAGTCTTAATTATAAGGAAATGAGCCGTGTTTCTTTGTTAGTTGCAGTTTTTTGTGATATCAATTATTCTGCTTAGCTGGAACTTTACGTCATAACATAACACGTTTTATGCTGTAAATTCAATAAATAACATACTTTTTTTATTTCTTGTTACAGCATAATTATGTTTACTATACAAATATGAAAATTTCAAAGTAATCTGTTTATATTTGACGTATTTATGCGTATTTTTCGTAACAAAATGTTTTTGGGTTTTCTCGACACGGCAGTCTGACGGGCACATAGCTCGGAGAACTGACGGCCGTTAGGGCCAAAAAGTTCTGACATGGCGACCGCGGATCGGGCGCAAAGTGGGCAGGCCCTCCACCAGATGGTCTGACGACCTGGTTAAGGTGGCGGGGAGTCACTGGTTGCGGGAGGCACAAGACCGGGAAGCTTGGAAAACCATGTCCCTCATGATCTATGTCCTACAGTGGGCGTCAAATGACTGATGATGATGATTAGATTGGAATGAACCACTCGAAGATATCGATTAAAACTTCACTTTTTCTAACTCTATCAAGAAATATCATTATATAATAAATTTTATGCGCTGTATATTTTTATACTGTACCGCTATCGCAGAACAGAGAAGTGACCGCTATGAACAATTTTATACTTAGATTGCTTATTTTTGCGTGAAAGATCAAAAATTATTCAATAATTACTATTTATTACATTGTTTTTTAATTTCGATTTTTTTTTAGTTCCGTACAGTAGGGATCAAATCTTTATGTATCAGAACATAGCGATCGGTATAGTTTTTTTCATCTGCATTGTCATTGTCTTTTTACTTCCGACACTTAAAAAAAGCTTACGTTGAATGAGGTGGTACGTTTGAGTTTGAAGACCTTTGCTTACTCTTTGCGGGAAAAAAAATGCGCGGGTAAGATGGCGAGTGATCACACGGATTGGCCAAGTGCGAGTCAGATTCGCGCACGAAGGGTACCGTAAATGGTACTAAATATAATGAGGTATCTAAACCAAATTGGACAAAGATCGAGACAAGATAGATTAGGTACATTGAGAACTGCCCCATCTACAGAAACCAACAAGAAGCGTTTGACATTGACATTTCACGACATGACATCGGCGCTGTGAAGGTTAGATAGATGGCCGCTAGATGGCGAGCGCTGTCTTTAGACAACGTTTGTTGTATGGGATCCTCCTCTAATATTTATTTTATTCTGTTTTTAGTATTTGTTGTTATAGCGGCAACAAAAATACATCATCTGGGAAAATTTCAACTGTTTAGCTATCAATGCCTAGTGACAACAGACAGACGGACGGACAGTGGAGTCCTAGTTTCTCCGGAGTCTTTCCCCTTTTGGGTACGGAACCCTAAAATGGCACAAACCCTCAAAAATGCGCAACAAATCAAGAAAATTCCTAACTTACTATCACACAATGTTACGAATCTTTCAAGATTTGGTACGTCAGGTAACTTTTGACTTGCAATAAATAAACTATTTAAGCATATTTAGATTTCATTGTTGTGAGATGTATATAAGTAAGCCTTAAATCTTTAAGACAAACTAAAAAAAATAACTATGCATGTTCCCCATTTTAAAGGTTTTTTTTTATTTCTAACTTTTTAGCGCTGTAGTGTTTCTAGGTCGGTTTTTATTTGTTATTTAATTTTTTATGGGTACAATATTCCAACAACAATGATACGCTAGGTAAGTATTTACTTTGTGAAATTTAGAAACCGGCATATCCCATGACCCGTATTCTTGATTTCTTGAGTGTGTTACATGACCCGTATTCTTGATTTCTTGAGTGTGTTATGTATGTAGAGTCGGTGGCTTCACTAGCTATAAATATAATTGTACTATAAAGCTACTTCACTGTAGTTGAGGTATTATCGTATTATATTCGAATCTATTGTTGCTATAACAAAGCCAGTTAACCGTGCTTTGTTTGATTACCTTTCCTGGATGTGGACTAGGACAACGGTGTTAGAATACTTACTGACAGTTATCGGCAGTCGTTCGTGCCTTACTATAAATGCGATTATAAAACAAAAAGGAAATTTCCATCGGCTATCGCCTAAAGTACCTGCTTAGTAACAATTACCGTACCATCCAGCCAGCTAACCAGCTATTATGGTAGACATAATATAGTAAAGGGGATGCTTCAACTAGCTAGTTTTTGTCAACTATGCTTCGATTAACATTATCCCAAACTGACCAAGTGGCGACGCAACACGTGTCATATCGAAATGAGTCAGCAGGTAGTCCAAATTGCTTTGTGTACGCAGTCACTAAGATATCATACAGTCAGCACAAGACAGTAGTCCGAGGCTGATGCGTAATGATAATGATAATTTAATTAACTGGGTCAACAAAAGTAAGGCGTAAGCTGTATTCTCTCCAGCGACATGCAATAGTGGGCACACCGGTCCAAACTCAACAAGCGAAATAGGCGCCTGTCACTAACCGCATCGGAGAGAACTTATCAAGACGTCATCGCGCAAAAGCGGAGTCCAACTGATAAAGAAAACACACCGAAACTGCGTAGGTAAGCGTACGTCACCCGAGTTTTCTTTGTTTGCCTAGAGTGGTTGGAAAATGGAAGGATCTAGATAATTAGGTGTTCGTCGGGTTGGACGAAAATAGTCGTTGGGTGGCGGGCCCTGGGCCAGGTGACGTCACGGCGGCTGGTGGCGGAGGGGCAAGACGGGCCCCGCGCGCAGTGTCGCGCGCGCCGCCACGCCGCTCGCACGCCTGCCGCCGCCACCTGACGTGTCCGCCCACTCGCTCGCTTCCACGAACTCCAGCCACCAGCAACAAGTAAGTACCGCACCCTAACACCCACTCTCTCATTCTCCCCTTTACACTCCTATTTTCTGCTAAAGAAAGTTGAATTACACCGCTCTGCAGCATCCGATGACGATGCTGATTTCACTGAAGTTCCACTAACGATTCAGCGCGTCAATCGATCTTCTTTCGCAGGTTCTCTAGCTAGATTACGATTTAATCTAACCTGTTTTGCAAAGTGGGCCCCCGTATCATGTCGGTCTAGTACTCAGCGGGGCAACCTTGGCGCATCGTGCAATGCAGCGGGGACCTTGCAAGTCACGCGTCACAGTAACCTCGCCTCACGCCGAGTTTGCGTCTCTACCAGCGATTCCCGTCATTATTGTTTGCCGCGACGCGATCGAGTAGCCGCGCTGTTCGTTGCTACTTTTAGCCTGAGCTGTTTGTTCGAAACGCCGTTTTCACTGGGGGCGCGCAGTGTACGTCGTGCAGTGTGATAAATTATCACTATGTGTGTTGTTCTCGCGTTGTCACAGTAGTGGGGCGTGTTGATAGCTACAAACACAAACAGCTGACCGACAACCTACGTCTTTTTTTCGTCAGATGAAGAGTACGACGCGGTCACTCAAGGACGCTCGGCGGTATTGACGTGTATTTCCCGTTTTATCGTTTACGGGGGACGTCGAACGGGTCGGCTTTTAAATGAGGCGTAAATTACATTGGCAATTACTCTAACGCGAGTCTGGCCTCTACAGTATGTCGGCCGCAGTTGTCTTTAGAGAGCTGGGTGTAGACGTAGAAGCGCATAAACAAAGGGGCCTCAGCGTTTCCCAAGTTATCGCGATGTCTGGAAAAACACGCAATGCTTTATCGCGTGCTCCGTCCGTACCTACTTGCTATCGGACGCGCGTGCGGAGCCAGTTCTATCGCGCTGTAGCCCACACCCGGAGATACCCTTATTCGTTCAATGCTCACACTAATGCCCCATGTGATAAGAGCTACCATGACATAGCCGCTATCGCCGCTGAATGTACCGCCAACTATATACGTACATACTCGTGCTCGAGCCCGAGATCGTGATGACATTGTTCACAGACTCTTTTCTAAATAACATTCTTTCTTTGGGAAATAATATTCGAAGGGATCCTACACGTAACAAAACATGCAAGCTTCCTGTAAGTGTAATAAATATGCGTTTTCCTTAGTCAACGAATATCGGGGCCTATTATTTGCACGAGCGGGCATTACATGCCATGAGTAGCATCCAAAACAACTGTGCACATAAGTTAGTTATTCGAAACATATTATAATGAGAAACTTAGGTCGGGTTCACCTCACTAAGGTTAAACTTTGGACACAATTTTGTTCACCTCGAGCCGTTTGCTCAGGGCCAAAAAAACCGGTAGATCATGGCTACCCTTCTCGCTACATTGGAGATTCGTGTCAGAAACACACGAACGAAGGAAGACGGTTTACAATGCGAATTAAATTTGTATCGATTATTTGTCTATATTAGCATCAGCTTTGTTGCTGACCTACAGAATTGTGTATCAAAGTAGGCAGAGGACTAGACGTAAATTTAGTCTGTATCGTCCGCAATCGTCACGATGAGAGACCAAAGCTGCAGAATATGTCGAAAGGGACAAAACTACGTACTTAGGTACTTGTGTTCCGCAAATAGAGACACGTGTTGAGTTCATCAGCGGGTATTTACATGACGTCACTGTTGATATCCGAGAACCCATAAATAACCCATTATTCGCAGAAATCGATTAGGTATAAAAGAAAACAAGTGAGGAATGCAATCGGGAATCCCCCGGGAATTCTATTTCAGAGTGCCTCATTTGGAGATATATTAATATGTTAATACATCTGTATACGAGTATTCTTGTTTATTTTATTTTAAATTTTAATTAAGTATAAATTAATATTTTCGACTGCCTCGTTGGACTAGCCGTTAAGGCGCTTACTACCAAGATAGAGGTTATGGGTTCGATTCCCACTGGGGGCTGCCGTATATTTTCATAAATGGCCTCAGTCTAGGTGTATTTCCACGTTTGTGATGTCTTTGCCTGGTTACCATAGCACAGGGTATCCTAGTTTGGGACCAGGTCAAGTGATTGTGTTGTGTGGAAGAAATTTTTTTTTAATTACGTAACGAAGTGCGATATTGGCCATCGTGCTGTAAAATATTTCTATTCAGCCTTTTGACTTTTCTTATTTATTGTTAATGACGATAGGTATAGTAAAATCATAAAGGAACTCAAAGCCTTTTTCTGCAGTCATAGTACATGGAAAACGTACCAAACAACAAGTGTTGCCTTACATCAATAAATCCAAGTTTTCCACCTCGAAAGCCCTACGGATCACAGTTAAATACTTGAAAATTCATTAAATTTTAGGAGCTTTTTCGGTTTAGGTTAATTTTTACCAATAAAGACCTACGTTACGGCTATTTGGCCTACCAAAACCACTGTCTCAGGAACTACCTATCAGGTGTAAGTTGACTTAATTGGTCTTTTTTGTCGGCAATTTAGTGGACTATAATAATTAATAAAGTAAATTTTGCCATATACCCACTCCTTAAGGGTCAGAATTGTCGAAAACTAAAAAAAACTGTACTACTTCCTCTTTCAAACCTACAAACATTTAAATAGCCGTATCTTAAAAACTATTTGGCTAACCAAAGACAAACTATTCTCTTTTAATTGCAAATTTAGCCTACTTAAAAGTGTCCATAGTAACTTTTGCCGTAACTTAGGTCGTTAATGGTAAAAGTTGACAAAAACTGAAAAAAATCCTAAAATTTAATAGATTTCTAGGAATTTAACAATGACCCCAAGGGCTTTCGAGGTAGAAATCTTGGATTTGTCATTACCTGAAATAAATTAATACAATACAATACAATTACCATCTCATCAATACCAAAATTACTCTCTCTCTGAGAGAAGGCCTGTGCCCTACAGTGGGACTTATATAGGCTGCTTATGAATTATGAATACCAAAATGTATCTACATATACCTAATATCATTAACTACCTCATTTGATGTAAGGTAAAAAGTACCAATTCCATGGACTATCATGCGGTTTGCTACATAGCATTATAATATACCTACTAGTTCAAGACTTTTTAATAATCTTTTTTTCAAACTTGACCCTTGTCTTGACACTGTAACACCAGGCTAAATATAAACACCTTAGTAACACCCAACCTAATTGCTTCTTTCAGACAAGATGGTGCGAAAATACGAAAGGATAAGCGGCCGCCAATCCTGGAGCGAGGAAGACATGGCCAAGGCCGTGATGGCCGTGGTCTCCGGCAAGATGGGCTACAAGCTGGCCGCGCGGACCTTCCATATCCCGCGCTCCACGCTACAGCGCCGCGCCAGCAAGGTCCGATACCAGACGCCGGAAGATACTAAACCAGTGATGGGCCCCTACAGGAGAGTCTTCACAGAGAGCCAAGAAAAAGACCTAGTCGGCTACATCAAAAGCATGGAGCAGTTTTTCACTGGCGTCTCCAGAAGAGACATAAGAGAGCTCGCGTTCCAGTACGCCGAAGACCATCATCTAAACCACCCGTTCGATGTCAACACTAGAATGGCAGGCGAGGACTGGGTCAGGAACTTCCTGAAGAGGAACCCGGAGTTACTCGAGAAGACGTCCAAAGAGTTTGATTCGGTAAATTTCGATCAGTTTTATCACTTCATGTCTCAATTGTCATGATGACGGAAGTGCGCGTAGTTAAGGTTTTTAAGGGTACCACCCAAAACAGAAACAATTTTCTAATACTATAAATGATTAATAGGGAAAAAGAATCGAGCAAAGCTCAAATTAATGGGGGAGATATTTTTGTTAAGTATTGGATATTTGTGTACCCATTTATAAAATATTTATATTGTAGTGACTCGTACGATCGAGTTTACTGTGTTCTGTTACTAATTTAAATTTTAAGAAAGAGTTTAAACTAAGGGCTGTGATAACAGACGAAAAGATATTTTGTAACGATAAATAGAGGGCATCGTTTATTATAAGGAACTTGCAAAATGGGACTTTAGATAGTATTTAAAATTCACAATTAAAAAAAACATAAATATGATACTACAATGAATATAAACAATTACATGAATAATAATAAAGGGTTACATACACATACTACGTAAGTATACGTTTGTTAGTAGCTAATTGAGGAAATACATATATTATTATGTGATAATTTTGTTGGCACTTATAAGCATCATATTACTTGTATTAAATTACATCGATAGTCTACAACTACATGAGCATAAGTGATACTTAAAAGTTCCAACTGTACACGAAAAAAATGGTGATTGATTGGTTTAGGGTAGATTTGATAGAAGGTTTTATATTTTTAATTGGATTGATTGGAACTAAATTTTAGTGCATTACTTTCAAAGACTTAGGATAATATTGTTACCTGAATTATGTTTTGATCTCTGATAAACCTAGATAACTTTAGTTTACTTAGCCATTAATTTGATCTTAACGAAATTATACTTAAAAAAAGAAAGACAGAAATATTGTTACATAATGTAAAAAACCGGCCAAGTGCGGGTCAGACTCGCGCACGAAGGGTTCCGTACCATTGTCTATACAACATTAGGCACAGCTCGAATTTGAGAACAGCGCCATCTATAGAAACCAACAGGAAGCGTTTAACATTGACATTTAACGACATGACATCGGCGCTAGGTTTAGACAACGTGTGGTGAGCGCTGTCTTTAGACAACGTTTGTTGTATGGGATGTTTTTAGTAGGTATTTCTTGTTATAGCGGTAACAGAAATACTTCATGTGTGAAAATTTCAACTGCCTGGCTATAATGTTTCATGAGATACAGTCTGCTAACAGACAGACGGACAGTGAAGTCTTAGTAATAGGGTCCCGTATGACACCCTTCGGGTACGGAACCCTAAAAACAAATAATTTATTTCGAACCTTAAAAGAGAACCTTTGAACAAATTGTGACCTTTATTGTATGCCAAAATGTAAGTAATGGTTATCCTACTTGATGATAATTAGTAATGTTTTATTAATAACTTTTTGTTAGTATATTATTCAATACACATAGTAAGTACTTAAAATTATTTAATTATAAGTTCTTTTTGTTGAATAAATAAGTTGAAACCTACATATCAGATTGTTTGGTAGAAAAATCCTGTGAAAACTTCGTCAGGCGCACTCTGCCCCCCTTCTAAACAGTGAACAAAACAGCCTTCGCCGTCGCGACTGTGACGGTTCAGCTGAATCGGGTATACTCGGCTCTAGTCCATCGGTAATGGTGAAATTTTGACTTCAATAGTGCGGTCATAAACAGCCACTTTATTTAACGTTTTTTAGTATTCCTTAAAGACTCGCGATGCCCATACATAGAACAAACATGATTTTAATGGGTCTAGATACAATTATTTATTAGGTAAACTTAATTACTTTAATTTCCGACGTTTTTCTGTTGGTGCTTTATGATTGATTGAAATTGTGCCGCCCGCACGTCGTCGGCCAGTGTTACGAGGACAACATTTCCGATGCGTAGTTCAGAAACAAATACTTCAGATACTCTTTGATACAGTAAGTTGTACCAATGAGTGTAGTTGTTTTTAAACAGTAGTTTAAGCTTCGCATTGTAAGAGCTGCGGCAGCGTATCAGCAGAACTTACGTGTGGTCTGTGGAGAAAACCATCGCCTCACGCGAGGTCGTGGGTTCGTAACCCGGCATGTGCCTGTAACTCAGATTTTCTCAATTGCATACATTAGTACTTAGTAATCATACCACTCGATAAATGAGAAGGAAGACATCGTGTCGAAACCTGCGCGATATCGCCACAAGATTGCGTTACTCTCTAACAGTCAAGTGAAACCGTGGTAAAAAATCAAGTTAAATAATCAACGCCAAAAATTAGAGATTTTACCTAATCAGAAATCAATAATTTATTTCAACGTAAAGAATTTACATTCTGTTTGCTGAATGTCAATGTACTATGTTACTATGTTAGCCGCTGCCTTCGGGCCGCTGTACCAAATCTTAAAAGATTCACAACATCTGTCTATCAAATTCAATAGTGATTGTATGTGATAGTAAAAGTCACGAATTCGACAGGATTTGATGCGCATTTTTGAAGATTTTGTGCCTTTTTATGACAACAACGATGATTCCATAAAAATATATGTGATCGCTTGCCATCTTGCCCATGCAGTTGTTTTCATTTTCCGTAAAGGGTAAGAAAAGATCTTTCAACGTACCTTTAAACGTATCTCTATCGCACCGCAAGTTACGTATAAAAAATAATAGGGGTTAAAGTATGAAATTGCCGTTTTATTTCAATAGGTTCTTTGAATTGACATAGAATCTTCATAGTTTGAGGTTTTCGAATGAAACTTTTTTCAAATGGTTTCTATGATGTTCTTTTTTTAAAAAATGTGAAACATTTGAATATCGTCTTTCAATTGTTTTTGTTATTCAATTTAGACAAGAAAGATGGATACTGCGAAGTGATTTTTGAATCGACAGTTGATCACCCCATCAGAATCAGTCCGGAACTAAAAGAAAATCGATAATAAAAAAACAATGTAGGTAGAATGTATAAACAGAAAATATTGAAACATTTGTCATCTTTTATGTATGATAAACTATGTATGATTATTCGTGGTGGTACAGTATAAAGAGAAAATGCGTATAAATATTATTTCTTGATAGAGTAAATAACGTAAGTGTTGCATTCGAAAAAGTTAAGTTTTAATGAATATAAAATAAAATAATGGGTGGCTCATTCCAATCTTGAATCTATTATACCAGTAAAGTATATTTACGAATATTTACGTTGGACTACAAAAGAACAAACATGATTTTATTGTATAACAGAAAAGTAAGTAAGTGCTTAGTGCCCATATTGTGACGGTAGCGAAACGACCAAGTGTAAGTGGCAATTTTAGTATTTTTTACGACAATATTTTTTAATTGTGTTCATTTTTTCTTTCTCCTAAAAATTATTTCTCTTTCTTTTTACTACAACTCCTGAAATATGTATTTTATTCTTATTTTTAACATGGAGGCTGTATATCAATGTTCAGACCTCTAGCATCAAAATGCGAACTTCCATACCCCAGTTTAAGGGCTTGGGGGGGGTAGAAGTTCTAAATTTTAGATTTTTTTTGTTTCAGCTTTTTAGGGTTGACGTACCCGGAAGCAGGTACTCTAAGAATTTTTATGATCAACAGTGAATCAGTGAAGCGAGAAGTCAATGAGAAGTGAGTTATTAATATCGAGCGAAAAACATGCGAAATACGGCAAAAATATCACGTTTACTGTAGGGAGACAAGTTGTTTCCAACATAAAAAACTTTAGAATCAAATTTTCTCAATCAAAAACTTAGTACAAGATAAGAAACATATGTCTTGAATGTTTGCAATTTTATTGTGTATCAAACCCTCAGACCACACTATCAAAAGTATAGTAATTTTATCACAATCACTAAAATTATTAAATTGTGCGAGCGAGACCGCATGATCCACATAAGAACAGCCTTAAAACGCAATAGATAACCAGCATGCATGGAGCACGCTGTCTCGCTCGCACAATTTAATAATTTTAATGATACGATTGTAGATTTAGTTATGCGATAGATCGTAAAAACTAATGCCACTTGTAACACAATAACATCGAGAGTTGCTTGAACGGCTGGGAGGGATCGTAGGGCTGCCTGTCCGGTACTTACGAGTACCGTCTAGTTTAAGCCCTATTCTTTGATAAATAAGTAGGGTTGCCTAGTAACCAGCGATATTTCTCGGAAAGGCTCTTTTCATTTCCGCAGCTGTTTTCAAAGACTAAGCCGTGGGTGGGCAGGTATGGAGAAATGAATGAAGAATCTTCGAGAGAAAATATGTTACAGACTCTTCCCCCTTAAGTCTAATTAGTGTCGCATGGGGGAGTGTTAAGAAAGAAGCGGAGAAAATGTCTTGTTGAATAGAAGATTTTGAAAACCTATCGTGAGAATTGCCACCTGTAAGCTAACATGTATTTAGGTACTGTCAACGTCAACTTTAATATGCAGGAGCTCTACTCATTTACGTTAAGGGCGACTTTGGGAGGGAAAGGTGGACCGTCAGCCGTGGACTTTAGAGGCTGTGATACATACTGAAAGTACTTAACATAGATTGTGTTTCCATTGTAATCGAAAAAGATTACACTATTCGTAACACGTAAGTATAGATTTTGTCATTGATATTTTTCGATTATCACTCAATTTCGCACTTACCATTTCACTGTCGCTACCCCCTTGTAATGCTGGGCACTACCTATATTTAAAAAAAAAAATGAATTTCGGGAAAAATATTGAGAGCAAAAAGATGGTTCTTTTTTTTGAATAGTTTCCATAGTTGAATAGTAATAGCGATTCAAAAAAAGAACCGTGTGTGTCGCTAGATTCGAGTGAATTGTCGGGCTCAAGCGCGACGTTGACGACCCTTCTGATAATGTCGCATTTATCATAATAAGGGCCTAAATACAGCGTCCAGAGCACCTTCACTCAAACCAGATGGGTGAAGGGACCACTCGGACGCTGCAGTTCCTAGGATTGTTTTTTTAGGTGGAGTAGGCTTGCCAGCACTTATACCATCCTGACAGCTTAGTCGGCCTAGCCCACAGGAAAGACAAGTCAATGCGTGCGGAGTTGGTTGGCGAAGCCGCGGGTATCCTCACGATGTTTTCCCTCACAGTTAGTGTGTGGTATTTCTACTACAAATTCGCAGGTGTACGTAACTTTGAAAATAAACAAAGTTATAGGGATATGCCATCGAACCTGGGTCTCCCGCTGTGGCGAGCACATGTCAACTCTGCACGCGCACTATAAACTCCAACATTCCTGCATCGCGCAAGCAAAATGTTTCACTTGACATACCATAAATATAACGTCCGACGAACATTAGTTGGACCGGCCGTCCCCAGGCATACGATCTCCCTGGCGGGAAATTTCCCTTTATAGTGGAAGAGCACGATCACCCGCTCTTCCCTATACCCGCTTCCACCACTTTATACTACTTCTTGCCACAGCCGCCGCACTGCTTTAAATACAAATACACACTTTATGAGGCAATCCTCACATTTCCTATGTAAAAATTCAGCGTTCAAAGCGTATTGGCGGAAAATTCGAGATAAAACCGTCGTGTCGCGCCTCGTTTGGTCTGAAGTGCGCGTAACAAGTTGGGAACCGATTTGGTTTGGCTGCCGTGCCGCCGGAAACGTCCTGACGCGATCAATGCCTTTTAGCTGTTGGAAATATGTACAATTGTACATATACTTATGTAATTTTATTTTTGCAAATTGATTCCAGTGGATTTTATAATGTTTAATTAGTGTAGTTTATTGTTAATAAAAAGAAAATTACATCATTACTTCATTAAATAAAAAATTTAATTTAATTTAAATGTAATTTTATTATATATCTAATATATAAAAATCTCGTGTCACAGTGTTTGTTATCGAACTCCTCCGAATCGGCTTCACCGAGGTTTTTGAATTGTTTGTGTATATTTGATAGTTCTAGGAATAGGTCGTAGGGCCTACGACCTAGGCTAATAAATATGGTAAAACAACGTTTTCCCGGTTATTAAATATTTTATGTTTACAGATTTGGTTTGTCCAAGAATGTGTAGTATTTCTAAGATAAATAAAATACGCCTACCAGATTATTAAAAAGCTGAATAATTTCATTAAAGTCATGTCTTGATAGCCGCCGGAAACGTCCTGACGCGATCAATGCCTTTTAGCTGTTGGAAATATGTACAATTGTACATATACCTATGTAATTTTATTATATGTCTAATATATAAAAATCTCGTGTCACAGTGTTTGTTATCGAACTCCTCCGAATCGGCTTCACCGAGGTTTTTGAATTGTTTGTGTATATTTGATAGTTCTAGGAATAGGTCGTAGGGCCTACGACCTAGGCTAATAAATAAAACAACGTTTTCCCGGTTATTAAATATTTTATGTTTACAGATTTGGTTTGTCCAAGAATGTGTAGTATTTCTAAGATAAATAAAATACGCCTACCAGATTATTAAAAAGCTGAATAATTTCATTAAAGTCATGTCTTGAAGCTCCAAGAGAAGAAAAGTACCAATTATATGAAAGATAACTTGTTTATTGTCGTATCCTTGAAATTATAGAGCAAATAATTTATGTTGAAGACCATGAGTCATTGTTGGAAACCTCTATTTTAAATTAGATTTAAATATACCCCATTTCAGAGGCTCAGGCAGGTAACTGTTATCAGCATCTTAAGGGGATTCAGTGGGCTAACTAGCACCATCAAGGAAAAAAATTCATATCTTCTTTTACAGATCGTATTTTCATAAAGTGTCTGTACAATCTCTTAATCAAGTTAACAGTAATTTTTAAGACCCACGACAAACAACCTAGCCAAAACGGCCGTGTTTAACGTTCACGCTGTCTAGTCCCAGGTTTCTTTCCTTAAGTTAACGGCCATGAGTCCTAATAGTCATTATTAACATGATTGAGAGACTGTACAGACACTTTTTGCAAATACGATCTGTAAAAAAAGATATGAATTTGTTTTCGCGGTGGCGCCTAGTGTTACACCCTGGAGCCCCTTAAGGGGATCCAAGAGGTTCACTGGCGCTACCTATGAAAACAATATTACTTGTCAAATTTCATAGTTCTAGGTCAACTAAAAATGTTGATTCCCTTAAGAGAGTCGAAATATACGTTTTTTGCGGCATAAACCGCCGTAACTTTTTTTTGTGTTAACTTAGAAGTTTTATTTTTACAGCTTCAACGGACTATACACCTGAGTATATGGTTTTAATTTCTACTCGATACCTTTACGCGTTCCCGAGATAAAGGGTCTTGACAGACAGATGGACGGACGGACGGACGGACGGATCACAAAGTGATCCTATGAGGGTTCCGGTTTTCCTTTTGAGGTTCGAACCCTACAATTTGTTTGTTTTTGCAAAAAGTAACACGATTAAGAGATTGACCGGACACTTTTGCTCAAATAATGTGTAAAAAGCGGTCAAGTGCATGTCGGGGCACGTGCATTGTAGGTTTCCGTAGAAAGAGGGGTTTTTATCTGCTTTACTGAAATAACAACTTCATTAAAGTATTTTGTACAATTTAATTTAAAACTTCATTAAAGTAATTTGTCAATTAAAGTTGTACGAAGTTTTCCTGTTATAAGTTGGTCGTCTATCACTCGTTAACATTCCTTTTAAGTTCATCATGTGCTATTAGTGGCAGGAAGTCGCTGGATGCAAGCCGCTTCCAACCGGTCTTTTTGGAAATCCATAGAGGAGGCCTATGTCCAGCAGTGGACTTCTTGTGGCTGTGTGATGCTGATGATGATGATATGTGGTACTACCCTGAATTTTTTCACGTTTCAACAATCAATCGTTTAGCCAGGAGAGGAGGAGGGGATGCCCTAATCTGGCAAACTTTTCGCAAACGGAACCTTATATCGAAAAATGGTCTTCTTACACCCACAATAATTTTAAACGACCAATCCATCGATGCCCCGGACTATGGTATAGGAGACAAAAAAAAATTACATCCCAAATTTAGGTGTAAAATATATATATTTTTAATCTTTTATTCTGTTTTGTTGGCGTAATAAATACGTATACTTATGCCAAATATCAGCTCTCTAGTACTTATCGTCTCTGTGGTAAGCCGTGGACAGACAGACAGACGGACGGACATAAACTATAAGGGTTTCTTGTTGACTACAGAACCCTAAAAAAGATACTGATTCTGTACGTACGAGACAAGCCCTGCAATATATTATTACAAATCGTCGACAAATACGCGAATACGAATAGCCAAGTTAAGCGCCAGCATTAGGCCTATAGGTATGTAGAAATTGATATCATAAACATCAGGTCATGATAGCTACCGTCACAGTATTAAAGAGGGTCTAAAAGGCAGCCAGCTAAATGGTTAGGTAAGTTTTGCTAATTTTCCAGATCGAGGTACAGCAAGTTTTGATTGGACATTGCACATAAAGCATGCAGTATAGAAGCAATATCCTTGGCTAACAGAGCGATAGACCCATGGTATCTACAGTCGACAGCACCTACGCTTTAGTTGCAAAGTGGCCCGTAAAGTTATTGAGCAGAGTGTACGCATGAGCCGCAGTTGATGTGCTGTCGCCTGCATACTCGTAGTACACATGCAAGTGACTCGGTTCGTTTGTTCAGTTAAGAACTCCCGGCAATCCAATTATATCGATGTTTGCGTTCAAAGGAGAGTCGCCGCATGAAGTCTACTCTTCCGCTTGGCAGGAGACAAGCCTTGGCGGGTCTTTCCACCTTAGTCTCATCCAGCGGGGCCTAAATAGCCACTAAATTTTGAAGAATTCCTTAACAGGATGGGATGAGGAATCGATAGTTAAATAGACGCACACAAACTTGCGCCTGTAACCCGTAGCGGTAGGCAGAATCCAGGGTTTTCCACAAAATAGAGGCAAATAAGTACAATGTCAGCATAATATGCTGATATATTATATTGAATGTGTAGCATCGGGAATCATTGGCGGTTAGGCCACTTAGTGAATAGAGCCCGTGTGATAGAGAACGTAAAAATAATAATAATAGTTAATGAAAGGTAAGTAAATCTTTTTTTCTGAATTTTTGCGCTCTAGTTTATTTGGGTATTGATTTATTTATATTATTCATGATAAAACATGAAAAACCACAATTACATAATTTTGCCAAACTGCTAATGCAGTTTATCGCCAAGCAATAAACAGCCACCTGTAGGTATCCTGGAAGCATATACAGAGACCAGGGTTTACCACTTGCAATGATCTTGCCAACATAACATAAGAGGCCTATATATAGCACAGTACCTTTGCAATTTAATTGCAAATTCACCCGTAACGTAACTGAGTAGAATGCACGCACGTAAAGGTCGATGAGCTGTCGACTGTACGTCCCACTGTACGACACAGGCTTTCTCTCAGAGAGAGTATGGGCTAAATCACCGTGCCCACCGCGATTTAGCGATATCAAGCGCTGAAGCTGTTGAACACCTCAGATAGTTATTCAGAATACCTCCGGATGTTTTCCTAACAAGCAGTGTTCGTCGCGATCGTGACAAACCTAATAAAAAAGCTTTTTTCCAAAACTGGGTTTTGAATGGTTTGGTTATAGAGCCAGTTGATTCGCTAATTAGGCAGATTGCATTTTGAAACATTTTGAAGTCTATATATGTAAATATGTTTTTAAAATTGGCTCGTTATCGAAAGAAATCTTGGCTTGGAGGCTTGTGCCATCAATTCCGGAGGGGCGGGTGATCTTTTAGGGATGATTGAGATGTTAGGAGTGACCCAAGGACTGGATTTCTTTCTTCGTATAGGGGACCCCTCAATTATATCGATGTTTGCGTTCAAAGGCGAGTCGCCTCATAGACTCGCCTCGCTCTTCCGCTTCGCGGGAGACGAGCGTGGCGGGTTTTTCCACGTTCGTCTCATCTAGTAGGTAGGTAGTAATACAAATGCAGCCTAAATAATATAAATCCTACTGTAGGGCAGAGACCTTCTCTCAGAGAGAAAATATGGGCCTAATTATCACGCGTGACCACCGCGGATTGACGATTTCAAGCGCTGAAGTATGTGTACACCTCAGACATTCAGATTTCCTCACGATGTTTTCCAGGCTCTGTTCTACCGCTCTGCTTCCACAGCTTGTAGGTTGTATTTTAGGGTAATTTTCACCTGGAAACTGACTGCGTTGCCCGTAAGAGCAAATATAGTAAATTGCGAAAGTTTGAATGGATAGATGTTTATTACGCCATAACGGCTGAACAGATCGCGATGAAAGGGGAATGATCAATTTACTATAGGAGTTAGTCTATTTTTGCATCTTCTTGCGCATTGATAAAACCAACGGGAAACTATATGAAATTAGCTCTGAAATATGCAGGAAAAATATTATGAAAATATTAGATGGGAGTTTCGAGAAATCTTAATTTTGAGCCCATGTTTTGAGGTTATGAAAACTTTGGTGGTTTGGTGTTATTTTGGGTTGGCATTGGCACCTAGTCAGTTTGAATTATAAACATAGGTAGGTATGGTTAGTTAGTGCTAAGTAATAATTCTGTATAAAATACAAAATATATATGACTATATCGCTGCAAAAAGTTGCAGTGTTTAATTAGCCTAATGGGTGACAAAGAGATAATTTCTGATAAATAAGCACAAACAGTCCTTGGTCCTGCGCACAATTGAGACAAGACTATCCTAAGCCCACAATGGCGGTTTATTTTAGTTATTTATTCCACATATTGTTCATACATAATCATCATCATCATTTCAGCCATTGGACGTCCACTGCTGGACAAAAGCCTCCCCCAACGATTTCCAGAAGGGCCGGTTGGATTGTTCATACACATGGTCATTTTAACAATAAATTACACTAATTAAACAGTATAAAATCCACTGGAATCAATTTGCAAAAATAAAAGCGTAATAAAACCGCTCGTTTGAATTCCCGTTAAAAACTCCCCGTTTGCAGTTTACACTTTCGCATTTTATGTATGTACACGATTTGCGATTTTTGCAATAATGTAATCTAATCTGTATTTGTAATCTGTATTGACTGACTGAAGTTTTTTAGTTATACCATCAATACAGATTTTTTTTTTTATTATTACTTTTAAATCCCAGATTCTTTTAATTTATCAAATAGAACTATGAAATAATTTTTCAAAAGAAACATTTTGAGGTATAAATGCTTAAAGCGCAACATAGACTGTTTTTGATCATTCTCCTTTGGCGCAGAGATAGCACTACTTAAGGTATAAGCTTATTTATCAATTAGTTTTTATTGTAAAACTCATGTAATTTGGAAGTAGCCTGGCTACCAACAGCACAGGGAATCCTGGTTTGGGAGCCAGTAACCCTTTTTTTTTTGTTTATAAGGTTTTCTCATTTCATTTCAGTCTACGCTAAAAACAGGACAGGGAGTAGGATATTTGGGAAGAATCCGTCTCCACCCAGGACCCGCTTTTTATTTACGTTGCACTTTATTACGACACGCCAACTGACTTCAAACGAACGGATCCCCCGCGCCAAAGCGACTCGCGATAGAATCGCAAATACAGACGGAAGTTCAAACTAACATAGCACATAACAGATACATCAGAAGCTCCAATCGGTCTAACAGCGTAACATTTGATCATCATCGATAAATTCAAGAGCTAGACTCTTGTCTGTGCAGCATCTTTCACATAGGTCAAAGGTTTATGTGCACCAAACTCTGTCGGGATCCTGACGTTTGCGATAGCAGCAATATGAAATTTGACAGTTGGGAATCGTTTAGTGTGCGTAACATAGGGGCAGTTCTTTGACAGCCCGTCACGTCACATCCTCCTTTTTTTTGTTTTGTTTTTCTCCTCCTTAATTTGGTCAAAATAGCTTCCTCGTAGCCTTCGCCCACCTCTCTTTCCTTCTATCTTTCCTTTTATGATGTTTGTTACAAAACAGTCGTAAAATAGCAAGTGGCTCAGCATTTTACACTCGATTTACTTTCTCTAATAGCGGGTCTATACTACGGCCGCAAAATCACGGCGTGAATTAACGGCTCAAGTCGTGCCCCTCTATATTCACGGATCACACACTGGTGCGTTATTCTTGCCGCGAAATGGACGTGGAAGCTGCTGCTGCACTAACTTTGTTTGCCGTAGTAACATACCACTTTTTATACCTCCTAAATAAATAAACTATTAGAAAGCGTTGGAACAGAAGAACTGATGAAGGGTACTAATCGGCCTCCAAGCATCATAATTATTGTTTTTGGCCTTGTAATGCGGATTTTTTGTATCCCACAGTAAATTTACAGATTCAAATTTTTTTCGATGCCCCCATGCTGCGATCCCTTTTTTCTGCCGGTCCGCTTCATAGGATAGGTTTATTTAATGCAGTGGCTATGACAATTTTCTTTGGGAGCTCGTTTCGTGGAATGGAGTACACAGGTATGTGGATATTTGGAAAGGTCATAATAATAATAACTTCCACACAACACAAACACTTGACCTGGTCCCAAACTACGATACCCTGTGCTGTGGTAACTAGGCAAGGACGTCACAAACATGAAAATACACCCAGACTGAGGCCATTTGTACATATGTACGGAGGCCCCTGATGGGAATCGAACCCATAACCTCTAATAAGATAACTACGCCTTAGGAGTAACGACAAAACCGGGCAAGTGCGGGCCGGAGTCGAGAAAGAAAGAAAGAAAGATATTTAGTGGGACAAATTAACACATCACAAGAAAATAAAAGGCATAACAAGTAACATAAAGAAGTACAAAGGAAAAACAAATAGGAAAAACATAGGACAAGGCCAAGTCAGAGCGTCAGAGTCCCTCCGGCATACGATGTCTTCATTGCACCTTGTGGTGTGTCAAAGTTGCCAGAAAGGGCACCTGACTCACATTTTGCTGTGTTACTTATTATAAATAGTTCAGGAATCGAGTCTCGCAGTTTTTTTCCGAGCATTTCTGAGAACTCACTAAGAACTAGATATTAAGTACCTTATCTCTGTGAATTACCGGTGTGCATTAAAGAGTTATCTACCTATGTATTTTAAGTAGATTGATTTAGCCAACCTACCTTTTACTGCTAACCTAACTATTAGATTAGACACAACTTTCACGAGCGCAAGATCGCACCGTCACCTTCGCACCCGGACAAGCCTCTTAACCAAAACAACCGCGCCATCTTCACTAAAGACTGTGAGGTGTAATCCTCATATCTAGCCATTGTCCAGGCTAAAGGTTTTATCAGACGGGCGCAGAGGGTCGAGACTCGTGACAAATGCGCGCCGTCTTCAACTCGCTTCGCCGCGGCTAATCTTATGGGGTAGGTTAGGTAGGCTTGTGGGGGCGGACTGGCGGAGGAGTTGGGATATTTCAAAGTTCAGAGGAGAGGGATCTCTTCTCCACATTATTGCGTTCCAAACTGCGCCACAATTTTGTATGTATTTATTAATATAAAAAACATGTTACATTTTGTTATAATAACGCCCCACAAAACCACAGGCTGTGGAAGCAGTCTCCTTTACAATAAAAGTTTTACCACAGATTTTGTGCAGAATTTCACACTAGCACTTTCTATTATATAAGAATAACTTAACTAAATTCTTAATTTTTTTTTTTTGTTAGTAACAGTTCAACGCATTGCTTATTATTAGTAGTACATATGACTTGGCACAGATTTCTTTAGTAAACAAAAGTTTTAGTCGTTTCATACAATCTAAAACGCCTAAAAACGTTTAATGCAATATGTCAGAAATAAGAACTTAGTAAGTAAACCGTGTGGCGCCGGATTAAGAACAGCGTCACTCCATTTCCTCCCGTGGATGTCGTAGAAGGCGACTAAGGATATAAATTACCAGGAGACGGGCAGCAGCGTCTTCCTGACATTCCAACCGCATACTGCGATCGCCAACCCGCCTGCCAAGCGTGGCGATTATGGCAAAACCCCTCATGGTTAGAAAACCATGAGGAAGGCCTATGTCCTGCAGTGGGCGTCAAGGGGCTGATGATGATGATGACGAAGTAAACGTTTTCGTAATAAGAAAAAGCATTACCTAAACTTATTTAAATTTCTGAGCTAAGGCTATATGTTATAGTTTAAGCTTTGGAGCGCACCGGAAAATATACTTTAAGTGTAACGCAAGTGGAGAAAATTAGCATCGAGCGAGAACGGGCCGATTGGGTCGAGAACTCGCACTGGTTCTATTATTTACATAAGTAGCCTAAATACGTCCCACTGTTAGTAGGGCACCGGCCTTCTCTCAGGGAGAGAGCATGGGCTTAATCACCACGCGTGCCCAGCGCGGATTGGCGATTTCAAGCGCTGAGGATTAGCTCAGACACTCAGGTTTCCTCACGATGTTTTCCTTCACGGTTAGCGAGTGGTATTACTACTGTAACTTCACAAATGTACATAACTTAGAAAACAAAGTCATAGGTACATACCCGCACTGGGAATCGAACCTGGGTCTCTCGCTTCCGAGTCCAATGTTCCACCCACTAGGCTGCTACCGCTCTATTATTTTGCGCACCTAGGCTTTATTATTTAGCGATGAATTAGCACTACAACAATAATAATAGGTACTCCCTATCACTGTCTACGAACCGACAAGTGATGCTGGATAAGTCTACTTCTCCTTAAAATAACAAGGTACCAAGGTACACTGTAGGTACTTTGTTATGGGACCTTGTTAAGCGAATTCGAGATTACATTAATAGCGCTGTTATGTAGGTCACGAATGAAATCTAGAATAAATAAATGTTTTACTAAAGTGCCAATTAGCAACACTAATTTGATTTTTAGATCTGTCGTTAGAAGATAATAATAAACACAGATACATAAATTTGTGTCAAATTTTTGTGAAAGCTATTTCTATTTCTTATTCCACAGAAAAAATAGAAGTATGAAGTGTGCCACGAAAGTACAATTTGTGAATGACAAATTGAGATATTATGTAATTTAACACAATGTTTGAGTGAGCTGTAGTAGAAACTTATTAGAGATACCTTTCCAGAGGGGAGGACGACAGCGGTTCTAAAACCCTAAGTACATGCCTATCTAATGATTCCGTACGCAAAGTGAAATCGCTGCGACAACAATATAACGTCGAGGTCTTTTAGCATTTAAACTGGTTTGCTTAGTGTTTTTTTGTTAGGGGTTCGCTGTAATCTAGAAACTTTAACAGGGGTACGTGGAGCCATACGTTTGAGAAATCCTGTTCTACCAGTAAAAGCTTGTTCATTAAATACTCGTATCTTTCCAGGGGGTAGAGACGACCGCTGTTCTAAAATTCTAAATAATCAGCTGTCTAATTATAAATATAATTGCTATCAAATAAGGGCGCCAATTGCACTGTATCTTTGTAAATATTTTATGTTGTGCGAACAATGACGTTGCGTTATTCTAGCATTCATCAGAACGGTCACTGCTTAGCAATGATAAAAAATAAATAAAATAATTATTACAGTGGTTATGGTCACACCGTGACCACACTCGAGCCTCCCCGGCACTCGGGATAACGATTGCTGTATTGTTTAACTTTTTACTTAAATAATAGGAACTCCTAATAAAAGATTTCGAAAGTTAACAAAGGTTAATGGTCCAAATGAAGACTTACGGACTAAACAAATGAATCAAATACAGCTTAACTCAATTGTTGATCTATGAATGTCTATCAATGAACACATTAAGCAACACATTTAGCTAGCCGCGATAGCTCTCTACCTAGTAGATACGTACGTACTAAATGTATACTAGGTTCTAGCCCGGCCACGTTCCGAGAAAAGTTCAATAAATAACGCAACCTAAATTGGCCGGGCCGCGCCGCCAACGCTTTTCCGCTGCATTGGCTTTCAGCGGGCTTTCAGGCTTCCACAACGACGGAGTTTCAGTGAGACAGTATGAGCTAGTATGGAAAATAAAAATACCTAGGTGTCGCCGAACACATTATCTTAATAAGTGACGAGACGAGACACGCAAACGACTACAAGTTTAATTTCAAGAATTACTTTAATAGGAGGTCTTTTTTACTATTATTCTTAATTTCTTAAAAAAGTAGTTCAGTTCCGTTTCGTTCCGTTCCTTGCAGTAACTTATAAAGTTCAGCGTCATCTATGCAGCGACCAGGGAATAATTAAAAAATAAACAAAAAGAAAATCTCTCATTGCGAAGGTAGTGTCTAAAATAAGAATAAGATTTTTTATTCCGACTGCCTCGTTGGTCTAGCCGTTAAGGCGCTTAGCTACCAAAACAGGAGTCGTGGGTTTGATTCCCACTTCAGGCTGTCGTACATTTGTACAAATACCCTCAGTCTGGGTGTACATTCATGTTTGTAACGTCCTTGCCTGGTTACCATAGCACAGGGTATCCTAGTTTGGGACCAGGTCAAGCATTCACTTGACTATTGTGTGAAAGCTATTTATTTATTCATTGTAAACACTTTAGCGATAAGAGTTGTTGATTATGATTGAGTATAGTTTTGTAGTGTTTTACAATGAACTAGCTAACCATGTAATACAGTCAACCAGTGGCCCAAAATAATAATAATAATTTTACACAACACAACGACCTGTCCCAGTCCCAAACTAGGATACCTGAGCTATGGTAAAAATTCAAGGATATCACAAACATGGAAACCTCCAGTGTTAACCGCTAGACGCCGCACCGAAGTGAGCCGAAGGGGCGGAGAGCGAAGGTAGGCGCAAAGAAGGGACTCTATTACTAAGACTTCACTGTCCGTCTGCTTGTCTGTCCGTCCGTCTGTCTGTCTGTCTGTTTGTCACCAGGCTGTATCTCATGAACCGTGATCGCTAGGCAGTTGCTGTATAAATTATCTCATTTTCACAGATGATGTATTTCTGTTGCCGCTATGACATCAAATACTAAAAACAGAATAAAATAAATATTTAAAGGGGGCTCCCATACAACAAACGTAATTTTTGCCGTTTCTTGCTCGATATTAATAACGGGAACAGGTAGACGCTTAAAATATTCACAGAATATTAAGTTCTATATTCGCTTCAAACATAAACAATTAAATTAAAATAAAATAAATATTTAAGGCAGGCTCCCATGCAAGAAACGTGATTTTTTGCCTTCTTTTCCCGATATTTGTGTCTAATGTTGTATAGATAATGGTAGGGAACCGTTCGCGCGCGAGTCCGACTCCCACTTGGCCGGTTTTTTTTTTTTATTTTGCGCTCATACATTATTCACTTGGCTTCCTATGGAACGGACTATGCTCGAAGTTTCTTTGTCTTTTCGGGTGATTGACATAGCCTCTAAGATAGTACGTAGAAAAGGCAGTAGGCTGGTCAAAACCATTAGTCGATGGGATACAAAGGTTCTCGAGTGGAGACTGATAATATTGGCCTTTGCATCTACGAAAATGAGAGGATTTATAAAGCGTCCAGTGGCGCCTTAACTCACACTAGATGGGTGAAGGGACCACTCGGACGCTGCAGTGCCTGGGACATTGTTTTTTAGATGGAGTAGGCTTGTCCAGCACCTATACCATCCTGACAGCTTAGTAGGCCTAGCCCACAGGAAAGACAAGTCAATACGTGTGGAGCCAACCAAGCCGCGGGTTTCCTCACGATGTTTTCCTTCACGTTAGCGTGTGGTACTACAAATTCACAGATGTACGTAACTTTGAAAATAAACAAAGTCATAGATATGCCCGCACTGAGAATCGAACTTGGGTCTCACCGGTGATAGTCCAGTGGGTAGAACAATGGACTCGGAAGCGAGTGGGGACTAGGAACTGGCAAACTAAGAGTCTTACTCTTAGTTTGCCAGTTTCTGAAGCACCAGCTGTCACCAGTCACCAGCTCGCTGAAGCGACAATCGGAGGCAGACAGAAAGAAGTGTCGTGTCTTGGATGAGGCCTTGGTCCAACACTGGATTAGTACAAGCAGATGGATTAATTGGTCTGAAAAACAGTGCTTCAGTAGTGTAAACAGCCCCTGCTCAGAGCTCCAAGACTCCGTCACTGTCTGGCCTACTGTTATCTAGCCGTGACGCGTTTCATTACTAAGACAGGGTCGTTTGATTCCCGCCTGGGGTCCGCCGTGCTTAAATTTGTACAAATAGCCTCAGTCTGGATGTTATCCCTTGTTTGTCTGGATACCTAGTTTAAAAGATGTCTGGGTATCCTAGTTTGAAACCAGGACAAGTGATTATAGTTTACGAATGCTGTATCATCATCAACCCATTATGTCCCCACCGAGGGGCACGGGTCTCTTCCCTGAGGAAGGTATAGGCCATACTCCACCACGGGGGCCAAGTCCGGATTGGTGGAGGCTTGTAGACTAGTGGCTCGTCTACTGTCAGAAGTTGTCAAGCCGCCCTAAGGCCTCTGACTTGGCTTAACGACTGCCATCTATCGACGGCAGCCGGCACCAACAGCTTAACGTGCCTTGCGAAGCACGGAACCGCTCGGAAAAATGCCACTAGCGTTAGGCATAGACGGCGACCCATCCATGCACTGAACGCGCCCTGTGTTGCTTAACCTTCGTGATCGTTTAAGATCACTCAGGCAGCCGGGGCTACGAGCGATTCTCAAATGCTGTATACTTTATTTTATTTCCATCTAGCGTTTGTATAACAGTTTCCACAAAGCTTTCAGATTGAAACGCCCTCATTTCAGCGGACTGTAAACTGTGGCGCTGGCTCCGACACGTTCAATTAGAAGCTGTTATATACAGAGCGTTATTGAAATAATGCAAAAGCTAATAGCCGTTTTTTCGATAAATAATTAAACCACCTTCGGTAAAAGCAAAAGTTTCAAACTCTCAATTTATTTTTAGGGTTCCGTACCCAAAGGGTAGGGGACCTTATTACTAAGACTCCGCTGTCCATCCGTCCGTCCGTCTGTCCATTCATCTGCATCTCATGAACCGTGATATTTAGACAGTTGAAATTTTCGCTGATGATGTATTTCTCTTGCCGCTATAACAACAAATACTAAAAACGGAATAAAATAAATATTTAAGTGGGGCTCCCATGCAACAAGCGTGATTTTTTTTGCCGTTTTTTGCTCGATATTAATAACGGCAACAGGTAGACGCTTGAAATATCCAAATGTTGTATAGATAATGGTACGGAACCCTTCGTGCGCGAGTCCGACTCGCACTTGGCCGGTTCATTTTTTATTTTTGATACAAACTAACTGTTTCAAGATTGTATGAAAAGATTAATTCGGGAATTAAATTTTGCATTTGGAATATTTCTGTTAATGTAGTTTCTGTGTACAATAAAGAATATTATACCTACGTTCATTCTTGTAAACGAAGCAGTTAATATGACCCACGTTCAAAACGAACCATTAATTATCCCTTTAACTTGGAAAAGCGAAGCCTACATGGAACAAAGACAAAGTCCTGAAAGCCTCAGAGACATATGATACCTTAGAACTGGCACTTTTTCTTGGAAACGTTCGTAACAAGAGCAAGATAAAGGGTTGGTTGTAAAAACCTAGCAGGAATAAAAAATGCGAATATTTTTCCACTCGTGAAAAAGAAAATATATGGACTTATTACATAGGTATTTTGCCTTCCTCAAAATAACAAGATTGGGAGCATCTGGGTAAAAGTAATCTTTTATTCAGCAAATCTTTAGTCTATTACTAGCGAACTTCCTGCGGGAGACAGGTACTGAACGGAAAATTCAGGGGATTATGTGCCTTGTTACAATGAAGCATGACGCATTAGACGCATATGAATGGCACATGCATGACACGGCATTACACGACATGTCACATGAGAGAGTTCATGCATTATAACGTGTTGTTTGATTAAACACCTTTGAGTACGTATTAAAGGCAAACTTTGCCTTTAAATGGGAAATTAGGGTCCGAACTCTCAAAGGAACGGCATTTTAATTGCATCGCTGATGCCACCAACAAAGAAATTGAGACAACTTGAATAATCGAGAGAATCCAATACTCTGCCTTCTGTAAAACAATTTTTCAAAGGGAGTGCGCGCCGTGGAAAAATAATAAGAACAATTCAAATTCGAATTCCATGAATGTTCGATAATATTTAAATCAGCAAGAGAGCAGGGGGCGGGCGGCGCGCGCGGAGGCGGGCGGCGGTGAGAGGTTTCGCGGGCGGGCGGCGGCGGGCGGGGGGCGGGGGCCGGGGGATGTAATTAGGCGGCCCGGCGGAGGCTGTATTGATCGGCGCGTCGCTAGGCAACGCGCGGGAAGGCTCCCGGCCCAGCTTTTTGTTCCATCCCAACCGTCGCGAGGTGCGACCGGCTTCGAGCCTTTTGCGCGGCGACCGGTCCATCGCCAGCTTATACATAAATGCTGGCTTAGATGATGATATTATTTCTGTTTATTTTAGGGGTGTTTTGCACAGGAAAATTCAATTACAATGGTCACACAAGAATATTACGAGTAGGTATCTATTACAAACACTTGAAGCAATTTTTAACACGCTTTCGTTTCAATCTATCACTATTTATGGTGGACATAAGATCGCTAGAAAAATATGTAATTTAACGAACGTTAAAAGTCATTACTTAAACAAATTAGTGTTAACGGCATAGAGATTTGAATATGTTAAAATAAACTTTCTGACTGTTAGAACCTAATGGTTAATCTCCGCAGTACTATAACTTTGCTTTCCTTTGAGCACAATCAAAAACATAATTGAAGGCAAAGTAAACAAAATTAAAACGATATATTTTTTATATAAAAAAAGAAGTGGCTTATCCCCCAAGGAGCTATGAGAGTCACGCCCGCCAGCACGCTTGTATTCTCATTACAAGCGCAAATATTGGCCATTGTGCCGCGCGAAGAAAATAAAAATAAAAAATATCGAACGCTGATGCGTAGGTACAACTTTCGGTTCGCTAATGCCTTCCCTATTGGAGATTGGAAGTTTGGAACCGGCAACTTTCCGGCTTCAGATTACTGTTACATCCCACATTCTACGTCTCAATATGTTATCACGTAATACGACTGCCTCCTACCCATCTATTATTATGTACTTATTACGAATGACATTAGAACGTATAGCTGTGTAGAGTAAGGTTACACGAGGATTTGAACGCGGAATTATCAATTTTGCAGATACAGAGATCCGCGAGTGAGGTAGATAAAGTTCATTACCTACATATTTGAATCGTGTGATTTTAAAACAACACAAGTCACATGTGTTTTTAAAATAACACTTGTCCATTTTTTTTTATTAAATTATTTACACCTACCTATTGATTTACATTAGAATAAAAAATTGTAGTTTATTCATACAGAAATCAATATAATATGCTAAAATATTGCTGTTGTAGATATTAGTATTTGAATAAAATAGTTTTTTCTATTTCCTGCAAAGTTGTAATGAAAGGACATGTGTCGTTTTAAAATCACACGATTCATTTACAGTGTTATGGTCTTTCTTAGACCTAGGTTTGTAACGATATGACACCATCGGACTGGTAATTTCATACATTTGCTAAGGCTGTTGTGAAAACATTTTTTGAATGCTAGTCGAACGAAGTCGTGTCATTAGGTATTATTAATCATCATAAGCAGCCTATATACGTCCCACTGTAGGGCACAGGCCTTCTCTCAGAGAGAGTATGGGCTTAAACACCACGCGTGCCCACCGCGTATTGGCGATTTCAAGCGCTGAGGTATGTGAATAGCTCAGACACCCAGGTTTCCTCACGATGTTTTCCTTCACCGTTAGCGAGTGGTATTGCTACTATAACTTCACAAATGTACATAGCTTAGAAAGAAAAGTCATTGGCACATGCCCGCACTGGGAATCGAACCTGGGTCTCCCGCTTGCGAGTCCAATGTTCTACCCACTAGGCTACCACCGCTTCTATTAATGCTTCATTACTAATACTTAAGCATAATCTTTTTGCACTAAAAAAAGTGTTCAAAAGGTGGACTAAAAGTGAAGGTATGTTCATTGTCACGATGTTGTGGCGCGCGGCGTGATGGTAAAGGTAATCTAGAGTTTTAACCCCAAAAATTTGACTCTGACAATAGAAATGCGTTATAAGTACCTATTACGATGCGCGGCCAGCGCGACCGCTATACCAAACAGCCTTTAGACCCGCGATTAGCGTACAACGTCTGAATTGGACCTAAATTCTGTGAACGCATTATAGCACAATGACAACGCCACGAACGCATCGATTTCATTTTATTGCCGCTTCAAGTCTTCGCGCGCATACACACTAAACTTTCTAGGTATCATTACTTACTCACTTATATCCTATCGTCCTTCATTAGGAACATAGGCCCTTTATAAAAGATCTCCACTTGCTGCTGTCTTGAGCGGCGTCCTCGAGTTCTCATCATTGATATGGAAAAACACGTCACGTGACCGAACCGTGTATCTGTCTTTGTACTATGCATTAACATATGAACACTTCATATTTCTTACTTCCGAAATGTTTTTCCTCATATAACAGCGATACCTACCTGAGTTATCGGGAAATCGCAGTGGCCAGGCTTCCTAAGCGTTTTACTGTACAGCGAAATACCTCATATTGAAAGCATTTCTCTATAAAATGCGACGGAGCATCGGTGGCATTAAGAATTTCCTGGGAAACATCTCGCTATTTACTCTAGCCTTGTCGGAGAATGTCTCAGGCGTACCTTTTAGAACATATTTTTCAAATACCGCCCCGTCCGAGTAAAATGCAATAACGGGAAAGTGGAATGCAAGGAGCGAGTGTAGCCCTGTATTGAATAGGTACCTACCTAGGCTTTCACATCTATACGACATGATTTTTAACGGCGTAAACTTGACCGCTCAGCGCTGTGACGCCCGGGCGTCCTAGCGCCCTAGACATATTTTAGATGAAAGAAGACAGCAGGCACGCATGCAGTAGGCGTTCCAAGAACCTGTACCATTCTCTAAGAGTAACCTGAGAGGATGGTAGATTACCTCTCAGTTTAGTCGGCCTAAATCCTAACTAGAGAAAAGCCCAGGTACCACTAAGCCGCGGGTTTAATGTTTGTCAGCGAACCAAGTAGCTTCGCTGCTACGAATTCACGCACATAACTTACAAAGTACAAGCTGAGAATCGAACCTGGTATTCTAGAATATGAAGGAACCATCTATCTATTGTGGAACCGCCAGCTTCATGTTGATTAAAACGAAACTCGCAAAAGAAAAATATAGACCAGAATCTTTTTAGACAGGACAGTCAAATTTTTTGCAAAATTTTCTAAAAGGCTCCACGAGGTTTGCAGGCACGAGAAATGAAAAAAAAAACGTATTTTCTTTTAAAAAACGTTCTCGCAAAAGATGGTTTTCGAAAATGTAATCACGCACAATTACCGTGACATATTTTTAATAACCGGCCAAGTGCGAGTCGGATTCGCACCCAAAGGGTTCCGTACCATTATCTATACAACATTTGAATATTTCAAGCGTCTTCCTGTTGCCGTTATTAACATAGAGCAAAAAAATCACATTTGTTGTATGGGAGCCCCCCCTTAAATATTTATTTCATTCTGTATTTAGTATTGTTGTTACATTGGCAACAGAAATACATCATCTGTGAAAATTTCAACTGTCTAGCTATCACATTTCATGAGATACATCCTAGTGACAGACAGACAGGCAGACGGACACTGGAGTCTCAGTAATAGGGTCCCTTACCCTTTGGGTACAGAACCCTAAAAACGCTCGTTGAGAACTGCAAGTTGTATGACCAATGAAGAAGCAAGTTTGTAAATATGTTTTGAATTTTTTATAGGCTTTAATGTTTCTTTTCTGGTGTGTATGTTTAATAAATAATTCTAATCTAATATCATCATCAACCCATTATGTCCCCACTAAGGGGCACGGGTCTCTTCCCTAAGGAAGGTACAGGCCATACTCCACCACGGGGGCCAAGTCCGGATTGGTGGAGGCTTGTAGACTAGTGGCTCGTCTACTGTCAGAAGTTGTCAAGCCGCCCTAAGGCCTCTGACTTGGCTTAACGACTGCCATCTATCGACGGCAGCCGGCACCAACAGCTTAACGTGCCTTGCGAAGCACGGAACCGCTCGTAGCCCCGGCTGCCTGAGTGATCTTAAACGATCACGAAGGTTAAGCAACACAGGGCGCGTTCAGTGCATGGATGGGTCGCCGTCTATGCCTAACGCTAGTGGCAATCTAATATAGTTAATACAATATGCAACAAAAGATAATCTCGAGATTATTTACCCACATATATCTGCTGTAGGGTACATTTTCCTGTCCCCTTTTCCTCCGTCTACATAGTAGGTAACTAGAGCTTATTTTGACGGACGAGGGTCAGGTAATAAAAGATAATATTTTATGGCCTTTTTATAGAGGTAAGGCGTACCTAAACATAAGTACACTGAATGGCACTTATATGGGTATAGTCAGTGTTCGGATACATTGCTGGCCAGATGCCTTTGAGAGATGAGGCATTCACCACTGCACTCGAACAGGCAAAATAATAATCGTTGAGAAGGCTAGGGTCTTGTTTCATAGAACTACAATTCGTGGTTTACTGTGACAATTCGATAGGTACATTGCAAAGTCTACCCATAAACGATATGCGCATTCATTCAGACCAAGCTTATTGACGACGTGTAGTTAAATGAGACCAAAATTCAAATTAATTTGTGCGCGACGATTTAAAACAACTGGCCAAGTGCAAGTCGACACACGCACTTGTCTATCTTTCATGACAAGTAAGGAATAAATCCTTACTATTTGTAGAAAAGAAATTACAGAGATATAGATATCATATCATGTCGTAGGTGAGATCCGTCGATATCAAATCTAATTCGATAAGCGCCGTCTCCAAAACGTAACGTTTGTACGCTCCTGTTCTGCGGAGTGATGTTATAAAAGAGGGGACCGTCGCATCGTAAAAAGCGCCCGACGTAACCCGACTCATTATTTGGTTTATACGCAAACTGTGGGGGATTCCGCGTGGCCACCTCCGACTTGATGGACTGACCTGCCGGACTAACATGGCGGGCGTTTTGTTTGCTTGCCGCAGAGGCATCACGCAGAGGCACGTAGTTTTCACGGGCAAGCGCAAACAAAAGCCCAGTTAAGATATAAAACACACATAGTACACAGGTACACATACACAGGTAAACAGTATACGCACACACTACACAACAATATAATTTAACTAATATCTGCACGTTTTGAAACATAATTAGAAAAAAAAACGAATAAAACAATGGAAACCATTACATTAAGCTCTCCTTTCCAGCAATCGTGTATTTTAGCAATGAGTGTCTGCATACTGTACTAACCCATGAGTCATTATTACTTGAAATAAATAAAATCGGTAATAATAACAACAAGTACTTTACGTACTGATACTTTATGTTATAATTTAAAACTAGGTAAGTACTATAACTGTTTTATTAAATACGCCTCATGCTAATTAGAATAAACTCGTGGTATAGCCGCAAGAATTTGCAATTTAGGGTTGACGTGGAGTTGATAGATTAGTTTCAAACGGAAGTCACTTGGGTCATGTTCGATGCATTGCATACCATTCTACTGTTAAATATCAAAATGTTCGCTCTGAAACATATTTTAATGAAATTGTGCGGTACTTACTATCCAAACAATTTCGTACAATTCCGAGCAAACATTTTACCAGAAAAGCTTGTTTCATAATTTCAAAGTCCAGGCGCCTTTGTTCGTAGCAATGACGTAGCTCGTAGCGGGTGCTACGAAGTTTCCCTTTGTAAATTGCATTATACTGATTCCTTCCTCGTTCATTTTTTAAATTCTTTCAGCAATAATTTTCCTTAAGAGGGAGTTCTAAGAAGTTGGATTGACGTCCGCCACCAGAATACTTTGTGACCTTTCACAAAAGTCGACAAAGTGAAGTGAAAAAAATTAAGCAACCCCTCCTGGTTTTTAAGGTTTTGTAGCCCGCTGAACCTTTCTTATTTCGTCATGTAAGTTTTATTTTATTTAATTAACAGGTTACACACACATTTACCTAATTTTACATACATTACAGATCATACCTAGCCTATGACCCTAAACTTGTGTACCTAGCATGCATTTAGACTACTTACTTGTAATTTTAACCTTAACTTAATTACCCTTAAACACTTTTTTTTCTCCCTAAGTTAGTCTCCCTTGTCTAAATAATTTGATGGTTATATAAATAGCGCGGTAAGTATAAAATTATAATATTTTTTATACAATAACTTTGACGAAACTAAACATTTGCATGTTAAACAGTTATGAGTAGCGGAGGGCCATAAAACACGGCCGGGACAGGACAGGACATGCTTGATAAAATATCACCCTATATTTTGATATTAATCAACAAGGAGAGCTCGAGTAATGATCATACCCGATATGCTAGACCCTGATAAATTGGCTACCCTTTAGTAACTTTTACGTGACTGAAATTAATGGCATCTGACGGACGGGTTAGGGTCCGCCGTGATTTTGGCTGAACTTTGCCGCTGACAGGTTTTAAGTCGATTGTATTTGTCCAATGCGAGTGACATCCGATATCTGCCCCCCTAATGCACCACACTGTGCCTTAATAGAGTTACTAGTAGCCGAAACGCGCTCGTAACAAAATCTGGCAAGCGACTACTAAATTAATATCGGCTACGATCGAGTAATTACTGCGCTGTCAAACGCAGCGCAGAGCCCGCGGTAACATGCGATGTAAAGTTAGGTATTTATTTAACCGTTCACAAAGCTACGGTGAGCACACAGCCTCGCAGCGTCTCCCGGGACAACGCGCCCGGGAATCAGGTGCCGTGATGCAATTCGCCAATAACTAGATATATCTCACCCGGCTACGAGCGTCCTGCCAGCAATTCTAGCTCGTATCTCGATGGGTTTTACGGCTGTAATGGCCTGAATTGCAACGCGGCAGCCCTAGGCGGTGCACTGCAAACATCAGCCCGGGCAATACTTATTCCGTGAAACTGTAACTGTTGCGACCGGTGGAACCGATTGTGTTATTTTATTTCTTTCAGAACACCAAGAGGATTACGCCCGTGCATTCGCAATTATTACAGTATGGTCGAGATCGTCGGTCTATGAACTATTGTTCTAAAGAATCGTGACAAATTCTGTATAGTGTAAATCTACATGGGCTGGCAATGGGTCTCGAGTTGCACGTTTCGATATTTATGTCATAGACACACCACGCAAAGACAGAGTGTGCGTAATTTCGCTCACACATTAACGTAACGTGAAGGAAATCATCGTGAGGAAACTGGTGTCTGAGGTATTTACACACCTCAGCACTTGGTACTTACAATGGCCCAACAATGAAGCTAAATGCGATAATCTCCAGTCGAACTACAACCCTATTAACGTAACGTGTGTGTGCCTCAGAGGGTTGTAGTAAGTCACGTTCGCAGACACGCTCACATTCGCATTAATAGTACAACACAGACAACCGGCTACGCTCCGCATGCCAATTTGGCTACCGATTTGTTGCTTCACTTTGGATATACCTTACAATAATTCTATGCTCTGTTTAATATTCGTTTCTAACCGAAGCAAGTTTACGCACTATGCCCATCCGCCTCCCGTTGCCAATGGTCACATCCGGGCTCAACATCCGGCGGCTTGTGCGCTCAATACATGTGCAATTACATACTATCGTTATTAAGTTCGCTCGTCGCTCCTAATTAATTTAATTGCGCATCGCGACTGAAAGTCGAGGCTTACCGTCGAAAGGGACGACGTGGAGTCCCGGTTTTATTCAGTAGGTATCAAATCAATAAGTCTGATCTTATTTCGTACCTAATGGATGTGTCAAAAGAGTGCTACACTGATATGTATGTAAGGTTCATTTATTTACTATTACCAGTCTTTTGCTACACCCTATAAGTATTTGCTGCTCAAGCTTATCCCAATAAAAGGGCCCAGTATTTTGAATAAATACACCCTGTACATACTAAATAAAAATAAAATAAAATAGCCTTTAATGCATCTTAAGCCAACAAAGTACGAGCATAAGAAACTAAAAATTATAAGATACAAATAAATTAATAAGTAAGTATTAAAAAAAATTAAGCACTTGATGCCCCTTGTTGGGCCTCCAGATTTTGCTATAGTTCTCGGTCTTGAGCTTTCTCCATCCAGTCTTTTCCCGCAGTTTGTATTATAGTCGGCCCATCGCTTAGACGGTCGGCCAACTCCTCTTTTTCCATCATCCGGGCCCTTCCACTGTGTTATTTTCTTTGTCCATCTTTGGTCTTCCATCCTTGCGATGTGGCCGGCCCATTTCCATTTTAATGGTTTAAGGTAATAACGTACGTCTTTAATATTGGTGCGATCTCTTATATTTCTGTTACAAATCTTATCTTTAAGTTTTATCTTAAGGATACTGCGTTCCATGGCTCTTTGGCATACTGCAAGTTTCTCTATACCATTTTTTTATGTGAGAGACCATGTTTGACAGCCGTAAGTTAGTGATGGAAGGATACAAGTATCCATCACTTTTTTTTTAGGTGCATCGATAAATTACTCTTTAGGACTTCCTTGTAAGACCAAAATTTCTTCCAGTACGCTTAGCATGCCACGCTCGAGAAATGCCCTTCTCTATGCAAATCTGTCAATTTATCTGTCGAGCCCGAGATGTCTCGGCGTTAGCATGGCGACCGCGACCGAGATGGAGACGACCGAGACTTGTCTACAACTGGTAACATGGCGGCATTGCCGAGATAATTTCGGCCGAGTTAGACACTAATTTTGACATATACGACCGAGACATGTCTAGTACCCCCGGAGGTGAAGACAAGGCTTCGAGACCATATAATTCAACAGAAACAACATATTTGTTAATGTTTTTTGTGTTCTTGCTGTATTATACTTTCCTTTTGATGTTCGTTTCTTAATTTTTTCCATACTTAGTGCATCTATAGAACTATTAATCTTTTAAAAAGAACCCACTTCAAGCAAAGAAAAACAAGAAAACCACGGAAAATTACAGGAATGCGTTTTGTTACTACTATTGTAAAGCGTGCTCATTAATAAAATCAAATAAAAATTAATGGTTTTGACTCATTGCTTGCGTAGGAACGAAACGCAATTCGTAATTTTCTACTGAAGTTCCACTGTCGGAAAAAACTGATAACAATTTTTACAGGGTTGCCAGACAAAAATACAACACTTTTATTTAATATGGCAATAACTACTTTTTGGTAGACAAGACCGCACTCTATTGACTATCTCGAGTCTCGGCTACCACGCTCGCACTTTCGACATGGCAAGTACTTCTAAGTCTCTCACTCGACATCGAGAGAGAGTCAAAACGCGCATGCTAAGCAAACAGGGAATATTAATTCTCTCGATTTCTTCGGTACTCACATCTCTAAATGATATTAATTTGCCTAGATAAATGTACTCGTTGACGTATTCCAGTGTATTGTCGTTTATTTTTATTGATTGAATATGATTCGTGATTATTTTTGTTTTTTCTAGATTCATTAGCGACCCTACTTTTTCACTTTCTCTATGTAGAGTTTGTAGCATGTTGTCTAATTGTGCAGGTGTATTTGCGAAGAGAATAGTATCGTCCTGTACATACTGCCTAAGCAATTTATTGATACTTATATTGCACTTAAAAAAATCGACAATGCGGCGGAATTAAAGCCATAAGCATTTTCTAGCAGTCAACCGCAGGAGGTAAGGGAAAGAGTTATCCTTATAAAAGGATTTAACTACCTATTGGGTTGGCGTGAAAGAGAAGAGGCCTAATGCCCAACAGTGGGCTCTGTTTATGGGCTGGTTAGATAAATAGATAGACGTACTACCTATTTATACTTTTATTGCACTTACTTAAATTATAACATATGGCGAATATTTTAATAATAATAAATATTATGATTTATAAGATAAAGATAAGATAAAAAAGTATTTATTACCTTATCATAAAAAAAACCTTAAAATAAAGTAAGGCTTAACTAGTGATGACATAAAATAAGGCAAAAGGTAGTAGCTCAGCTGGTGCTGACCGACCCGGATCAGTCCCGTTTATATGACAAGCTTTTCCACGCATGTTGAAGCAGTGATCAATCAGCGGGCGCTTCAATCCCATGAGTCGCACATACGAGTACGTTATTAGAAATATACAAAAGATACAGAAATAAGCGAACAATTATCATCGGCAAAAAAATCATTCCATCAGCCAACAACTATAACTATTTTGGTCCACTGAATACATAAATGAACCGCAACACATGGTCAACAATGATGCAAATTCATTTTAAAAATATTCCTATCTTGGTCAGATTCCTTTATCTTTACAGCCACATCCTTCATGGGGCAAAATATAAGCCTGCCAAAAACGCGGTTGAGAAAATTTGTTTTTTTAAGATGACAAAGATGCCTGGAATTAAAGTTAGTTCAATGCATGGGTTCTATAGGTTTTGGTCTTTGCATCTACGTAATGAGATGTTGGAGGGACCATCCGGGCGCTGCAGTGCCTGGGACATTGTTTTGAATATCGCGAGGAAACTTGCGGCTTGGATGACTCCACACGTATTGACTTGTCTTTCCTGTGGGCTAGGATGGTATGGGTGCTGGGCCATCTAGGTTTTGGAATAATATTTTAAACTCTGTTAATAATTGACCAAAATTTAAAAGACTACGTTTGGAGTTTTATTTGCACATTATTTCTCCAAAATTTATGTTCGTAATGTTCATCAAGTCGCAGTTTTTGTGTTACTTTAAATAAAAACATTTTGATTTTTTATTTAGCCAAGTAATTAATGTTTCCCATGTCGCAGCGGCCATCGCAAACGGAGGCGGCTGAAAAGGCAATGCCGGGATGATCTCGATGACCAGTTCTTGCCGGAATGGTCTGAGGTGGCAAATTACCGAAAATCTTGGTTTGACCCAAGGGAGGCCTTTGCCCTGGAGGCTACATAAAAAAGTAATTATTTTTGTAAGTACTTAAGTAATTCATTTAATAGGCTATTTGAAAGTGTGAAAAAAGTACTAATTATATATGTTACAGTCAGAAGTCTTAAACGGTCAAAACTAGTTTTGACTCTTAAATTTAGTCAAAACTAGTTTTGACTGCAGAGATTGGTTAAAATAAGTTTTGGCTGAAAATCATTAGTCAATAGTACTTATGACTGATGTTTTTCAGTCAGAACTAGAAATCAGAAAGAAATCAGAAATCAATAATTTATTTCAACGTAAAGAATTTACATTCTGTTTGCTGAATGTCAATGTACTATGTTACTATGTTAGCCGCTGCCTTCGGGCCGTATTTGTAGTGGAGAAAAAGGCAGCGGGAAAAAAAAACTCCACTTTGGCCATCTTTTCTCAAATCATCTTAAACTTATACATCAAAGCCTATATGATATGATTCCGTGATAGCCACTAATAACTTTAAAAGCCAAAATAACACTTCTTACAAAAGTAGGAAAAACAGTAATGCTGCGGACAGACACACGAACAGCACCCGTTCACGAGCATAACGCAGGGGTCAGCCATCACCAGTCTCAACCATTTTAGAGGGAGATAGGTGACCCGGCCACCACGCCACCATTCGAATGACCTTTAGCAAACCTGCAGATTGAGTTCTTGTCAGCTATAAAATGTGTGCTATAGTTATTAATGTGCAATCACGTCGTCAGTACACGTTTTTAAAACTAAATAAATTATAATATTAATAATTAAATAACAATGAAATCGCAGTGGAATTGGCTTACTACCAAGGGCTTATATCGTTCATATACTCGTCTATTCTATAACAGGCTTTTTTACATAGCATTTTTTAATGAATGTTTTAAATTTATTTTCAGACAAGGATAGAACATGTTCTGGAATTCTGTTGTAAAAACGAACGCAATAGCCTACGAACGATGTATTTACCTTGGCTAAACGAAATTTAGAATAAGCAAGCTTATTTCTATTTCTAGTGTTTACGTTATGGACGTCCCTATTTAATTTGAACATTGTTATATTTTTACGGACATACATTATATTATCGAATATATATTGGCAAGCCAGTGTAAGAATTCCTATTTCTTTGAAACGCTCCCTTAGCGATTCCCTACTGCTTAAGTTGTAAATTGCTCTTACTGCTCTTTTTTGCAAAATAAATATTGTTTCTATATCTGCTGCCCGTCCCCATAATAACAGCCCATATGACATGATACTGTGAAAATAACTAAAATAGACCAGCCTCGCAGTCGATATGTCTGTAAGTTGCCTAATTTTTCTAACTGCAAATGCAGCTGAACTCAACCTACCCGATAGTTTTTCAATATGCGGACCCTATTGCAGTTTTGAGTCTATTGTTATGCCTAAAAATAGTGTGGACTCTACCAGCTCTAATTTCTCACCAGATATTTTTAGACACGTGTCAACATTTTTAACATTGGGCAAGGAGACGCATTTTGTCTTTTTCGCTTTTAACATCAAATTGTTCATCTAATTTAACTAAATCTTGTGGTCTACAATTGTTTAGTCAATACTTCTTTTGGCTATAAAATTATCAAATTAAATAATTCACGCTTATAACTACCCAGTCACAATCAAAATGAAACTACAATTTATCAAATACAAAAATGTTAATGAGAAACTTAGAAAAAAAGGTTTTATAAAGTAGATATTAAAATGTTAGTTAATGTAATATAGTGAACTATCACTCAAGTTGATACCTACTATACATTGTTATTTATTGGCACAACTTAAACTATTATGGCATTTGGAATTACACAGTAATGCTTTCTTCTTGCAAAGACATTTATTGTTCTTGCAGCCCGTGGAGCACACACAGTGATCTTGCGTTAGTATTTCTTTGCTGTTTCAACCTTGACTCTATCGCGGCCACCATGCCCAATAGAGATATGAGCAGCATCGATGATATCATGAATCTCTTCAGCTGGCAAAAAATAACTAACTTTTTCATACCGCAGACTTCAATTATAGCAAATCGTTTTAATCGAGCATATTGTACTGGCTTCTTTTTCTCTCCAAATTTAGTATCCTCCACTTCCATAACAAATTCATCAAATTTTTCTTTCGTCATCACATTAAAATGACTCTTTCATGTCTTCTATTGCTAATATTCTTTGCAAGAAGCGTTCCTTCTTTTCCTGCCCCTATATTACGCTCACCAAATCCTGAGCGATTCCAATCGTTTAACTGTCAAATTAGTATGGAATTTGACAGTTAGACGATTGGAATCGCTCAGGATTTGGTGAGCGTAATTAGGCCACTGGTCACTTATTGCATCGAAAATTACCACAATTCTTTATTAATTTTATAAATATAAAAAATATATAGCGTTTTCTATCTAATTTTACTCGACCTTATTAACTTTTTAAGAGTTTTGACTGAAATATCAGTCAAAACTAGTTTAGACCAATAAAGCTAGTCAAAACTACTTTTGACCGATGCGATCAGTTAAAAGTAGTTTTGACTAGCTTCATTGGTCTAAACTAGTTTTGACTGAAATATCAGTCAAAACCACTACTGACCAGAAGCTTTGGACAAAAGTACTATTGACTGATTTTAGCAGTCAAAACTAGTTTTAACCGTTTAAGAGTTTTGACTGTAACATATAAACATATATATTAACTAAAAGAAATTGGATCATTTAAAAAAAAAAACAGGATAAACCTTGATAATTTTATCGGAAACGGCCTGGATTGGCCGAATCTAGGATGACGTCACAGCTCAGAATCTGTCAGCATCTGTCAAGTTTAGAATCCCCAACTATACCTAGTCCAACATAGGATGATCTCTGACAGCTTGTCACTGTGACTTTACTAGGCATGGGGATAATGTCGAAATAAATTATCGATATTCTAACCAAAGTTTCTGAATGTTTCAAGCAAATCAAACAAAAGGATGTTGTAACATGTTTTTATTCTTGTTAAATCGGTTCACAGCCCAAATCACTATCATCAAAGTCTGATTCTGACTCGCTGGAGCAGTCTTGTAGATTTATAATCAGTTCCTGGGTAGATTGGTCGAATCGTACGTCACGCTCCCAATCATCTTCCATAATTTTTCTTGTTCTGTCTATGTCTTTCTTCCAATTGTCCGATGTGACACTGTCACATGCATCCTTCAGTAACTTCAGCATTTTATTTGCTGTAAAAGGCGGTGTTGTATTATGTCTGGCTGCGTAACCTGTAACAAAGAAATAAAATACATATAAAACACACCATGGCTTGTTGGAAGAGATGTCTTAATAGCTAATCGATGTTTTATTAGCTAATTGATGTTTTATAAGATATTTTTACATTCTTATCTTCCTATGCTATCAAAATGTATTTGATTATAATTTTATGTGAGTACAATAAATTAGAAATATTAATCTAATTGACTTTTTTTAAGCAAACGAGAGAAATGCGAGCGATGGTGAAAGAAACACATAAGCACGTTTACCTTTGACTTGAGCCCAGATCAGCTCTATCGGGTTGTACTGGCAGTGGTATGGAGGTAGCCGAATTACAGTATGGCCCTTTTCTTTTGCTATTTCATCCAATTTCCGGTTGCTTGACGTTGGTGCTTTATCTCTTTGTACGGAGTGGTACGATGCATTGTCCATCACGATGGTATGCGGTTCTTTCAGGTTTTCCAAAAGAGTTAAAAACCACTTTTTGAATCTTTCGAAATCCATTTCTTCATGATATTCGGTGGTCTTTACTGATTTAAACGCCAGCAAACAATTCGGCACAAAGCCAGACGACGTCCCAGCATGTGTTATAATTAATCTTTGCCCTTTGCCTTCGGGCACTTTTGTAGTTGACTCAGCTGTGTCATCCGTCCAAGATCTTGAAACTGTGTGATTTGCGTTTAGCCACGTTTCGTCCAGAAAAACCACTTTGTCCCAGTTTGAGATCTCTTTAATTTTTCGGAGAAAATCAATTCTCTTGAGCGCAACATCTGTCCGCTCCATTAGTATTTTTCTTTTGTCACTTTTTTTGTAGCGGAACCCGATGCTTTTTAGTGTTTTGGCTAACGACGAGTGGCCACCTTTAAATAATTCAGCGTCTTCAAGAGATGTTTGTAGTTTTCTGAGTGTTGGTAACTCTCCACGCGTGTAGTACCCATAAATATGGTTCCGGATTGCTGCGGCATCAAAATCGTCAATTTTTGATATTGGACACGTCCTCTTCCTTTTTTTATTTGGCGTCGACAGTTTTTGCTCTTCGTTTTCCTCTGTCGTCGTTGTCGCAGATGATTGCTCACCATACTTTTCTCTGCTGACACGAATCACTGTAGCAATCCCGATTCCCAGAGCATCAGCAACTCTGTTGCACGCTTGTGTTAATGGCAACAACGGTCCGCCATTTTGACTCTCGCGTTCAAAGTATTCGCGCAAGCGAATCACAAACTCCCGGCTTTCACTATTTAAAACAGTTTTCTTTGTTCTTTTTGGCATACTGTATCCAAAAACAGAACAAACTTAACAAACAAATAACAGCAAAACTCAACAAATTAATAACAATAACGATAACCGAATGGAGACTGAATGAAAACACGTGGCGTATACAAGGCGTTGGCACTCGTACTGAACAAGATGGCAGAATGGCAGATGCAATGCAATCAAACAAGATGGCGGCATGGCGCGGTGAAGCCCACTCTACACACTCACGCGCAAAGCCCGCGAAACATGCATGAATGGATGAATGGGATTTCATTATTGTTTCACGCGCGAGTGTGGAGCGCCCATGAAGCGCCACTCGTTAAAAATTCAGTTTGCTATTTTTTATCGTTGTTTTAATAGTATCGTTGTTTTAATTTCATTTACCTTGTTGTTTGCAATCTATTTTATTTACAAAATATCATCAATATTCTATTATATGTTTCGAGTCAAGATCGATAACTTGTCTTACGATAAGTGTAGCACGTCACTATTTGCCAATAAAGTATTTAAATTGTCTCTATACATTTTACCGTCGAAAAATACGATACTTCATAGGCGTGTTTTGACACTGACAGCTGTCAGAGATCATCCTATGTTGGACTAGGTATAACTTACGGGATTTTGTTAAATATTAAAAAAAAAAAAAAAAAAACTTGCTATCTCCAAAACTCGACATTGGCAGAATCCTTAGGGTAGAGTGTGGCAAACGAAAGCGTGACCTGAAATTTCCTTTAAAGTCTTTACCAGGCCCTCGTCACTCCATACAAAAAATATTATGAACGTACTTTGTGCCAACATTGAAACAAAAAATATAATCCTGCTAAAACAAAAGGCATTAACTCCGCAGTGAATCACGTAGATGTATCATGATTTAAAATTAAGTCGGGTTATATGGGAAATCTTATGGTGGTAATGTTGGTATTACGTATTTTGCAAATGGCCGGTAATTTTGTTCGTTTGTTGTTTTTGTGTGGCATTATTTTATTTATTTTAACTTTAGCAATTGGTGTAGTGCGTGAAAAGTGATTAAACAAGAAATATGGGAGGAAAAGCATTGAGGAAATGTGAAATTTGTGGCATTAGAAGAGTCAGAAATTAATGTACGTCTGGCATATTCTTAGCCAGATACCTATCCACTGGAGCCAAACAGGTAAAATTAGCAAGTTTATCATAATAAATGTACGCAAATTTTGATATTTATTTAATGCGCTTGGATAAAACAACTGAATTATTTAGAACAATTTACGATTTTGACAAATTTAAATTAACGCCGGTTGTAGTGCGGTACCCATGTGGTAGGTACATTTTTTTTATCGATATTTTGGACGATTGATTTCTGCCAGATATTTGTACACGCTGTCTAAAATTGATCACAACTACTTAATTTTAAACGTCGAACACTACACAGCAAGAACAGAAATGATTTATGTTGTTTTATTTTGCTCAAAGCATTCAGTTTTGTTTTATATTTTTAAAAATACATTGTACCGCTTTGTTTTGTATTCTAGATGCCGCTTATGGGTTAAAGCGACAGGCAATGAAGATTTGCATGGTGGAGCTGTAATAGCCACCGTTATATGACGGAGAGAATGATTGCCTTAATTGTAAAAAAAATTATTCGAAGACAATGTCAAATATATAATTTTGATTTCATAAAGGCAGAAGAAATTAACGCGAACGCAAATAAAATTTTGCAAGCTCAAAGTACAGCAAAATAGTAAACAGGTTATACAAACGTTCCTTGACATTATTATTATTAGCAGTACCTATACCATATTTATTTGGGGCTGAGACAAAGTGTAAACAACTTTTCAGTACTCTTTAGACTATTTTCATTGTCGAAAAATGTTATATCGGTTTTTACACTAACAAATTAGTAAATAAGATTAAATTAGATTTAATACTTTATAAAAAAAATTACTTATATAACATTATCAGACAGTATCATTTTAAAAGTATTAAAAAGTTTCATTTTGTCTCAGCCTCTAATAAATATGGTATAGATAATATATTTTTTGACTTATTGTTTTGTTTGTTGCAGACTCCAAAGATCTGAAATTCGACCAGTGCAGTTTTGATAGCGACGTGACGCATTGGTGACATTAAGTTTTCTGCCCTTGATGCTAAATAAATGATTTGATTTAAAAAAATGCCTTTTTCGTTATCAAAGTAAGCGATAATCCATTCACACCATGTCATACTCGAAATAATTGAGTTGATCTACTGTGTTGAGATTTATCGCCTACTTTAATTTCCAAAGCATGAAAATGAGGTAAGAGGAGAGACGTCTCGAATTTTTTTTATCGATATCGATATGTGATAAGTAGTCAATCACTAATGTTTTGCAATTTCATTCTCATGTTGGTATTATACTATTTTTTGTTAGGTTGGTACAAACTACGTTCATAATTTTGAAAACGTGTTGTTAGCAAGTGCCGACTCTTATAACGTAATGATTACATACTCTTTGGTCTTTACATGGCACCACTAAATGACTGTCAGTGTTGTCGGACAACTGTTACCATTGTAACTTTATAATTTTGATACTTGTTGGCTGATTATTTATATTTATTGCGTAGATAAATGGATTTTGCGCGTTTCAATTTTGCGAACACTATAAGAAGACTACCTAGTTGCCGATAAATGGTTTGAATGCAAATAGAAGGCAATATCATACTATTGTTCAACGTGGTTCAATATGATGAATATAAATTTTATTTACCTAATGGTCTAGAATGTAAATAACACAATTTAGACAAATTTTATTTTTTTGACGTTATTTTTTGTAATTTTGTTTAAGATGTATTGGTATGGACTTGCGCATGCCTATAAATGGCGAATCCTAGCTGCACCGTAATCTAATATAGTATTCAGTAATATTATCTAGGATTGCCATTGGTGTGCAGTTTCATGTAAATAAATTAATAAATGATAAGTTTTTTTACCTGTCCCTAGCAAAAATCTGTCTCGGAGAGCATAAAAAAATTAATATGCCTAAGCAGCAACAAAGGATTCTGTATTCTTGGAGACGCAGCATAAAATATAAATACTTACCTTCTAAACAAGTATCAAATCTTTTTTCCCTAGTATAGCTAATGATACCATATGAATATTTTTTTAATTTCCCGTCGATTTCTCAGGTTACGCTTTCGTTTGCCAAACTCTAGCCATAATTAAGAATAGAATAGAATTTCTTAGATTTTTCAAGGAACCTAATCCTAGTAGTATACCTATTGGCTTTTCCGCGCACACACTAGATGGCGTTACAGTAAATTTTAGTAGCCCTCTTTTTTCTATGTAATCAACATTTTTCCTAGTAGTATTGTTCTGTGGAGTTGACGTTTGTTTCCTTACTGACCAGTGACATCACTGATTCCTTGCGACGCCCGCCATATTGCCCAAGATAGCGTTTTGGCGGCTTATTTTAAAAGTGAATTTTTATTTGCTTTTTTAGAAGAAATACATGAAAAAAATTATAATTGTTACTTTCTGAGCACTCAATGAACACCAACAAAAAACATGAGATGGTTTTCAGAAACCTGTCAAATAGCCTTAAATTAACGCAATGGTCAGCAAATTTGTATTTTCTGCCAACACTTGTGGCTGCGCAAAAGGCTTTTATTTCTGACAGAAAATATTTTATTGCTAGACTAATTATTTTTCCCAAATATAATAAGTACCTTATATCTCTCTCAGATAGAGAGTAACGCATGCCCACCTCGATTTTAAGCACTGATGTACAACACCTCAACAGGTGTTCTCACGATATTTACCTTCATAATTGCTAAGTGCGTGACCAAAAACTCTGCAAAGTAAAAAAAAACCTCTAACAGAATCCGAAACGCCAAGCTTTAAATGAACGCATCATATTTACAACGTTAATAACAACAATGCACAAAACTGGTTTTAATGGAGCCATAATTTTCATTCGCATCCTCCCTTGATAATTTTTCTTCCTTATTTAAGGCGAAAATTGCGTCAGAATTGTTGCAAGCGTAACCACCTTCCACATGATGGCGGTAAAAATGTGTACCTTTTACCGGATAACCCCCTTTAGCTAGGGTTACCACGCTATTGTGCCATATTTGCGGAAATAAGGCTGAAAATTCATTATTCATGTTGATCTGGCGGAGAGCCAGTAAATAACGCTTCTGAAGAAGAAAAAATGCAATTAAAATTCAATATGTGGCGGAAACGTGTATAAAAACTTGCCTTTGGCAAGAGCCAATAAAGTTTCAATGAAATTTTAACCTATGTCTTAGTACTATGTAGGTATGTATGTATTTAATAAGTATGTGTTTTTAAAATAACACTATATATTTAGGACCCATTTAAAAGTTTTTTAAAAATAATGGCTCTAACATAAATAAAAAATGTTACACTGCAGTAAAATCTAAAGGAAATAAACCACCATAAATAATTGTCATCGATATAAATTAAAATTTTTAGCTTAAAATCTGATTTAGGCTAAGGCTAATAATGCTTGAATCTAATCCCGAAAAGTAGGCAATTTTAAAAACAACTTGTTACAAAATAAAATAAAAATATATAGAGCGAACCATTTATTTTAAAGATAATAAATCCATTTTGACAGCCCTATTCACCGCTATTCGACGCAGGCAAATGAGCCTTGAAGTCGTTCCGCCGAGATAAAAAACCTGAGTGGTGTAAGGGCGGCAAAGAAATGCGCCCATAAACTTGATTGAATATGCCCTGGGAACGACGCTATGTCCACACCGACGCTATGGGTGTCCATATTACATCGCTTATGCCTCGTAAACCGGGTAAGTGCAGATTTGATGCGGTAGAGCGGCCGCTTGCGATAGTTTGGGGTCTTCACAGCGTTTGGCGTGGTGAGATTGTGTTAGCTTAAGTTGTAAGGGATAAGTAGGAGCTAATGGAAGAGCGAGGGTAGCGTGAAATCGAACGTCCAATCTCTCAGCTAAAACATCACAAATCGCCTAAATGAAAATACGATCAGGCGAGAAAATTTAATAAAACATCGCGCAGCAGCGGAGCGTTATGTTTTTTTTACAAATTTCATCCCGAGCGGCTCGGGCCGCGGTTATCCGCCGACCGGCGGGCGGCTGCCGAGGGGGCTATAAATCAGACCCAAGATTCATGCGCCTTTATTGTGTCGGTGCGATGCGATGACGGGCGATTTTTCTTATTAAACCCCCCTCTATAGTCCTAGTTTCCAACGTCTAATTAATATAGATCGGGTGTCCAGCGTCCGACGGAAAACCTAAGCGAGACTTTTGGCTAATGCTCGTCATTCTTTACGCGACGTCCAAAAGACTTTCCCCGAGACGCTGTTGACTGTTAATTGCATCCACTTCATTTTGAACACGGGCGTTTTTCTTACGGAAAGTGTCCATTGAAGAAACTGATTTATGAACGGTGTTTATACTGTGTGTCATGAAATATCGCTTCCTCCAATTCATCTGAATTCTAAACGTAGGCCATTAGCGAGCAGCTCGCGTCTTAAGGCTATGGGACAGGCCCGAAGGAGGGTCCGAGGCATAAATCACCAATAACATTCATATCGTGTTATTACGTCACTGTAGCCACGAAAGACGTTCCTCTTTGTAACGTTTTCCCTCAATTTCCTTTTATGAAATAGCTGTATTACTGCGGGTATAACTTTCGTATTATGTTCAACGTTTCTTTCTGAATAAGATTTGAGGACACGTCAGAGACAACAAAGCCCGGTGTGCCTCGCGACTGGAAGTGGCATAAAAGGAAATAATTAAAAAGGTTAGTCTCGGGCGAGGCAGTAGGAGTCTGCCAAAGGCGCGCACGACAAAATAAAGGAGAGTTAGCGGAAGAAGCGGATCTTGTTTAAATGTAAAATTTTCCAGCCTCTACTTCTTTACTAAGAACAGCCGGGCGCAGCGAACTCCAGATGAACAAAAGCTGTGCCGGCGAATACTAATGAAAATTTATCTCGTGCCCCGATAATCGCGCTTCGAAAGTACGAAACTTAGTTCGCAAAGTCATAAAAGAAACGTCCTTACAACGTCTTCGGCGATCCTCTTAGATTAGGAGAAAAAAGCAACGATCAAAAGGATTTCCGGCTGAGATTATCCTAAATGCAATTTATTCATTGCATAATAATCTCGAAAGGGCCACAAAGAAATGTTTGAGCTCGTACTGAATAAACAGAATTCGGCGGGGCAGGGAAAGTGCGCCCCTCGATCTCACTGCTCCCTCGGTACCTGCCTTCCACAAAACAAATACCCCAGAGGTACCTAAGTACCTACAGTTAAGGGCGCTGATACACGGGCGGCACGTGTGCCAACTGCAGCCATCGACGCCAGCCGTCGACGTGTACCGACGTCAGTCGGCAGTCGCCGACATGTCAGAGTCAAATATCGGCGTCAGTGCGTCGACGGCTGCCGTCGACACACATCGACTGCTGCCGTCGACGGCTGCAGCTGGCACACAAGCATCCTTAATCGAGATAATATTTATGTAGTTCTACAATTTTTAGCCTAAACGGTCGGCCTAAGGGCCCTCGCCCACGGCGACTTTTTGTAGCGATACAGTAGCGATGCGGTCGCAAGCTGTGTGCCCTCGCCCACCGTAAACACGATTCAGTCGCGATGCAAACACGATACCGTCGCACTTCTGTCGTGATGCAAATGCGATTCAGTAACGGAACCAAAATGCCTGCGATCGCTACAGTTGCAAGATGGACTCCGTTGGACCGATGGACAACAGCACTCTCGATCTCTCTGTGTTGCACTACTCATGCGCCACCCTTCCTCCGCTCTCCTCCCGATGTCTTCCGATACGCTCGCGCGTTTGCATCGATACAGTCGCGATGCTGTAGCGCGTTAGTAGCGCGTTGGCATCGCTTCTGCAGCGCGTTGCAAATGCGACAAAAGCGCGTTCGTAGCGATGCAGTTGCGCGTTTACGAAACGCGTGACAGCATCACTACAAAAAGTCGCCGTGGGCGAGGGGCTTAGGGCTGCTGTTACGTCGAGCATGCTGTCTAGCTCCCACATTAAAAGATTTTTAACTACGGTGTACTACCTTCAATGCATTTTCGTCTTGATATTTTGTTTTTAATAAAGGAAAGTTGTTTCCAAACTTTATCATTTTGCAATCAAATTATCTCAATCGAAAACTAGGAACAGGATAACAAAAATATCACATTTATTAAATAGTACTTCTTATTAAATGTGATATTTATTACAATTACAAAATAAAAATATTTAACTGTTTATTTCGAAAAAAAAAGAAATACAAATTATTGTAGCTCTGGAAACTGAATCTTCCATAATATAAGATTATAATAAATAATATAGTGCTTCGAGTTGAGATAGATACACTCACACCACCCCTTTTGTCTCCAATATCCAAGGACAGAAGAGTGGTGAGCAGTGGACGAAGTGGCAAAATAACACGAATTTCGGGGCCTAGAAGTGAGGGGGTTTATACCCCGTTTCCTCTTCCAAAACGGGACCGATTATAATTTTTTGTGCTAGGTATTTTTACAATTACCTAGGTTTACTTTTTCTTCTTAGCGTGGCGATGGCAAAACAATTTTTTTAAGTGTTATTAAACATTTGCGACCCAGAACTTCGCGGCGCTGACTGCGTTATCAGTTGCAAAGACTAGGTTTACTTATCAAAATAGTAAGTTTCGTTTGTGGCAATAAACGATTCGTTACTTTTCTTTAACATATTGACAATAGGTCCAGTTTATAAATAGTTTTGAATTTACCAAACAACAAAACTATCGGGTAATATTAGTCAACATTGACCCTACATTTTTGTTCTGGGTCAGAGTGACTGTTAAAAAAACTATTCGCGTCTTTGGATGGGATAACTCAAAATTTGAGACCCTTCTTTTAATTAGTCATCCGTCTCTGGGCAAACTGTGCCTCGACCTTCTGTCTGTCGTTTTCATCTCTGTTTTTTCACAGAATTCGTAATTGTAGTGACCGAGAGAAATTGTGCTAGCTTGGGAACGCCTTTGAGACTTGAAAATAGGCTTTTGTGGGGCTGGGCTTTTCCAAGAGCTTATTTTCCTAAGTAGTAGAAGTTTTATAAGTACCTACAAACTGCTAAAAAACCGCACGGAAGAGGGCTTTGCTATAGCAAATAAAAGTTTCCCTCTACTACGAATACCTACGGCGACTCTGTCTAATTTACCTAGAGTTAACAGGTAATTTTAAGTAGGTACCTTGTTGTACTATGTAAATCTTTACAGGCTTTCGTAACTACGACTTTTCATTCATAAATCAGCAATCCCATAATGAATCCATTACGGAGAAGTGAAAAATATTTTCACACAAAAAGAAAATAACGCTCAGCGCACACGAACGCGATACCTACACTCAATTTAAAATGGCGGCACGCGGTCTGCCAAGATGGCGGGACCCCGGAGCGGGAAAATGCGCGCCATTATTCGCAGACTGTTTCACTCTTATATCCCAGTTGCCATCGACCTTCTCCACATTTACGCTACATACCTAGACAACAGTTTTCGTTCACACCTATGGGATTAAATTCCTTAAGGAAAAGGCATTTTAATAAGTTTGTGTTAAATTAAATATCGATGATATAACAGCACTCTGTCAATGAGCGCTAACGTACTTTTTGTGTAGCTTCGTTTAAAGGTAACACCGAGGAGGTAACACGAATCCATTAATAAGCCTCTTACCCTATCCGTCTCAGTCAACATCAGTGTCGGCGAGATGCGGAGCAGGGGCGGCGGGGGCGCGCGGGCGCGGGCGGGAGCTCGTTGCTATGGCGACGCACGGGGGCGCAGACCCGAATTTTATCGATTCGGGTAGAGACAGCAGCCGGGTGAGCTCTCCGCTTCACTAACACGATTCAACGCCTGTGTTTGCAGATCTCAGTGGTTTAGAGGGGCTTTGACATTCGGAAACAAGAACGGTCGTCGCTTAAATATTATACCGACTGCTTCCTCCGCAAATTGCTTCTGTACACGCGACCCGGCGAGAGCACCACTCGTCCCAAGCCGTAATTCTTACGAAGTGCTTTACATTAGCTAGAATATATAACGTGGCTCGTCTACTGTAAATAAGTAAGTACACCATCATGTCTGCGTGTACGCAACATTCCCAAGTGACGTTCCATCTGCTAATACGAAAAAAATCATAAAACGCACGACGAAACAAAAACGGGAGCAGTAGTCACCTCGAGCGAGCAAACAATGGGCCCGGAGCGATTTTTGAGCAGGGGACGAAAGGGAAAGTGGGGTTACAAGGGCCCTCGCGATATGAACTATCGCACCCTTCGCCTTCGCACACCACCCCTATCAATTGTTACCAGTTGCGCATATTTTTACCAGCGAGCGTACTGTTGCGAAAGCGTGAGCATGCATATTGCTTCCAACGAATGCAATGTTACGAGAAAAATGTGAACGTATTGAGGGCGAGCTCATAACGTTCGGCTGCTCTCAAAGATTCAACTACTTTACTATTCTTAATACTCTGTACATACATACATAAACTCACGCCTGTATCCCAGAGAGGTAGGCGTAGACCAGGGACGTCTCACGTCTTTTTTTCAAGACTGCGGCGAACCCCAAAAGTAGGGTAATACTTTTGGCTTGTATGTATGTAATTATGTATATCCGATTCTATGTTTCCTACCTCATGGTAACCAATGGTCAGATTTTGACAGATAAGATCTCAATCGATTCGTCGTATTTGCGCGAGTGTGAAAGGCTATATTCCTCCCAAATCGGCATAGTAAATCCAACTAAAATCATCACAAAAATATAAAAAACTGAAATGAAAAATAACCAACAACCCCACTGCTGAATTAACTACAGACGGGACCCAATTCGGGTCGGGTTGTTGGTTATTTTTTATTTCAGTTATTTTTAACTTTCCAAATATACCTAATAGAGCTCAAGTAGACGGCATTGGTGAAGCTACCCCGTATGAATTAATTATTTAGCGGACTAAAAACCGTAACGCAGAACGCTTTTAGGTTTTCGCAAAGCCAAATGAATCATTAATGGCCAACGGAGACAACAGAACAGTTTGCTTGACGCGTTCAAAAGACGCGCGTAATCAAATATCCCCCCGAAGGCAGCACAATCAGACGCAGGCTGAAGCGGGATCTGTTGTTTCAGCGAAATTCGCAAAAAGTATCGCCGATTCCGATTAACACAGTATCCTTGAAGACGTCGCGCGCAAAAAGGGACATAAAGGGACAAAGGGCCCTGAAACATTTCTCATTGAGGCGACAGGGGGCGCAGGAGGCGAGATGTGACCCGCCCCCACCCCGCGTTACGTGCCACAACGGTGTCCATTATTTATGCCTTCGAGCGGACCACGAAAAATAAATGAGCACGAGTTGCAGGAGGAAATGGAAAAATAACTTACGTCGCGCGCCGCCCCCGAATATTGTTAGATCGAAAAAATACTTAGGTATTTTTATTAAGAGCGACAGTTTGTCACTTTCTTTTTACGTTATTGTTTTTGTTCGGAGTCGTTTTAATCTATATTCGCTGGGGCTGCGAATTGACAGTCGACGAGTTTCTTTGCTAATGTTGCTTAGTAAACAAAAATATATTTACTTGTCCCCCTCCGTTTTCATTTTTTGGGCGAATTATCGTCACCCTGTGTGACATCGAAGGAGAGGACACGCCCGTACGATACTTACATCATGATATTGTATTATACAAACAATATAAAGCGGAAAAGAGTTTGTTTGTTGACCATTGAATACAAGTATTCCTACAGAAAGTCTGAAATTTACAGGAAACGCTGTACCCTGAAATAAGATTCACATTTTCAATACCTATTCAGAATTTCTCTGGTAGAGAAAATAATCCCTTCCCAGGGAATATTTATATCCTCGGCTTTGGGGAAAATCGTGTGGGGACTGAACTGAACTGAGAAGTAGGTAGGTTTTGGGCAGGTATTGTTATGTTTGATTGAAATAATCACCTGCATATTACAGAAATATACCTTCAAATATAATAGGGGTTAAAGTATGAAATTGCCGTTTTATTGCAATAGGTTCTTTGAATTGACATAGAATCTTCATGGTTTGAGGTTTTCGAATGAAACTTTTATCAAATGGTTTCTATGATGTTCTTTTTTTAAAAAATGTGAAACATTTGAATATCGACTTTCAATTGTTTTTGTTATTCAATTTAGACAAGAAAGATGGATACTGCGAAAATTCAGTCAAATCATGAGGCATCCATTTTTCGTAGGTATTTTTTTATTTTATTGATTTGACGCAAGTGAGTCAATATTGTGGGTAAGGTAACGTTAAACCATGCCGCTAATTCCTGGGTAGTTTGACTAGGGTCGGCTTCCACTATCTCTCTTAATTCATCGTTATTCACCTGTGTGGGCGGTCTTCCTCGTGGCTCGTTCTTTAAGTCGAAATTTCCATCACGAAAGCGTTTAAACCAAAATCGCACGGTGCGTTCATTAGTAGACCCCTCTCCAAACGCAGCATTGATATTGCGGGCTGTTTCTTCCGCGTTAGTTCCGCGTCGGAACTCGTATTCAAAAATCACTCGAATTTTCGCAGTATCCATCTTTCTTGTCTAAATTGAATAACAAAAACAATTGAAAGTCGATATTCAAATGTTTCACATTTTTTAAAAAAAGAACATCATAGAAACCATTTGAAAAAAGTTTCATTCGAAAACCTCAAACCATGAAGATTCTATGTCAATTCAAAGAACCTATTGCAATAAAACGGCAATTTCATACTTTAACCCCTAATATTTTTTGTGCAAAAATAACTGTATAATACTCTCCAATATTATTTTAAGTCTAAAATTAATTATATTCCATGGGTTTAAAAAAATTCTCTAAATCCCTAGATCAGCTTCACGTTCTTAACTTCCCTCCCCGCATTAGAAATGAAACTTTAAATGAATTCAACTGACCTTCATCTTCGGTGCACAGCCACAGGCTTGATTTATTTACTTGCTTGATTGATGTTTGTAACACTACAGAGTCACGGCGCCGTTTGCAATTTTACTTCTTGTCTGTAATATATTTTTTGTCATCTTGGCTCATCATTGTGAGGAAACCCGCGGCTTGGTTGGCTCCGCACGTATTACCTTGTCATTCCTGTGGGCTAGGCCGACTAAGTTGTCAGGATGGTATAGGTGCTGGGCAAGCCTACTCCATCTAAAACAATGTCCCAGTGGTCCCTTCACCCATCTATTGTGAGTGAAGGTGCCACGCGATGCTTCACAAATCATTTCATTACGTAGATGCAAAGGCCAAAGTTTATTCTTTCTTGGCTCATGCTGAAAATCAGAGCCAACCGGTAATGCATGCTTCTCCGGCCGGCATATAGCTGAGCATGAGACCATTTGTCAAAACATTATGTGCTTAATTTAATTGATTATAGTGCATGTACAAAACGTTTGAAAAAAAACCTTTTCAACTATGTTATCTGTCTTTTTTATGTAGGTACACTGTATGGACAATAAATGTTTTTCACTTTCACAGGCGTGAGTTTCTATTCATATGCCCGCTACTTCGTGTGCGTGGAATTCGGATAAAGGTAAGCTGATATTTTTATCCAGACTACCTAACAAGGCAGGCGTACTATTAGTATTAAATCGCATAACCTTACACATAAAGCCATTGCCTGCGCTTGCGCCGAAACTTTTTTTTACGATGTTTTCCTTTACCGTTAGCGAGTGGTATTGCTTCCACAAATTCACAAATGTACATACCTTATTTACTTGGATCGACAGTTCTACGACATCCACGGAAGGAAATGGAGTGACGCTATTCTTAATCCGGCGCCACACGGAAGCTTATAAATACTTATAAACAAAGAAAATTGTTGCCAAGAGCTTGCCGATAAACTGTGTAAGCAGTTTGGCAAATTTGTGTTTTTCTTTGTGTAGCATTTATACGCCCCACTGCAGGGCACAGGCCTTCTCTTTGAGAGAGAGTGTATTGGTTTAATTACCACGCGTGCCACCAAGGATTGGCAATTTCAAACGCTGAAGTATGTAAACAGCTCGGACACCCAGGTTTCTTCACGATGTTTTCCTTCACCGAAAGCTTCCTTAATTTTGCAAAATAGATTTTATTATTCGCTTGCAGCCAGTCATCCCGAGCTCTAAAGGAAACCAGGAATCAAAATAGGCCGAGAGGTACTTTTACCCCCATTCATTATACCTTAAAAACGTTGCCCCTCGCACTCCGCCGATATCGCTAGAGCTTGAAATCGCTAATCCGCAGTGGGCACGCGTGGTGATTAAGCACATACTCTCTCTCTGAGAGAAGGCCTGTGCCCTACAGTGGGACGTATATAGGCTGCTTATGAAGGAAGCTTTCGTACCTATTCAAGTGTAGGCCGTGTAATTTCGGCGAAAAATATAGGCTTATTCCAGGTGGGCCAGTAATAGAATTAAATGTTTCTTGTTAAAACAATATCAAGCGTCCCTTCAGCGACTAATGAATGTTGATGAAGCGGAAGGGTTGTCAGAATGGTGGCGAGCGGCAAGCCCTCAACCCGTTTGGGATACAAACTTGAGCTCATGTATGCAAAAAAAAACACTTACTTACATGCTGACAGATTGCTACTTTTATGATGACGTCACTATTAAAACGGTAAGTATCCTGTCGTCTTTCTTTTTTCGACTCACCGAGATCTAACAGAGACTTTTGACTTTGTTTTGTTCAATTGTATTTTTGAAATACTTTCCACAATATCTTAAGAATTTAAGAACATTTGATGAATTTGTATTCGGGTTGATTTCACGAAAAATTTTCCGTGGATTTATTTATGTTAACTTCAAGGAATCACACATGTTATTTACTGCATCTTTAGAAAGCATCAAGGTCCGCTTAAATAAAACACGATGATAAAATCCTGTAACTTATATATTTTTTGTGAATTGTCAATTACGATTATTGTCCGGTGGGTAGGTACCGTGATTGGCTGGGTACTAGCTTATCTAGCCACTGTTCGTGAGCATTCTTTTCACTATCAAAAGCATCTTAAAATCTATAATTTAATTTCAGAAATAACTTCTCATTCATTTTACTTCACAAACATAATAAAAAAAAGTTTATTATGATACAGAGTGTCACGCAAAGCTGCACAGTGTACAATATTCTCCACTACAGGAAGTGGAGTTTCTCTCAGAAAAAGAGCGGGGATTAGTGATTTCAAGCAGTGAACTATGTAAACATGTCTAACACACATTTTTTTTATTTTCTTCAACTTCAAAATATTGTCATTGGTCTAGGCCGGGAATCGAAGAGGAACCTCATGAATATGAGGTATGACAAGTCTACTCTTTGCAAGAGATTGAACCACTTTCTGTGATCAGATAATTTAAAAACAAATAGTGCACTCTCATCTCGACACCCTGTATACTAAGTGTAAGTTCATTGGGAAATTATTCCTACGGATTTTTGTACATAATCACAATCATTAATAATAAAAACAATGGCTCTCATATTTGAGACATATGGTGTCCCAGCAATAGGGCAAATCATCAAATCAATCAATGAAATAAACCCACCCTTGTTCCCAGTTTCTTAAAACTTTTCTAGTACAAGATGAGACGCGCTCCGCTCTATTTGACTGCTACAAAATTATAGAGAGTAAAAACACAATAGCGCTTCAACACTAACTAGGCTAGACGAGCCCTAAAACGCCCGATAAAACTATTAAAAAAAAACGCGTGAAACCACATGTCAGCCGCGCAACTCCGGCGCGACCATCTTCAAAAACTTCCCAATACTGCCGAGTTCGGGCTCAATCACCGTATCGAACCACATCTTGTTATCCGTGTCTTTATAGTCCACGCCTCCCACTTGCGTGTACGTGTACGGGGCAAGCGCGATATGCGACCTTAGACTCAAAGCGCCATCTATGTTAGGCACAGATTTGCTCAGCTTTTCGACGAGCCGCGGGGGCAGTTTGCTGAAGATCGCCCCGCTCTGCCGTTCGCTGAGGATCTGCTCGCTCCACAGACAACTGATCATGTCGACGGTGTAAGCCTGCAGAGTCCACAGCTGATCCTCGAGCTTGCGACTGCTACCGGTCGAAGACTTCTTCATTTTGCTGACTATTGACTTGTACCTGAAAAAAAAATTATGCAAATTAGAATGTTACAATCCTCTTGAAGCGAATGGCGCATATTGGGTGGCTACAGGCACCTACAGGTTGAAGAAGAGAAGAGTAGAGAATCCTCGTGAAACATACCATGTACACTGTACAGCCTATATTGTATTGCTAATTCACCCGTACAACACCGTGTATACATACAGAGATAAGAGATTAAACGTACGTATATGTAGATATTAAACGTACGAATACGCATACGTAGCGCCACCTTGCTTTGCGCGAAATAGGGATTTTTGCATTATGGTGCAATGACAATTTTATTTCATTGCCGCTTTAAATCTATGCGCGCATTTGTTTCAACCTTTATTGAAGCTAATGGAATAAAAAACCATACCATCGTGAATCTGCCATTGTATTACAGTGGACCAACAGAATCGAGGCCTGTGTCTCGTGTCTTGCGTAGTAGGAAGGGTCCGAAAAGATCAGAAAAGAACAGCCCCTACTTAGCTGGTCATGTATTAACAGCAACATTGGAGCGGCCATCTTGAACAAGATGACAATATTGCGGGACCGGCAGCGTATCGTTAGTTTTAATAGTGAGAGTTAATCTAGACTAGAGTATATAGAATATAGACTAGGTAGAAAATGCTTATAGCATTAAGTCTGCCACATTGCCATTGTATTTTTTACTTATGTGCAATAAACGTATTAATAATAATAATATATCCTATATGTACTTACAGAAGCATAGTACAAGCCATCTTGCCCAGAAGCGCCGCGCTGGTAACCAGAAAGCGGCAGCAAGAGTACGAGCCAGCAGCGGGAGCGACAGCGCGAGCGCGGGCGGGGGCGGCAGCGCTCGATACACCGACCATCTCGCATAGTGAGAGTTAACCTATCAGTGTGCAGCCTGAGTGTACTTACAGAAGAATAGTACAAGCCATCTTGTCCAGCAGCGCCGCGCTGGTAGCCAGCAGCGGGAGCGACAGCGCGAGCGCGGGCGGGGGCGGCAGCGCGAGGCCGTGCCGCTTCTGCGTGCGCGCCATTCGCTCCGTCGACCACAGCGACCAGTAGAGCGGGCGCATGTCGTCTGTGGACGTACGAGGTGTTCACACGAAACCGAATACGAACAAGGTTCAATGGGGGCATGCCCCAGAATTTTAGAGTTGTTTAGATAGTTACAATAGTAATTACCCGGGTTAACTTGCAGAGCCTTGTTGCTGATCTCGCCTATGAAGAGCGCGAGGCTGGAGAGCAGCGGGCCGTAGTTCTTTGACGGCGCCATGCTCATGAAGTGGTGCGTCTGTCGCACGCTGGCGTAGGCCTGCCGGAGGGTCACTTGGTTAGAGCTTGTCGTAAACATTATATAGACCTTTTACATCTGAATAATAAATAAACAGAAATTTATTTAAAAATATATATATTTTTAACGTTCAATATTTTTTTGTATCTTGCCACATATAAGTTGTATATATTCTTGTAAGCCATTTATAAGACGCTTTATTTTAAAACCCTACTCGATCATTTGAAAAATTGTAGACATGACGCGAAAAATCAGCTTATTTAATTTTTACAATTTTGATATGCACGGTGTCAATCTCAAAATTATGACGAATCTAACGACACCTAAATTAAGCCCTTAAGGCTACAGAGACTCGAAAAATAAAACCCTCCTTCTGGCACAGCCGAGTAAAAAGGAAGCATAACAGCTCGAATCTAACATTGGTAAAAATAACATATTTATACTTGAACTAGGTTAAAAAAAGAATCTGTATCTTAAACGGTTAAAATTGAAAATAAAAGATCTATATGTATGAATTATTGAATATGTATTAAGTATTGTAAACAGGTGGGGGGTCCCTCAAATAAATTAATTGCGAGACGCCACCACCCACGCAAATAAAATATATGAACATATAAAATTAACCTGAAGGGTTGTAAATTTTCTGAAAATTAATTGGCCAAAGAAAATAGTCGTGATCGTCTAGTTAAGTAATAAAGACCCATACGTTGTGTTGAGAAATGATAAAGACGCAAAATTTAACAACGATAAAGAAAGTAAATAATAATCCGCGATTAAATTAACCGTACTCATAATCAGTTTAAATAAAGAAAACATGCAACTTAGCTTCGGTCAGTAATCGTAAATGCCCCAAGAAGACAAGCATCGAGACTCGATTAGCCTCAATGTCCGCGACTAGTGAGAGAGTGAGCGCTGCAATCCTTCTGTTCACTACAACTATGCATGTCGGTGCATTACACGATGCTTCTCTAGGAAGACTTTTGACACACGCGCCTAATCAGTTTCACTCGCGAATAGTGTAACACAAAAATAATAACTCGTACAGTACAATAATACATAATAATATGATAAAATACAAAGTATAAATAATATGACATTATTAAAATATAGGAATGAAAGGGATAACTAATATAGTTCGTAGTCAGCAGATCTCCTTCCTGTGAATAAATAGAATTGGGAGGGATTCTAGACCTTCAGGAGAAAATCTAGAAGAAAGAATCTACAAATTGATGATGGGCTCCCTTCCAACACATACCCATCTCCCATGAACTTATAAGAAGTCCGGTCCAACAGAATCCATCGGGCACAACGATTCCTCCTACCTCTTTCACGCAGCCATAATTGCAACATACACAAAATCTCTCTCTCGTCTAACGAACCATCACACTTACAGTCTTCTTCTTTCGCTCCTCTTATCCTATTCTAAATTAAAATACATTTCCCTATATTCCCTCTAATCTATCCCCGTTAAATCTTCTCACAAGACATTTCCCAGCTTCCGAGTATGAGATAACAAGCTCTCCAACGTGCACACGCGCTGGGACAGGGCACGCCGCTGACTCTTACTCTTCTGCCAGTCATGATCCTGAGAGACTAAATGATTCTACTATTGTAGATATACTTCCCAAGCTTCAGAATATGAGATAACAAGCTCTCCAATGTGCACAGGCGCTGGGACAAGGCACACCGCTGACTCTTATTCGTCCACCAAAGAGTACATCTACAACATACCTTCTTGGCACAACTCTCGCAAATGCACTGTCAAACTTCCGAGTATGAGATAACAAGCTCTCCAACGTGCACACGCGCTGGGACAGGGCACGCCGCCGACTCTTACTCTTCTGTACGACAGTACTCTCGCGAAACCCGTGGTCCTAATTGAACCCCGAAGCTTGCATCGCCTTTTCACACCAAAGAATTGAAACGACGCTAGCTATGACAAAGAAACATAAGTTAGAAATATAAATATGTGAAGCGATGTGTTGCCCGATGCTCTGCTCCGAAACTGTAGTCCTTGATAAAGAAAAGTAATAAAAGGTCGTCTTAGTCACTCCTTCAATCCGTCGTCTCGTTCTGATGTGGTTTGTTAGTAAATAACTCCTTCTGGCATCGGAATCCTGTCCTGTAGCTACTCATGTCATGATATCCTGCTCTAAGCCCTAAGTAATTAGAGACAATCTCCAACGCAGAACCCATAGTGGGAAACTCCAACGCTCCTTCTGCTCTCGCTAGTTAGTGTGAAATCTATAAATAGAATTCTGGAATAACTGGAATCTGGAAGAACTTTAATTAGCGGGATGACAATATACACATACTTAAAATATATGAGTATACATAGATAATAATTAAATATCACGTGAAGGCAACGCAAAAATTTATAATTTGATGTTAGAAAAAAGGCCCCTTGACGGAAAATCTCTTTGTTTCACGGAAAACGGATCGATGCACTTTTCCCTTCTCTACTTTGCGAAGTCTCTGCTGGCTTGCTTATTATTACACTCGCGAAGTCTTCACTGAGGACTTGTCCTAAGGAACACAGTAAACGCGGGAAGTCTAGACTGCTAGGTCTAGTCAGAGGTATGCGCGCGCGGACGAATGTTCAGGTGAACTACCTCTCTCTTTGAATGCCGTGACTGAACTCCCGATGATTTCTTCCTGATTTACCAGCTCTCCTCGGTTCAATCCTCGACTCCTCATCATTCCACAAAACCATTCATCATCCATTTTATGACTTGCCCGAAATCTTGGTCCCACGTACTTGAAATCAGAACCCGTACAAAATTTCGTCGAACACTTCGAAGCTAGTTTAGATTAGAGAATATTGTTTACATTACGCGGTGTATTCCCGTTTGCCCCACTGCATCTAAGGATTGTATGACAAATAATGGAAATTCTAGAATATTGTAGATTCGTGACTGAAAATATAACTTCATGCATTGGAAAAATATGATGGCATCATTACATGTCGTTTCCTTCGAAAATCTTACGGGTTTGTTTGCAAAAATGTTTGTTGTTCTGTCTAGATTAAATTTTTATACTAACTGTGTAATACATTATGACAGTCGTAATCCTCGAAATTACCTAACAAATGCATTATTTCCATACAAAGACGAGTTCCAAACCTGAGGGATAGATGAGGACAAATCCATGATTTCTTGAAAGTAAAGTCCCCGTAAGGCGGCGTAATCCTAACCCTTTTGTCCCTAGCCGACAAATAATTAAATTTAATAAACATTCATACAATATTTACTTTAAATTCATACAGAGACCCTCTGTTCTCATTTATTTCTTAGAACAAAGTCCGAATGACGTATCAGAGGCCGCATGAAAATGTTAACTTTAGCTTTAATAATCACGCCCTATTATCATATGAATAAGGTCGACGTTGCTCTAGAAAATACAATAATTTTGTCACAGAAAAATGGCATTATGCTGTTTAGTTTCGACTGACAGTTATGATTTCGACGAATCTTGCTTGTAAATGTGTGTGTAAGAGTTACACGGTTGGCATGACTTAAACGATCTTCGAGTGTATCAATGTAACTTTAAGATACATTATTCTATACCTGCAGAAGTTTGTGTTCCCCCCAATGGGTGGAGCATACCTTACGTCTATCCCTTCCTATAGTAGAAAACTTCTTTAAGATCACAATAGATGGCGATACTCGTATCGATTTTTAGAAATAGGTTGCTGAAAACTGTAAGGGTGAAAGGGTTGACCATTTCAGCCGTTACAGAACGCCCCTAAATTATTTCATAATTTTTGTCGGAAAATAATTCGTAGATAACATCGTAGATTACTCGTAGAAAATTTGTAGAAATAAAATAATGAAATAATTTGTAATAGGAATTAAATTTCACAAACCCTTGTTGTATTAAACATCTTTAAGTTATTGTTACCAAAAATCATTTGAGTCAGACATCCTTTATGTTGTTTACCCGAAATAATTTAAATCATCGGTTTTGTTAAAGTGTTTCATAAAGTAGTATATGACTTAAGCATTCGTAGAAATAATGAAATGTTAATGAACTACTGGAAAACTTGGCTCTACTGTTCACAAATCCACTAATCTTCTTTCATAGTAAATACCGCAAATTCATTTAAAAATCAGTCAAAATCAAAATCGAAATCAAAATCAAAATCATTTAAAACTAACATGCTAATTATAAAATATGTAGTGAAAACATATGTTCTTCATTTTACTAGGAGTTTCCTTTATACTCTAGGTAAGTTATCCTATCTTTTAAGTATTCTTCAATTATGAAGGGCCATATTTCTATTAGATTTGTTTTTTTTTTGTTTTATTAAATTTTGAAAATTTTGGTATTTCCTTTAGTGAGTTACGTAGTTTATTAAATAGTCTTATTGCCATGTTGTTATGGCTTTGGTTAATTTTTTTTTTTTTTTTAATTTATTCTACATTGTGGTAGATTTAATCTTTCCTTATGACGTGTGTTTATTATGTCCTTTACTACATATATTCCATATGGCGGTATTTGGAAACTAAGACGCAAGTGTCGTGTAAATTACGTAAACGTGCCCCTAGGTAATCAGCTTGTTGAAAGTTACTAATGGAAATCATAATTTGGTATTTGACACCATCAACAACAAACTACTTCACACGCTCGACCAAAACAAAAACCACAAAATAGGTGGGAAAATGCATCTTCTTCAGTCAATTACCAGTTATTACAATCTTGAAATAGGTTAAACATAAAAAGAGTGCTCTGAATTGGGACGTCATAAACCATTAACCATAACCTACCCATATTTCACAAATAAAAAATATTTGTATTTGTATTTAGTATTTTCATACAAATTCCGCCTCAGAAGCAACCCACTTGACATTGTCAAATACCCAATTGCACTTCCAAGGTTAGTTTGAATCAATTAAGTAAAAGTCAACAAAATAAAAGAATACTTTGAATTAACTGTAATAATACTTACTCGTTTTTACTATATACTCAATTAGGTACTATTTAAACATAAGTGTAACAAAATAGTAATGAAATTAAAAGGAAATTAAAGATAATCAAAAAACAAAATGTATCTTGTCTTACACCCAAATCAGCTAGCTTCAGTAGTAACGAAAATATAGTTTTTTTTTTTTTTAACGTCAACCGATTCCTTATAATCAACTAATCAGATGTTTGTAAGTCAGCTGCTTACAACCACACCAATGAATGAACGTAATACTCGCGCCCCTATTCTCCTAACTTAAAACGTAAACACTTCGATTCAAGACGTAAACAAAGACACGTGCACCTTGACAGTTGAGGCCTATACTAACGCCCTCTGTGGTATAACCGACGAACTAATTTCTAAAACGGGTCACAGGAGCACCAAGTGGGATCACAAGATTTGCTGTGTTTAGATCGATGACGTAAGTTAGTTCTACGTTTGAAATACGGGAGGCGCTGATCACAAAATTTACCTACAGGGAAAAACTTAATCTTTTTTTTTTTTTCTTGCAGAATAAATAGAATAAATAAACATATGAAAATAACATCGCTAGTAAAATACATCGCAAGCCCAATAACATATCAATAACACATCATACAAACAACAACATGAAATTGCATCGCATAATAGTGCAAAAAAAACAAATTCAAACAGATACAGTAAAATGAGTGATTTAATTTTACGCATAGATTTCTTTGTCTTAAGAAAATTAGCTAAGTATCGTTCGATTGAAATCTAAAAATAGAAGTAAAGCTTTGTGAGCAGCGCCCTACCTGATAGCAACAACGAACGAAATTCCAACGCAGAACCCACTTGAGCCGTGCGGCCTGTTTTTTCTAAGCGCCCTTTGTTTTTGTGACTCTTAAACAACTGAACTTTGAACACCAACGCCTTCAACGGTGCAAAATAAGAACGAATAGAAATATCACCTTAATTTCGTTTGGAAACACCAGAGATTTTAACAATTATTATTTATAATTTCACTAAAATTCAGTACGCCCCTACGCCTTGTATTTACCTAACATTTTCGCCTAATTTAAAACCATAGTAAATCAGATTCTTTTTATGCGTTTTTAAATAACGAAGTATTTAAAATTTAATGACGCAAATCCTTGGTCACGTGCACCATCTGTAAACAGGTGGGGGGTCCCTCAAATAAATTAATTGCGAGACGCCACCACCCACGCAAATAAAATATATGAACATATAAAATTAACCTGAAGGGTTGTAAATTTTCTGAAAATTAATTGGCCAAAGAAAATAGTCGTGATCGTCTAGTTAAGTAATAAAGACCCATACGTTGTGTTGAGAAATGATAAAGACGCAAAATTTAACAACGATAAAGAAAGTAAATAATAATCCGCGATTAAATTAACCGTACTCATAATCAGTTTAAATAAAGAAAACATGCAACTTAGCTTCGGTCAGTAATCGTAAATGCCCCAAGAAGACAAGCATCGAGACTCGATTAGCCTCAATGTCCGCGACTAGTGAGAGAGTGAGCGCTGCAATCCTTCTGTTCACTACAACTATGCATGTCGGTGCATTACACGATGCTTCTCTAGGAAGACTTTTGACACACGCGCCTAATCAGTTTCACTCGCGAATAGTGTAACACAAAAATAATAACTCGTACAGTACAATAATACATAATAATATGATAAAATACAAAGTATAAATAATATGACATTATTAAAATATAGGAATGAAAGGGATAACTAATATAGTTCGTAGTCAGCAGATCTCCTTCCTGTGAATAAATAGAATTGGGAGGGATTCTAGACCTTCAGGAGAAAATCTAGAAGAAAGAATCTACAAATTGATGATGGGCTCCCTTCCAACACATACCCATCTCCCATGAACTTATAAGAAGTCCGGTCCAACAGAATCCATCGGGCACAACGATTCCTCCTACCTCTTTCACGCAGCCATAATTGCAACATACACAAAATCTCTCTCTCGTCTAACGAACCATCACACTTACAGTCTTCTTCTTTCGCTCCTCTTATCCTATTCTAAATTAAAATACATTTCCCTATATTCCCTCTAATCTATCCCCGTTAAATCTTCTCACAAGACATTTCCCAGCTTCCGAGTATGAGATAACAAGCTCTCCAACGTGCACACGCGCTGGGACAGGGCACGCCGCTGACTCTTACTCTTCTGCCAGTCATGATCCTGAGAGACTAAATGATTCTACTATTGTAGATATACTTCCCAAGCTTCAGAATATGAGATAACAAGCTCTCCAATGTGCACAGGCGCTGGGACAAGGCACACCGCTGACTCTTATTCGTCCACCAAAGAGTACATCTACAACATACCTTCTTGGCACAACTCTCGCAAATGCACTGTCAAACTTCCGAGTATGAGATAACAAGCTCTCCAACGTGCACACGCGCTGGGACAGGGCACGCCGCCGACTCTTACTCTTCTGTACGACAGTACTCTCGCGAAACCCGTGGTCCTAATTGAACCCCGAAGCTTGCATCGCCTTTTCACACCAAAGAATTGAAACGACGCTAGCTATGACAAAGAAACATAAGTTAGAAATATAAATATGTGAAGCGATGTGTTGCCCGATGCTCTGCTCCGAAACTGTAGTCCTTGATAAAGAAAAGTAATAAAAGGTCGTCTTAGTCACTCCTTCAATCCGTCGTCTCGTTCTGATGTGGTTTGTTAGTAAATAACTCCTTCTGGCATCGGAATCCTGTCCTGTAGCTACTCATGTCATGATATCCTGCTCTAAGCCCTAAGTAATTAGAGACAATCTCCAACGCAGAACCCATAGTGGGAAACTCCAACGCTCCTTCTGCTCTCGCTAGTTAGTGTGAAATCTATAAATAGAATTCTGGAATAACTGGAATCTGGAAGAACTTTAATTAGCGGGATGACAATATACACATACTTAAAATATATGAGTATACATAGATAATAATTAAATATCACGTGAAGGCAACGCAAAAATTTATAATTTGATGTTAGAAAAAAGGCCCCTTGACGGAAAATCTCTTTGTTTCACGGAAAACGGATCGATGCACTTTTCCCTTCTCTACTTTGCGAAGTCTCTGCTGGCTTGCTTATTATTACACTCGCGAAGTCTTCACTGAGGACTTGTCCTAAGGAACACAGTAAACGCGGGAAGTCTAGACTGCTAGGTCTAGTCAGAGGTATGCGCGCGCGGACGAATGTTCAGGTGAACTACCTCTCTCTTTGAATGCCGTGACTGAACTCCCGATGATTTCTTCCTGATTTACCAGCTCTCCTCGGTTCAATCCTCGACTCCTCATCATTCCACAAAACCATTCATCATCCATTTTATGACTTGCCCGAAATCTTGGTCCCACGTACTTGAAATCAGAACCCGTACAAAATTTCGTCGAACACTTCGAAGCTAGTTTAGATTAGAGAATATTGTTTACATTACGCGGTGTATTCCCGTTTGCCCCACTGCATCTAAGGATTGTATGACAAATAATGGAAATTCTAGAATATTGTAGATTCGTGACTGAAAATATAACTTCATGCATTGGAAAAATATGATGGCATCATTACATGTCGTTTCCTTCGAAAATCTTACGGGTTTGTTTGCAAAAATGTTTGTTGTTCTGTCTAGATTAAATTTTTATACTAACTGTGTAATACATTATGACAGTCGTAATCCTCGAAATTACCTAACAAATGCATTATTTCCATACAAAGACGAGTTCCAAACCTGAGGGATAGATGAGGACAAATCCATGATTTCTTGAAGGTAAAGTCCCCGTAAGGCGGCGTAATCCTAACCCTTTTGTCCCTAGCCGACAAATAATTAAATTTAATAAACATTCATACAATATTTACTTTAAATTCATACAGAGACCCTCTGTTCTCATTTATTTCTTAGAACAAAGTCCGAATGACGTATCAGAGGCCGCATGAAAATGTTAACTTTAGCTTTAATAATCACGCCCTATTATCATATGAATAAGGTCGACGTTGCTCTAGAACAGGGTTTCTCAAAGTGGGGTACGTGAACCCCTAGGGGTTCGCCATTCGACGGTAGGGGGTTCGCGACAAGATTTACATAATGTAGGTAATGTATTTTTAAAATGATCTATACAGTGTAATCTTCTAAACTGCATTTACAGGATAAGTATGTCAATCTGGCAATTTTCATTTTTCTAATCTTTTAATTTCTACCAATTTTATGGTACATCTACTACTATTCTAAAAGTGGAGTTGACAGCTCTGGCTTGCGCAGTATTTATTTGTTTTATTTATTGTTACTTGTGCATTTGAGGTGGGGGGGGGGTGTTAGGGGTTCGCTGTCTTCTAGAAACTTTAATAGGGGTATGTGGCACCATAAGTTTGAGAAACCCTGCTCTAGAAAATACAATAATTTTGTCACAGAAAAATGGCATTATGCTGTTTAGTTTCGACTGACAGTTATGATTTCGACGAATCTTGCTTGTAAATGTGTGTGTAAGAGTTACACGGTTGGCATGACTTAAACGATCTTCGAGTGTATCAATGTAACTTTAAGATACATTATTCTATACCTGCAGAAGTTTGTGTTCCCCCCAATGGGTGGAGCATACCTTACGTCTATCCCTTCCTATAGTAGAAAACTTCTTTAAGATCACAATAGATGGCGATACTCGTATCGATTTTTAGAAATAGGTTGCTGAAAACTGTAAGGGTGAAAGGGTTGACCATTTCAGCCGTTACAGTATTAAGGTAAATAATTACTATCTTACAATAGCCAATAACTTCTGCATCTTCACAGGTATTTTTTGTAAAACTTGTAATTTATGTTTGCAAAATAGGAACATAAATGGAAACAGTGTCTATGTCTACTCAGGGCTGACTCTTCAACTGGGCAGAGGCAACTTCGAGAAAGAGGCCGCGAAAAGGATGCGATTTGTTGATATTGGTTTATTTTATGTTCACAAATTACATTACAAACAATAATGAATAAATTATAGGTACACTAAGCGTCTACCTGTTGCCGTTATTAATATCGAGCAAAATAACGCAAAAAAATCACGTTTGTTGTATGGGAGCCCACCTTAAATACTTATTTTATTTTGTTTTTAGTATGGGTGCCATACATTACTGTATGGTACCCGGCTGCCTTCGACTCTATCCCCCAGTTTCTCGTACACTAACACGCTGTTAATCTACTGTTAAGAGCTGTCAATTGACCAAAGTCCATACAAAAAAAAAAACCACTGACAGCTGTTGACAGTAGATTAACAGCTTGTTAGTGTACGAGAAACCAGGGGTATATGCCTCACATGTTCTCTTCACGATTGTTTTGTTTTTATTTTTGCTTTTTTTACGTTCGTGTATTTTGTTTGTGTACCTTCGTGTTTACTTTGCGTTTCTGTGACAATTTAAATAAATGTCTTTTCTTTTTTTTTTCTTTCTTCTTTTTTCTAGAGCCTAAGCTAGATAAAGAGATCTGTATTTTAGGTTTCCAGGCTCCCTAAGCCACAAAAAATTTCTACTTAACGCGTCATAAGCACAAGATACACGGAATCGCTCGTAGCCCCGGCTGCCTGAGTGATCTTAAAAAACGATCACGAAGGTTAAGCAACACAGGGCGCGTTCAGTGCATGGATGGGTCGCCGTCTATGCCTAACGCTAGTGGCATTTTTCCGAGCGGTTTCGTGCTTCGCAAGGCACGTTAAGCTGTTGGTGCCGGCTGCCGTCGATAGATGGCAGTCGTTAAGCCAAGTCAGAGGCCTTAGGGCGGCTTGACAACTTCTGACAGTAGACGAGCCACTAGTCTACAAGCCTCCACCGATCCGGACTTGGCCCCCGTGGTGGAGTATGGCCTATACCTTCCTCAGGGAAGAGACCCGTGCCCCTCGGTGGGGACATAATGGGTTGATGATGATGACACGGTATTAAACGTATTATAGGATCCAACAGGGTTGGACTGAGTTTGGAAAACTGCGCCAGGTTTTTCCCTCAGTTATTCCTCAGAGCTTAAAGTCTCGTCTTCGGTAAGAGTCTTCGACCAATGCGAGGTGCCAGTAATGACCTACGGAGCCGAAACATGGACAAACGTAGGACTTGTCCAGGAATTCAAACTCGCTCAGGATGCTAAGGGAACGGGCTATGCTCGGAGTATCTTTGATGGATCACATCATAAATGAGTCAATTCGCCAAAGAAGGCGGTTGACACAGCCTAGAAGACAAGCGAGTTTAAGTAGCAGTGGGCTGGTCACATCTGCCAAAGATACCGATAGCGGATGGGGTACAAAAGTTCTCGAGTGGAGACCACGAACCGACGAACACAGCGTAGGACGCCCACCAACTCGCTGGACCGACGGTCTGAGGCAGATTGCTGGCCCAGCTGGATAAGCATGGCCAATAATTGCCGAATACGAGCTGATTGATGGACGTGTTTTATGCAGCGTCTAGTGGCCACCCATATCTTTACTAGAGGTAAAGTTACCACTCAGACGATGTAGTGCCTGGGACTTATTTTGCTTGCCAGGCACCTATACCATGGTCGCATTTTAGTCGGCTTAATCCTTAACCTAGGCCGCGGTTTTACTCACAACATTTTCGTTCACAGTTAGCGAACGGTATTGTCACCACAAATTACCAGTACGTAAGTTAAAAAGATCAAGTCTTAAGTAAAATGCTGAGACTCAAATCGACGACCTCTCGCATGTGATACAAGGGTTCTACCGATAACTACCACTTCATAAAAGCCTAGATTACATACAAAGTGTTTTTTCAAATTCAATTAAGTGAACACTTACTAATCGCGGTGGTAGCCTAGTGAGTAGAACATTGGACTCTGAAGCGACGACGGTCCAGCGAGCTGGAGGGCATCCTACGCTGCGTTTGCCAGTCCGTGATTACAAACATTTCCTTCCCCCATTATTAGAAAAAAACAATTAACATATTTTCAATTAATGTTACATGGCCGAGACAAGGCCAGTGAATATAAATTGTGTATGTCCAGGGGATGGTAAGATTTGCATTACTTACCTTAACCTAACTTAGGTCGCTAATTAAAGTTAATATTATTAGAGCTGTTTAAACAAAGTACAGAGGGACACAGCTTAATCACTTAAGAGTCGAGGTTTGGACCTCCCATTTCTCCGAAAGGACCACATTTCAACGACTTAGTAGATAGATTTTGAGGTTCAAAGTCGCACTTTTGTTTTATATCTTTACAGTATCTCATATCATGTTATAAGTTACGTATAAGTAGTAATTTTAAAGGTAACTATATATTTACCATCAGTTAAACCATTAAAACCAGGCAAACTATTTATTTTTAAAGACCATAAGTTACACTTGTAAATCTCTATTTTAAAGTAGGTTTATTTAAATACCTTTTATTATTGTTTATTCATATTATTTGACCGTAACAAAAATTAAAATATTGAAGAAAAAAAAAATCATTGAGATTTTTGAGGCAATGTACGTGCCTGTATGTAAATGTTTTTTTTTTGTTTATGTTTTTCTTATGATGTGTGGTTTAATTATGTCGGTTTTGAAGTAACATAACAATTATTGTCATAATAGTTTTATAGTATAAGTGATTATTGTGCCTCACTATATTGAAGACAAATAAACATTTTCTATATCTATTTCTAACAGTTTTCAGGTTTTGCGTTATTTCAATAACACGTTGTATAAGCATGTTTTTGTTTGATAGCGCCATCTATTGGCGTTCATTTACACTACGTGCTAACGTAATACACAAGGTTCTCGTCAGTGAAATCATTCCACTGGCTCTCGTACAAGTTGACGGCAGCTGTTCATGCTCCAACACAGCCTTGCGAACTTTCACTGTACCTACTAGTAATGAGCGAATAGACGCTTAGACCACAACGTTGACCATTCGTTAAAGAATGACCTGCCCCCTGGTCACACAGGTTTCCGCGACCCCTCCATTCCAAACGATTCGCGGTTTTGCCTCATCCACTCGACAAATATCTTGTTGTCGACAAAGGCAATGATTAAGGCTGCGAATCGAAAACGAACATACTGAACAATGAAGAACAGAAACAAAATGTGGACAAGACAGGAAGCCTCTAGCAACAATCTCGAAACACGTCACACATAGCCTGCTCTGCGTAAAGCATTGGCAGTTTTGACAGGCCACTGCTCACTGAATAGACACTTCCACACTGTGGGACTAACGGGCAGCCCACTATGCAGGGTATGCCTCAAAGAAGTGTGACCATTCCCTGTGGGAATGGAAAAGCAATGGACTGCCACATTTGGGAAGCTGGGTTCTCTTCAGGAGGCCCGCAATCACCGAGCAACAGAGCAATGCTAGCTTTCTGGAAAGAGATAGGCTGGCTGGAGTAATCTCACAGCCTTGCCCAACAATTGCGGCAATCTCAGGTGTAACTAAGTATCTATTGCAACGTAGTTGTAGATTCTCAAGGTTGACTCGGGCCTGATCTGAAACTGCGACTGAAGCGATCTCGTAGGACCACTATTATGAAGCAGTTTTGTACTCACAAGGTTCTCGTACAAGTTGACGAGAGTAGTTAGTATGGCACACTGCTCTAGCGGGCGCGCTCTGTGGAACACTCGCCCGAGCGGCCGCAGCACGTAAGGGACATGGCTCGGCGAATCCACGCTCAGCCACTCCACCAGGGAGAGCATCTGGGGAGAATCAATGTTTTTGATCAACAACAATCACCAATTATTGTCATCCATTAAGCGGAGGGGTCTAGTTTCCACAACTCAGGCAATCCTAGTGTGGGAACTAGGGCTTCATGCTTTTGAATGAAGTTGGTTTTGGAACAAATAAAATATTTTTCCCTTTCGTTCATTTATTTATGTCATTTACGAGATGACTGTAAGCCTTTAGATTGGTCAAATGGATTTGTTGAAAAGTATGATCTAATCAATTTGATTGAAAGTTTCAAACACAATCACTTGTCCTTATTCAAAATTAGGACTACTATTAAAAACTAATAGACTGCATTCAAAATAGCAAAAAAAAAACCTACAAACTAATGTTACCATATACAGCATTTAAATGTATGGATTGGCTGATAAGTTGTTCGCCATTTGAAAGATATTCCTATAGTAAAAAAACGTTCATACTGACGAATAATAATGGGGTTTTTGTTACAACCTGTAGAAATATGGCAACTTAGCTGCGGCTCACCTCGTGGAAGAAGTCCTTCTCGTTCCAGAGCGGCAGATACTGCGCCAGGAATCGCGTGACAACTGGGATGCCCTGCATCAGGGTACGTTGTAACGTTGCCAGTCTAGACAGCAGGTCTCGCTTCTCAGCCTCGCTGTATGGAGACGTGTGGAGGAAACCTGTGAAGTGTCAGGAAAAGAGCGATGGGTGACATCTGGTGATAAGAAGAAAAATGGTTCCAGTAGTAGATGAGTGAGACATTTCATATCTGAGCTATGAGTTTTATCGTTTAATTTTTTTTATTTGAATCTGCCATGAATGATGTAATAACTTGGAATAAACAAATATATTTTCATCACTCTTTGAGATCATTGATCATTCTCATCACTCGAAAGAACATTCCTTGATTCTCTGTGCTCTTTACGACCATACCGCCGTATAGTTAAGCCAGTTGAAAGTCTTTTGTTTTGGAAATCGTTTAAATACAACGGTACTCGAAAATAGATGCTAAGCATTGCGGCATAAAGCTCAACTTACAATCCACCAGCAGGTGATGAAGGTCGTGTGAGAAGAAGGCGTGCGTGTCATTGCCGGCTGTGATCAGTAGTGTCATACCAGCTTCGTTGCAGAGTAGGGAGCGCAGCTTCGCCGGCCGCGGCAAGTCGTGATCGAGCTTGTACCCGAGTAACGCTGCTGGTCTGAAATGGACAGTCTTGTTTAGCTAATAAAAAACAATTTACACCACAAAAAGCTATAAGAATATTGAAGGCTTACTCAGTGAAATCAAACAAATTTTTGTTTTGGTTTAATGACTGCTTTTTTGGGTAGTCCATATAAGGTAACTCCATATCAGGTATAAGCGGTTCTGCCTTCTTGCTGGCCTGCAATAATATTAAATATATTGAGCTATTGAAGGATTTCGCTTTTTCATGCATTTGCCGTTTCCGTAAATTTTACTCTTAAGCTTAATATTTTGGAAAACTGTAAATGGATATCTCCATCTACAATTTACACCTTTAAAGCTTCATGTGCTTTGTGCAACTTGTAATTAATATTTTCATTAGTTCTAACTTATTTTTCTTTTGCAGAACTTACTTTTGTATTCACAGGATTGGTCCAAAGCAAACGCTGTTTCTCTTCATGTGACCTTCTATGAGTCTGAAAAGTAAGAGGAATATTATAATCTTTGGAAAAATACCATTTTGGCCAGACAGACCTTTCTGCAAGTTTGTTATTTCCTTTTCTGCTTACCATGATTTATGCTACCCCAGTCACCTTTTTTTTACATCACTGGATTTTGCAAATGTGGCATGCATATTTTTGTCTGATGTGCTAGCTAGAGTATGCGATGCCATAATTTGTGGGCACATTAATCAAACAAACATTTGATATTAAAAGAGACCAATATTCAAAGGAATCTTACCTGACATCTGTTAAATCTCTCCACTAAGTTTACATTGACTTTCTTGAAGGCTGTGTGAATAGAGAATGCTGGTACACTTTCTGGTACAAACTCTGGCTTGTACGATTTGAATAACCCAAGCAGCACTTGAATCTGACGACATTTACTCTGGAGAAAGGAACAATAGAAGTTTAGCTAATATCCTGAAATGCCTAAAAAGCTTTGTAAATTGTAACTTTTATCCAATGTGAATGGATTGCTGAAACAGCTCGCTAGACACCAGAATTCTTCAACAAATTGTATAATAGAAGGCCTATCAGGTGAAGCAAGTTACCTTCTTAGCATCCCTCTTTTTAGCAATGTCAATCAATTCATTGACTCTTTGCCTCGTCACATCAGTTGGCTTACTGAGAGTGTAGACCAGCTTCATTGCATGCTTAGTCTGAAAACAAAATAACATGAAATGGTTAATTAACTTCTCAACTGGAATAGATCTATTCTCGATAGTGTCAGAGCCAGGCTTTGAGTTAGAGATCTACTCATGAGTCAGGTATAATTTTTATACTGAAATTGAGAATAGATACATTCCAGTCTGAGAGGAGAGGTTAATTTGTGTTAGAGTTTCGGTCTAATTCAACTGAATTCAAAGGTTGCAATCAGAAGGATAAAAGCGACTGCTTTCATCTATCTGTATCACCTTTGTAGATGATTTTAGTTCGGTTTTACTTTTCCCACATTGTGGCAAGTAGAAAACCCTGGTCTCTGCCTACCCTTCTGCGCTACAGGCTGAATGTATGATTGCACTCTTCTGACATACCAAGATTTCGTAAGAAAGCAGCATGTAGAAGACTTCATAGCCATTGTCCAGTTCTTCCATGTCTACTGAGTCACTTTCCATCCCAGCTGTGAAATAATTAATTTTAGAAACAAAACAGCATTTACCAAAGAGGTACTGACAAGAAAAACTGACCTGCAACATAAACTTATTGATGAACACCCACATGTAATGATGTAACTTTATTTGTATTGTTCCATTTATTGTTCACTTCTAAAGGCACTCACCATGCACAAATGAGTTAATAATATATAAGTACCTAAATACATAGTTTCAAAGACTGACAGCCTTGTTTATAAAAAACATGATTCTTCTAAAGCACCTCTCAGAGGCAGTTTATTTGATCTGTGCTTACGTCTTTTCCTTGGAAAATCTCCACCACAGACTATTTTAATCAGTGTTTATTTAGTGTTTTAAGGAATCGTGTTTTTATAAATTAGACCATGATAGATAGATAGATAGATAGAATATTCTTTATTGTATGTACACCAGGAATTACAGTACAATTGGCGGCCTTATTACTAAAAGTAATCACCTGTAAGCCAGTCAAGAACAAATCCTATCCGGGTGAAACTGGTTTGATTCTGGTAGTTGGTTAGCAACCAGCGTAGCACATAGCTCACTGACCGAGCCTCCATCCTCTCCCTTGGCACCAGGCACATGCCTATGCTTATCCATTTTGTAACAGCTGCAATGCAAAAACCACAATTTAAAATGCAGTTCATGAAAGAACACAAACAAGCATTTTTGTAGACATGATGTCTTTGTCCGAATCCCAAATCACAGGGTAGGTATCCCAGATTGGGACAGTGTTGCCAGATGGGGAGATTGAAAATGCGGTAGCAGTGCTTACAAAATGCGGATATTGAACTAAAAATGCGAGATTCCATAATTATGTTAAATTATACATCGATTTTATATAGGTACTATATGTGCAAAAGCAAAAGGCAACTCACAATTTATTGAATAAAAAAACAAGATACAGTAATTTTTAATAATAAATTTTTTTTGGCTTTTGGGGGAGGGCCCCCACAGAACATTTTCTGTTCTAATGCAAGGAAGGAACAGTTTTTTATCACATCAATTCAAAACGAGCTAGTTTAATTCTCGTAAACAGGGACCAAAATAGCTCTTTGATCCCTAGGGATGAAAAGGATTTTGGATATTTGTAGTAGCGAAGAGATCAATCATGAACATTGTATGAACAAGTAACTAGCTTTATGATATAGAATCTGCGTGCGAGGCAAATTAAAAAAGTTTGTAAAAAATTTAAAGATGTGCGAAATGGACTCCTCTGCATTTATTCTTAACTGTTTACATACTCAAATTTGGATTTCACCCACTAAGTTTTTATAAAAAACTAGTGTCTTCAAGTAGTGAAAGTGAAAGTATTCTATTAACTCCAGAGAACATTGTATCTGAGGCTAAAATGTGGTACAATCGTTCTATGCTATTCTCACTCATAAGTTGCACTTACTTATTTTTTCATAAAGGATGATAAAAAGTAGAGGGTCCATCTCGGGAGCAACACTATTATAAGCTCAAGTGATGTAGGTACTTTGAATCCCTCACTACGCTCAGGCTTCTACTTAAGAGTCCTTCACTCCGCTCTGGATTCAAAGAAACACTCTCGCCTCAAAAATAGTTGTTTGCTCAATAGGTAAACAATATACTATTTAACCACTTTGGTTCTGTGCCCTCCCGAGTTGGCAAACACAGATAGACGGAATCCAATATAATTCGTAGTAATGTGTGAATCCAACAAACGTATATACCGTAAGTTCTTCTTATTGTTAGAATGAGAATCAAAATGCTTTACTCAGCGGGACTTTTTTGTAACAGAAGTTCATTAATATTTTTCGATCCTGAGGTTCGAGCAGATTTGAAAAAAGCGGAAAAGCGGTGCATCTGACAACGCTTGATTGGGAACAGGACCAAGTAATTGTTTCGTGGATGTTATTATTATTACTTACGTATGCTCAAACTCAACCAAATCTTGAGTAATTTGTGGAAATTATCGTTTCTTAACCCACAAGAGTCCACGAATTGAGCCAAATTATCTATTCTTATATTGAACTCGTCTTTATCAAAACCCTTTTTTAAAGTTTTTATATATTGTATAAGCTCTTCTGCTTCCCTGTCTGCCAATTCATCAGGCGAAAACATGACGAAAACTTCACAATAAACACAACACCTCCGTATTTATTTTTATTAGTCGTTTACGATTTCGAAACCAAAAATACGTTACCTACGTGCGATTCGTACATCAATTCAAAACATAGCCACCATATTTGTTTGTTTCACAGGTTAATTGTTTAGGTTCTCACAGACTAACATGTAGGCACTGATTTCATTTTCTTATTGGCGTGGGATAACGACGTTATAATATTAGTATATAATATTAGTAGTTATTATTAAAACTATTATTATTTTGATAAATAATGATTTTGCAGATTGGTTCGACATACGATTAAAAGTCAAATGACGAGAAACGGAACGGTTTAAAAGTATTTACAAAGCTAGGTGTTCGAGATAAATTGACATTTAAGTAATTATAAAAAAATAAGAAAATATAACACAATTTGAGCAAATGGTCGCTATCTTGATAGTAAATAACAGGAGTTTCTAAAGAAATAACAAAAACAAAATTTATACAAAAAAAAATATCTAGCAGTCTCCGAATACGAACGTCAAACCACGCCACTTTGTCTATGGTTTTTATAATTGTGATATTGCCAGAATCATATTTTTTCCGAGAATAAGGGGATTTCAACAGGACAAGGAAATGATTTACATAAGTTCCACAGACCTTCTATCAGAAAGAGAGAGAGAGAGAGAGAGTAACGCTTTAATATTACGCGATTCCACTGCCATTTGAAAAAATGTGCCCCATTTAAAAAAACATGGGTGTACTATAGTAGATGTATTCAGTAGGTTTTGTGATGATGAGGAATTTTTGACTTTATGTCATTCATTACCCAAAACTTTGATGGACTCCAACATCAAAAAAATATGTCAGAATCCTGGTACAATTTTAAAAACCTATTTAGAGGCTAAAAAGGTTCGAAAAGAGATTCGAAATTTCCCCAATGCCTGCACTTGCTCATTAGCTCAGTTGGAAGAGCGCTGGCACGGTTAGCCAGAGGTCGCGGGTTCAAGTCCCAGCATGGGTGGAATTATAGCCTCTAAATATTTTTTTTAAATTGTCCTGAGCACGGATTAGTGCAACAAAGATTATAATCATTTGAGTACAGCGATATCATTCCGATATAAAACCTAACTGCAAAGTGGGTACTCAGGGCTGCAAGTGATGTAAATTACTTCTGTCTGATGTCGCTGTCTGTACGTAACACAGAGAAGTTTGTAAAGAGGTTCGAAATTTTGCCAATACCTGCACTTGCCCATTAGCTCAGTTGGAAAAGCGCTGGCACGGTTAGCCAGAGATCGCGAGTTCAAGTCCCGGCATGGGTGAAATTTTTAGCCTCGAAATAGGTTTTAAAATTGTCCTCAGCATGGATTAGTGCAACAAAGAATATAATTATTTACTGTTTTGTTAGTCTTTTTAAATGGTTGATACGAGATATTATCATATCAAAAAATAATTTAAATGGAAATTAAACTAATTTCAGTACAACTTTTGAAATTTAAAACTTTCAAAATATGTGACGTCACACTAGGGAAGGGGTCTCACAAATGTGACCAACTATTACAAGGACGGCGGAGGGGTAAAACAATCGCGAAATTAGTGTGACGTACATTATGGATGACCCTTAGACGGTTGGACTGGTTTTTGACAAATATGGTGTCAAAATATTGACGTAAAATGTAATTGGCCTTATGGCGTCACGAAAAACCATAGTACATTGGAAACCATAGTACAGGATCTACCTAGTTTGGTTTCTAACGTAATAAATAAAGTAAGTTTACTTAGCATCTAGGTAAGTCAACTTGTTAATTCGTCGGCCGGTAAGGGACGACCCAGACGGACATACTTCGACCAAATAGAGGATGTATTAACAAAGGGCAAGATAAAAAGTACCCGAAACCGGCGTGCGTGCATGCAACGACTAATGAATGTTGAGGAAGCGAAAGTGATCTGTCAGGATCGTAGCAAGTGGCACTCCCTGGTCTCTGCCTACCCCTCTGGGATACAGGCGTGAGTTTATGTTATGTTATGTTCTAATTAGTCATAACTTTATATGTATACTGACATTAAAATTTGTTTCCCAATAAATATCTGTATCTGTAACTTTTTTCTTTAAAAAAACAAATTGGGGGACGTCAGCTAGCACATAAAAGTTAACGTATTACGAATAACCATAAAAAAAAAACTTATTTTAAAAACGAAAAGAAAGGCAGCGTCGTTAAACTTTAAGCCTCAGCAGTTGGTGCCACTCGTTCAATTTCTTGTAGGTAAGTTAGTTTAAGTTTGTGCCTTGTGTAAGTCTTTTAGCGGTCGGGTTTTCTTTTTTATTTTTTTTCTATCACACTGCGAACTTTGGTATTTTAGGACTGTATCCCCAAAATCCATAGACAATACACAAGCCTCATTATTATACGTCAAAACGAATTGTCGTTTTTGAAGTAAACAGTATGGATATTTGCCAATTGACCATAGCAAAATATGGTTAAAATCTACTGAATAAAGTGGTCTAAATTTGTGTTCAATAGAAACGCTAAAACATGTGGCCCATGCTTCTCAATATGAACCGCGACGATTGTCGCCGGACGCTTCGGAGACTCGGTATATATTTAGTCCCAATGGCTTACATTTTCCCTCCTATGGGTTTCTCAAATGCTTACTGATCTTCTTGTGTCCTTCCAACGATGGGATTTTTATATCTTAGGAAGATTTATGCCTGTTTTGTCTATTTGCAGAATTGGAAGCCTATTCGAATATGATTGATGTATTTAGAGCACAAGGGGCATTAGAGGACAGCAGAAAAAAGATTCTTGAGGAATTGCGCGCCGTTTTGCATATAAGCAGTGATCGACACAGCGCTGAGGCGCGCCGCGTTGCTAATGACGAGTTATTAGCCACTATTGCAGACCAGTAAGTTAATTTTATTTATTTGTTAGTTTCTGTTTCGTTTTGTGGCTGGATTTTTTACTTATTTTTAACAGCTAGGCTCCTAACTAAAAGCAAAGATGGCTGAGAGTGAGGAGGATATTTTTGCTGCTTTACCTGAGCATTCTGTAATTGAGTTGTAGTTCATGAAGATTAATTTGAAGGCCTTGTAAAGTTTCTTAGTAGTTTTCTTTTCATTGTGTGAGCAAATTTCTTAGCCTTGTAGATTTGATTGCCTTTTGTCTGTCATGTTTGTCAAATTTGTTTAGTAATTTTAGCCATTGCATTGTGGTTATGGCACCAACCTTAAATTCTAGGGTCGGTGGACTAAAGCACGTAGGTCGAAAACACTCATTTTTGAGGCAGTGAAAAATGTATTATAAAATTACTTTTTATTATCTTTATTGTATTTAAGGGAGAGCTGTTACCAAACAATGAATTAAATATACCTGGAATTAGTCTTAGGTCCCAAGTTTGTTAAGCTTATGGGAAAATGAAGATATTGAATTAATAATGTGAGTATTCTGCCAAAAGCAATAATATCATGGCAGAAGATGGATGACTAACCTCAGCATTTTATATTATTTAACCCAATTTTTATTTGAGACTAGATGACCTCGTTAACTTTGTATCAAATCTTTTTTTTTCTTCTCACCATTTAAACCTTCCCTGTACTTCGCCAAATATAAAAAAGATAAATTAGCGAAATCGGCGCAGTTTTTCCCGAGTTTTAGCGAGATAAATGAACAGCAATTGAATTTTATATAATATGTATGTATGTAGATTATTTGTACATTTAAGTTGCTCAAAAAAATTATGTGACAGAATATTTTGTTTGATTGTAGAGTTTGTAATAGAAATAGAATAGTATAGAAATGTGGAAAAAGCAATTTTTCTCCACGGAAAAGGTTTCCCCTTCTGAGAGAGTTAAAAAATTCTTTCAGTGTACCTATAATATTCATAGTAATATATTAGTGATGATAATGGTACAACAATGTGGAACATTTTCTAAGTCTCTCATTATGAATCCTGGTCAGCGCATTGCTAGGGCATACTATTTAACTATAAGATAAAAAAAACATTTTTGGTAACATTAACCTGCAAACATTATTTACAAAATGACAAATTGTCTGTGAAACTTTAAGTTCTTGTTCCAGAGATTTTATGATCGTCAGTCACTTTAATGACCCTTGGTGTATAAAAATAACAATAAACATCCTAGTAAACAAGTTTGCCAACATTCTCAGTAGTAAAGTCATCACCACAGAGTCTGCCTTCTAGATATTAGATTTATTTCACTCATAAGCCAGCTATAATTTTTATACTGAGATTGAGAATTCATTCCAGCATGAGCAAAAAGGTTAACAGCCTTAAACTTTAAAGAGTCAGCCTTCTAGTTATAGATCTATTCAACTCATGCCAGCTATCATTTTTATACTGTACAGGCTCTCCGGCCCCAACACAGGCATAGGATGGATCAATGAAGGCCGACGGCGAGTGCCGCTCATGCCTCGCGGCATCCCCCAAACTGCCTACACCGAGGCTGCAGACAAAGTCGCAGAAGCTATGGCTGAAGAGAACAAAGAGCTACGGATGAAACTTGATGCTGAGGCTCTTGTGGCTCCTAAGACCAATGAAGAGGAGCTGCCTGACGCTGAAGGAGAAACGGCAGAGAGTGCACTGACGTCAGCGGAGAACATGGAAGAGATGATATACCCCCCTGTTGCTATGGAAGATCAGACCACTAAGGTTGGTTAAAACGTAATAAAACGGAATTTAATAAAAAGGCATCTTTTTGAAAGCATTAACTGTTAGTTTACTACCCTCGGCAAAAATTATTCAGTCTACCGAGACCACGGCACCTTCAAAAGTACCGAAACGTCGGAAAATTTTAAAATAGAAAAGAAAACGAGTAAATATCTGTTAAAATTCAGTTTTATTATGTCTAGTGCTCGTGTTCACCTCAGAAATTACTATTGGTTAAAACAACCAGCAGTTTTATTGGAATCCATTGATTGTACATATTTATCGGTTCATTTAGCAGATGCTTAGTGGGGAACTTGCTTGACAATTTTATTTGAGTATAAATATAATTGAAAAACTTACTAAATCAGAAAATTAAACCACATAACAAATTTTTCGTGAATTTACAGGTCTCCTACATGCGAAAAATCAAGTTACAGTAATAAAATACTTATTAGATTTAGTTTTTCTATTGAATTCTTAACATTTTCTAATAGGGGTGTAGACACATTAAAAGAAATATTTTACTAGGTAACTCAAATATTGATAAAAGCACATTATAATATGTTTTTTTTTGGTGCAATAAAGAATTTAACAATAAAAACTTCATTCATATCTTATTTATCTTATTACAGCAAATGCACAAGATTTTATGGTTTGCACCTAGTTACTAAATCATTCAAACTAAATTTAAACAATAAACGAAAGCAACTTTTCCCTCCAGATCTGGGAGACAGAATTCCTCAACCGTAAGCGAAAGGTTCCTGAGAGCGGTTCCATACCAGACGAAGCCACAACTCCAGTGAAGACAGTTCGAAACATCCCAGTCAATACCAACCAAAAGCACCTGAACTTGTCTCAGATCTACAACAAGTTCTCACAGCCGGCTACAAGTAAGTATCATTTAAAATAATATTTCAGTGACTGTACATACTACACAGTACATTTTGTTAAAATGTTACTTGAAAAATATGCTAAAAATATTTGACGTCACATTTTGGATATTAGTATGTTAATCGGCCTTCTCAAAAGCTAACACATTCTTTACTGCTTAAACAAACTAAGTTTTTTGCACAGGTAAACCATCAGGCCAGTCAAAGCACTCGTACAATCAAGTGAGCAAAGTGTCCACTAGCAAATCGCATCAAGGCCATCCGTCTTCGCGGGGTGGGCATGCGAAGCCGCGGGCGCATAAGCAGAATAAGAATGCATCTAAAATCGTCATATCCAAGTCTCAGATGAAGAAATCGCACGATTTAGCGACCATTCCAACTAAGCAATACGGCACCGTTCCTATGCAGCTAGACTTCACCGTTCCGCCGAATACTTTCCAAGCGAGCTACGCACAGTCCCTCTTAGGAAGCAAGAAAAGCGAAGGTGATGACAAACCCAAAATTCTGTCACCTGGTTTAGGCGACTCGGCGACCATGCAGCTTCTGACGCAACCAGCTACTGTCCCTCATGACCTAGCGGTAGCGGACGCGACAGCGCACGAGGACCCAGCCCTGCAAGCCCAAAGCACACCCTCCGCTAAACAGACCTTTACCGGAAAACCCTGCCAGCTCATCATAAAGAAGCGCGGCGACATCACACAGACACCAGACAAAAAAGGACAGATGCCCGAAATAAAAATACTCCATAAACCGTCTGAAGGTCTGAAACTACTCTCGAACCGGCAGGTCGTCGTAACGCCCGGACAGAAGACTCCCGGGAAAATTATTACGACTAAAGTCCTAGGGCCTGTGGTGAAGTCGCAACCGCATACGCCAGTGGGCTCGGAAAAGATGATTGTCGTCTCGAAATCGCTTTCAGACCACAGTTTTCCGAACTCCAAGATATTAATGTCTTCGTCAACCCCTAGTTCTACAGTCAGCACTAGTAATGTATCGCCGAGAATCGGCGAGACTATAACAGCTAAGGGTATCCCTGCTACCGATATCAAAGTTTCCTCAGCTAAAACCTTCTTGCTAAACCCAAAATCTGGTCAGAAAATGGTCGTGGTCCCCGCGAAAACGCGCACGAAATCGGGCCTAGAGGGTGGCCAAAACTTGCCTTTGCTCCAAATTAAAGGAATGCCTACGACAATGAGACTTGTTCCAGTTAGTTCACAGGCCACAACACCGGTGAAATCTTCAGCAATAACTGTAGTCTCGAAAACCAATGTGGTTAACACAATGCCTCCAAGTGCAAAAGTTGTGAGCGTGGAGCAAATAAAGACTGCTAACATGGCTGATATAGTGCCTGTCAAAGGGTTAACGCCTCTAACTACACCTAGAACAACCAAAGCTATTGTCCGATCGCCCAGCGCGAAAGGCAATGTCATCGTCGTGCAGAAAGGAGCTACCATTGGTAAAGCATTAAGTTTCACAAAGAATGGAAATGACATGTCCAAAATTATCATGGGTAAAAACGTCAACCAACTGTTGCAAGCTTCGAAAGCCGATACCGAAACTGCTAAGGCGCCCGGGAATGTAATAGTTCTAGAGTTAAACAACGATCAAACAGCTCGGACGACTACAATGTCGGAAATACTCGACAGTCGCGCGAGCAGTCAGCAGTCGGTCACGGAAAAGAAGGAGCTAAAAATTACGGAAGACACGCCAGTGATGTTCGATACGCAAATAACTGAAGAGACATGTAACGCGAGTAGTTTGGACTCCACTGCTGAAAGTATAGGCGACATTGTGCCGATGCATTCTAGTATGCCTATAATTGGAAAGGGCAGTAAACCGTTTAGCAAAGTCGTAGAGGTTGCGAAAGAAACGTCTTCTAGCGTTACAGACTGGGAAATAGAGCTGGAAACGACTGTGTCAAGGAAGGGCAAGGACGACGATGATAAGTTGAACTCCCTGCACTTAGATCTGGGTATGTCGAGCGACAGTGACACAGATTTCATCGTAGATACGCACAAGTCGAAGATCAAACACTCTCCGCAGGGCAGCATACAAGGCACGACAGCTAGTGGTAAGTTACAAGAAACATATTAACGTGCCTTAAGGAAAATAATCCCCTACGCCTCGCAAACTGTTTAATAAAGTTGATTTTATAGGTACTATATCGCGCTTAGTTGCCATTACTGATGTGCCATTACCCGTAATATTTATTTCCGAGATATTTCCCAGTAATATTGCCAGAAACTGTAATAGAAATTGGACAGCAAATTTTTGGAATGTTCCTAAAGTAAATTACTGCATTCCCATTTGCACATGAAAAGTTTCAAAGTGCGATAGGTTCGTGTTTAGATAATTCCATGCAAAATAATGTTCAACTTATAGTACTTTCTTCTTTCAGGCGAGAGCAGAGAAACTTACGAAAGCTCTAGCGGCCTCTCTCACGCCACACGCACGTTGCTAAGCCAACTGCAGGACGAAGGGTCCTCAAGCAACGACTCGTCCTTCGCCCTCAAGTCGAAGAGGCTAAAAGAGGTCGAGACGAAGCTCGACGCGTCGCTAGACAAATCGGAGGTTGAAGCGCTAAGCAAAGCGAAGGAGAAACTATCGGAAAAGGTGGCTAAATCACAGTTGAAGAGGATAGATATCTACAGTACGGCAATCACGACGTCGGATATCAATTTGGATTCATTCTCATACCTAGAAGAAGGTATGATGGCAGGTGATGAGGAGCCAAGACGCGCGGGCCCGTCACTCGATGAACAGCTGAGTAGGTTGCTTGGCGAAGACTCTGCGGCGTCGACTGACTCGCATACAGTAAGTGAAAATTCGCCTTCCAATAAACAATGAGCAATAAGTTAAACTAAGTGTTAGATGTTTCTTTAAAATGTAACTTGGGTTTTAGAGAAGGGATTTTTGAGTGGTCGGTAATCGATAGTACATAGAAGTGTGTATTATTTTTTATTGATTGTTTCCTTATTTATTGCAATCAGGCCGTGGACTGATTGCAATAAATAAGGAAACTAATACACACATAGTTTTTCAATATAATTATATATCACGTCAATAATTGTTATTTGCCTCTACTTGGTTGTCTACAAAGCAACAGCAGTACAATGAATGTCATTCTAATTGTATAACCTGCGCAAATTAAATAGGCATCTCTCACGAAGCCGATCGAATCGCGCGAGGCGCCGAGTTATGTTGCACGGGTTATATACCATTGGAATGCGATCGGTGACTAGACTACCAATAGTGTCAATAAAACAACATTACCGTGCTAATATGACTCTATTGAACAACTGCATTTCAGAGACTCACCCCCCAGGTCTCCTTCTGTTGTATCAGGAATGAAGAGGCTAAATTCTGGTAGCAGGCATAATGTTGTATTGAATGGTGTATATTGCTCAAGAATGTTGTATTATTAATTGTAATTTGTAGGGCAGGAGTAGTGATATTTTAATCCCAGTGTTGAGCATATGCCACTCAACCTTATGCTTGTCAAAAAGCAGATAACTTCGCACAAATTAGTTCTACATAGTCTTAATAACTATTTAACAATGTATATTTTTTTGCCGGAACTCACAAAAAATATATACATTTTAAATGGTTATAAATGTTTAATGAGCCCCGATTTTGAGTCATGCAATGTGTTGTATAGGAATCGTCGACTATAGGCTATTTGACAGAGTGGAAAAAAGTATTAATTATCGATTCGTATAAATTACGAGTTTTAAAACCAATTGAAGGCATTCTAACTAAAAAAAATGGATCAGTTATAAAAAAAACAGGATAAAACTTGATAATTTTGTATCTGTAGCCATTTTATTGGCAACGGCCGAATCTATCATGACGTCACAGGTCAGTGTTAAGTTTAGAATCCCCAAAACTTTTTTTTTAATTTAAAAAGTTATTTTTTCTTTAATAACATCTACCATACAATACAATATCATGCGCAGTCACGTATAAAGTATCAAGTACAGTCTGCTGTAACTCATTCTACAAGCCAAAATCCAGGGACGAAGGATACCTGCCCCTGTATATTACGCACACCAAATCCTAAGTGATTCCAATCGTCTAACTGTCAAATTAGTATGGAATTTGACAGTTAGACGATTGGAAGCTCTGCGCGTAATTGGGTCCCTGGCCGCAAAAAAAAAAACATCGTGGCTCCAAAATCTTGCAGTGGTTTATTTAACACGAGAAATATAGAACTCTTCCGAGCCGCAAAATAACGGGACAAAGTAACCACAATGTTAGCCTCCTGGATGTGGCACCAAAAGAAGTTCCTGCTCTGGGGGCACACACTAGATGGCGTTGCCGTCAATTTTAGTACGACTCTTTTTCTATGGGGTCGAGATTCTTCCTAGTAGTATAGTTCTGTGTTGAAGTTTGTTTGCTTACTGACCAGTGACGTCACTGATTCCTGTGCGACGCCATATTGCCCAACGTAGCGTTTTGACGGCTTATTTTAAAAGTGAATTTTTATTAGCTTTTTTTAGAAGAAAATAATTTATAATTAACACTTTCTGAGCATTCAATGAACACCAACAAAAAATCTGAGATGGTTTTCAGAAACCTATCAAATAGCCTATTAAATGAAGAACCAGACCAAAGTGCAATGATTAATTTATTCATAATTGGGACCTTGATTTATCATAAAATTATTTCAATGTAAAATTAATATCCATATCGACTTACTAGTAGAAGATTATAATGTTCTGTATTTTTAAATAAATTCAACTGTTTTTTGTTTACTTTAGCTTGATATAAATAAAGACTGATTTATAACCCTATACTTTATGTTCGCAACTTATCCAACCTTTAAGTAGTATATAATTTACCCTACATACCATACTGTGTATATGTAAATCACAATAAAATTAACGTCGATAACGAGTCCGTAATAAAAACTTGTACATTGTGTTTGTAAAATTGTAGTAAATGCCATGAAATACAATTTCAGTGCTTTATGTTAATGTTATTTAGATAGGAAAGGTATGAGTTGAGATTTACTGTTGGTATACATTGTTCCACCCCGCTCTCTCATTAGAGTTAAATGCATTTTGTGCCTGCCAGCAGAGACCGTACGGTTTCGCTGAAGACAGGCAACAGTTCCTGGTTTTGTGTGTGTTAGGTAAAATTATGATTTGTCATAAACATGAAGAAACTAAGAAGAATACGTGTCCAGTTCGTGGTCGTGATTAGGGTACATATTTCTTGGAGAAGCGAAACAGTTGCATTCTAAAGAAATAGTGCCATTCGGTAGTATATAATGTGACGATATGCAAATGTTGTACATATTAATATTTTTATTGGAATATCATTGACAATTTAATGTCGACCTTATGTATTAGCGTATACTGTATCATAATAATAATAATAAAATTGTACGCCACTCACGTTTTGAAATGTGTATGTCCTACAATTAACTGATTTAAGGTTAGCAAAGTGTAGGCTTTAGTTGCGTTTTGGATGTCGATGCAAGTCAATATGTTTAATATTGTTACGATGATGCAATCGAATTGTGGAGATAATGTGTTCGTATAACTTAAGCGATTATCCTCAAAGGAGCTGCGCAACGCGTTATGTAAAGTAATAAAATATTTGTGAAACATTGGTATTTTTTAATATAAAATTTGTAATTTACGACAATGTTAAAGATTGACCTGCATCATTTTTTTTTATTACAGAAACGTAGTACGTTCTTATGTTTGTCAGCTGTAAATATTTTGCATAGGTATAGTAGTAATGTCAGTAGAGAATCACTGGAAACATGTTAATACAATTTCTGTGTTTTTGCATCAAGTTTATTTTATCTACTTATTTTAACAATAAAAGTTTAATCATATAAAGATATTTTCATCTTTAAACCACTTGAGTACAATTTTTTTAAAATACATTTAACATTTATAGACTGAAAGGACACTAATGAAATGAAACACGAAAGTAATAGTTTTTACTATATTTTAAACAATATAACATAAAATTTTACAAATTATAAAGTATAGAAATAGATAACGAAATCTATTAACATGTACTTGGTACGTAAGATATGTAGATGATTTTTGTTTGCTGATGTGATACGCATATTTTTTATATAAATGCGCAGTTACTTAGTCCAAAAAGACCCATCAAAGATCAACTGGTAGTAAATACAAAGTTTGAACTTTACTCACAAATTCTCCTCGATATCGGTAGATACCTGTGTTTTAAACAAAGTGTTAGTGAACTTAAAAGATCTCAAAACTGTCGATATCACAATGGATATAATATATCAACCATTGGCGATGTACATGGCATAAGTACTCTTATTTCTAGGACCAGGGATGCATTTAGTTTAGCTCCCGAAAAGAACGACATCTGTCCATCTTTGAATGTAAACGCGTTTTAAAACCAATCGCTTTAGCTCTAATATTACAACACTTTTTTACAGAGTAAAAAAAATTGCGAAATATTTTACACCACCTTATGTTTGCCAGATTGTGAAATAGCAAGTTTTTTACAAATATTCGGGCGACATCACTTAAACCTAGCAGCAATTGCTGTGAGGACACTTCAAGCACGTGGTTCTCTGCAGCGATCCCTCAAAACTTTCCTATAAAAGGCAAGCTTTGCAAAACCACCCCAGTTCAAATTACATTGAAAGTCTACGCACAATATCGACCTTCCGACCTTGGTCTGGTCACCATATTTACTAGAGAAGTCAACGGAAATAACTGCGTTTATTTTTGAAACCCCGGTGAGATACTGCCCCTTATCGGTGCCTATACCCCAGTTTTTCGTTATAGATAGATAACACTATTGCACACCAGTAATTTACAGAGATAGGTACTTAAGAACTATCTATCTTAATAGTATACAATTGGCGTTATGCTAAAATAATTATGCCAATGCGACGGCGACAACAGTTCAGACTGCAGTAAGGTGCGTTCAGATTATAACAGGTTGCGCACCGCATACTATTTGCGTCCGCGTAAGGGGTCGTCCATAAATGACGTGATGTTTTTTAGCAACATTTACTGCTGTCCATTGTAGAGTTCCGTTCTCTCTGAAAGTCTTCATCAGATCTTCACCAAATTCAAATGGGACCAATGGGACGTTATATCTATTCGAACAAAAAAAGAATTTTCGAAATCGGTTAAGATTTGACGGAGTTATACGAAAACATAGCAAAAAAATATACGCGTCGAATTGATAACCTCCTCCTTTTTTGAAGTCGGTTAAAAATAGGTTTTCATGGCAAATTCTTGCAATTTATGAGACATGTGGGCAGTCACTTAGAACTTAGAGAGAAATAGATAGATAGACAAGTCTTCTTCGCGAGAGATGCCTATTTAATTTGCGCTGGTTGTACTATTAGAATGACATTCTACTGTTATTGCTTTGTAGAGTACCAAATAGAGGCAAATAATAACGATTGTCGTGCTTATATCATTCTATTGAAAAACTATATGTCTATTAGACTAGGGTCTGCTTACGCGCGGCACACAACCCTTTGTAGTCTGAACGTACTCGTTAGCCAAAGCCATTTATTTACACGTGCGGAAGGTCGCTATTACTGTGCTAGCAACTAGGATGGCGGTCGGTGTGGATTTAGGCGGTGACCTTGTGGATGGCCTCGGCGATGTAGTCGACGTTCTTGGATGATATACCGGCAACAGAGATGCGGCCGTCTTTCGTTAGGTAGATGTGGAATTCCTTGGTGAGGCGTTCGACCTGGGGTAAATAGAAGGTTATGGTATAGAAAGAGCCGACAGCTTTTTCTCCAGGCATTCTTGGTAGGCAGGGCCACCTTAGTAAAGACTATGGAGAAAGGTAGAAGTTTGTATTATAAAAAAGGCCAAAGCTTTGTGAAGATAAGATAAAAAAGTATTTATTCAAAGAATATGGGAAAAGACTGCTTTCAGTAGAGCCTTTTTACTGTGATTTATCGCAATAAATTGAATTGAGCTCGTTGGTACAGTCCTAGTTTACTACTCGAGCGCTGTAGCTCACGGTGCTAACTTACAAAAGTTAGCAGTACTGAATATTTTCGTTTATTTCGTCAGTCATTATGATTTATTTTACATATTTTTATGTATATTTGGCCGAAGTATATCCGGCTGGGACGTCCCTTGCCGGCCCTTCCACCCACATTTGCTAGATAAAATGTACCTGCCCACCCCTCCAGGATACAGGCGTAACTTTATGTAATGTAGTATATTTTTTTTGATGGGCATAGTGTTTAAAGGCTTCATTAATAAAAAAAAATTAAATAAAAACCGACTTCGAAACAATACAGCACTAAAAAGTTACAAATAATACTTTTACAATACCTACATGTATACATACTTCTAATTATTTAAATTATTTCTAACTTTTTAGTTCTCTAGCGTTTCGAAGTCGGTTTTTATTTTTTATTTAAAATTTTTATTTTTCAATTATTAGTGGGGGAGCGGGAGAAAAATATCCGAGTCCCTTATAACCATAATTTATCCTACTTAAAATAAAAAAAAAATTAAAATTAAATTTGACATTCTCAATTTCCATCACCAAAACATCACCAAATTACCTTGGGACTACTTTTACGCTATTTTATGAAACATAGGGATATTACTAAAGGATGGGCCCCGTCAGGCCTTATTTACTGCTATCCATTGAAGAGTTCCGTTCTCCACTCTGAAAGTCTTCATCAGATCTTAAATTAAAATAGGACCAATGGGACGTTATATAATTATATTCGAACAAAAAATGAATTGTGGAAGTCGGTTAAGATTTGACGGAGTTATGCGAGAACATAGCCATATAAATTGATAACCTCCTCCTTTTCTGAAGTCTGTTAAAAATAGCACATCAAGATGGCCCTTACAAAGATCTTTAATTGAATTAAATTGTTTAATGTAATGGCAACCAGCCAATGTTGCCAGATTCTGCCTGTCTTGTTTTGACACTAAATGGGCACACATGCGATACCCGCGACTCCAGCCTTTTCAGTCTTGGGAGAAGCATTGAAACAAGAAACCATGACATCTAATACAATGGCACGAAAGAAAACTAATTGTGGTAATTTTCTACTTTCGTGGAAGATTTGCAAAAATGATTCGCAGAATTAAGGTATCTTTTTCGCATTTTCTTTGAGTTGATTTGATTGGTATCAAATCTACTCGAGATAAACACAGCAAGAGAAACGAATCAAGAGCTGGTACTCTCGATTCGTTTATCTTGTTTGAATATCTAGATAGATTTGGAGACCAATATCTTTATCTCATACTCACACAAAACAGTTTTGTGGATGCGAGAAAAAACCAACTGAAGGTTTCCAATGTGGCCAGAGCAGATTGACAAATTTAAACGTCACACAGCTGACAAAGTCACCAGAACCTCCTAAGTCCTCCTAAGTGAAAATAGCAATGGTTTTCGATTGTTATTTTCAAGGTCAGGACTTATCTTCCCATCAGGATGGCGCAGGGTACGATAGACATTTCTCCGGCACGAAAGAAATAAGCCCTTAGGCCGCACGTACCTGTTCAGGCTTCAGTCCGGTATAGCAGAACATGCCGATCTGGTCGGTGATATGCTGCCACTTGTGCGGGTTGCCGGCGCCCTCGATCCCGCTGCGCAGGCGAGTACGCATCGAGATGATGCGGTCAGCCATACCCTTTACGTCGGCCAGCCTGGGAGAGGCAACATTGCACAGTTCGGTATTTCTGAGTGTTATCGAAGTCGTTAGCATATTTTGAGAGAGCATTCTGAACCTTGTTGCACTAATCCGTGCTGAGGACAATTTTTAAAAACCTATTTAGAGTAAAAAAAATCCACCCATGCCGGGACTTGAACCCCCGACCGCTAACCGTGCCAGCGCTCTCCCAACTGAGCTAATGGACACGTACAGGCATCGGCGAAATTTCGAACCTCTTTACAAAGTTCTCTCTATTACATGCAGGCAGCGACATCATTAACGTCATTTACATTTCATTTCATTTACATCATTTGCAGCCCCGAGTACCCACTTTTATGCAGTTAAGTTTTACAGCAGAATGATAGCGCTGTACCTACACGGTTAGCCGGAGGTCGCCGTGCGACATGGGTGGAATTTTCATTCTCTAAATAAGTTTTTAAAAATTCTGAACATATTTTAGAAAAATAAGACAAATAAAAATTGGGACAAAAATATTTTTCAACGCTATGATACTTTCTACCAATTTATTTGAATTTAGAGTTTGGAACAATTTGGAACCGCACGTTAAAAATCACGAATATTTACGATGTCGGTCTGTTGGAAAAACTACCAGTGGGCAGACCACCTACCCTCACTACAATAATTGGATGTACAACTTTGTGTGAGCATCGTGAGCCATAGAAAATACCTTTTTTTAGGTCCAAATCAATATTCTGCCTCTTACCAGTTTACCACTGCCTTGAGGTCGGGCGTGTTGAGGATCTCCTGCACGAGCCGCGCGCCGTACAGCGTCGCATTCGAGTACATGACGCGGATCATGAACTTGACCGCAAAAATATACAAGTGACTCTAGGGTAGACCAGCTACCCTCACTACAATAATTAAATGAATAGCATCGCGAGCCATAAAAAATACCTGGTTCTTTACTCTAAATAATTTACTGTGCCTCTTACCACTGCTGCTTGAGGTCGGGCGTGTTAAGGATCTCCTGCACGAGCCGCGCGCCGTATAGCGGCGGGTTCGAGTACATGACGCCGCTCATGAACTCGACCGCAAAAATATACAAGTGACTCTAGGGTAGACCCTCACCACAATAATTGAATGTATAGCATCGCGAGTCATAAAAAATACTTCTGTTCTTAGCTCTAAACCAATACTGTGACTCTTACCACTGTTGCTTGAGGTCGGGCGTATTGAGGATCTCCTGCACGAGCCGCGCGCCGTACAGCGGCGGGTTCGAGTACATGACGCGGATCATGATCTTGACCTGAGACATCATCTTGGCGGCCGTCTCAGCGTCACCGCACAGGAACGTGAGGGCTCCGGCGCGCTCGCCGTACAGGCCTGGAGACAGAGTTTAATGTTCGACCTCAGAATGGATTCCGTAAGCATTTTCGTTTCAAATGTGAAATTGAAGATATTGACCCACCCTACGTCGCCTACGTCCAAATATTAGGACACTACAAGCGAATTTATGCTCAGACCGCCGTGTGTAGCTGGGCGCAGCTTGTTCAGTCGCCGTGCTTAGCAATATATATACAACTCTCGTTCGCACAATACTAACTACCTACTACCGTTTATGCCGTTAGTATATAAACTATAGAAACGGTACCGTTTGTGTAAGCAAGTGGTTCTCTTCAATTACTATCTTTAATGGGGAACTTGCGTCTAACTTAGATTGGCTCTTATACCATAGATATCATGAAAAAAAAATTGGAAAAATTTAATAATAAAACAACAAATATATTTTATACAGTTTAAATTTAAATTTTAAGTTTAAATTTTGAAGTCGCTCAGCGTGCTATAGAAAGGGCTATGCTCGCGGTTTCTCCGAATGATCGAATTCGAAACGAGGTGATCCCACAGAGAACCAAAGTCACCGACATAGCCCACCGAATTAGCATGCTGAAGTGGCAGTGGGCCGGCTATCATCCGAAGAACTGATAACGAAGTAGACGAGTACTTGAGTGGAGACCGCGGATCGGTAAACGTAGTGTGGGACGTCCTCTAGACTCGGTGGAGCGATGATCTTCGCAGGGCGGCTGGCAAGAGCTGGATGAGAGTAGCCGAGGACCGTGTTCAGTGGTGTACAATAGGTGAGGCCTATGTCCAGCAGTGGACAAGCATAGGCTGATGATTTTTTTGATGATTGATGTTTTTTAAATATATTTTCGGGTCGGGGTCACAAAAATATGCGAAAAATAAAATTACTCTAATAACATAAAACTCGTGGCACTCCCTGGTCTCTGCCTACCCCTCTGGGATACAGGCGTGAGTTTATGTTATGTTATGTTACATAAAACTTATTGACGTGTTCTTATAAAGGTGTACATGCAAAAAAACATTATTTTACAAGATAACTCAAATATTGATAAACTCTTTATACATTGTAGGCGTTACGTTAGGGAGTGACGTCATGGTCTAATGTCGATTTGTATGGCGCGTTTTAGTACCACATGACTATATTGACTTTTCGACTGGTTATATTATCAAAAGTATACCACGTTTATTTACCTTTTAACGTGTCCTCTCCTATTCTATTATAACATTTTTTTAATGAAAGTTCCCAATTAACCGTGCTATATTATAATGCAACCTTTCGAACAATATCGAAGTATCAATCGCGTCCACTGCTGGACATAGGCCTGCCCCAAGGCACGCCACTTCCTTTTTGTCCTCTGCCATCATCATCCAGCCAACCGCTAGCAATCTGCCTCAGATGAACTAAATATTTTAGCAACTTTTTTTAAATCAATGCACCGAATTAAGTAAACATGCAGCCGCAGAGTTATTAGAATTTAAACGATGAATTCTGATAACTCTGTGACCCAGAACTAAACGCGAACGTAACTCACGTAACACTGTGTACGACGCCTAACGCTGATAAGATTGTTATAAGGTCACTCATTGTTGAGTCTTTATTGGCAGTTGGTTGGCAGTATTGCAATACGACGAGCAAATTACTTGCCTGATTATCAAGTGGTTATAAATAAAGCATTATTGTATTGATGGAATCAACATGATAGCTTTCAAGGTTTTACGTTTTACGAAACGTCGGAATGTATGTACCTACATTTCTTCTAGCAAGTGCCACTTTCGTAGACTTACGGTCCGAACACGATTCCTTAAAACACTCCTCAGAGGCAGTTTAAATAGTCTGTGTTAAAGGGAAACGCCATACCACAGATTATTCAAATTGTTTCTGAGGAGTGTTTTATGCACAAAGACCCACCTATTACAGCATGGGTAGTATATTTTACGCCACAAAGTCATACCTATTACAGCATGGGTAGTATATTTAACGCCACAAAGACATACCTATTACACCACTGGTAGTATATTTTACGCCACAAAGACATACTTATTTAAGCATGGGTAGCATATTTTACGCCACAAAGTCATACCTATTACAGCATGGCTAGTATATGGTAGTACGAAGTCGCAAGTCTCGCGTTTTATCGTCAAAAGTCGCGAGTTTCCAGCACTTCAACATGCTAATTCACTGTGTGAAAAAAGTATTAATTGTATATATGTATTCGTATTAATGATGAGTTAAAAGAACCGATTTTAAGCATTTTAACTGAAAAAAAATGTATAATTTACCCAAAAAACCAGGATAAAACTTAGTAATTTTGTATCTGTAGCCATTTTATCGAAAACGGCCTGGATCGGCCGAATCTATGATGACGTCGCAGATGAGTATCTGTCAAGTTTGGAATCCCCAAAATTCTCGGATTTTTCAAGGAACCTATAGTAGTACACCTATTTGCATTTCCAAGATGGCGTTACAGTCAATTTTAGTACCCCTCTTTTTTCTATGGAGTCGACATAGTATTGTTCTGTGCAGTTGATATTTGTTTCCTTACTGACCAGTGACGTCACTGATTTCTGTGTGACGCCATATTGCCCAAGGTAGCGTTTTGGCGGCTTATTTTAAAAGTGAATTTTTATTTGCTTTTTTTAGAAGAAAGGAACAGCGCAAAATGCGTTCCTCGCGCTGTGGTACTGCCTATTATAGTGGCATGAAACAAGCAAAACAATGAGACCAGGAGAAATAAAACCAAACCAAAGCTAAGGGATTCAGAATATGTCCAATGGGGATTGTTAATTTTTTTTATATTGTCGTTTAGTGAAAACCATTTCGAGGAATAGGGTTACTGATCACTTCTATCGATTTATTTAAGTAAAATAATGACGGATTATTAATATTTATCGCAAAAACTGTATAACCTTCATTTGCACTTCAATGACGTCACTATCGTCATCATTCGGCCTAGATCCATTGCCATAGAATAAAAAAAACTTAAACAACTGTCAACTTGACAGTAGAGGTGAGTCTGACGTTAAACGTCAACGTATTTAAGCACAGATTACTTACTGTTTATGCATGAAAAACGCAACATAATGCCATCAATGACGTCATCCTTACCAAACTCTTAGAATTTTTAAATAATTAATAAAAAAAATATGGTAGCAAAAATTTTAAAAATATTCAATTTGGTATCTTGAATTAGTCTATATTTTCGATATCTGCAATAAAAAATAGGGGTAAAAAAAAATGAACAATCCCCATTGTCCATGGAGCGATAAAATGTAAAAATCTCGGAACCCTGACATATTACATTTTTTGTTCATCTACATATAGATCCTCTATCGATATACCTGGGGCCTGTTTCATATAACTACAATTCATGCTTTACTATGACAATTCGAAGTGTTGTATGTATAGATCAACAAATCGACTGTGCTACGCAACGTACCTCGAATTGTCACAATAAACTACGGATTTTAGTTTTATGAAACTCAGCCCAGGTGTCACTTGTAAGCCGCTTTATTTTATTTCCGCAAAATTATGGTCACCACTTTGCCAAAAGGTTCGAACTCCTTTGTCGAACGCATTACTATAATCCTAGGTTAAATGTCTACAAAACAATATGCTAATTATCTTTTTGTCTACGATTTTTCTATTTATAAAACAACTAGCTTTTGCCCGCGACTTCGTCCGCATGAAATGAGTAATTTGCGGGATGAAAAGTATCCTATGTCCTTCCCCGGGACTCAAACTATCTCCATACCAAATTTCATCTAAATCCGTTAAGCCGTTATTGCGTCCTAAGCCTACATTCAATTTTAAAGTCTCATTTACATGACTGAGGAAACCAATGTTCTGCGCTAAGCACTGGAAGCGGGTGCCCTGATGAAACGCATACATAAGCAGCTTATATACGTCCCAATGGTAGGGCACAGGCCGTCACTCAGGGAGAGAGTATGGGCTTAATCACCACGCGGGTCCACCGCGGATTGGCGATTTCAAGCGCTAAGGTATGTGAATAGCTCAGACACTCAGCTTTCCTCACGATGTTTTCCGTCACAGTTGGCGAGTGGTATTGCTACTATAGCTTCACAAATGTACATAACTTAGAAAACAAAGTCCTAGGTACATGCACGCACTGGGAATCGAACCTGGGTCCCTCGCTTCCGAGTCCAATGTCCTACCCACTCGGCTACCACAAACGCATATTATAACCAAATTACTGGTGGCCAAGATCAATGTATGCCATTTCAAAAGCCTTCGGTCAAGATCCTAACCCCCGGTCTCTCGTACACTAACAAGCTGTTAATCTACTGTTAACAGCTGTCAGTGGTTTTTTTTTGGATGCACTTTGGTCAATTGAAAGCTTAAAAGCTGTAGATTGACAGGGAGAGATTAACAGCGTGTTAGTGTACGGGAAACTGGGGGTTAGACCGTTATTTGTGATTGACCGATGATATGAATCAATCGAGGTAACTGCACACCTACCCGTTGACAACATATCAATACACAACCACTTTATCCGTTGACCATTTACTAAATTGAAAACTGCTCAAACATTGATCAATCGGGGAAACTATTTATTACTTATCCAATAAATAAGAAGCCAAGGAAACTCTTTACATACATAAACAAACGGCTCTTGATTTGTGGATTGAGAAAAACATATTGACCGAGAGAATCGCTTACCTGTTAACAACGATTAATCGAATAAACTCACCCATGTTCTTGGCGAAACTCTGGCAGAGGGTGACCTGGTGTCCCTCCTTGACGAAGTGCCTCACGGCGAAGGCGTCATTGTCCACGTTACCAGTGGCGAAGCCCTGGTACGCCATGTCGAAGAACGGGTACAGCTTGCGGCTCTTGACCACCTGAGGACGGTAATGGCCTTCAGGAAACATGTGGCTAGTTGTTGCCCGCGACTTCGTTCGCGTGGAAATTTTCATGTGTATTTTTCAGAGGTAACAAGTACCCTATGTGCTATTCCAGGCTATATTCTATCTCTGGGCCAAATTTCATCCAGATACGTTCAGCCATTCTGGCGTGATTGAGTAACAAAATATCCATCCAAATTTAGAGTTTTATTAAAACTTCCAAAAATTATGAATGTTTGCATGTGTTAATTTAAAATTAAAGATACTATTCATAAGATGTATGAGCTTGAGTTATATACATATTCGTTATATAAAAAAAAACGCTGATTCCTAATACCTACGTAGTTCTAGTTCGACTGGAGATTTCCGCACTTAGCCTCATAGTTGGGCCATTGTACGTAGCAAGTGCTGAGGTATGTAAATACCTCAGACACTATGGTTTCCTCACGATGTTTTCCTTCACCGTTAGCGAGTGGTATTGCTACTATAACTTCAAAAATGTATATAACTTATGTATATAACTCAATTTCGACCAAAGTGTCGCTTCAAGTGTTTTTCCTTTCCACCGTCGATATGTACAATTAAATGTTGTTGTCTGATTTTCTTGAACCAATGCATACATATTTAACGACGCAAATATGAACACCTGTTTCAGAACAGAATCGAGTGAACCTTTATTTCTAAGATAATCTCACTAATAAGGTCTAGTATCTATATTTTCGAGCTAAAACTTTCGTAAACACTACACATTATTTGTTTAATTCCGGATTCGTTTACGCCAGTATCTATATTAATTTTATTAAAATTATCTTGAATAAATTGTTTCAAATTGCGCAGTTTATTAGAGATTAATACCACCCAATAGAAGTTCCTACCTCGGACAGCTTCTGCCATTCCTCGGGCTTGGGGTCGACTCCGGTCGGGTTGTGCGCGCACGCATGCAGCAGGATGATCGAGCCTTCTGGGATAGACTGGAAATAGAAAAGAGTATATTACACGGTGAAGGAAAACATCGCGAGGAAACCTGAGTATCTGATCTATTCACATACCTCAACGCTTGAAGTCACCAATCCGCGGTGATTAAGCCCATACTCTCTCTCTGAGAGAGGGCCTGTGCCCTACAGTGGGACGTATATAGGCTGCTTATGATATTACATGGGCTCGTCAGCCATCAAACGTTTGACGAGTTTTAATGTACCATATCAGATGTACTATGTAAAAAAAACTTCCCAACTATAGAAATAATAATAACTTCCACGCAACACAATCACTTGTGGTCCCAAACTGGGGCACCAGTTTGGGCCACCACGGTGGCTCAGCCACCAACTGTGTTTTGGTAGTCAAGCGTGTTATTATTATTATTAAAATCTTTTATTGCATTTAATCATACAGTTTTGCACATAGGCGAGCTTAATGCTACTTAGCATTATCTACCAGCTAACCTAAGTTGTGAAGAACACATTAACAGGGTATTGCAACTTACTCGTACAATATTAAATATACTTACTAATTACTTATTTAGACCTAGATATATAAAAATAAAATAGAGGGGAAAAAATTATAGAAATACAAAGTTACAATAAATAAATACATAGAACCTACAAATTGGTACCTCTACACCAACGAGGAAGCCTTTATGTAATTTCTGTAATTGGTAGGCATGACTATACTGTTTAAACGATATTTTTTGATTGATTGATTGTCTTCTTGATCAGTATCAGACAGGCATGGCAACTAATTAATATTACTTTTAGTATTAAGGCCACCCATTGTACTGCACTATATCATTGTTACTAGCTATTGCCCGCGGATAAAAAATAGCTTATGTGCTAATCCAGACTATAATCTATCTCTGTGCAAAATTTCATCCGTTCAGCCGTTATTGCGTGAAAAAGTAAGAAACATCCATCCATACATACAAACTTTCGCGTTTATAATATTAGTAAGGATTCTCATGCGTAATTACCTAGTGTACATAAAATAAAGAATATACTATCTATCTATCTAATTGATGTAAAATCATTTATCTATTTATACTAATTTTATTGACACAACCAACAGGCGCTAGGCGTTAAAGCACATAAAATCTGTAAAATATACTTTTTTCGGAATGGCCACCTAAAACTGCTCAGCACCCACCTTCGCTAACGCAGTCGACCACAGTGGTCTAAAAATTGTAAACATTATTTACTGGTGTTAAATAAATGTTTTTTCATTTACATTTTTTCATGCTTAATATTAAAGGTATAATAAGGTTACCAAATATAAAGCTAAAATTAAAAATTAATCATATTCACTGATTTCTTCCATTTTTGAGAATAAGTGTGTGGCTAAAGCCGGGTTTTGACGGTCTTCGTACGCTCGGACCGTGTGCGTACAGTTTTAGTTGATTATGACGACGGTCAGTACGCTCGGACCGAATGCGTCGTCATAATATAATCAAGTACTTCACATGATTATAATAACTATCCCAAAGCTGCCGCGGTGTCATTTCTGAGGCCATGAAAGGTCTTCACAGCTAAGATAAAGTTAAAAAATATATTAAATATCAATAAATAAAATATTCGTTAATTACAAAATTTCACAATTTATTAAAGGGCCAAGACTCCGTATTATTCTTTATTAATATTCTTTATTGTACCTACACCAGGAAAATATTACAGTACTTATTTAAATAAAGATTACAGTATAATTGGCGGCCTTATTACTTAGTTAATTCTTCCAGAGAACCATTGACGGAAAAGACAATAGGAGCTGAAAGACGGGTAATCCTTAGATTAGCGACATACAACGGTGTCATACTTCTATGGGGTAGTCGGTGAACTAATAATAGTAGTTTATGTGACTGTCACATAATGAGGGTTATTAAAACACGAGCGAGATTTTAAAAAACGAGCCTTGGCGAGTTTTTTAATGGCATTGGCGAGTGTTTTCATACCAAGTTATGTGCAGTCTCATACACTACTTTATCTACACTCATGTCTTAATCTTCAAAGTAAGGAATCAAAGGAAAACACGTTTGACAAGCTTTGTACTATACATAAATCTACGGTTATTAACTAAACTCATATCGAAATGAAACAAAATTTTCAATTATAAATTTATTTTTAGTTGCACTTTTGGTACCACGAAAATGAAATTAGGTTTTTGATAGAGTCAACTTTTGACATTAAAAAAAAACTTACGTTTTGTTCCGTGATCACAGCAACACTAAAAAAAATAACTGTAACATAAAGTGAAAAATCTGACCTTTAATGTAACTTTATATTACACTTTTTTTTATTTTCTTTAAAGTTATGTATTGTTTAAAGCCTGTCAATATGTGTTTACCTTTGAATTCTTAATTTGAAGATTATGATATGAGTGTAGATAAACAAAATTTATAAGATAGGAGGACCTCAAATATTTCAAAGCCGAACGGAGGCTTGACAACAGCATCTATAATCTTATCTAAACAAAGCCGTAGTTCGCCAAGACTCATCGAGAGCGTTGCTGTTTACAACTTAATTGACGCAATACACACGATTTATCAACTCATCGATTATTCTTAACAAAGTTAGGTTGCTTCGTAATGAAATAACTGACATCCTACAAAAGTGAAGCTTATCGTTAACATAGTTACAAATATATATCACGAAAACTTATGTTTTGTGTCGTCTGTCTGCGAAGACAATGTCCGCGATTAGTTTTCATATTTCTGACTTCGCAAAAACATTTTGAGTCTTATTTTAAATAGGGCCCGACACTACAGCGTCTTAGTGTCCACTTTACTTATCTAGTGAAGGTACAAGTTTTTAGCTTTACCTAACCTGTTCCATTATGACCTTGAAAAGAACAATTAAAACCATTGCTATGGTGGTCCGATCGGGTCCTTTAGAATTCTAGATTAACCTCCTCTGTCCTGACCTTGAAAATAACAATTGAATACCATTGTTTTTTTCAAGTTCAGGACTGATAAGGCTCCGGAGTAACACTAGTGCCACCGAGGAAACAAGATCAATCTTTTTTTACAATCTGGTTAGTATATCGTAGCGAAAAAACAGAATAAATATTTCTGAAAACACTTGTCTCCGAAACACGTTATAGTCGAAATCCCTCGATAAATAAAAAAATACCATTTAAAATTACTTTACGTTATTTAATTTAATTACTTACCTATATATTAAACAATATACGAACACTTTAAAGATGTTCTTTACTGAACACACCAGGAAACAATTACAGAGATAACAGTTACAAAAAAGTGGCAATGTTGTTTTATATATTTTATCTACACTCATATCATAATCTTCAAATTAACAATTCAAAGGTAAACACATATTGAAAGGCTTTAAACAATACATAACTTTAAAGAAAATTTAAAAAAAAAGTGTAATATAAAGTTACATTAAAGGTCACATTTTTCACTTTATGTTACAGTTATTTTTTTAAAGTGTTGCTGTGATCACGGAACAAAACTTAAGTTTTTTTTTAATGTCAAAAGTTGACTCTATAAAAAAACCTAATTTCATTTTCGTGGTACCAAAAGTGCAACTAAAAATACCTAAAATTGCGCGCTCAAAATTGAGTGCAGACGATTGAATGTCAAGATACTTTTGTCGAAATTGCGCCATTTTGTTTCAAAAATTTCATTATGAGTGTAGATAAAGTAGTGTATGAGACTGCACATAACCCGGTATTAAAACACTCGCGAATGCTATTAAAAAACTCGCCAAGGCTCGTTTTTTAAAATCTTGCTCGTGTTTTAATAACCCTCATTATGTGACAGTCACATAAACTATTTCATTACTATATTAGCTTTTAGTAAATGAATTTTAGTTAAATTTTCTTCAGTGACACACCCCATCTTTCTTCTTTTTCATTCCTATCTACAAGGGATGGTTGAGGCTGAGGTGTTCAGTTCACAACTTATCAGCTGAATTGAAAGTATGATTCTGTTCCGTAGCGCAATAGGTACTTACTACCGATGCTCCACTCGAAGACCTTTGTACACCTACTGTCGCCGCCATGTTTAAAATACGCCCATACTCGGCGGAAAGGCCTGTGCCCTGCTGCAGTGAAACGTATACTACATAAAAAAATATATCAAAACTCACGCAAATGTCCTCGAGGGCACCCTGCAGGTCAAAGCCGTGGGTCTTCGGATCGTAGTAGCGGTACTTTTTGTGGGTGAGGCCGAGCGTGTTGCAGATCTGCGGGTGGTTGCCCCAGGTCGGGTTGGGCATCCAAATCTCCTTCTTCTGTGCGTAGTGCTTAGTGATGAACTCGAGGCCCAGGCGGAGGGCGCCCGTGCCGGAGAGCGTCTACGGAGAGGCAAATGGCGTTATTTTTAGGGTTCCGTACCCAAAGGGTAAAAACGGGACCCTACTACTAAGACTTCGCTGGTTGTCTGTCCGTCCGTCCGTCCGTCCGTCTGTCTGTCTGTCACCTGGCTGTATCTCAAGAACCGTGATAGCTAAAGAGTTGAAATTTTCACAGATTATGTATTTCTGTTGCCGCTATAACAAGACAATACTAAAAACAAAATAGAATAATTATTTAAGGGGGGCTCCCATACAACAAACGTGATTTTTTTATCTTTGTGTCTAATGTTGTATAGATAATGGTACGGAACCCTTTGTGCGCGAGTCCGACTCGCACGGCCGGTTTTTATTCTATATTCTGAATTATGCTCTGCCGATATCGATAATAGCCCGATGTAACCAGTGGTGATTTAGTAGGTACCTGAAGGTAGAGATTAATTTGTCAGTGTCAATGTTTCAGCATCGATGCAGATAACGCCAATCTTAGTATCACGTCAAAATGACAAGATTGGGTCATACATTGCAACAATATATTATTGCTGGGGGTAGCTTGAATGTTGTTGATCAATCTTTGTTTGCTACTTTGCATACTTGTATTTTTACTACATATAATAATAATACTTTATTCATTTATTTGCTTCTTACTAGGTAAGTTACAGAGTAAGCCTAAAAATAACAGGTGATACAAAAGGTTGTTCTCTGATTTTAAAAATTTGTAAGGAGTAGTAGAGAAAAGCAACAACAAGCGGTAGTAGCCTAGTGGGTAGAACATTGCACTCGGAAGCGGGAGACCCAGGTTCGATTCCCAGTGCGGGCATGTACCTATGACTTTGCTTTCTAAGTTATGTACATTTGTGAAGTTATAGTAGCAATATCACTTGCTAACTGTGAAGGAAAACATCGTGAGGAAACCTGGGTGTCTGAGCTTTCCTTTCGACCTTTAAACAACCTTTTAAGACCTTTAGAACATTAAAAAAATGACAAATCGTTCTAGCCGTTCTCAATTGATACGCTTACCAATGAAGTCAAGGAACACTATTGAATTTTTGTTCGTATACCGGGTGTAAGAAATGACACGATTTCGGATATATATGGGATTTTGTTACGCCTAGTCAATTTTTTAGACCCAAAGTCTTTCTGTCGAGACAAACCAGTTATGGTTTTAGGAGGTCCGAATCCATTTAACCTGTACCGATATTATGTGGTTCACATAAATAAATAAAATAAACTTATAAATAAAATCTATAAATTACAAGCGAAAGTGATCTGTCAGGATCGTGGCAAGTGGCAGTCCCTGGTCTCGGCCTACCCCTCTGGGGTATAGGAGTGAGTTTATGTATGTGTATGTACGTATAAATAAAATTAATAAATAGCTTCCACACAACACAATTACTTGACCTGGTCCCAAACTAGGATGTAACCCTATGCTATAGTAACCAGGCAAGGGCATCACAAACATGGAAATACACCCAGACTGAGGCCGTTTGTACAAATGTACGGCGGCCCCCAGTGGGAATCGAACCCACGACCGCCGCCGGCATGGTAATCAGAGGAGATACCGCTAGGCCAACGAGGCAGTCATGAAGAAGCATACGTCCAAAGAGGACAAACAAATGCTTACTTCGTTTTTTGTCGGAAGAGTCCGACCAGGTCTCGCACTGATTCGCAGAGCTTAACCATGGTAAGTAGAGACGGAGCTCGCGTCTTCGATTAATAAGAAAGGCTCACCTGAACGGTGCAGTTGGTCTTCTCCTTGAGGACCACGGAGTCTTCGCCGAAGGCCAGCTTGGCCACGGCGTCGCAGTAGGCCGCTTCGCCGCCGATGGGCGCGTACTCGTGGTTCAGCTTCTTGCTATGGACTACTTCCTCGGCCTACGTGGGAAAAGGGAAGGAGAGTTATTAAATAATAATAATAACTCCCATACAACTGAATCACTTGTCCTAGTCCCAAGCTGGGATACCCTGTGCTGTGGTGACCAGGCAAGGACATCACAAACATGAAAATACACCCAGACCGAGGTCATTTGTACAAATCAAGTATGGCGACCTCCAGAGGGAGTAGAACCCACAATAGTTTGATAGATCGATGGGTAGAACAATTTCCTCGCATTAAAGACGTTTGGAGTTCGAACCTGGCATGAATCTGGCAATGACTTCGTTTTGGTATCTTTGTACTGTACTAGCAATAACACCATCTAGCTGTGAAGGTAAAACATTGTGAGGAAACCTGAGTGTCTGATTTTCACAGGTACTCAGCTCTTGCTACATAGAATGAAATAAAAAATAATCAAAAAAGCAGAATAAAAAAAATGTGTTGAACTAAAGATTTTGTTTTAAAAAAAGAGAGTTTAATTTATTGCCCGACCTAAAAGCCCCTTAGCATGTGATTTACCTGATAAAATCCCATTTTCTGAATAAATTCAGTTAATGACCACATTATAGAAATACCGTTAGAATCCCATGTCAGAGAAAAGCTGGCAAGAACAAAACACCCATATCAGTGAGCAGACTTAAAATTACAATATAGTTGGAACATCTCTAAAATCACATGTATTCAGCCTATATATGTCCCCAGACCTTCTCTCATAGAGAGTAGAAAATGACATGTTTTGATTTAATTATGCAGAATTTTTAAGAATTTTTCCTAATCACTAATGGTTGTACCAGTCAAACATTAATTGTAACTATTATGAAACAACTTCGACCAGTATGATAAATATGATAAATAAAACATAATTCCTTAAAACGCTCCTCAGAGGCAGTCAAAAGGGAAAACGTAACCACACATTCTTTCAATTGCCTCTGAGGAGTGTTTTAGAGGGACCGTATTTTTAGGGTTCGGTACCTCAAAAGGAAAAAAACGGAACCCTTATTGGATCACTTTGTTGTCCCTCCGTCCATATGTCTGTCAAGAAACATTATCTTGGCAATGCATGGAGTATGTCGAAATGTATGTCGAGTTGAAATGAAAGGTGAAAAAATTAAACTTCTAATTTAACATACAAAAAGATTATGAGGGAATCCAAATTTATAGTTGACCCAGAACTACGAAATTTGGCAAGTATATTGTCTTAAGTACAGGGAAAAATCTGAAAAGTATGTATACATTTGTAATTAAGTCATACAAAAATGTAAGTTTGGGAAAAGCTCAGAAAAACTGTGAGACATTGAGTTTCAATGAAGTGTTCTGAAGTGAACTGAAGAGTCCTGAACTATTTATAATATGTAAGTACCCACAAATTTGTACAGAACCCTCGGTGGGCGTTTCCAACTCGCACTTGTCCACTACTGTCTTTTTTTTTTAAATAAAACAATTAATATTTACATTAGTGTTTACCTGCAGGGCCAATATAGGCAAATATTGCTTATAATCTCATGATTTAACTATTTATTACTGACCTTCCTAACTGACGGGAGGATGAAAGGTTTCCCTTCATCATCTCTGTAGGCTCCAACACCCAGATTGACTTTCTTGGAGTCAGTGTCACGTTTGTATGCCTCTGTGATACCCAGGATCACATCAGGGGGACCCATAGGAACATTGCTCCACCATGTGCTGAGAGGAAAAGATTGTGTTTTGCTCATAGGGTTTAAAATTGCTTTTATGTAACACCTGTACATATTTTATTAATTTTAAGGGGGGACACCAGACACCACTGTAAACATTGTTCATAATGACAAGAAGAACCCCCCAATATAGTGTTGATTTCTAAATTTTAAAAAGACTGAGGGCTTATTCTGCTCGTCATAATATCTACTCAACAACTTTTCTTCCACAAGTTAGCCTATGTCACAAAAAAAAGATGATATTCAATACAAAATTTCAGTTGCCAGCAAGTTTTTGTTTATCGGAAAATCAGAAAAGTTGTGGAACAAAAGTTGTTCAGTATGCAGTTTTTGTTACAATGTGTAGAAAGTTAACTCAGAAATGCCTGGGACATTTTTAGATGGAGCAACTTATAAATAGCTAAAACAAAAAGGAAAGTGTCCCTATTTTTAACACTTATAGGTCAGGCGGGTCATTCGTTTCAAGGTTTATTGTTCTTACGTAAGATAATAACCAAAAACGCCGGCATTTTGTTACAGTTTACCTGTTTGCCCGGACTGCAGTAGCCCCGAGGCATTGTTCAACATTGTTCTTGAGCACTTGAACTGTTAACTTCTTCAAGGCTTGAGCCATTTTATAGCTTCACTAGAGATTTGTTTACTGAGAAAAGAAAGATTTTTAAAAAGTTTTTTGCGAACCACACCACACCACACCGCTCAGTTTGTGATTTGACACTTGCTTTGCTTTGATAAGAAAATGACGAAAATGACAGCAAATGGATCATCTGCTAGGGCTTCCAGTGTAGAAAATCATTTCCCCGGGGCTATGTTTTATGTAAATAACAAGTACGTGTCGGGCCACGCGCAGTGTAGGGTTCCATAGAAGAAGGGGTATTTTAACTGCTTTACAGAACTACTGTAACAACTTCATCAAAGCAGTTTTCAGTGGAATTGGTGAGTAGTTTTCTTTTAACAGGTTGATCAACTATTACTCGTTAAGTTGTGAAGCCTACTTAGGGGACGTTCAAGTATACTTAACGTAAGCAGATTTATTACAATAATTTACCCCTCAAGGGGCCTCCCCTTGTAAGCAAAAGTAAGCAAAGCTCTTAGGTACCGCCTCCTCCCATGCTTACGTAAAATGTTTACCTGGTCTACGTATAGTCTAAGCATTTTTCTTAATGCATTCTGTTTTTTTATTAATTCATAAGAAGCAGTTATAAGTCTAGAAATAACAAATAGGCTTAGAATACAGGACTTTCACACATATAATAAAATTTTTGTTATACTTGGATTTGTCTATTTATTTCTCGCAAATTTTGTAGAAAATCTAAAAAAGTAAAAACATGTCTACTGCTGACGTAATCACCATCCCCGTTATCATTATTTCAATACCACACACCTTTGTCTTCCAAATAATCCTTAAAAAATCTGAGAAAAAAATTGTAATGTAATGTTATTAAGCTTGCCTTTGTACACGTTATTTCTTATGTTATGTCCTGTTAAATGTCTTGTTATAAATTATAATAATAATAATGTACATAAAATAAAAGTGGTCGTACAACAAAAACCCTAATTGGGATGGTTCAGTAGTGTGAGGTAGCCCTGTATAAAATTGGCTTTTAACCTACATGCTTTGAGACCTTTTAGCTGAAAGTGAAACTGGCTAGTCCCATGTAAATTACTTTACTCAGAAAGGACTCAACATCAAATATCTTTAAACATTTTATTTCTGACAGCTGAAATTTTCACAGGTGATGTATTTCTGCTGCCGCTATAACAAAAAAATACTAAAAACAGAATAAAATAAATATTTACGGGGGCCTACCATACAACAACCGTGATATTTTTGCCGTTTTTTGCTCGATATTAATAAAGGAAACAGGTAGACGCTTGAAATATTAAAATTTTGTATAGGTACGGAATCCTTTGTGCCGATTTTTGATTATGCGGGTTAAATATTTTTTGCTGAATTAGGTCCTTATTAGGCGCGAAACACACAGATGGGACGTCGGACGAGGGCGCGGTAATATGTATAGAGTCACAGATCTGCTCTGCGGTCGCTCTTGTTCTGTGACTCTACACATCTTACCGCGCCCTCGCCCCACGTCCCATCTGTTTCGCGCCTTAGTGTCTTATTTGTACTTTTACGGCTATTTATTATACGCTGGCAGCATTGTCTAATGAACGTCATCTTGTATTTGACGTCATTTACTGGAGGAAAGGTCACTGAAAGGTCATTTAATTTACTTTCCACAAGCTCATTATATATGAATAAGAATATGATTTATTAAAGTATTTTTTTTTATGTTAGGTAAGTAAAGCTTTAATTTTAATCATTCTGATCTAAACCAAAAATTAGTTATCTGGTAGATTTTTACCGGAATATATCGGCAACACAGTATACGTCAAAATTATTATGACGTTTTGTTTTTCGCCTACAGTTTTATCCGTTTAGACGAAGAGAAATCGCGATTTTGTCCTATTTATTTCGGTAAAACGAAGCTATGGCTGCCGAAATCAAGCCCGCACCGAGAACGCCCAACGACAGGTTCTCCACGACGAAGAAACCGGCGCTGTTGAGCAAACTAGAGGGCTGCACCGACGATGTGAATGCTGCTGTGGTCATACCAGGCGAAGATGGTGTAATTAGCGTTTGTGATGATAAGTGAGTGCTTACTATCATGAAAGACAGTTAGTACACTTCACACATATGTGCAATAGGACCAAGTTACTTCTGCACTGACTAGTCTGTTCTAGATGTGTCTTGATAAAACGCTGATTTTAACTGTTTGATAGCTTTCTATTGCTTTTTATGGATTATGTCAAAGCTATGTGGCTCACTATTATTTATTAAATACATTAGGGTGCTAACTAAAGGAGTAAACCATCTAAAGGACTTCACACAGAGCAACTATAATGTGAAGATGTATATTATATCACGATACATCTCATTACATCTTTCCATATAAGTCGTCAGGAGACTGCACACGACAGCTGTAAGATATATTTTTATATCTTTGTATTATCAGATACAGAGCGATATGAAAATACACATTTATACCTTAACAGCTGGAGAGTGAGACCTATATCAATGGAATTAAGGGGAAAAATACTTTATGTTACCTGTCATGTGTGTGATACTTAAATATAATTAAAAGCTATACATACCAGGATGTAATGTACATAAATATACATTATACTTGCTGTGTGTGAAGTCCTGTAATCTCTCAATAACTTTAAACCTTTACTGCATTATCTTTTTGTTTTCAGAACTGTCCGTGTGTGGCTAAAACGCGACTCCGGCCAGTACTGGCCCAGTATCTGCCAGTACATGCCATCTGGGTGCACATCCATGTTCTACACACCTGAGACACGCCAACTGTTCATTGGACAGGAAAATGGAACTGTTTCAGAGTTTACACTAACAACAGATTGTAATAGAATAAATCCAGTAAGTCTACTTGTATTCGTAAGATACAGAGTGGTATTGCTACTACATTTTTCCACTACTGTCTACTATCAGTATCAATTGGTGTCTAATGTTGCCTTTTATTTTTTCTGCTTGGACTGATTACAGTCCAAGCAGGTATCTATTAAGATGAATTCTCAATTATAGTACAAAAATTTAACCTGACTTATTAGTGAAGTATATCTTACACCTTAGGATATACCTGTGGATATCACTTTACTAATTGATCTATCCCTGACAAGCAGAAATATTATATTGACAATCAACCTACATTATTGAAGTTTATTGATGATGATTACATTACCTGCCCTTATATTAATCCAGAGTGATTCCAATTATCTGTCAAATTAGGCCCTTGTTCCAAACTTCACTAAGTAAGTACTTAAGTAACGTTCTGCCACACTCTTTTCTGAGAAATTCGAAGAGACAGCACTATAGTTAACTATTTACTTAGCGAAATTCCCAATTCAGAAAGTGGCCAAATGTCAGCATAGCAAGCATTTACATGAGCTTATTCTTAAAGGCATTAGGTATTTATGCCAAAATACAACTGATGATTCATCATGCAAACAAACTGAGTCATTGTTTGCCTTTATGTTGTAGAGATTAAAATGATAAGTATCTAGTGCAAAATTCTATAAACAATGCCTCTAATATTCTTGATCTATGAAATGGTGTTCGGAAATAGGAAATGCAAGGATTACAAAATATTTTTGGAAGTAATTAACCCCAATATGGAAGGGAACATAATAAAGTCATTAACATTTTGGTTTAGGAAGTAGCATACGAGACAAAATAGTTTACTGTTTGGGAATCCTTCTAACAGTAATTATTTATGCATGAAAATATGTCTCACATCATTATCAGCTATATTGATCTGATGAAGTATAATATTATCATGTTGTGGGCCCATTTTTTTAACATGCATACCAATACTGGCACAGTTTTAACCCTCTTCAAGTATCTTTAGGCTTTCATTACTTCATTATTCTTGGTATTGTATCACTTTAAAACTGATGCATGTATATCTTACACTTGATTGTTTATCCAGTCTCTTTTTAAAACAGTTCACTGCTCCACTAATGATAGAGTCAGGAAGTTTTGTTTACACATACATAACATGGCTTGGAAGGAAATGTTTGCACACAGAGAATTGTTTAGCCGAAGCTGGTGGCCTCTTAGGTGGACATTCTGGTTCACAATGTAGATGTTGTGTAGGTCTATATGTCATTATATATGAGGATTATTTATGAAAATATTAAAAATATAATCTTTTTTTATTACAGACACGAGAGTACCTAGCACATACCGCCCGCGTCACGGCCGTAGCCTTTTCCCTAAGTTGTGAATGGGTGCTCTCCGTCAGTCGAGATAAGATGTTCTCGTATCACTGCAGCGAAACGGGCCGGCGGATCGGAGGTTACTCGTTCGAGGCTTGGTGCACGGCGTTACAGTATCCTTTATATAAGAAATTCACAGTATCATGCACCTATAAATTGTGGATGAAATGGCCACTATTGCATAAGTAACTAGTAGTTACGAGTTAGCTGTTTTTGGCATAACTTCTGTGACAAAATGTTTCCCCCTCCATTTAGCTTGTTTGAAGATGACTTTTCAAAAATCCTTTCATTGAAGTTTATTTCAATCGACTTATTAAATGACTGCTTCATTGGTCTAGCAGTTAACACGTTTGACTACAAAAAAAGAGGTGGGCTCAATTTCCATTACTTGATTTGTACAAATGGCCTCAGTCTCTATGTATGTCCATGTTTGTGACATCCTAGCCCACTTACCACAACACAGGGTATCCTAGTTTGTGGCCGTGTTGTAGTTATTATTATTAATAGAATGGCATAGAACGTCCATAATAATGCTAACCTTGTGCAGTAGATGAAAATCACAACATCCGAAAATACAATTCCTGAATAAACCCCACTATCAGGTTCGACTCGCAGTCGAAATACGCGTTCATCGGCGACTACAGCGGGCAGATAACAATGCTCAAGCTTGATAACAATGGGGCGACCCTTGTCACAATGCTGAAAGGCCATAGCGGGTAAGTCAAAGCTGAATAAAAACTGAGAATAATAAGAGATTAGTGAGTATGAATTGTGGCGTGTGGTGCCGGATTAAGAATAGCGTCACTCCATTTCCTTCCGTGGATGTCGTAGAAGGCGACTAAGGAAAACAATTACCAGGAGACGGGCAGCAGCGCCTTCCTGAGAGTCCAACCGCATACTGCGATCGCCAACCCGCCTGCCAAGCGTGGCGATTATGGCAAAACCCCGCATGGTTATGAAAACCAGGCCTATGTCCTGCAGTGGGCGTCAAATGGCTGATAATAATAATAAAATAAAATAGAATTTATTTGCCTATTACAACAATAAAAAATGTACAAAATTTTTTGGAGACATGTTCACTGCACTTTTTAAACTAAGTTGCACTTTGTAAGATAGCTGGAGATCTCCACACTAGGCATAGCCTGTAACGTGGAGATCGCAGGACAATTTGCTACACGAAATTGTGCGGATTTTATGTATGTACACTATGTACAGTGTCCAACTGGGTATTAGAGAAATATAATAATTGTTAGAATTACAAGTACAATAAAATTTAAATAACAAATTAAATTAACAAAACATCGCAAATTAATTTTGATTAATATTGATATTGAGTACAACACGCAAATAAACATTTTTTTTGGATTAAATTAAATTCGAATTAGTTCACACATTGAAATTAAATTAAATTTCTCATTATCATTAATTAATTAATTATAATATTATGTATATCACTATATCAAATTTTTAAATTAAATTATTAGAAACAAGTCGCTAGGCACACCAAAAACCTCCTGATGATGATGAAGTATGAATTTTGGATTTGGTGTAGTTTGTAATCTTAGTTTGTAATGTAATCTTCATTCTCCACGCAGACTGTTGGTCTTCTTAATCCATGCCGGAGGTCATGGGTTCGTTACCCACTGGGGGCCGCCGTATATTTGTACATGTGGCCTCAGTCCTGGTGTATTTCCATGTTTCTGACGTCCTTGCCTGGTTACCATAGCACAGGGTATTCTATTTTGGGACTGAGACAAGTAAACATGTTGTGTTGAAGTTGTTATTGTTATTTGGTAGGTATTGCGAAAAGGTCCGCTAATGAAGTGGGCAGAACCTGATATTGTGAACCTGACTGCCTCGTTGGTCTAGCCGTTAAGGCGCTTAGCTATCAGAACAGAGGTCGTGGGTTCGATTCCCACTGGGGACCGCTGTACATTTGTACAAATGGCCTCAGTCTGGGTGTATTTTCATGTTTGTAACGTCCTTGCCTAGTTACCATAGCGGAGGGTATCCTAGATTGGGTCAAGGTCAAGTGATTGTATTGTGTGGAAGTTATTATTATTGTTGAATAATTTTATTTTTCACTTTGAATTGAGTACTTAAAGAAACTTAGTAGCTTCATGTCTTTACGAAATTAAATTCCGGAAGTTTGATATGGAGTGGTCGTTGCTCGGAATATTCCTTTGTTAGGAACTGAAACATTCGCCTAGGCACCTTAGTTACCGATATCGAGAAGCAGATCGTACAACTTGTATGATAGTGGGCATGACACGTATTTATATTCTTATTCTCTTAAGTCAAACGTTGAAGCCAGTGGGATCTTACTGACTTGGGCGGATATTTGACGCGTCAAAGACTTGGCGTTTGTTTGTGCGTGCGAACTTGAAGCAATGCAATAAAAATATCCGTCAAAGGCAATCGACAATACTGCTAGTACTTTCGCATTAACTTCCGGCCACGGCCGCTGCAGAGTCGACCTGAATCGCGATGAAGTACAAGTGAAGAGGCATACGTCCAACAATAACAAACAAATGCTGAAGAAAACAAATTGGCATTGATAGCTAACGGTACTAATATACTTTTCGTGTGGCGCCGGATTAAGAATAGCGTCACTCCATTTCCTTCCGTGGATGTCGTAGAAGGCGACTAAGGAAATCAACTACCAGGAGACGGGCAGCAGCGTCTGCCTGAGATTCCAACCGCATACTGCGATCGCCAACCCGCCTGCCAAGCGTGGCGATTATGGCAAAACCTCTCATGGTTATGAAAACCACGAAGGAGGCATATCTCCTGCAGTGGGCGTCAGATGTTACTAATATTGTTACCTCTATTTATTTGATCCAGCATTATACATTACATTGCAATGTGATTTTTGTAGGTATCAATAATATGCCCATCCAAATGAGTGTTGTTCATATATGGAACTAAGAGTATGGACTTGTTGGTCTTTCAAGCTGGGCTTAATCATTTGCGCATATTTCTCCATCGTTTCCAATAAACAATTTATTTATGATCAATTCAGAACATATAAGTTGAACGGGAACATATTTCTTAAATGAGAATGGTTTGGTTTCGCTCTGAATAGTAACTATCATGTTTTAATATTTTAATTAGGTTAATTGTTTGGTCCTAACACTCAGTTTCTCTATTGAATGACATCATGCTCAATAGACGAATGCATGAAGCCAAGGTCGTCGTTTTATGGATGTGTTAATATCACCTTATAGAGTTTATGCTAACTAGGATGAATGTTTAATTTTTTCCAAAAACTTTGCTCTTTCGGAGCATTCATTTACGCAAACAAATTACTCCAGCTGTTGATACTGTGAAGTTTTTTTTATTTATTATGCTAACTGGTTACAATGACGCCAGGAGTCGAAACTTGTCAGTAAAGTCAGTAAAAGTCAGTTTTTTCTAGCGTGGTCAGTAAAAGTCAGTTTTTTGAGAAAATGGTCAGTTTTTTCAGTTTTTTGAGATCAATACATATATTGCTTCATATATTTTTTTGGAACCTTATTAATTATTTTACTGACACAATTTTGCCTGTCTGTGTCGTTCCTATTTACGCCTACTTCATTCTAGATTTTGCTTAAGAAATATATATCTTATAGTATATCTACTAGCAGCCAAACCCGGCGTTGCTCGGGTTCCACCTTGAAAGGTCCATTCATTTTACTTTCCATTGCTAGAGTTTGCAACACCTTTCATATGATACTTGATTTCTCAAAATCAGTCCAACCGTTTGACCTCTACGCGGTCATAAAGAAACATACATACATACATACATTATAAATAAATGTTTTCTTTGCGCTATTTGGCATTTAACATTTTTAATGATTGGTACAAAATCACATCACCGAATTCAATCTTGTTCGCAGGTCCGTCCGAGTATTGAACTGGGCGGCACTTCCGCAGCTTCTGTTCAGCGGGTCCTTCGACCAGTCCATCATCGTGTGGGATATAGGCGGTCAGAAGGGCACCGCCTACGAACTGCAAGGGCATAGGTAAGAATTTTATTAGTATTACACGCCCGCACATGATCTGTGATCATGGATTACACGTGATCTGTGATCATGGATAGGACATGATATATGATCATGGTAATGGATAGTAAGCGAGGACGTAAGACTGATGATTTACGATGCTTAAGCTGATACGTGGTTGGCCGTTAGGTCTGGCTGTACCTAGGGTTACCATCGCGAAATTTGAAAAAAATATCCGGACATTTTGCTGTTCGAATTGAAATAATATATCCTACGCACTGTGCACTGTCTACAGGGATACAGATCGCTGGGAGGTGGAGGCATGTTTCGTGTCCTTATCCCTATAAGTAAAAAATCAGAAAAATTAAAAAGCTACACAGAGTCCGGACCTGTCCTGACAAATCCGGACGAATTCTCCAGTAACAGGTAACTCCAGATGCCTCAGAAATTATGCTGGACCACGACGAATTCTTTTGAGATTTTTTTATCTGTCATGCTCCTAGGCTTACCACCAGTAACACTCCTCGGTTAGCACCCGGGAGTAATGTACACGTTACACCCAGATAAACAAGATGATATTTGATTTATGCACTGACCAAGTTGCTGCTCATTTATGTATTTTACTGATCGATTAGTAAGTTCTGTATATTTTTGGACGAATAAACGTTATCTTCGTTATCTGGCAAACGCACCGTTGGACGCCCGCCAGCTCGCTGGGCCGACGATCTGAGGAAGATTGCTGGCAGCGGCTGGATAAAGATAGTCGCGGATAGAAAGACGTGACGTGCCTTGAGGCTATGTCCAGCAGTGGACGAATAGGGGCTTATTGATTGATTGAAACTTTATCTTATCTATGTTCGACGCTAGCTTCCGAGTCAGCTTTGACTTTGACGTTATCCCAACGACTTTCAGTAACAAAGTCACCGGCCTCTGGTACGTGGGTAGCTGCGAGCGCCTTCTCTCTGCGGGAGAGGACGGGGCGCTCGGTGTGTGGGAGATGGGGGTGCGCCGGCGCGAGACGCCCGCCTGGAAGGAGAGCGACCTGTGCCAGCTATGCCGCGCCCCCTTCATCTGGAACGTTCGCGCTATGATGGAGAAGAAACAATTAGGCAAGTAGTAGTTGAAAGTCTAGTATAGGCTTGTACAATATTGTATTTAACCTATATACGCACAGACCTTCTCTCAGAGAGAGAGAGAGTTTGGGCTTAATTACCACGCGTGCCCACCGCGGATTGGCAATTTCTAGCGCCGAGGTATGTGAACACCTCAGACGCTCAGGTTTCCTCGCGATGTTTTCCTTCACTGTTAGCGAGTGGTATTGCCACTATTCGTGTGGCACCGGATTAAGAATAGCGTCACTCCATTTCCTTCCGTGGATGTCGTAGAAGGCGACTAAGGAAATCAATTACCAGGAGACGAGCAGCAGCGTCTTCCTGAGATTCCAACCGCATACTGCGATCGCCAACCCGCCTGCCAAGCGTGGCGATTATGGCAAAACCCCTCATGGTTATGAAAACAACTACGAAGGAGGCCTATGTCCTCCAGTGGGCGTCAAATGGCTGATGATGATGATGATTGCTACTATAACTTCAGATTTCGGCAGCGTTGCTGTTACCGTTACCACGTGCGGGTTAACTTAATAAGACCCGAGATTTCGTCACAGTTGGGCCATATGAAGCAAGCGCTGAAGTATGTGAACTCAATACACGGGTTCCCTTACAATTCATTTTTGTGGTCACAGGTCCTTCATCCTAGTTTCTCGGTCGTGGGTCCTAAAAATCACTATTCACACAATTTTTATAATAGAAGAACGATCTGGCCAAGATTTGTTTTTTTACCCTACTGCGGCGGAGCCCAAAAGGAGGGTAATGTCTTCGTCTTATGTATTTCCGATTCTATGAGTTTATGTTATAACTCCTTAACCAATGGTCATATTGGTAAAATAATAAACGAGATCTCAATCGATTCGTCGTGTTTGCTCGAGTATCATAGGCTATATGAAATCAACATACATAAAATTAAAAAAAAACAGTGCAACGCAATGCGAGGAACCTAGGTTGATTCCGCCTGCATGTAGTAAATGCTCAGCAGTCCGGCTGTTGGTTATTTTTTATTTCATTGCGTGCGCTAGTAAACCTTGAAGGAGAAGAGAAACATCACACAAGATAGGGAACAAAAAAAAACACAAGGCAAAACACGAGACAAAAAATAAAAAACAATAAGGCCGTCCGGGGCGTTGAGCGGGTACACAGCGCGGGCGCCCGCGTGGCGTGCTGTTTCATATTATCTCATACCGCGGGAGACCCGCCTCACGCAGCACTGTTTTATGAGATAACACTAAACAGCACGCCGCGCGGGGCGCCCGCGCCGTGTACCCGCTCAACGCAGCGGACGGCCTTAGAAAGGGACACGGGCTATGTCGATGCGGCGATAAAACGGCCTCAGGCTCACGGAACAAACCATCGAGACAGCCAGCCAAGTATAATACAACAATGCAATGCAATACAATATACAAAGCGATTTCCAGTAGCATCCAACACAGAAGTAGTAGCGTCAAGAAACATCCTTGAGTAGCATCCAACGCTGGAAAAGAAATAAGGGCTTAGATTTTTTGGGTACCTCATGGAGCCTCCTAACGATATTGTTCGCGCGGCAGGTCTGAGGCAGCACCACTGCCGCTGGTGCGGCGCGGCGGTGTGCGCGACTTGCTCCCCGCACCGGCTGCCGCTGCCCATCATGGGCTTCGAGTTCCCGCAGCGCGTCTGCACCGCTTGCTACGAGACGCTGCGGCACGAGCCGTGAGTAATCAGCATTCCCTCACAGAGTTGGGTCAGCACCGTGTAGCCAAAGGACTATCTTAAGTTCCAGAGTTCCCGCAGCGCGTCTGCACCGCGTGCTACGAGACGCTGCGGCACGAGCCGTGAGTATTCAGCATTCCCTCACTGGGTTGGGTCAGCACCGTGTAGCCAAAGGACTATCTTAAGTTCCAGAGTTCCCGCAGCGCGTCTGCACCGCGTGCTACGAGACGCTGCGGCACGAGCCGTGAGTAATCAGCATTCCCTCACAGAGTTGGGTCAGCACCGTGTAGCCAAAGGACTATCTTAAGTTCCAGAGTTCCCGCAGCGCGTCTGCACCGCGTGCTACGAGACGCTGCGGCACGAGCCGTGAGTATTCAGCATTCCCTCACTGGGTTGGGTCAGCACCGTGTAGCCAAAGGACTATCTTAAGTTCCAGAGTTCCCGCAGCGCGTCTGCACCGCGTGCTACGAGACGCTGCGGCACGAGCCGTGAGTATTCAGCTTTTCCTCACAGAGTTGGGTCAGCACCGTGTAGCCAAAGGACTATCTTAAGTTCCAGAGTTCCCGCAGCGCGTCTGCACCGCGTGCTACGAGACGCTGCGGCACGAGCCGTGAGTATTCAGCTTTTCCTCACAGAGTTGGGTCAGCACCGTGTAGCCAAAGGACTAAGTCTTAGGTTCCAGAGTTCCCGCAGCGCGTCTGCACCGCTTGCTACGAGACGCTGCGGCACGAGCCACTTTCCCGCACAGAGTTTGACAGCACCACTAGCAAAAATTCAAGTGAGTGAAAGATATGCCAATACCAAAGGTTTGCTGGAAGAGAATGCTTCTTGCATTAAGCACGCCCTTGTACACTTACAATGTAATTAGTGCAATAAAGAATTAAAATAATAATAAAGATCGTATTTTACCCACGCAGACCATACCGTAGTAGATAAACACCTGTAATGCCTTTGATCTCGTGATCTCGCGGTGAAAATTGCGGAGATTTCAAGACGTCAGTAGACTCACGAAACTAAGCCAAGTTCCCGTCTCTTGCCCACAGCCGCGAGTCTCTTGCCTCCTTCCACGACATGAAGCACTCTGTAGCGTCGCTCTACATGGACGAGGCGACGGGGCGAATGTGCACGGCCGGCAAGGACCGCGTCATCAAGTTATGGGACGTCAGCGTACTCCTTGCGCCACCGCCGCGACCCACCAGCAGTTCGCAGTAGCTGAGTCGGTGACCACCCCTAATCTATAGAACTTAATAGCTTTCTGGAGAAGAGGTTACAGCAGAACCTATAAGGCCTACTGGTATTCTAGAGGCGGTTCGGGTAAGGAGGAAGGAAGGTTCCAATGTAGGGTCTAAGGGCCTTGTTTTCTGGAAATGATTGAGGTTGCAAGAGGACTTAGGGCTTACTACTTTTCTGGGTTAAGTTCCGCTTACAATGGGAACTGGAAGGACCTACCACTTTACTTGTTACTCTTCTAGTACCACACACAAATCCATAATCTTCAGTTGATTCAGCTCAATCCGAACACGCGTTACCCTGTCTGCTTATTAAAATCTAAACAACTGTTGAAAGAAACAATTCAAGAGAATTGCTCTAGTCCACAGTCGTTCAGAGGCCTAATTATGAGCACCGAATCCTGTCGGAACCCTGTCGTAACCCTGTCGTTTGCGATAACAATTAGTATGGAATTTGACAGAATTTGGTGCGCGTAATATAGGAGACGATCCTCTAATGGTTCAAACAGTAAGTGATATTGTTATTTTCGTCTTGGTTCCGGCAAATAAATTCATTTCTTCGCTAGTGTTCCAACTCCTTTTCCTTAGTCAAAATCAAAGTTTTTTATTCAAAATAACACAGAATTGTGACTTAATGAACGTTACAAGTAGAACTAGGTGTCCATTTCAAAATCTAGATGCTACTAGGCCCTACATTCTTCATAAGCCAAGGCCTGGATCCGTCATGTAAGAGCGATAGCCTGATTGGTAGGAGTGCGATTTGAACCTTAATTTCGTCTATTTAAAACATCTGAAAACCCGAGTCTGAGTTCGATCGGATTAAAAATGAAGTGTTGCGTTTGCGATAGGTTAGGCCTCAGTCGTTTGCCTCTGTAACAGCGAGGGATTATTTTAAATATTCTTTAAACACCTAAAAAAGTTTTAATTTCACACTTTTCTATTTAAGTGAGTTTTGAAGATTAAACATTTATAAACAATTGGATTTGCTAAGAAATAGATGTTAGTAGTGCATTGAACAATGATCTTTATACTTAGACAGCGAAGTTGTATTCATTCGTCAAATTGTTGCCGATGTAAACTCAACGAACTATTGCATAAATATTGAGTGTAAAATGTTAAAATACTTTATTAAAATGAAATAGATAGGTAGATTTTGAAAAACTGTTTATACTTCCAAATTCCGAAACCGATGTTATTTAGTTCTAATTACAACGTTTCACGATTTTAAATATTACATCTTTACTTTTCCCCTGAAACCTGCTATTAGCGATCTTAAATAGTTGATAAATTAAGACTGATTACTATGTTTGACTCAGGATTGCCTCTATTTTGATCGAAGAATCTATGTGAACATTTCAATCATTCAAATTCGTACACTGCTTTATTTTATGCTGAACGTTTTGTGTGTTCACCAATAGTAATTTCTTTCATTGCTCACAAGGTCTATCAATTGTTTTCTTGCGGACATAATGGGATACATCCGCGAATAGAGGCTTTTTACATTATTCTTCTTTTATTGTGTGTGCAGCAGCACAGTCGTAACTTAATTACTTACTTCACTTTAAGCTAAGTTAGGTGCTTGGTTAACTGTCACGGGTCTTGAAACAGGCGATAAAAATGTATTTTTCTTAGTAATTTCATAGTATATTATTATTTGCGTCTCATGAAATTGTCGAGTCATTTTGGATTAACTTATTGTTGCGATAAGAAAATCTTTATAATTATAATTTTATTATGGGTAAATATAAAAGAATATTTATGGTAGAAAAAACTATAATTAGGTACATATTATAATTTATGTTTTTTATTTAAGTAATCCTATAGATAACTACAAAAACAGTGATTGTCAAACTTTGAGCAAAGTATCTCTTGGCAGTGTAAATTATAATTGAGTGTAACGCTTAAAAATATCTAACACAATTATTATTATCATAATGTTAATGTCAACACCTAAAGGAATTGATAATTTCATGTCAAAAAAAAATGTAAAAAGGATTAAAAGTATATCCTCACATTATGTAAAAATACATTTTTGCCCTTTGTATTGCGAGAAAAATAAATGTAGTGTGGACCAAAAGATGTGTATTATAAAAAAATTAAAATGTAAAATAAAAAAAAAACATGGAGCATTTTAAAGCAAAATGTTTCCATTCGTTGTAATGTTATATTGATTGGTCTGTAAAATTATATGTTCGTTATTGATATCATGTGAATCGATGTAAAAATATAACAACATTAAATTAATTGTGTTTTATTCGAAATTAATTCGAAACTTTGTAGGGTATACAACTGGCTTTAGTCGTTTTTTAAATAAATAATTTAAACAAGTTATAGTAACTATTTAAATATCTACTATTACACTTAATGATTTTCTTTATTATTACGTCTTAAATGACGTTAAGACAGCGATCAATATAAACCAAATGCCACAATAATTGAGGTACATTTATATTATTTTGATATGATTACTATTACAGTACGCAAATATCGAAAAATATCTGATTAATATATTTTTACGTAAGAAAATTATCGAGGATATATTCTTAATTTGCTGGGCTTGTTTTGTCTGTATAGAAGCAAAAAAAAAAACTATTAATTAATACTGTAAGATATAGTCACTGTAATGATTAAAGAAAACTATAGATTGCTTAAAGATTTCTATGCCAATAAATATTAATTAAGAAATTAAATGCTCTTTTTTAATTTTATCACTAACAGAGGCCTAATTATGCACCCCAAATCCTAAGCGATTCCAATCGCCTGTCAAATGCCATACTAATTTGACAGCTAGACGATGGGAATCGTTCAGGATTTGCTGCGCGTAATATAGGAACGGAACTGTAGTTATGGTCAAGGAAGGTCTAAATGAGGCTAACAACAAATACTAGCGGAATTAAGATTTCAATACTTAATCACAAATTTTGTTGACTTCTAATTTGCGATAGAAAAAAAGGATCGTCGACATCAGCTGGTTGCCATTACATCAAGAAATTGAATTGATCATCTTAAATACTAATCGAATCTAGTAGGACAAAGTTTTTTATTGAGAGACTTTTTATTCACAATGTGAGATATACTCGTAGATGCGAAATCTGCTTCAAATTAGTGAATACAAATGATGGCCCTACATCTTTCGTATTTCGTAGATACAGAACTCACGTACTTACATTTCTAGCCTTAGCTTTCAGTTTTTTAAACGTGATAACAACTTCTAAACAAGAGAATCACTTGTCCTGGTTCCAAACTAGGATACCCTGTGCTATGGTAACCAGGCAAGCACATTACAAACATAGAAAATACAGGCAAACTGAAGACATTTATAAAAATCGCGTACGGCGGCCTCCAGGCAGTTTTGCCTGACCTGCAACATAAATATACCAAGAAAACTATTTCCAACTCGCCTTAGAGCCTTCGACATCCATTACAAACATCCATATAATTTGTTTGGCAAACCGAAAAACAGTCCTTTCGTGAAAACTCAGTTTTCGTGATGACTGTTCAAGATTGACGACTGTAAATTGTTAGGTAAACACTATGTGAGAGAATCCAGCTTAGGGGCTGATATCTGTATCTTCCTAAACCATACGTCACTATAACTCTATGCTAATGTAATGAGTACCTACAATATACATTCACAGCCTTTATGCTTGTGGACGTAGTCAACTACCAGTCGGTTGGTCCTACGTCACTTTAAACAACTACGCTGGGCGGACGGTCTACTAAACGCATAGGTAGTTGTAAGTAGTAGAATGGCAGTAGCACGGCAACAGCAATCTTATTACCCGTGCAATTTAACTTGGCGTCTCGCGATCTTTGCGAGTGCCATTGTATCATAGTTTACTATGAGATTTCGATGTACATTGCGTAGCCGATTAGATCTACTAGTCTTCCTACTTGTTAATCTGTGGTTGAATCGGCTATGCAATGTAAATCGAGTTGTCATAGTAAACCAAGAATTGTATTTCCAGTAAATGGGGCCCACAGATCGTCTCGCAGGTGGTCTGCCCCTTCGTTATGCTCCTGTGCGCTGATGGGACTTTACGGCTTCGTCTTCCATTCTCCCGATAACATACCACTGCCATTGAAATTGAGCAAAAGGTTTCGTTCGTTACGCTGTCGCGGAAGGATATTTCGAGCATTGGCTTTTCTATTGCTTTTGGACCACTTTGAACATGTTCTTGGACTCCACAGTAAGCGTCCATGTTTCGCAAGCGTAGGCCATGACAGGCCGAACATACTGATTGTAGACCAAAGTCTTCAGCATTTTAAGGACCCTGTAGTGAAATACCTCTTTGTGCTTTCCGAAGGCTGCCGTGTAAACTGGATCTCGCCACTTAGTTGGCCGATTTTCACTCCATTAGACAACTATGCGTTTAGTAAACTCTAGGTCCTGGTCAACGCTTCAACCCGGACAAGTGTACAGAGATTTTTCCACACACAGTTGGCCGTTGAAAATGCGACCTTCTGGGCAGGTGAGGGGCGTCTTCTCGCCCGAAATGCAGAAGTAATACCTGGAAAGAAGAAATTAAATACTTATTTGTTATGCAGTATATCGAGATACAGGGTGTTAAAAACCTAACATACCATTATCTCGCTCAAAAAGTCACGTTTGTTGTATGGGAGCCCCCGTTAAATATTTTATTCTGTTTTTAGCATTTGTTATAGCGGCAAGAGAAATACATAATCTGTGAAAATTTTAACTGCCTAGCTATCACAGACAGACAGACAGACATACAGAGAGACAGACAGACAGACAGACAGACAGACAGATGGACGGACGGACGGACGGACGGACGGACGGACGGACGGATGGACGGATGGACGGACGAACGGACGGACAGACGGACAGTGAAGTCTTAGTAATAGGGTCCCGTTTGGCACCGGAACCCTGAAAATAGCACGTTCGTTTACTCCGAAACATGGAGGAGGTAACGGTTTTATTTAAATTTGGAAATAGAAAGGTAAACATAATTAATTGAAAAAAAAAAACAAATGAACACTGTAACGCGGGAAAAAAAATGTTGTTTGTTCCTTGTTCGTCATTGATTTTGAAAAGTAATTGTATAATAAAACTGAATTTTAACGGATATTAACTAGTTTACTTTTCCATTTTACAATTTTCCGACATTTCGGTACTTTTGCAAGTGCCGTGGTCTCGGTAGACTCGGTAGTTTTGTTATGTCTAGTGCTCGTGTTAACCTCAGAAAATACAAAGTAATTGTATTTTCAAATAAAACGTTCTGCCTAGGTACCTACTACTTAGTTTTAATTTTCGCGCATTATTTGAGAAATGTACTATACAAGCGTTTATTTATTTATTTATTGATATACTTTTATTGCACTTAAAAAAAAATTACGATGCGGCGGACTTAATGCCATAAGCATTTTCTACCAGGCCTATTTTCGTTGGCCACAACTGTGCATTCATGGACAGTCGGCTTCGCCTCTGCCCACATTTACACGTTCGTCCATCAATGCCTCTTGTTGACCGCTGCAGTAATGTACTATATTTACTAGCATTCATTAGTCGCCGCGAACTGTACTAGGGTAGGTACGGGTACAGCTACGGTTTCGGGTACTAGGGACGCCCCAGGCGGATATACAAAGACCGAGTAGGTAGGGGGTGTGCAAAGGGCAAGAAAAAAAATACTCTGAAAGAAAAAAAAACTTAATAACGTTAATAAACAGAACCGGCATTCAACAGGCAAGCACATTACATCTTAGACCCTGTCTTTTACTATCAGGCGTGACTGGGGTTGACTCGAGTGTTAAACTGCCTAAATAAAAATAAGTACCTCTCACAGCCCGTCCCGGGGACGAGGAAGAAGCCGTCCCGCCTGCACTCGGGCGCGGCGGGGACGCCGGCGGGCTCCCCGCAGCGCAGGCGGGACGCATCGGCGCACGCGCGCCCGTCGAAGATCTTGCCCCCGTGACAGCTCAGGGTGGCTAGACGGTCGCCGCCTTGGCAATAGTAGTACCTAGAAGAAATTAAAGTTTCAATAAATAATAAATAACTAACTTCCAAGTTAAGCCAAGTCAGAGGCCTTAGGGCGGCTTGACAACTTCTGACAGTAGACGAGCCACTAGTCTACAAGCCTCCACCAATCCGGACTTGGCCCCCGTGGTGGAGTATGGCCTATACCTTCCTCAGGGAAGAGACCCGTGCCCCTCGGTGGGGACATAATGGGTTGATGATGATGAACTAACTTCCACACAACACAATCACTTGTCCTGGTCCCAAACTATACCGTTTGCTGTGGTAATCAGGCAAGGACATCACAGACGTGTAAATACACCCAGACTGAAACCATGTGTAGGTATAAAAATGGCATCAGTCTGGATTTATTTCCATCACAAACGTGGAAGTTTTGTTTTGAATTCCATAGTTGAGTGCGGCGGTCTCCAGTGGGAATCGAATTCACCACGTCCGTTTTGGTAGGTACTTCAAACATGTTTCCAAAGGAACCTCAACGAATTGGGAAATTAACGGTGTAGGAGATATTGAGGTTCAAAGTCGCACTTTTCGTTTGCATATTTTTTTCAGAAAACCATCCAGTATCGGATGTGGATAATTTCTTCGCAAGAAACCTTATCGATTTTTTTCAGAAAACGAATTACAATTCTAACGCGCAATATCTTCAATGCATAGAAGTCTTAAATGAGCGTATCGTTTGTTTTTATACACTCTGTGCTATAAGAACGGTGAAAGTTATGCGCTTATACCCTAGGGACTATATTATTATACCCAACAATTTTAATTTGAATACTTTTGGTTGTGATGTTTCCGGGAAGTGTTTTTTGTTTTAATTTTTTTTCACACCCTGTATATTATAAATTCTAATAGAAAGGAAACTGTTAAAAATAATTGAAGAAAATATCAATGAAAGTCTTCATTTTCCGTATTTTGCAGCTTTAACCCAGCAACTGCATAAAAAATTCTTAAATTGGCTTAAATTTTCCGGTCTATTTGGCGACTCAGAAAGCGGTTTTCTAGAATAAAAAAAAAATGTATGGACAAATTCTAAGCGGTGTCAACACAAAAATAGCAGTATTTACCTGCGGCAGTTAGTGTGCAGATCAGCATGGTACCCGTCACTGCGCTTCACACACGACGTATCAGTGCACGTTCCCGGAGCCGCGTGCACACATGTGTCTCCGTCAAACACTTGCCCGGCCGCACAGGCGTAGTTGGTCCTCTCACCCGCAGCGCAAGTTATATAACCACGGCATCCCGGTCCAGGGGCCTTGTACCGACCGTCAGGCCGACCCAGACAGGAGTCGACTTCCAAACTCGGACAGACGTAACCCTCTTCTATAGGGGAGCAATGCGCGCCGTCCCATATCCGCCCAGCACCGCAAGACAGCAATGTGCGTAACGGGCCCTCGCAGTGGAAGTAATGCGTGCAGTTCGTAGCTAGATGCTGATACATCCCGCTCGGCCGCCCTTCGCATTCGGCCGCACGTTTGGGCCCTTCGCAGAAAAACCGTGACGGCGTCACACAGTTCGCTCCATCGAACAGTAAGCCACTTGGACACGATCCCCGCGAAGCAACTCGTTCCCGTCGGCATTCGAACCAGGAGGAGCAGTCTTTCCAGTCCCGATGCAGTCCATCCGGGCGATTGAAGCACGGGCTCCTGGCTGGCGGCTGGCAATTGGCCCGCCACGCTTCCACGCAGCGGCCTTCGGAGAACAGAAATCCTGGATCACACACGCCGCGGCGCGTCACACGGCGCGATTCACACACGTAGTATTCACGGCAACCGGTGGCCCTGTCCGCGTGGGCACCGTCTTCTGCCTCGCGACAAAGAGATGAACACGCTTCGTCGGAACAGAATTCTGCACTTCCAGCCGGGATTGGCACTGAAGATGTCCGCGCGGGTGGGCACGTTTCAGTACCGGCGCATAATACGCCGTGGCATGATAAAACAGCGTTGACGTCGCCGCCCCGACACCGCAGCATACGATGGCACTCTTGCGAGGCGTCCGGGTAGTCGCCATCGGGTAGTCCGATGCAGATCGGCTCGAAACACGTGCCGGCGCCTCTGGTGCACGCTTGATGAACCCAGTCGAACCATGCTCCGGAGGGGCACGCTAGTTCTTGAGAAGTGCCGTTTTCGCATCGGTAGTAGTATCGGCAGGCGGAGCCGGGGACTGCAAAGGCTTGGGTGTCGGTGGCGCAGGTGTGCCGCACGCAGGGCTGCCGGCGGCGCGGCACACAGGCGCCGTCAGCCTCGCTGAAAGCGCGGCCCTCCCCGCAGACGTAGCGCGCGGTCGTCACTCCGTTCAAGCAGCGATAGTATTCGCGACATTCCGCGTCGTAGTTTGCGTGGAGGCCGTCGCGAGTGCACGTGTCGGCGCCTGAAAAACAGTCCTTTAATAGCGGCTCGTGGCTAAGCATGTTTTCCTATGTGACGATTCTCACCAGTGGCTGTAGCGACGGCGGCGAGCGCGAGTGCAGTGAGGAGCGCGCGCGGCATTGCGAGGGTACGCGCGTGGTGACTGCTGGCGCGCGTCTGTTGACGGCGCCGGCAGACCCGCGGGCTCCTTGACATTCGCGAGCCCCCGCTGCCGCTGTAATGCGATCCCTCTACCGGCATTCCGATTCTTTTCAATCGGCTACGTCAGAGACTAACGACCGATGTTACATTAAAAAAAGTTCACTGTTAGGCTGGTGTAAGAGTAAGCGGTTGACAAAAGTACGCACACTCGGTATCTCAGCACATAAACGCAGCTCAAAAGTAACTTTAATTGTATTTTGACGTGTTAGAATACATTTCATCCTACCAAAATTATTTTTGGAAAATTATAAACGACCCATATAGGTTTGAAGTTTTTTATGTGATTTCATGATTTGATCTATTTTTTCTTCAATTTGAAGTGTGATTGCAAGCAGATTAATTTAACTGAAAATTAAGGTTTGTTTTAGGTAATAAGCGGCTTTATACTATCACCACCAATCTTTCAAACATTAGGATAATATTCCGTGCAGTTCTCAAAAGATGGTGTGTTGGTAGAAAATGTTTAATTGTGGTTACCTACTGTGCAGGAAAGTGATGGATAAAAGGGCGCACGCACTCTTATACGTCTAGTCTACTAAACTAACAATTCACTTCGTTAGTAACTATATGATAAGTTACTGTTTTCTTTTGGGTAAGTATACATATTTTTTCAGAATGTTTTCCAGAATAAGAGAACTACATAAAGAACAAATGTTCCACTAGAAATAATTGAAGAGTGAAATTTAAGTGATCAGTAGCATATTCGCCAGAGATGATAGAGATCATTCTGAAACGCCTCCACTGTCCGTACGTCGCTTCAAAACTTAAAAGACTTCCACCACATGTTCTGCAGAGTTAAAACAAGGAAAATTTGACTTTTAAGTGCAGCGATGATTTGTAGTACGCAGATTCCCCTGATGAACATTGTACAAGATCCCCCAGTGCAAGCAGTGGTGGCTCGAAAATTGTAAAAGTTTCTCTGAACTTGGATTATACAAATTTGTAGTGATTAATTGACATTAGGGTTGTAAAAGCTCTTGTAATAGGTGCGTAATCTTATCCATCCTCGTGCGCACTTTTATCCGACTGGTCTGATAAGAGTGCTTATTTCCCAATTTCCCAATTTTCCTGCATGATACCGAATATGTGTAGAAATAATATTCAAGATACCTAGTTGTGATAAGTAAAGCCTAATAATTAACATTTCATAAATAATAAAATGTATTATCCTAACTATTTAAGATTTTGATTTATTTACGTCAGTTTAAGAAATGCGCACTCTTATATAGACCCTACCCTACCCTACCCTATATAGTTGTGCCGAAACCATAACTTCTTGGTTGCCTGTCGTGTCACGATGTAAATTTCTTGGTTTCCTGTAGTTTACCCTGTTTAGTGACTAGACAATTAGACTGACCAGACTATTGTCTAGTCACCAAACAAGGCAAACTAACAGCGTTACCAAAATTCGCGACGAGATGCGATGCGCGTGAGTCAGTTGCAGAATACGGTCGCGGCGCGGACCGGATGCAGGCGTGGGTAGCCGCCACGCCTTGTTTGTGAAGACCTTCTTCAGTGAAAATGACCGAGATGATGACACTGTGCGACCTTGACCTTTACACTTCGAAACGGCAGTTTACAATAGAAATATGAATGTACCGCCATATAAATATTATCGACCGAATTACTACATCCGCCTCAGTGGGTAGATATCGGGTTACGATCAACGGTTTCTTTTTCTAAAATATGCAATCATTGAATAGGTCTCGGAAGGATAGGACTCAGAAGCGAGAGACTCAGGTTCGATTCCCAGTGCGGGCATGCACCTATGACTTTGTTTTCTAAGTTATGTGCATTTGTGAAGTTAAAGTAGCAATACATAAGCAGCCTATATACGTCCCACTGTAGGGCACAGGCTTCCTCTCAGGGAGAGAGTATGGGCTTAACACGCGTGCCCACCGCGGATTGGCGATTTCAAGCGCTGAGTTTATGTCAATAGCTCAGACACTCAGGTCTCCTCACGATGTTTTCCTTCACAGTTAGCGAGTGGTATTACTACTATAACTTCACAAATGTACATAACTTAGAAAACAAAGTCATAGGTGCATCCCTGCTCTGGGAATCGAACCTGGGTCTCTCGCTACCGAGTCCAATGTTCAACCATACTATCTACCCACTACTAGGCTATCACCGCTTAGTAGCAGTACCACTCGCTAACTGTGAAGAAAAACATCGCGAGGAAACCTGACTGTCTGTGTGGGGCGTACATAGGCTGCTTATATATTTGAATAGTTATGTGGTTTTGATCACTGATAACGCGCCGGTTAGCTACTTAGCTCTGGGTCCAACTAAAGCCTGAACACAGGCCTGAATGTGCAGTGGCCCCGAAGCAAACCCTGCTCTCTGCCTACCCCTCCGAGGCAAAGGCGTGAGTTTATATAAAATGCCGTTTAAATATACGCCCTCTCAGCTCCATGTTTCCGTGCTACGTTTAGTTTAGCAAGCAGCGCAATCCGCAATAAAAACACTTCAACTTATTTTGATCCGTTTTCTCGGCGTAATTGCTATTCTGCCCCAGTACCCGTGAGAAACTGATTATGTAGGAGAAAAAATACAACAAAACGAAAAGAAGTATATAGGTACTTACTGTGTATGAACTGCCCGCGAGGCATCGAGAGGATGCAAATAATCTTGGTACCGATATAGCAAATAAGTAGATATGTATATTTCATTAAATGAAGCTTTTGTCTACAGGAATACAAACCGTCGATAGAAATCGTTAAAATATGTGGAACAAATATGTCTATTACGTTTGCTCAGCCTATTCATTTATCTCATTGATTCCAGAAATATCATCTCTACTATCAATTTATTGATTTCACAAGGGAATAAAATTATACTATATTTTGTTGCATTGAATTTTATGTCGCTGATTTCAAGTATATCATCGGTTTTTCTCTAACAGCTCTAGTGTTTGAGATCCAGTTATCGGCCATATGTGTCTAGTTACACTTAGCTTTCATATAACCGAGTTTCTGTAACAGTAGATTTTACAAGAAGTGCAAAAAACGAAACATTTTTATCCGAGAATTAGCAGCCCGAGCCGATGGCGAGGGCTCATAGTAATAACATAACATAACATAAACTCACGCCTGTATCCCAGAGGTGTAGGCAGAGACCGGGGACTGCCACTTGGCTCATAGTTATCTCGAGGATAAAATGGTTTTGTGGACGAGTTATAAACTCTGCTTTTCACTTCGATTGCGAGGAAATAAAACAGTAGTATAATCTCGCAAATTGAAGAAATTAATAAACGCACGAAACGAAAAAACAAGAGCGGTTTACCGCCGCTTTATTTTTTTTTAATCTTGCGCCATTGATATTAGGCTTGGGCTGCAGACCTATACATCCTACTATTAAATTAACTTTGTAATAATAATTTTCTTAAATTAATTTAATAACCTACCGTACTTGAATTTAAATTTAAATATCTTTTATGTCTTAAAAATACAAGGCAAATAAATTAAAGTAAATATTATAAAATAACAAATTCTATTTATGAAGTTCTTATTGTGTTTGGCCGTATGGCTCATTTTCTTTGCCTTAATACAGATACATTTATGAGTAGATACGTTAATGCATTGTGCACAAAATTCGATTTTGTGCAGCCTATATCCTCCACAAATAAGTACTTTTAGAGCATGAGAATTGAAAAAGGTTTTTTTTACAATATGTACGTCAATACATATGTGTAAAAACGATTCCAACAATTTCGGTAACATATGTGGTGAACATACTCGTACATTCAAAAATTGTAGACTAAGTTTGTCGTAGTTCTTGTGTGGTATTTAAAACAAGAGTCTTTGAGTTTATGGGAGAATAAGAAAAGACCCGATATCAAACACCAATAACGTGTAATCTGGCGGGAACCTTAAAATCGTCATAATCATGATTGTTATTTTAACGGGATTTTTTCCAGGCAAGCTATAGTTCCGAAAAAAACTGATTTGATAAATGTACCACTAGTGTCGCATATTAGATATCCCATAATAACTGCCTTTACATATGAAACTAGGGCTCATGATACAACTTTTCAAAGCTTTGATCAAGTGTGGTGATTATTTTAAATACATCTGTAAAGTTTCGTAATTTGAGTGCAGAGAAACTAACGGCCGGAATTTTTGGTGGTTCAGAAATAAGAAGGTTTAGAAAAAATAAAAACTTTTATAGTTATATGACTGATATTGAAAAAAATGCCTTGATTGAATTTGTTTGGATCGCACTGGTAAAAGGGATGAAAGCTACGCGGAGCACATTGAAGAGATGTTGTCGCTTTTCCAGCAGCTTGGTTGTAATATGGGCATCAAGGTACACTTCCTCCACAACCATTTGGACAGTTTCCCTTAAGATCTTGGTGATATGTGTGAAGAACAAGGGGAATGATTGCGTTAAGATATTCGGACCATGGAGGAGCGGGACCAAGATCACTGGAATGCCCTCATGATGGCGAAGTACTGTGGCAGAATCAAAAACAGACCTTGTGAATAAAGTCCAGCAAGATTTTTTTTACAAAATACTTAGTTTTGAGGAGTAGGTAGTGGTTGTTGTTTTTTTGTTCAAGATTATGTTTTCAAAAACTGACTTCAGATCTGAAATCAGTATTCTGAAATCGTATAATGTTAGTCATGATATTTCATGCAACAAAAATGCTGTAACCTTGTGTTTTCATAATATAAAAAAAAATGTTTTTTTTACACTCAGACAAAAGCTGATTGAAATGAAACATAGGTATAGTTGAGTTTTCAAACTTGTTGTTTGTTTGAGAGCCGCCTGTATACAGGGTTACCTCAGAAATGCGCCAATCTTGAAATCGTCAGTTTGTCATTTACAACAACTTTTGTTCTACGCCTTCTGTTAGGTATTTTTTTAAATAATTTTTACAGTCGTTTTACAGTTTATTTACTCTGAATTGGCGCTGTTTGACTTTGATAGATACTTAAAATCGTATGTGTTAAATACAATGGACGACATTCTTCTTTGCAGGGCAACGATTTACCGGAGAGTGCGATTTTGGTAGAGCGAGTTCTGTTAAAAAACAAATAGAACAAAAGTTGTTGTATATTGAATTTCTGTTAGTGTAATCTCTGTGTACAATAAAGAATATTCTATGATCTATCTATCTTTCTTGTATAACACAATCTCTAATTGGGTTTTTCCAGGAATTGCGCATTTTAGAGGTAATCCCGTAGAGAGTCTACGAGAGTCCCGTAGAGTAAAAGTAAAGAAAAAAATTATGATTAAAAACAGTGTTTATAAGTAGTACCTAATTGACTGAGTTAGAATTTGGCTGCCTTGGTGATCTAATGGTTAACACGCTGGACTACCAACTCGGTTCGATTCCAACTGGGGCCTGTTTCACAGAACTAGAATTCATGGTTTACTATGACAATTCGATGTACATTGAAAAGTTGACCAACCCACAGAATAACGTGTAGGCTCAGCTACGCAATGTAAATCGAATTGTCATAATATACCATGAATTGTAGTTCTATGAAACAGGCCCCAGCATGGGTAGTATGACGACGCGAGTCGCACGTTTTAAAAGTCGCGACTTTCAAATACATTAATTGTCAAATTCTGACATTTCAACGCCACAAAACGTACCTAGCGCCTTCACACTACCCATGCTGGAGGCCACTGTGCTTGATTTGGCCGTGGCATAAGTCTGGGTGTATTTGTATGTTTATGATGTTCTTGCCTGGATATCATAGCACAGGGCATCCTTGTTTCGCCAGGATGCCCTGTGCTATGATACCTGTCCTGTTGTTGGACCAGGACAACTGATCGTGAAGTATCGAATTCATTTATTTAAATTTCATCATCATCATCATTCAGCCACAAGAAGTCCACTGCTGGACATAGGCCTCCTCCATGGATTTCCAAAAAGACCGGTTGGAAGCGGCCTGCATCCAGCGTCTTCCTGCCACTTGAATGACGTCATCTGTCCATCTTGTGGCTGGTCGTCCCACGCTGCGCTTGCCGATATGTGGTCTCCATTCGAGAACTTTTCGGCCCCATCGGCCATCAGTTCTGCGTGCTATGTGCCCCGCCCACTGCCACTTCAACTTACTAATCCGCTGGGCTATGTCGACGACTTTCGTTCGTCTACGGATCTCATCATTTCTGATTCGATCTCGTAGAGAAATTCCGAGCATAGCCCTTTCCATAGCTCGTTGCGTGACCTTGAGCCTTCTTATGAGGCCCATAGTGAGAGACCATTTAAATTTACTTATTTAATATTTGCATGTCGCAGGTGGTTTAATTTATAGATACTGGAGAAATGGTTTTCAGCTTTGTCGTTATTTCAAAATCATATTATACTTATACACCCACTGCAGAGCAAGATGGCCTTCTCTCGGAGAGAGAGTAAGTATGGGCTTAACCACGTTTAACCACTGCCACGCAGTTTGACGAATGATTTGTTGTATTAACCCTATACAAATAAAAAATACACCACGCGTGTCCACGAACGCGATTTTAAGCTATGTGAACACCTTTTAAACTCGGGTTTCGTCACGGTGTTTTCCATACTTAGCGAGTGGTAGGCATTGATACTAAAATTCACAAATGTAATGTACGTAACTTTGAAAATAAAGTCATTGATGCATGCCGGAATCGAACCCGGAACCTCACGAAGGCTACCCGAAGTCATTTACAACAACTTTTGTTCTACTACTTCTGATTTTTTTTCCTCTGAGTAAAAAAATTTTTTGCAAAACAACAACCCTAAGGGGGTCTCTTAGGAATTGCACATTTTGGAAATAACCTTGTATAATATGAGTTAGCCGATTTTTAAGTTAACACTTTTACAAATATCTAGTGTGCAAAAGCCCTAAGTCAAACAATTTTGCCCGCACAAGATCCGGATAGACTTTAATGGGGCATGCATGTTACGTTACGCATATTGAATAATACAATACTCCGACAACGTAAATAAATAGCAAACACATAGCAAGGTTACCGTACAGCATGGAATTTGACATAAGGCTCATGCCATGGTGACGGGTGCGACATTTTAACTTACATTTTGAGCTTTAATTCTTATTAATTTCGAAAATGTCTTTTAACTTTACCACACTATGATAGGTATCGATTATATTTATTAAAATATAAACCTAATAATCACGAAATTAGTTTTTTTTAAATTGTCAACGATTTTTATCACTGTGACGGGTGTGATGCGTAAGGAAACTAAATTGGTTACTACAAGCATGATTCACAGTATGTTTGCTAATAGTATTGGAATAGTTCAGCAGTTAGTGAACGAACTTTGCCTACATCACCATAATAATTCTTCTTAATATATAGTTGATATTATACATTTTACATCCAAAGTTTAACCCGTCACGGGTGTGACCGGATATTGTGACGGGTGTAACGAGTACAGAATGTACCTTAAAATATATTAATTTACAGGCATAAAAATGTTTAGCGATCTTTACTTGAAGAAAAAAAATTAATAATATTGCCGAGCATTTTTTTCTTTTTTCTTGAAAAAAGCTGGCCAGTGGTTTATCACACAATTTTTAATCTATGGCCGGAAATTCTAAAGATTTTCGGGTGCTAAGGAGCGTGTATTTTCCCGTCATTAGGCGCATGTGTCACAAGAATTCTCGATGTATTGGCTATAAAAAACCCAGTGTGAGAACGTCGAGCTAATTAAAAATGTACGGAATGTTCTGTATTGGATAATTATGTGGCGTCGTTATGGACGTACGGGTCGCGGCCGGCGGGGGGCATCCTCGGCATTCCTCTAATTGTAATCGATTATGTTGTGATCATTATCTCATCGGCAGCCTCAATTATAATACCTAGCCTCCACGGCAGTTCCGCATGAAGGCGGCCGCTCAAACCGCGAGTTTGACAAAACAGAAAATAAAGTAAAAACAATAAAAATATCTTGTTATAGATACATACATAAATAGACTCATCACTTGCCACGATCCTGACAGATCACTTTCGCTTCCTCAACATTCATTAGTCGTTGCATGCACGCACGCCGGTATTGACGTATACACGCAGGACATATGCCTCCCTCACGGTTTTCCAAGATTCCCAGTGTTGTGTCGCCCGCATCCAGCGACTACCCGAGCCCGTAACCAGGTCGACAGACCATCTGGTGGTGGGTCTGCCAACGCTGCGTCGTCCGGTCCACGGTCGCCAGGTAAGAACTTTTTTGCCCCAACGGCCATCAGTTCTCCGAGCTATATGCCCTGCCCACTGCCACTTCAACTGAGCAATTCTATTAAGCTATATCAGTAACTCGGGTTCTTCTGCGGATCTCCTCATTCCTGATTCGATCACGCAGTGAAACTCCTAACATAGCTCTCTTCATTGGCCGTTGGGTAACCTGTGCCCTCTTATAAGGCCCATAGGGATTGGATTTAAAAAAATCCTTTGTTTTCCCCTAAGATACGTGAGGATCATTTTCGTTCAACAAAACTCTGGCACACCAGGATAAGATCTATCTATGTTACAACGTATGACGTGCGGGAGCGGCACAATTTCATCCTAAAATAATCCTTTACGAGTTGCGCTCGAGTGTCACCGGCCCATTGTAATGTGATTATTAATTCAATTCCGGATTCACTTACTTGCTTTTTTGTCGGAAGACTCTGACTACTCTATTACTCTACTGTACTCGTTGTCTCTACTTACCATGATTAAGCGCTGCGTTTCAGAGCGAAACCTGGTCGGACTCTTCCGACAAAAAGGCAAGTAAGGGAATCCGGAATATTTATTTTACTTTAATGTTAAAATATATACAAGGCAGCATTATAAACGCAGCATTACAATCAAATTATGATAGGGTATTTGTCAAACCATAACGCCAAATTTATGTTCATACAGCATGACAGACTTTGAAGCAACTTGAAATAACTAAAATACCTAAAACAATAATGTTAGACAATTCATAAATTTTCGAAAATACAACATATTGAAAGCTAAATATTAATCGGGACTTTATGTTATTAATTTAGACAATTTACTTTTAAAAGTGTACAGTGAGTTGTGATAGACGTCAGGGGCGTTTTCGAGATTAGAAATATCGTTACAAAGATTACACATTCCATGGATTAGGTTGTTGGGAGCCATGAAGAAGGTTAATAATGTGTACTTACTGCGTACGAAAGTGTTAGTTCCAACATTGGAACGTCGATAGTCCTTCAGACTGTACGGTGTCTGTCACTCACTCACGCACGGTACTGTTTTAAAAGTACCTATACCGGGTGGTAATTTAAACAGCTTATTAGTGTAAGAGGTACCGGGGGTAAAGAAAATAAGGGGATTTTGATAAACCCTGCACAAATTAATGCCTGACTATACTGTATTGTATAGTCAGGCATTAATTTGTGCAGAGTTTATCAAAATCCATGTTTGGGTTCTTCCTGGTACAATTAAGAATATTCTTATCTTATCTTATCTTGCGATGTTATTTATAAAAACACGATTCCCTTAAAATACTCCATAAACGCACTTTGAATGTTCTTTACTGTACATCGGAAAGAATAGCGTCACTCCATTTCCTTCCGTGGATGTCGTAGAAGGCGACTAAGGAAATCAATTATCAGGAGACCGGCAGCAGCGTCTTCCTGAGATTCCAACCGCATACTGCGATCGCCAACCCGCCTGCCAAGCGTGGCGATTATGGCAAAAACCCCTCGTGATCTTAAAACCACGAGGGAGGCCTTTGTCCTGCAGTGGGCGTCAAATGACTGATGATGTACACCGGAAAAAAACAAACGACGACGTACAATTGGCGGCCTTCTACTGCAATTTAACCTAAATAAATAGTCTGTCTTTCCCATGTAAACTTCAACAAAACTATTTATACGGCCTTTATGGAATGTTTTAAGGAATCGTGTTCTCTTATAAATAAAACCGTTGGATTCTAATATTTTTGGGAATTGAAAGCTCCACTGTTTTAGCGGTTGCTTGGCTTCATATCAGAAATAAGGTAGTTGCTAACGCAATATTCGCGCGTTTGACCGCACAAGTATTTCTTGGCGGAGCTAGGTCTAACAGTAAGTACGTGCTTACCGGAACCGAAGAGTTGTTGAAAAGATCATGACTGTGCGAAACCAGGAGGAACTGTTACATAACGGTCCGGTAAGAAGAAGTGAGTGTACAGTAGGTACTTATTTAGAAAAGCACAGTAAACTAAATCAGGGGTTCCTAAACTTTTTCAGATCGGAGCGCCCCTGACACTTTTACAGTCTTCTTATTTACCTGGGGTCGGGTAATAAAAGGGGTTTAATTGGCTCAAAAATTGCGTTTTGAACTTATGTGCTTTGGTCCGGTGACCCTAGATAAATAAGACTGTAAACGTGTAAGTGCGCCGCCATTTTAAAAACATTAGGAATCCCTAGCTTAGTTTACAGTGTTTTTCTGTTATAAAATTACACAGTAACATTTTTATTATCACAGTAACATTTTTATTTATGACATTAACGGAGACCTGTCATGAAACAATGAATTGAACATACCTGTTTTTTGTTACAACGAATGTCTTTCTTCTTTTTTTTACAACAATTAAAGAAATTGCTGTTACAATAACTTATGTTGTATAGAACAATAATTTTATGACAATTTGACTTCTGTGCTTTAGTCCACCGACCCTAGATTTATAAAAATGAAGTAATACATGTTTGAGGAGGTCTTTAAGAAAAGAAACTAATTACAATGCTAATGTAGCTTTGTATTTTATTTATCTTAAAAAAAAACTGTAAAAAACCCTTGACCTGAGGGGGCCCCCGAAGTATGAGGCCGCGAGCTCAAAACAAAAATTTGTAACAATTATAATGTTTATAATGAGTACTTGCCGTGGGGTGCCGGCTATGCCGTGGGATGCCGGCTATGCCGTGGGGTGCCGGCTTTAGAATAGTACCCCCCCATCTCTTCCCGCGGGTGCCGTAAAAACCGGCTAAGGGACACATTACCAGAAGGTGGGCAGCAGCGCCTTCTGCGAAAATGCGATATACTGCGCTCGCCAACCCGCATGCCAAGCGTGGCGACTAAGGCCAATACCCTCATGGCAGTACACCAAAAATCCGCTATTCCTGGCTACGGTAGCGGCCACGGTAACGGCGGAGCAAGGGGTGCTAAGAATCTCCGGCAGAGATCTGGCTACTACCCCCAAAAACGAAAACGACTGGCCCTGGTAACACACAACATTCGCACATTGAGGACAGACGAAAAGCTAATTGAGCTGGAAGAGGAAATGGGTAGGTTACACTGGGATATTCTAGGGCTATCTGAAGTCCGTCGAGAGGGCGAGGACATGATAACCCTGAAATCCGGTAACCTGCTCTACTACCGGGAGGGCGAGCAATAGTCCCAGGGTGGTGTCGGGTTTCTCGTCCACAAGTCCCTCGTAAATAACATTTTGGCCATCAACAGTGTGTCGAGCAGGGTGGTGTACCTAATACTCAGAATATCTAAGAGATATTCGCTGAAGGTCATTCAGGTATACGCACCGACCTCGTCACACTCCGATGAGGAGGTAGAGGCGATGTATGAGGACATTAGTAGGGCCATACATACCTCGGAGACCTATTTTAATGTGGTTATGGAGGACTTCAATGCGAAACTGGGCACAAGAAGCGAGGGTGAGATGAGACTGGGCCAATTTGGTTATGGGCAACGGGACCCGAGAGGACAAAGGTTGGCAGACTTCTTGGAGAAAGAGGGACTCTTTATAATGAACTCTTTCTTTCAGAAGCCACCTCACAGGAAATAGACCTGGTTGAGTCACGATGGTTCCACGAGAAACGAGATACACTTCATCCTGACCTCCAAGAGACAAATATTCAATGACGTCTCTGTGATCAACATGGTGAAAACCGGAAGCGATCACCGAATAGTAAGAGGCACATTGAATATCAATGTCAAACTTGAGAGGTCTCGTCTCATGAAGTCCACGCTCCGACCTACTCGTGCCCATATCCAGAACCCCGAAAACTTTCAACTCGAATTGTCAAATCGCTTTAAGTGCCTGGAGAGCGCCGCATCGGTGGATGAGATCAATAACAGGTTTGTAGAAACTGTCCGTACAGTGGGCTCGAGGTTCTATAGACACAACCGTACGAGTAGACCACAAAAGCTCTCAAACTATACTCTCGACCTCATGGCTAAACGTCGCGCGTTGCAACTGCAGTCCTCCGAGGATGCTAAGTCATATAGGCAGCTCAATAGACATATCTCAAAGTCTATGCGGCACGATATTCGGTCCTTTAATACCGAACGTATTAAAGAGACTATAGAGCGGAACAAGGGCTCCAAAGTGTTCGCAAAAGACTTGTCTATTGGGCAAAGCCAGCTGACGAAGCTGAAGTGAGAGGACGGCAGTATAGCGTCGACCAAATCAGAGGTGCTGAGGGAGATTGAGAGTTTCTACGGACAGCTATACACCTCAGTCGCAAAACCTGTTAGCAGTTTGAGCAAAGATCCGAGAGCCAAACTGACCCGACATTATCTAACTGACAAGACATCCCGGACATCAGCCTGTATGAGATTAGGATGGCCCTGAAACAGCTTAAGAATAACAAGGCACCAGGAGAGGACGGAATCACATCAGAGCTCCTGAAAGCGGGTGGAACACCAGTACTTAAAGTCCTTCAGAAGCTCTTCAATTCCGTCGTGCTTGAAGGAAAAACGCCAAAAGCATGAAACAGAGGCATGGTGACGCTGTTCTTCAAGAAAGGGGATAACTCTCTATTGAAGAACTACCGACCCATCTCGCTTCTGAGCCATGTTTATAAGCTGTTTTCGGGGGTCCTCTTTGGGCTTTAGTACCATAGACCACATCCACACGCTGCGGCAAATTATACAGAAGACTGAGGAGTATAATTTGCCATTCTGCTTAGCGTTTGTGGACTATGAGAAAGCCTTCGATTCGATCGAGACATGGGCAGTGCTCGAGTCTCTCCAGCGTTGCCGTATTGACTATCGGTATATCGAGGTGCTGAAGTGCTTGCACAATAGCGCCACCATGTCGGTCCGAGTACAGGAGCAGAATTCGGAGGCAATTCCATTGAGAAGAGGCGTGAGACAGGGAGACGTTATCTCTCCGAAACTGTTCACGAACGCACTGGAAGATGCCTTCAAGCTTCTGGAATGGCAGGGACGCGGCATCAATATCAATGGCGAGTACATCACGCACCTTCGATTTGCAGACGATAAAGTAGTCATGGCAGAAACGATGGAAGACCTCGGCATAATGCTCGAAGACCTCAGTCGAGTTTCTCAACGTGTGGGCCTTAAAATGAACATGGACAAAACGAAGGTCATGTCGAACGCCCGTGTTGTGCCCACACCAATAACATTGGGGAACACGACTCTCGAAGTTGTAGACGAATACGTCTACTTAGGACAAACAGTCCAACTATGCCGGTCCAACTTCGTGAAAGAGGTCAATCGTCGAATCCAACTCGGCTGGGCAGCATTCGGGAAACTTAGAAAAGTCTTTTCGTCTAATATTCCTCAATCGCTCAAGACAAAACTATACAACCAGTGTGTGTTACCAGTGATGACTTATGGCACTGAAACGTGGTCTCTCACTGTGGGCCTCATAAGAAGGCTCAAGGTTACGCAACGAGCCATGGAAAGGGCTATGCTCGGAATTTCTCTACGAGATCGAATCAGAAATGATGAGATCCGTAGACGAACGAAAGTCGTCGACATAGCCCAGCGGATTAGTAAGTTGAAGTGGCAGTGGACGGGGCACATAGCACGCAGAACTGATGGCCGATGGGGCCGAAAAGTTCTCGAATGGAGACCACATCTCGGCAAGCGCAGGGTAGGACGACCAGCCACAAGATGGACAGATGACCTCATCCAAGTAGCAGGAAGGCGCTGGATGCAGGCCGCTTCCAACCGGTCTTTTTGGAAATCCATGGAGGAGGCCTGTGTCCAGCAATGGACTTCTTGTGGCTGAATGATGAATGAGTACTTCAAATCAAATAACGTTGGACCCTGTATACTAACGAAAGACCATACATACATATTTTTTTTTACTGGGAGGGCCCCATCCAATGAATTTGCCACGGGCCTCAGATGTTATAGTTACATAGAGGGTACCCCAATTTAAGTGCAAGGTACCGACACTTAAATTGTACACTTGGGGTACCAAAAAAAAATTTTAAGTTTTTATTCTACTAATCGTCTCTGAGCTAGGCCGCAGATAGACAGACGGACGGACATGGCGGAACTATAAGGGTTCCTTGTCGACTACGGAACGCTAAAAAGAACGAGATAAATAAATAGGTAGGTACTTAGTGAAATTTTCGGATTTTATAGGTATAGAGCGGCACAAGTCCGGGAAGCTTGGAAAACCATGCGGGAGGCCTATTTCCTGCAATGGGCGTCAAATGGCTGATGATGATGACGATGAAAGATATAGGTAACTAAATACGGTAATTTACAGAAATCTATATTGTTAAGTCCATAGATCATTGTCACGAATTTGGAAGTCATGGACTCATGTTGACCATAAATGAAGATTTGTTATCTAAGGAGTGTGCAGAAGAAGAAGTCATAAATCCATACTGACTTAGTTGGCACTTACCCGTATTACTGGAAAATGCAATTTAAACTGCTAAGCACAATGCTTCATCCATCATTCCCCGCGCACTATCTTTCAATAAAAAACAAGAGTCATAAATAAAATATGTCACGTTGTTCCACTACTGCGTTCCACTTGTGAAACGGGACCCTATTACTAAGACTTCATTTACTGTCCGTCTTTCTGTCTGTCTGCCTGTCACCAGGCTGTATCTCATGAACCGTGATAGCTAGGCAGTTGTAATGATGTATTTCTGTTGCCACCTTAACAACAAATATTAAAAACTGAAATAAATATTTAAGGGGGGCTCCCATACAACAAACGTTGTCTAAAGACAGCGCTCGCCATCTAGCGGCCATCTATGTAACCTTAGTTTATTTGACGATATTTTTTTACTTTGTTGTATGTATGTTATTGCATTTGATTTAATTCTTTTAACTGCACTACGACACGCACTCCGTAGTACAATCATGGGTTACCGTAGGCACTGACTGAAAATCAGCGCTGAAGAGTCACTTCCTCAGCACAGCGCTGAGTCAGCTGCCTTTTGTGACAACTTAGATACACCACAGGCTACATCTATGGTCCATCTATGGTTTATTTATTGTCTGTTGCGTATTTAGTTTTCTTTCTGTTGTTGTGCATATTATGTTACTTATCTGCTTATTTTGTTTCTGTGATGTATCTTGTTGGTATAATAAATGTTTTTCTTTTTTTTTTCTTCTTCTTCACAACGCCGAAGACACGTCAGTTAATGTTAAACGTTTCTTGTTGGCTTCTATAGATGGCGCTGTTCTCAAATTACATTTTTGTCTAATGTTGTATAGATGATGGTACGGAACCCTTCGTGTGCGAGTACGATTCGCACTTGGCCGGCTTTCCTTTTTCACGACCTTTCAAAAAATTTTCCAAGTTACAGCTTTTTCACCAGTCGAACTGAAACGAACCCTCAACATGTCGGGATATGAACCCACGACCTCCCGAATGAGAAGCCGGCGTTCTACCGCTCCGCTAACTACGCCGATCTTTCAGATTATTCCATCTTTATCTTTTGTCATGGCCTCTCCAATGAGATTAAAACGTTTATTTTTGTGCAAGTTCTCCATTGGTTACTAAATACTTTGCCTAATAAAAATTTTTAAAGGTTGATTTGCTGTCAGCTGTAGAGTCGGCAGCACATCACTCTTACATTTCAGTTGCAAAGTCACCCGTAACACAATAGAACCACACCATGTAACAGAATAGAACGCACGGATGGTCGAAGGTTCATGTGCTGGACTGTACACACGGATGCATAAGATGCACGTGAGTGTTGAAAGCTGTGCGAATAAATCTATGCGCACGCGCCGAGATCCGGCTGCCGCGCGGCGATTCGATCTAGATCTTTGATCCAGCTAAGCTAGGCTTTAAATTAATAACAAAACTATTTCATGGGCAGGAAGATGTGTTTTGTCTTTGGCATAAATCCTATTAATATTATAAATGTGCAAGTTTGTGAAGATGTTTGGATTTTGTTACTCAATCACGCAATAACGGCTGAACGGATTTACATGAAACTTGACGTACAGATAGACCTGAATTGAGACATAGCATACTTGATATCCCGGTAATGCGGTCCCGTGGGATAATATTTATTTTAAGTTTAAGATAGATGGCGTTGTGGCGAGCGGGCGTTGTGTTTTAAAAATAGATGGCGCTGTGCAAGAATCGTAATCGTATAAACGAATTGTGTAGCGGTAAGAAGTTCGCTTAGGTAGTTTTTTTTTGTTATTTCTATACATCTATAAAATAATAGCCAAACAAAAAGTTTAAAGTATTTTTTTTAAGAACACTGAACTCGTCTATGTTTTTGTTTATGTAAGGTTGAAAAAAACAAACAGTGCAATACAATTGTAACATTTGTCCATTGATTACTTAATTACCTTTTGCATTGCAAGTATTCTTAGAATTTTATTAGGCTAAATTATTAATTCTTTGATAGGCCTTTTTTGTGTGAGTGAACTGCGATAGCTGATAATGGGAAAAATGGAAAAAAAAATGTTTGGTTGAGAGACCCAGGTTCGATTCCCAGTGCGGGCATGTACCTATGACTTTGTTTTCTAAGTTATGTACATTTGTGAAGTTATAGTAGCAATACCACTAGCTAACGGTGAAGGAAAACATCGTGAGAAAACCTGAGTGTCTGAGCTATTCACATACCTCAGCGCTTGAAATCGCCAATCCGCGGTGGGCACGCGTGGTGATTAAGCCCTACTCTCTCCCTGAGAGAAGGCCTGTGCCCTCCAGTGGGACGTATATATTATGCTGCTTATGTTTGGTTTTTTAAATCTCAAAAAATTTATACATTGTCCTTGGAATATTCATGAATACGGTTATCTTTAAGGTGTCGTGCTAAAAAATGGAGTTAACTTACTTTCGAAGCAAACACATTTGTTTTTGTTCTGTTTAATAAGTAATAGTTGCGGTGGCTTGTACTACTATGCAGTCGATTTAAGGAAAAAACTGCCCAAGTGCGTGTCGGGCCACGCGCAGTGTAGGGTTCCGTAAAAGAAGGGGTTTTTTTAGCTGCTTTGCAGAACAACAACTTCATCTACGTACCTACTAAGTTCGATGTATCCAAGACATGTATTTTTTGTTGTACAGACGTTTGTAACACAATTTTTTTTTTCGAATTTTTGGCGAAACTATAAGGGTTCTGTAGTCAACAAGGAAAACAGCTTGATTTTTCACACCCCCAAGTCACGAAAGGCACTTTTTTTTTAAATTTATTCGCTTATTGCTTATGCATATTTTACATAACATAACATAACATAACATAAACTCACGCCTGTATCCCAGAGGGGTAGGCAGAGACCAGGGAGTGCCACTTGCTACGATCCTGACAGATCACTTTCGCTTCCTCAACATTCATTAGTCGTTGCATGCACGCACGCATATTTTAATCTGCTTATTTAAAGAAGAAGAAGAAAGGAGAAAGACAATTATTATACCAACTAGACACATCACAGAAACAAAATAAATAGATAAGCAACATAATATGCACAACAGCACAAAGGAAACTAAATACACAAAAAAAATCAAATAAATAAAACAGGACCACAGATGTAGCCTGTGGTGTCTCTAAGTTGCGAGAAAAGGCAGCTGACTCAGCGCAGTGCTGAGGAAGTGATCCCTCGGCGCTGATTTTCAGCCAGTGTCTACGGTAACTCAAAATTCTACTACGGAGTGCGTGCCGTGGTGCTTAAATGCAAGTAATTAAAACAAATGCAATAACATACATACCATAATAGTAGTTTATGTGACTGTCACATAATAAGGGTTATTAAAACACGAGCGAGATTTTAAAAAACGAGCCTTGGCGAGTTTTTTAATAGCATTGGGGAGTGTTTTAATACCAAGTTATGTGCAGTCTCATACACTATTTTATCTACACTCATAATGAAATTTTTGAAACAAAATGGCGCAATTTCGACAAAAGTATCTTGACATTCAATCGTCTGCACTCAGTTTTGCGCGCGCAATTTTAGGTATTTTTAGTTGCACTTTTGGTACCACGAAAATGAAATTAGGTTTTTTATAGAGTCAACTTTTGACATTAAAAAAAACTTAAGTTTTGTTCCGTGATCACAGCAACACTTAAAAAAAATAACTGTAACATAAAGTGAAAAATCTGACCTTTAATGTAACTTTATATTACACTTTTTTTTTAATTTTCTTTAAAGTTATGTATTGTTTAAAGCCTGTCAATATGTGTTTACCTTTGAATTCTTAATTTGAAGATTATGATATGAGTGTAGATAAAGTAAAAAATATCGTCATAAAATACTTACCTACATAAAGCCTTGGATCACCCCTGGTATCCTTAGATGTATCAAAAACAGAAATAATATGCAAAGAAAACAACGCAGGGACCCATTAAATCAAATTTTAAAGATAACTTATTTGCGATATAGGAGCCATTGTAATAATCTTGTAAAGAAATTAAAAAGAAAGTATGAAAGAGATCTGTTAGCTAAATCAATGAACAATAAGAAATCGCTATGGAAAAATATTAAACATTTTACTTACACCAACAAAACTAAAAGTCAAAATAGTGAATTGATTAACACAAAACCAACCTCTTTAGAGGGAACTGAATATGTAAACCAGTATTTTACGAATATTGGAAAAAAACTTGCCCAAAAAATTCAATCAAGACTAAAAGAGGACCCTGAAGTATACCTTAAGCTTAAGGGATTAAAAACCCAACTCAGCTCTTTTGTACTTATCGATACAGACTCTGAGGAAGTCAGCAGAGTTCTTATGAATCTTAAACTCGACAGTGCCCCAGGATATGATAACATTACCACTAAATATCTGAAAATGGTTAATAAAGAAATAGTACCTGTCCTAGTACATCTAACAAACCTCTGCTTCGTAAAAGGCGTCTTCCCAGAACCTTTAAAACGATCTCTAGTTACGCCTATATTTAAGGATGGGGAGAGAGACGATGTCGGAAATTACAGACCTATATCAGTTCTACCGGCTATATCAAAAATTTTAGAAAAAATAATAGATTCACGTCTGCTAAATCATCTTAACAAATTTAACATAATATCATCAGCGCAATATGGATTTAGACAAGCGAAATCAACTGAGGATGCAGTGCTGGCTTTGACTTCACTTGTAACAGAACAACTTGATAGAGGACTAAAATCAATAGCAGTGTTCCTAGACCTTAAAAAGGCCTTCGACACCGTCTCTCTTCCAATCCTAGTAAGGAAGCTGGAAGCAATTGGTATTAGAGGCATTTCACTTGAGCTCTTTAAGAGTTATCTATCTGATAGGAAACAAAGACTCAAACTGGATCAACACTCAAGTGGAGACGCATCTGTGAAATACGGCGTTCCCCAGAGAACGTTCTTGGTTCGACACTGTTCTTAATATATATTAATGACCTTTGTAACCTTACCATAGACAACGCCAATACCTTTGTGTATGCAGATGATACAGCTGTCGTTTTTCACGGGGACTCCTGGACAGCTTTGAAAGAAAGTACAGAAAGGGGAATGTCTCTAATATCACATTGGTTGGATAATAACCTTCTCACTCTCAATACGGATAAAACCAGTTATATCTGTTTTAGTATAAATAACCGTACTCAACCAAGTAACGAATTTGAAATCAAGGTTCATACATGTGACCCTACTACTAGAGATGACTGTTTGTGCAACAAACTTGAAAAAGTAACGCACACTAAATACCTTGGTGTTATTATATACTACAGATTATCTTGGCATCTCCATCTCGAATATGTAGCAAGTAGATTAAGGAAATTGATGTGGATTTTTAAAATGCTGCGATTCATTGTGCCTCAGAAAAATAGTAGCAGTAACGGGAAACAAGACTCACCCAAAAACATGCTCAACGAGATATATATAGCCTTAGTGCAATCAGTTTTAGCATATTGCATTACAATTTGGGGAGGAGCTTCAAAGATGAAATTTCTAAACTTAGAACGAGTGCAACGTAAATTGATCAAGGTGATGTATTTTAAGAAATTTCGTCATTCTACAGAAAAGTTATATCAAGAAAGCAATCTCCTTTCCATTAGGAGGCTGTATATATTACATGTAATATTAAGAAAACACAAAACCTTACCATATGACCCTAACATAAAAAATAAAAGAAGAAATGATATTGTAGTAAAAACACCTTCAACGCGAACAAAATTTGCGAGAATGCAGTATAACGCGCAATCGTGTTTCTTATATAAAAAAAATAAATAAAAAGATTAAAATATATGATTATACTTATTACGAATGTAAAAAAACTATTGTACAATGGTTGCATAGTCTAAATTATGATGATACTGAAAGATTATTAGAGCAATTAAAATAATGTTTCATCGAGCAGACACACACACACACACACACACACACACACACACAGACACACACACACACACACACACACTACACACACATGCGATGTTCTACCTAAACACATAAAACACTCACCTGGCTGAGCTTTACACTTTTATCTTTTTAATAATTTTGTCATAACAGTAATCTTTAAAATAAGTAAAATATAAAATTAAACTAAGTTTTTAGGCTATGGAAGCGCGGTGTCACCTAGTACAGGCATTCTACATGCTTAAAAGGTGGCTCCAGATACTATGTACCGTTAAATTAAGCAGTTCACGAAAATAAAGATTTTGTATTTTTTTGTATATATTATTAACTACGAAGAATCGCGTAGCAAATACGGGCGCGATTTGGATAGCCCCTGGAAATTTTTATAAATGATCTTAAAAATAGAGATTTTGAAATAATAAATTTGGAAATAAATTGTTTGCTATAATTTTAACTATAATCCTGTCGTTTTTCAGTTAGGTTCTTTTGGCTTTTACTTCTAGGAACTTTAAAATGCATAGTTGGGGACTAAACTTCCAACCTATACATCAGAATCCTGACAAAGTACCTACTATCTCAAGACTTGTTTCTTCGACAAAATTAAGCAATACATTCTATCCCCACTTTATCATGTTAAAATCTTATTTTTTTATTTTAAAGTAGAAAGAAGACATTTTAAAGCATTTTTTTTAGTTCAGCCAATCAAGTTGTAGAGATGGAAATAATGTTTCACTTGGACGTAAATTTATGGGAATTTATTTTATTCCCGATGCATCATTATTTAAGTTACGTTTCATTACTTTTAAAGTGCATCTAAATGGATCCCCAGCCTTTTCGAGCCTTCCAGTTTAAAATCAGGACGCGACCAACACATCCGCATCCGGTACAGGTCAACGGCTGACCATCTCATTGTTGCCGCAACGAGCGTGAACTTTGTCTAAATATTACGGATCCGCGCGGTTTTTTGTTCGCATTCCTCGCTCGTAAATATTTGATGATGGTATGTTGCCCGGCAAATAACTTGAACACGTGACTTTGACTTCATATAGACATATTTCGGGCCTCATTGGCCGGGGAGGCGGTAGGTGACTTAGAATTCATCGACTTTAGTCCTATTAACAAAATAATAATAAAAAATGTTCTTACATGTCCATCGCTAACTCATCCCAACTGCGCGGAGTTTTGTTCAAGTTATCTGTCGGGCGTCATACACTATGATGGTTCCGCCCAGTCGATTAGAACCGTTTCTATATTTAACTAATTTGTTGTTAGTTCGTTGATCCGGGTTAAAGCCTTATATTATCACGGAGTAGTCTCTAGTCCGACGTTTTTTTTTTTTATAAGCCCTTGATATTTACATTCTAGCAAAAACGTTTTATCCGTTTCCTTCCCAGCATGCAACAATACAGTATGTTTTTGTATCTACGAAAACGTTGCGTTTTATTTGGAACTAATAATTACACGATACGATTCCTTAAAACACTCCTCAGAGTCAATTTAAATAGTATGTGGCAAGGGGAAAGACTTATTTTCCACACCAAAAAAAAAATCCACAGATCCTTTAAACTGCCTCTGAGGAGAGTTTTAGAGTAATCGTGTTTTTATAAATAAGACCACTAGTTTTTTTTGCATCAATATATTGTTTCAAACAAACAAGTCACTCGCTCTTGACACTATTGCGGGTGACCTTAGTGATGCGTATATCTGACTAATATACTTTTGCACGAGATTAGCTCTTAAACAATGTACGATAAGGGCTACAGTATCACTGAGTACGGCCCAACTTACGTGTAACAGTAACCTCAAGCAAGAACATTCACACGTTTACACAGATTCTAGTATTGTAGGTAAAGCTAAATAGATCCTAGTGTTATTGTATCATCTTTATGAATAAAATTACTTATTACTGATATGTACCTACTTGCAAAATTTAGTTTTCAAGAGGCTACAAAAAAAAATGTGCAAACAGCAAATAAGTTAGGGTGTGTCTCTGTTAATACAAAATCATGGACTCTTCGTTAATATACAGGGTTGCCTACCTCAAAAATGCCCTATTCCGGTAACATACTAATTAAAGTTTGTCATTATATATAAAAGATTTAACCATAGGCCAGTAATAAAATCGGACAAATATTCTTCTGCTCGTTTATGGGTGAGAACCAGGATAGGAGAGTTTTATTCATTCACTTTCAAGACTAGCTACATCCGGAATCCTTTATTGATGCGCAAATTACCATTCGCAGTTGCAATGATTTATTTATTATGACAATTCATTTTATTTCATCAATGTGTCAAGTGCAGTTCCCGTTTGTAAGAAAATACCTAAAATAAATAAAATAAAATAAATTGTAATTTTGCAAGGTGACCCTATAAGGCCCATGTTATACTTATACTACATAGACTTACAGGATCAAAGATTATCCCGGCTAAACGGTTGATTGCAGAAACGTGCAAAAATTCAGGTCAGTAGCACATATTATAATAAACTTAAAAGGAAGTCTATCACGGCTACTACTTGGCCCTTTACAAGTTAACGAGTAAGGTGACCAACTTATAAAAGGAAAAGTTCGTACAAATTCCATTGAAAATTACTTTCATGAAGTTATTTGTTCTGTGAAGCAGGTAAAACCCCCTCCCTCTACGCATCTACGCAAACTTTCCAATGCGCGTCCCGACACGCACTTGGCCGGGTTATTTCGTGCCACGAATATATACGAGTATATACCGATATTCTAGCCATTTTTTATTACATTTAATACATATATTCTATTTGTGAGTGAAATGTAATAAAAAATTGCTAGAATATCTTGGATTCTTGGGTGTTGCCGTATTCTAGTAGTAACTTTGTATTAACTGAGTTTCTCAGTCAAAGTAGTATCAAAGCGGAAATACGTTCATGGAAGGAAGAACCGTAAACCGAACAGTTCGACAGCACATGAACCTTTACATTTGTGCACTTTATTATTATAATTTAAACGGAATAATGGTTCACCAAATAAAAATTTTACAATAGGCGGGCTTAATCTTCTAATATACGAGTATAAAAATCTCGTGTCACAGTGACTCGTGCTACATTACAAAAAATTATAATTGTGACAGGTAAAAATAGTGGTAATTGTACTATTAGGGAAGGACTGACTCCTAAGATACAGGTTGCCCTAGTTTAGGAGTCAGGACATTACGTAGTATTTTAAGAAATCTGTATACCATTGTATATTGAAACTTGTACTGTATGTATTATCAAAATAAATTACTTACTTACTTACTTACTTACTTACAGTTCCTCCGAAACTTCTTCATCGATTTTTATGGAAATTTTTGGGTATATTTTGTAGGTCGGAGAATAGCTCGTTGACTAATTATTATGGCAAAACAGCGTTTGCCAGATCAGCCAGTACTATACAGATTCTATAACATGGGTGTCCCACAGCAGGGCAAAGGACAATTATAAGTTAAATAAACATACACTTATTTATATACTTATTATATAACATAGGTACTTATTATAGAAAGGATTAAAAAGTATGATTATTAATCCTGAAAAGAAGATAGTGCTCACGGAATTGGCTCTTAAAATGTAATGTGCGCTGTCGACTGTAAAAATAGGATCACATGATCACATAGTGTAATACGTGCCTAAGGGTATGGTCACACAGTATCTACATGAATGAAGGGATTACTACAATCTCCATTTATATATTATTATTCTGAAACGTGTTTATATGCCCGGAAGTTATTACAAGGACTAACTGCTGATTTCCAGTCATTTTTCTCGTCAAATAATAGTTCAAGGTAACATTTGACGAAACCAGAAGACTGGGAGGTAGATTATTTCCATGATGTTCACATCAGATCCATCCACTATATGATCCTGCCATGTAGTTCGGAATCAGACAAGTGATTAAATTTAGCAGACGTTATACTTATATCTGTTAGAAGAACAACTAGGGGTCTATTTCATAGATCTACAATTCATGGTTTACTATTACAATTCAATGGTGATCGTGCATTGCAAAGTCGATAATTTGTCTGACTGTAATTTGTAATTTTGTATTCTGTGATTAAATATCGTCATAAGTCATCATGCGGTGGTAGCCTAGTGGGTAGAACATTGGACTCAAAAGCGAGAGACCCAGGTTCGATTCCCAATGCGGGCATGTACCTATGACTTTGTTTTCTAAGTTATGTACATTTGTGAAGTTAAAGCACCAATACCACTCGCTAACGGCGAAGGAAAATATCGTGAGGAAACCTGAGTGTCTGAGCTATTTACATACCTCAGTGCTTGAAATGGCCAATCCGCGGTGGGCACGCGTGGCGATTAAAGCCCATACTCTCTCCCTGAGAGGCCTGTGCCCTACAGTGGGACGTATATAGGCTGCTTATGATAAGTCATCATAAGTCATTAGTCAACGGTTATCATAAGTTAATTGTAAATCACTCTATTGATCTCCACGATACAGACTAGGCCTAGTGTGGGGATCATTTTCTATTATATATTTCTTATATCTATTATATATTTAACTATACCAGCACTACCCCATTTATTAAAATCACCACAATACTAAAGTTACCTGGAAGATATTGCTGTTCGAATGAAGTTCGCTTTTGTACTTTCATTTTTAGGAATGCAAGAGTTTTAATAATAATGAAAAAAAAATTTTGAACAGAACTTGTAAGGCACACAATTGAAATACAATATGGTCAAATTAACGTCGAAAGCCGCACGGGAGCGGTTGTAGGTTGGTTATTAAGGTAAATAGGATGTTGACTCTACTTAGCAAACGCTTTAATACCTATCATAACTTTGCCTTAATTTGATAGGTAACCAAACATTACGGAGAGTGTAAATATTACATAAGCAAAGCGAAGGGTAAATAAAAGACACTAAAAGACAATAAGAAACAAAATTATTGGCTTGGACTGTTACTCCATAACTTATCACTAAGGCATCACCGTCGACATCACCTACAAATAAAAATAAGTTATTGGTACAAACATTATAGATGGTACAAACATAATAAATGCGTCAGGTGTAGAAAAAAAGACTGTGACAGTTGCTCCATATTTTGCCATAAAATATATGTGGCGGTCTCTGCCTGCCCCTCTGAGATACAGGCGTGAGTTTATATTGTATGTACGTATGTCGATGTACAATGTCAAATAACATGTTAGATGGATGTCACTTAGGTAGTTGGTCAATGATCAGTTAATAGTAGTTTATGCAACTGTCATATAATGAAGGGTATTAAAACACGAGTGTGAGTTTATGAAACGAGCGCAGCGAGTTTCATAATAGTAACGAGTGTTTTAATACCCGTGTTATATGCAGTTGCATACACTACTTTATCTTCACTAATGCAATTAATCAAACAACAAATTTATTAAATTAAATTCACGCGTACGTGTATAATCACAGTGATTTTGCCGCCATTAAAATTTAACCAATGAGAGCGCAGCTGCGCGCTTCAATAAAACGCGACCAACCTGATTGGCCCTGCAATCAAGTTGGTCGCGTTTTATTGATGTTATAATGAGATTTTACGATATCGATGTGAATATTATACCATCATGTGAAATTGCTTAAATTGAGTGTTTTGTTGTCTGCGCTATAACAGTAGTAATTATAAGTCAAGTATTGAAAACATAAGTAGAATGTTACAACATTAGTGTAGATAAAACAAATTATAAAATTATTATACAATTTATAGAGTTATTATATTAAAAATATAGAATGTCACACCATCACAGTAAGTTATGTAATTTCTATCGACATGAAGATTATCTGACGATCAAAAATAACTTACCTTGTAAATACTTCTCTTATAAGTAATTCTCTAATAAGTATTCGGTAAATTTCCGTTTTAAGTAATTCATACTTTTCAAATATCTTATACTACTTGCTATCCAAGTTTACGAAACCTGCACGGCAGATTTACTGGATTTACCTAGTGTGGAGCCCACCAGAATCTGTATACTGCCAATCATCTTTTAGAAATTAACAATTTTTAATTTACTTAATGCCGTGTTTTCGCGATCTTATTGTGCTCGGACAGAGTAACTTGTTTTAGCTACTCGGAAGCAATCCATATCGTGTACACAGGTGATCTTAATATTCAAATGAATACAGCCAATGTTTGTACTAAAATCGTATATAAGCGGCTTTCCTCGCTAAATCGATAAAGACTGACACACGCCACTATTCTGATATTTGTTATAGAAGGTAACGCAAAATGCTTTCGGCGGTTTCAGAAAACACATCACGCCATCTGGTGCTCTCGCATGACATTACTTCCTTATCTATATCCATAAGCTAACAAAGCAAACTAAAGGCTTTATATTTTGCAGAGCCTTTGCTATTTGCATAATATTTATAGTATGACAACGATTCTGCAGTGTTCTCGTCAGTCTGGAATAGAAACTTTGAAGAAGAAACCATAAGAACTTAATTTCAGAACTACCTAAAGTTAACTGTTGAAATTACACTCATATGTTATACTTAGGCTGACTTGCACCACTTTCTTAAATGTGGCTTAAATAACATTTATTAAAAATTCTTCAAGCAAAAGTAAATTTTAATGGCAACATTAGTGACATTTAAGAAGTGGTGCAATGCAAGTGGGCCTTAATATGTAAAGTACCTACAGTAACTTAATTTGTAGTACATTTAGTTTGGTAGTACTCAAGTTATCACAAAGATGGCGCTGATTAAGTCGATAAACAGTTCGAAGGCCTTACTCTACATAATCTTACCTCCTATTCCTACGAAACATTTCACGCCTAGTCCTAAAGGAGGTAGTGTTTCTATCAACTCTATGTACGTAAAAAATCGTTCCATACATAAATGACAACCTTATTCAAATAGTGGCGCCCCCCGACAACTCGACGCGAAGGCCTGCACGATCCAAAATGGCGGCGGTCGGTAAAGCAGCGACGCCGGCGCGAGGCGAGGCGACACGCAAGCGGCACAGGTAGGTTAAGCCTTCACGGACGGTCGCACTTGCAGTCCCCGACGCTCGCGCTCTCAGTGACAGCGCAGGCCGACATGCCCCAGGATCTATTGTGAAGTGAAGTGAAGTGACTGCACCCAAAAGTGGCCTAAAGGATGCGCTGGTAGCCGACCCGGGAGGAGCGAAGGGCCCGCGGATCCTAACGGTAAATACCTTGTGTGACCTTTTGTTTACGCTGGTGATCAGGTGACTGGTCCGTCGGCGGATCCATTATCTAACGGTCTTTAACGGGATGTTATCATCGCCCTATTGGGATCGATGTGATGTGGTGTGGTTATTCGGCCGCCCACGTTCCACTTCTCGTGGGATGGAAGGCGGAAGGCGACGCTTCCACGTCGTCTGTTTACTCGCGAATTATGGCACCGATGACTGATAGACGCGGAGAAGAAAAGAAGAAAGTTTCCGCCAGATATTATGGAATTAGGCAGCGTTGCACCTTGTACCGTTGTCTAAGAAAGTTGGTGAATGTCTTAATGTAAATATTCAGCGTTCTCGATTTAATTATAGTTTTTAGAAGCGGCGTTCAATCTTGTTGGATTCCTTTTGGATCGTTAATTTCAAGTTGAATGCTTCGTTAAGTTGGGGATTCCATAAATAAATCAAAGAGCATCTACTTGATTGACCGGAGCATCTCTCAAGTGTAGAGATCTAGAGAACACTGCCAGTTTAAGTAGGTAGTATATTTTAATCCCGTCTAATAGCAGCGTGGTGATTAGAGAATCGCGAAAGTTGTGGCGAGGCTGTGACGTAAACGTGTATTTTGGAAACTGGATGTGAACACGGATTTGAATAGTCGATTAAGTGTAATCAGATTTCTTTAAACCTACTGGGATAACAGGGGTATTTCTAGAAAATAGTCAGTTTCAATAGAAACTATTTTGGCGAAACTTTGTTTACAGATCGCCGAGATTCTTGGTCCTGTTTTCACTGTCAAAAATTCAAAGCAATGGCAGTTAGCGATATGCGTATAATAAATTGAAACCAAAGAATTTAAAATACGAGAAAATTGCCACAATGTTTTGATATACAATATTGTAGCAATTTTCTCGCCATGCAAAAGACATCAACGCCGCTCCGCACTTCGTATTTCGAAGTATTCGGCGATAAGATTTTTTTAACGCAAATGCTTAAAAAAGCAATGCCGTGCAGGTAAATGATCGGTAGCCCTTAGCAACTGGCCAGAATTCCATATGGCGTAGCAACAGACGCAGTTTGCTCTTTTTCTATAAGCTTTCATGAAACCTACTTTTGTCATGTAGACAAAAACAGCTCTTATTCTTAAGTTACTAGCAACTTAATTAACACCGTGTTCTGCGATACAAGTTGAACAGGATAACAGGCCTATTTCCTTCTGGGAAATTACTCTGAGCGGAGAATTAGGCAAGCTTAGACACGCTAAGCAACTGGTATATATGCTAGAAATATCTTCGATACTTTTTTTATTTGTTTTGGGCAAATAGTCCCGACAAAGATTTAATTTTATCGAATACCAAATTACCTACTTTATTTTTTTATCTAGCCTACGTACGTCCCACTGCATACTGCATGGCACAGGCCTTCTCTCAGAGAGAGAGGGAGAGAGAGAGGGAGAGAGAGAGAGAGAGAGAGAGAGAGAGAGAGAGAGAGAGAGAGAGAGAGAGAGAGAGAGAGAGTATGGGCTCACCAAGCGTGCTTACCATAGATTGGCAATTTACTGCGATAAAATAAAGTCTATGCCTTACAACTATGTCTTAATAAAGAGGCTAGTTTTCGGCCTGCCAAGTAGTCAAACGAATTAGACAATGCTGTATTATAGCTAAAAGGGTAGCCATATAATCGACTGCCGCCACTTAATAAACTTCCTAGGCGTTGAATTAGACGACTAATTTAATGGATAAAAAAATATACTGGAGGCTTGATCACACACTATAAAAATTGATTGTCTTGTCGTTGCAGCAACCAAAGCATATTTTGACATAACCACTGATACCTAATGAGTTAATTTGTTAATGTATTTATTAGCAATTTGGCTAGAACTTTTTATATATAAACCATGAAAGTAATACAGAGTTTTATTAAAGTTCGTTTTTTTAATTTTTAAAGTACTCGAAACCGGCGTGCCTTGCATGAACGATTAATGAATGTTGAGGAAGCGAAAGTGATCTGTCAGGATCGTGGCAAGTGGCAATCCCTGGTCTCTGCCTACCTCTCTGGGATACAGGCGTCAGTTTATGTATGTATGTATTTTTTATAAAATCACTGTTAGTTACTCTTTGTTGCACTAATCCGTGCTGAGGACAATTTAAAGAAGTAAAGAGGTTCGAAATTTCGCCGATGCCTGCACTTGCCCATTAGCTCACTTAAGAGAGCGCTGGCACGCTTAGCCAGAGGTCGCGGGTTCAAGTCTCGTCATGGGTGGAATTTTTTTAAGACTGTTAGAGTTGATAATTTTTAAATTTTGATTTTGGAAAGTTGTTCAATTCAAGTATCGATACAGAACAAGTTCTTCAGGTTTTTCGTTATTTCCATAATACGTTGTATAAAGCCCTTCAGGGGCCTGTTTCATAGAACTACAATTCATGGTTTACTATGACAATTCGATGTACATTGCAAAGTCAACAAACCGCCAGATTAACAAGTAGGAAGACCCGGCTACGCAATGTACATTGCATTTTATAATAATAAACTATGAATTATAATAAGCTAAGACATAACACACATACATAGATTAGCTCACAGGGGTAGGCAGAGATCAGGTACTGCCATTTGCCACGATCCTGATAGATCACTTTCGCTTCCTCTACATTCATTAGACGTTGCATGCACGCACGCTGGTTTCGGGTACTTTTTTCTTGCCCTTTGCTAATACATCCTCTATTTGGTCGAACCACGTCCGCCTGAGTAGTGCCTTACCGGGCCTTCCACCCACAGTCGCTCGATATATTAGTTTCGTCAATCTTTCTCCCTTCTTCCTCTCCACATGCCCAAACCAACGCAACATTGATTTCTCAATTCGAGTCATATTCTCTTTCAGTCCACAACGTTCTCTAATCAAACTATTGCGTATCCTGTCATTCAAAGTAACACCAGACATACAAGGACCTCATTTCTACTGCATTAATCCTACTTTCTTGCTTTCTTTGCCATACCCAAGTCTCGCTACCATACGTAAGTGTTGGGACCAGCATTCCATTATGGATAGCCAATCTAGCTCTTTAATAAACTATGAAATTATAATAAACTACGAATTGTAGTTTATGAAACAGGCCCCTGATTGTAAATACTCTGCGAAGGTAGTGTCGGCGTAACGAACGTTGTGAGAATTTTTGTAACGAGCGTCGGGCTCAATTTGCGATGGCACACGACTTTCACTGGAAAAGGGTCGCACGGGACCTCCACGGAAAGGTCGTGGCGAATTTTTAGGGTTCCGTAATCCTTATCTTTCAGTTGCTAGCGTCACAGAGCACAAGCAGATGGATTAAGTTTTTATTCATGTAAATGTTTTTTTTGTGCAATAAAGTGTAACAAATAAACGGATTCAGAACGCTTTATTTCAAACCAATAGATAATAATAATAACTTCCACACAACACAATTACTTGTCCTCGTCCCAATCTAGGATAGGTACCCTGTTCTATGGAAACCTAATTCTCTCGAGTAATCCTTACTAATATTATAAACGCGAAAGTTTGTATGTATGGATGGATGTTTGTTACTCTTTCACGCAAAAACGGCTGAACGGATCCGGATGAAATTTTGCACAGAGATAGATTATAGTCTGGATTAGCACATAAGCAATTTTTTATCCCAGAAAAATACACATCAAAATTACCACGCGAACGAAGTCGCGGGCAACAGCCACTTTGTAATATTTCATGAAGCGGTTGATATCACAGAACAGAGAAAACGTTCGGTGGTTGATATAAACAGGGGTTGGCATTCTGCACTACGATGTTATTTGTCAGTTAGTTACCTATTTGGTCAACACAGCACAAGCACTGCTATGCTTTTTTTCTTTTCAATTATGCCCTTTACAGTTCTTTATGATCTAACGTACACTGCCACATGCCCAGCGTAGGTACGGCGTTAAAAACGCTAAAACATTACGTGGTTCGTAATGCCGAATTTACTAAACGACCGTTTAGCACTTTATTCTTATTTACACACTTTCGCGGGAGGAGGCCGAATCTAATGTGAAGTTTATAACCTTTCTCTCGCAAGTTTATGCTAGAGATTGGAGATGAGATATTTCAATACAAGTATCTACTCGTCAAGCACGTTTAACGTTATCTTATCAACCTTATCATTCAGTTACGATGATGGATGGGTTATCTTAACTTGCTAATGAATAAACTAGGTAGTTACATCCCAGCCCCAGTGTTTTCGCCTCTAGCGACACTGATCGAGGCCAGGTAGGTGGTTTTCGGACGCCCCCTCGCTAACAGAACAGCTCACCAACATTCAAAAGGATCTGGTAAGTAGTTAATTAAGTATAAAGTAAATATAGTGGCATCTGTGATCGGTGTAAATAAATAATGATCGGAACACCTTTGGGGAAACGACTGATGAAAACGCATACTAATCAGTTTCGCAGTCGGCAGAGTCGTGTTTTGTAAAGAAATAATGCATATCGTCCATGCTAAACAATCGATCGACTTGATAATTTATGTGTAACGTTGCACTAATGCGCCTGTCTGTTGAGAATAGAGTAGTCAAATACTAAAAATGATATAGGAACTTGACACGACTATAATTTCGAACAGAAGAATAGTAAGAAACGATTTCACTTTCAAACAAATCTATCAAACGCAATTCTGCAGATTGAGTGATTTATCAATCAATCAATCTGCAGAAAAACCGTCGACTGCGACATAGGCCCTTTCCAAAAGCACTTTGTCGTAGGCTATCCTCATTCAGCCGCAACCAGTAATCTGCTTCACTGCATTCTGTCGAGCGGGATGGTGAGCGTCCTGCGCTCGTCTGCCGTATATCATTGATCCCTAAAATTAGCGTTTGGAAAGTCCATAGAATAAAATTGCGAATAAGAAACCCAGTTTTCATCAAGTTATTTTTCTCATAGAAAGATTATGGTCTAACTTCCTTTTTAGGGTTCCGTACTCAAAGGGTAAAAACGGGACCCTATTACTAAGACTTCGCTGTCTGTCTGTCCGTCCGTCCGTCTGTCTGTATGTCACCAGGCTGTATCTCAAGAACCGTGATAGTTAGAGAGTTGAAATTTTCACAGATTATGTATTTTTTAGTTGCCGCTATAACAAATACTAAAAAAAATAAAATAATTATTTAAGGGGGGCTCCCATACAACAAACGTGATTTTTTTGCTGTTTTTTTGAACTTTGTGTCTAATGTTGTATAGATAATGGTACGGAACCCTTCGTGCGCGAGTCCGTCTCGCACTTGTTTTCAATTCAAGTACAGTCGAATTCTCACAAATTTACTGTCAGCTTTGGATGTTTCATTTCAAGCAAATGTATTTTTTCTATGGATGGTTATTTCTCTACCCCAGCGCTTAAATTTGCCACGCCCTGGTAGGCACGCGTGGGTAATTGAGCCCATACTCTCTCTCTCTCTCTCTCTCTCTCTCTCTCTCTCTCTCTCTCTATCTCTAAGAGAAGGCCTGTTAGCATTATTTAGAGCCATTATTTTTTTTGTGATTTCCGTAGAAAAGTCCGATCTTCTGCGATGAAGACAGCTTACTGAAGTGTAAACTCCGTAAGTAGGTACCAGAAAGGAGAAACCCATCCGACAGGTATTTCAGCGTCTTTTATTATTAAATCGCATTCTTCTCCCCACCCACTGTGGGAATAGTTCCATACAGAGGTCACCAAGCTGCACTTGCATGCAGTTTGCACTGCAATGTAAACCGCAAAACCGACCACTAACTTCACTTTGTAATAAAATGTTAATTGATTGAAGAGAACGATGACGCAGTATCAATTAAATTAAAATTAACTCGTGGAAACTTTACTGTATGTCTTTTTTATCTAACATTTAGTACAATGTACGATTTTCCGGACTAAATTGTACATCTTTGTCAGCCATAGCACACCATCACAACGTTAGGAGAGAAGATTTACTCAATGTTCAATTGTCCAGTATTACAATAGTAGTTACGCCGTGTCCACGAGCTATCGAGAAGCAGGTACAGTCGACAGCAGGTCAACCGTTACATTTTTGTTGCAAAGTCGTCTTTAATGTGACTGTTTAGAGTGCAGCCCAGCGCGGTGGTAGCCCCGTGGGTAGAACAATGTACTCGGAAGCGAGGGACCCAGGTTAGATTCCCAGTGCGGGCATGTACCTACGACTTTGTTTATTTTCAAAGTTACGTACATCTGCGAATTTGCAGTAGCAATACCACTGCTAACTGTGAAAGAAAACATCGTGAGGAAACCCGCGGGTTGGTTGGCTCCGCCCGTATTGACTCGTCTTTCCTGTGGGCTAGGCCGACTAAGCTGTCAGGATGGTATAGGTGCCGGACAAATCTACTCAATCTAAAAAACAATGTCCCAGGCACTGCAGCGCCCGAGTTGTCCCACCCATCTATAACACGGTCACATTATCTAGAGACTTGACCTTGATACAAAAATGTCTCAATGGTAAGTATCTTTGTAACCAATACGTGTGTCGATAATTTGCTTAGTTTTCTATCATTTTGGTATTTGTTTTGGACATTATTGTATCAAGGTCAAGTCTCTAGATAATGTGACCGTGTTATAGTGTAAGTGAAGGTGCCACTGGATGCTGTATAAATCATCTCATTATGTAGATGCAGAGGCCAAAGCGTTTTTAGAGTGCACGGACGTAAAGGTTGATGTACTGGTCAGTGGTCACTGTACTACCTCGCTCGGAGATAAAGACAACAGACATGCCGCATGCCGGTGCGCAACAAACACTGATGTAGAGATTTATTTATTTTAATTCTTTATTGCACTAATTACATTGTAAGTGTACAAGGGCGTGCTTAATGCAAGAAGCATTCTCTTCCAGCAAACCTTTGGTTTTGAAGAGACTGGCGACGGGTAGTGCAAGAAGAAGATTAAATACAATAATAAACTTACGTAAACCTAGGGAAATACATTAAGTTAGACTTAGTGTTGGCTATAATAGAAATTATTATAAACCTACATAAATGATAGTACATAAATAAATAAATAACAACAAAAATACGTACATACATATTGAAGATAATTACAATTACTAAACACGATTTCTTACATACCAATAAGCAATAAAATAGAGATCGGTATAAGAGAAAAATCTCGGTGTTATTTATAATGCCATTAATAAAAACACAACTTGTAAAAAACCAAGTCTCGCAACTCAGTTCTTCTCATAGGTTCTTCTAACGTAAAAAGTTGTAAGATCCACGTAACACCAAGTCGGTTAATTTATCCAATAAATGGATAGACTTGGCAATCGCACTAAACAATCTAATTAAATATAATACGAGTATGTATTACTTGTGAGATACATTGGGTTTTCATGCGATGGCCATGGTCAAGAGTATAAGACTAGCGCCACCTTTTTGCAAATTTTTACAGATCAAATTTGCAAAAAGTGTCACTACAATCTCTCAAACGTGTTAATAGAAAACCGCAAAAAACCTACGACTAGAAAGCATTAACGCCAGAAACGGCCGGCTATCTAGTCCCAGGTTCCTGATCCTAGGCTCTTTGTCGCGGGTCCTAAAAATCACTGTTAACATGATTGTACTAACACTTTTTGCAAATACGATCTGTAAAAGAAGATATGATTTTCATTGGTGACGCTTACTTAGCTCACTGGATCCCTTTAGTTCAATATTTCAGTTCAAGCCAAGTAATTTGTTCTTATTTTTTATAATATTTTTATGTCTTTCATAGTGACAATAATTCAGAGAATCTCTCCTCTAGGCGCGCATCAGTAATGTTTATTATCTTGTAGGCAATTAAACGAGGTAAAGCGATATTGCTCGTGATAGGACGTGCATCGCGAATATCGCGATCGCTCTCGTGGAATGTTAATTAACGTTGTCTTGGTCGACTCTGCGCCAGTTGAAACAGAGATATAAACAAACATTTTTCACTTCTAAATACGATCGAAGTCAAGTTACTTGTCTGCCTCATTGGTCTAGCGGTATCACGTCTGATTACCATGCCGGAGGTCGATGTTTCGATTCCCACTGGGGGCCACCGTACATTTGTACACATGGCCTCAGTCTGGGTGTGTTTTCATGTTTGTGATGACCTTGCCTGGTTACCCAGGGTATCGTAGTTTCGGAGCAGGTCAAGTGATTGTGTTGTATGGAAGTTACCTATATATTTATTAGCAAGCAGCAGTTGCAGTTGGCTGGTCACACACATCTGCCCAAGAACGGATAACCGATGGGGTAAAAAGGTTCACCCCATCGAAGACCGAATTTCCTTCACACATGATTCCCGGTTCAATCATTTTGGATTGATATTTCTTTAATGAGTGACGTAGGTCAACCAGATAAATATGGGAAGAAATAAAATTAAATTTAGTTATATTTCATCAGATATAGTACATAGGCTCAACACCTTTCTCTTCGATAATCGCTCTTATGTCGCAGGCGGCAAGAAAAAGTGTGAAGAAGAAGAAAGAGTTATTCCGAATGTCTTTGACTGTATTACAGATAGAAAAGGCTGTAAAGTAAGGTTGCATTCAGCTTTGGTCTGGTTGTAAACAATTTTTTTAATACTAACTATCAAAGTCAAGGAATTGATAAGCGGGGTTGATATTTATTGAATTAGTGAGATGAAAGAATGATCCAGGACGAGCACACAAATTGAGAGACATTATTGCCGCCCTGCCTTAACGATTATATGTATAACAAAGCTAAACGAAATGAAAGATAGGTAAACATCAAGTATCTGTCACCAGAACCACTACATTTGCCACATCAGCGATAACAGTGTTTTCACACGCCTTATGAAGATCTGCTTATCATTTCGCAATCGTGAGCAACTTTTTTCATAGGCCGTAAATGACCTCGTTTTACGTTGTACATCTACATGATAAGGCATCATAATGTGCCTTAATTTTGTTTCATTCTTTAAGCTTTGGTCGGCACCGGCCTCTTTTGTAATAACAACACAATGATTTGTTCTGGTCCCAAACTAAGATACCCTGAGCTATGGTGACCAGGCACGGACGTCACAACACAGACACGGAAATACGCCCAGACTATTAAGGTCATTTGTATAAATCAAGTAGATATGGCAGCCTGCAGCGGATACCGAACCCACGACCTCTGTTTTGGTACCTAAGCGTGTTACAGCTAGACCAATGAAACAACGATACCAACGCGCCTTGCATTGTCCTAAAAAGTTAACTTCTGTTTTTATATATTTTTTTTAGAGAAAATAGGTAAGTTTGAGTGACTGGGCTGAATAATTCGATTTTGGAGTCTACGACACCGGAAGTCCGTCATGCACGGAAGTACGTCATCAACTGAGATCCTACCAGCTGTCAGTTTCTAGTGATACCATGACTGCATACAAGAACTCTTTAAATAAATAAAACTAAAGACTCCTAATCTGTGCACATGTAAAAGAGTTTTTTTTATGTAGCCTATATAGATATGTGTCAGGGCACAGGCCTTGTCTCAGAGAGATTACATCGGTATTTCGTAAAAAAACTTGGCGCTTTTTATTCAAAAATATTAAACCTACGAACATTAGAAGGTCGAATTAGTCATACAGTTATTCACAAAAATACAAGAAATCAGTGATTATTATTAATTTATAGTTTTATAGCATTACATTTATCTACTGACTTTATACTTTTCAAATGAACTACTGTCAATATTCAGGACAATACCCATTGTCAAGGGTCGGGGAGGCACTCGTCAGTTTCCTCAACTCGACAGTTTCTAATTATGACAAAATCAAACAAATTAATTTTTTGGGGAGGGCGTGGCCACGGACGTTCAACAAAATCCCTTGGATTTCTATAGAGAAATAATTGTATTCTGTTAAATACCCGGCATCAGTCTAATGGAAATGAATTCGATACAGTTCAGATCACATAATGTCTTTGCGTAGGACGATACCTTACAAATGCGAACGGTGGCTGACCTAACCGCTCTCGATCAATAGAGATTGAATCACTTGACAGCCCTTCCATTACCTCGGTCAATATACCGAAACATAATGCAAAAACAAGCATTTTGTTTTCCGCGTGGCTCAATAACAAGGCTCAATAGTAACGCACCTTTAGGCATTCACAGAACACGTCCAATATGAATATAACCAAAACATGATCAAGAATCACTTACAGCTAAGACTTACGTTACATTACATAAGCTCAAGCCTGTATCCCCGAGGGGTTAAGCAAAGACCAGGGATTGCCACTTGCTTTATTTACATTCATTATTTGTTCTCTCCGAAACTGTTCACGAACGCACTGGAAGATGCCTTCAAGCTTCTGGAATGGCAGGGACGCGGCATCAATATCAATGGCGAGTACATCACGCACCTTCGATTTGCCGACGATATAGTAGTCATGGCAGAAACGATGGAAGACCTCGGCATAATGCTCGACGACCTCAGTCGAGTTTCCCAACGTGTGGGCCTTAAAATGAACATGGACAAAACGAAGGTCATGTCGAACGCTCGTGTTGTGCCCACCCCAATAACATTGGGGAACACGACTCTCGAAGTTGTAGACGAATACGTCTACTTAGGACAAACAATCCAACTAGGCCGGTCCAACTTCGTGAAAGAGGTCAATCGTCGAATCCAACTCGGCTGGGCAGCTTTCGGGAAACTTAGAAAAGTCTTTTCGTCTAATATACCTCAATCGCTCAAGACAAAATTATACAACCAGTGTGTGTTACCAGTGATGACTTATGGCACTGAAACGTGGTCTCTCACTATGGGCCTCATAAGAAGGCTCAAGGTCACGCAACGAGCTATGGAAAGGGCTATGCTCGGAATTTCTCTACGAGATCGAATCAGAAATGATGAGATCCGTAGACGAACGAAAGTCGTCGACATAGCCCAGCGGATTAGTAAGTTGAAGTGGCAGTGGGCGGGGCACATAGCACGCAGAACTGATGGCCGATGGGGCCGAAAAGTTCTCGAATGGAGACCACATATCGGCAAGCGCAGCGTGGGACGACCAGCCACAAGATGGACAGATGACGTCATTCAAGTGGCAGGAAGACGCTGGATGCAGGCCGCTTCCAACCGGTCTTTTTGGAAATCCATGGAGGAGGCCTATGTCCAGCAGTGGACTTCTTGTGGCTGAATGATGATGATGATGATTATTTGTTAAAACTTGAATAGGTAATTTTCCTCTGTATGGTAAAAAACTTTTATCTTTTTTAATTAGCTAAAATTTGTAGTGTCAACCGGCGTGCGTTCATGCAACGGCTAATGAATGTTGAGGAAGCGAAAGTGATCTGTCAGGATCGTAGCAAGGGGCAGTCCCTGGTCTCTGCCTAACCATCTGGGATTCGGGCGTGAGTTTATGTATGTACGTATGTTGTAGTGTCGGACTTATAAATTTGTAGTGGCAATACCACTCGTTAACCGTGAAGAAAAGGCCTCAGTACTTGAGGTGTTCACATAACTCAGCGCTTCAAATGCCTAATCTGCGATGGTGGGCACGTGTAGTGATTAAGCCCATACTCTCTCAATCTCTTTCTGAGAAAAGCCCTGTGCCCTAAAATGGGTCATTTCTAAAATGCACAATTCTTAGAACATGTCGGTTAGAGTCTGTCATTTAAGACAAATTGTTTTACTACTTTTGAAATTTTGTTACTTACCTACTCAATTTTCCTTTTTCCACAAAAGTTCATTGCATGCTATTTTTTTCATTTTAGTAACGCAACTACTTAATTGATTTCCCAGAAAATAAATATCGAAAGAAACTTGTTTAGGTATTCGTGCAAATCTTTCGGATCTGGCGTTAGTCTTTAACACCCCTATTAGAATGCTTTGTTTTACAATCTATTAAACCCTCACAGTATTTATGACGACGAAGATCTCCGTGGCTCAGTGCGAGCACTTGGAGTGGCGACATTCCTTCTACAAGATAATTATCGTACCACGTTTGAATTTCGCCCGCCAGCGAAAGGTGACCCCGGTCTTTCATTTCAACTGCGTCGTTTTAGCGCAGATTGCTAGCTTATGCGGGAGGTGAGGTAGTTCTCTGTGAGCTGGACATGGACTGTGACACATCAGCTAAGAGTCTGCCATGTGTACACAAAGCTTCACGCCCAGCTATACGTGTTGACACAACCTATTCACAAACTCTGTTACATATTTGCATAAGAACTGAAGTCCGATGGAAGGTGGAAGAAAACCGAAAGTAGCTTTGTATTGTAAAAGGATATTTTCTATTTATAGTTGTTGTTAAGTCAACTTTAAGTCGGTGTTAAACTTTGTGCTAATGTAAAGACACGACCATACGGCAAGGGGTCTCAGATCTAAAGTAAACAGAAGTTTTACGCTCTGTAGGTAAAAGATGGTACTGGATGCTGTCCGTATTGATATAATTTTCTATTTATGTTATATATTTTTAGGAGTCTTCATCCGAAGGGTGCTAATAGAACTCTCTTGTTACTAAGCCTACGCTGTCAGTATTACCTCACGAGACGTACTAGATAGCTAGTTGAAATTTTCAGTGTGCTTTATTGGGGGATTGCCCAAAAAATATAAAATATACGAAAAAATAGGAGGCGTCCACATACACAAACGTAATTTTTTACGTTTTTACTCTACCTATTTCATAAACGATAGTACATACCGTTTATAGTGCAGTTCTTTTAGTATAATAACAAATAATAAAAATATAAAGCTCCTGAACGAAATAAAAGAACACACATATTTACTGTGACAGCGTACTCAAGATACACGGTAAAAGCTTATTAATATGGATCTGAAGTCATCTATTATAGATGTAAGTGAATAAGGTTTTGTTATCGGAAACTAAAGACATATTAATAAAATGCACACGCAGTCGGGGCCAAGTGATTTGTCATGCGAGTCCCGTGTAAAATACTTTCGCCGCTGTCAAATTCTGAATACAACAGCCCAATAAAACGTTTAGTAGGCCAGTTGGCCACTGAGTACATCCGTGACATTGGAGAATTTCATGCATCATCATGATTATCGTTTGTTACTTAGTTTGCTCAGTCGAAGCAGAGCCTTTTACTTGCGATAAAAATAATCTGCTTTCATGGCATAACTGTTTTGTCCTTGGTTTGTTTTGACTTTTCAGTCCGCCTTAGGCAGACCGTCGGTGATCCTACGTCATGCGTTACCAAAAAGAGACAAAATCTTTAAAATTTGTAGGCTTTGCGCCTACACGGCTAGCAAAAAAAATCTTCGTCGAGAGTGGAGGGGCAGATTTGGGTTTGGGAACCCTGTATATAATGTAATATATTAAAATTTCGCGTCACAGTGTTTAAGATAAGACAAGATAAAGATAAAACATTTTATTTGCTAAAGCATGGTAAATACATTAAAGTAGCTGGTAAAGTAAATGAAAAGAACATGCATGCTCTACCAGTTAAGGTGTGCAAATATTATACTTTGAGAATAATGTAAATAACAAATTTAGAATCTTAGAATGAATATTGAACACTAACTATCAGTAGGTACCTATATAACTGAAAGTTAGCATATTAATTAGTTGTATCCCGGAGGAAAAAAAATGAAGTTGTATTAATCTATTAGGAACATTGTTTTTTTTTTTTTTACTCTGTTATAAAGGTACCCAAGTTGTTAATTTTGAGACGGTCGTCAAGAAATTCTCTTACACTGTAATACATATTATCTAATAAGAATTTATGTAACTGTGTTTTAAATTTAGTAAGAGGCAGGATTGAGATGTTTTGAGGCAAGTGATTATAAATCTTTATAGCCATACAGTAAGAGTTGCGAGAGTGTAAAGCTAGTGTTTGGGACGGTACATGTAATTTATCTCCATTTCTGCCTCTTGCGTTGTATATTTCGTGGTTCTTTTTAAAGATATGCGGATATTTTTTAACAAAAATGCATATTTCATGGATATACAGACATGGAACCGGTAGTATATTTAGGGTTTTGAAGAAGGGCTTACAACTATCAAGACAACCCGCCCCTGTAAGTGCCCTGATACATTTTTTCTGTGCTTTGAAAGCTCTTTCAGTCTCAACAGAGTTGCCCCATATGATTATACAGTATCGGAGAACCGATGCCACATAGCCATGATATGCATTTAAGGCTGCTTCTTTAGTAGCTATCTTAGAAAGACGTTTTAGGACGTATACAAACCTATCTAATTTTAAGCAGACCCTGTTGATATGTGGTTTCCAGTTACAGTATTTGTCTATCTCTAAGCCCAGGAATAATGTAGTATCGACTTCTTCTATTCTGTTATTATTATGTTCTATATCTAGTTTTACTGTTGATGAGTTATGTGTTTGAAATCTTATTAGTTTTGTTTTATTTATATTTATGTTTAAGTTGTTATCTGTCAACCAGGCAATAACTTGTTTTACCGTTAAATTTATTTCATTTTCTAGAATTGCTTTTTTATTTTTTACGAGGAGTGTGGTATCGTCTGCAAATAGAACGCAATTATACTCCGTAACATTTGGTAAATCATTAATATACAACAAGAAGAGGAGTGGCCCTAGGACACTCCCTTGAGGGACACCACGATTATTATGTTTAAATGTGGATTGAAAACGTTTCTTTTCTCTGCCAATAACTCTACTAATTTCTACGCATTGTTGTCGATCGCTTAAGTAACTCTCTATCCATTCTAAGCATTTGCCCCTTATTCCATAATGAGAAAGCTTATTTAAGAGCTTCTTGTGACAGACAAAGTCGAAAGCTTTGCTCATATCAAGAAAAACTCCTGCTATTGTTTCTTTTTTATCTAGGCTTTCTGTTATAATTTTCATAAGATGAAAGCACGCAAGTGTAGTGGATGAGCTTTTTCTTATTTTTTGTTATCGAAGTCCTCAGAAACGGCTTCACCGATTTTTATGATTCTTTTTGTTTATATTTGGTAGGTCTGAGAATGGGTCATAGACTAATTAATATAGCAAAACAACGTTTGCCGGATCAGGTAGTATATATCTATTATATTATATGAGACTAAATATCTTTAGTCATATATTTTGAAGATATAGAACCCTGAATATGTATCATCTTCGTAACGTATGACGTAGGGCTACCGACCCTGCCCACGGCCTATCTTGTATGGAGATTCCATGACAATATCCGTAGACCGATCGATATGACAGAAAAATTATGAGAACATACTAATAAATGCTAAAGATAAAGATTAGAGCAAAAGATGAGTAGATTCAGCAAAGTTACAGAACTGATATTCCGTATACAATCTTGGTGCTTGGCTTCCTTCGTAGTCCCTACGAAAGATTCAGTTCGAGAAAAAAACGTGTTGCAATTTTGTAAACAGTTTAACCTGTGTCCCTTTTAGGATTCCGTAGTTAACAAGGAACCCTTACAGTTTGGCCAGGTCCGTCCGTCTGATACATCTCGTGCCTAGTTCAAAGACGATTAGTACTAGAAAGCTGAGATTGACATACTTAGATACCTACATAAATATTAATTTCGCCGATAAAGCCGTACAATAATATCTTTTTTCTGACACTAGGGATGATTTTTTCTCTGGTTTATGCCATAATGTGGGGTATCTTTGGATTGCTCGCTTATAAACGGTTGGGGTAAAGGAAAACTATTTCTTTATTCAAGGATGCGTTTCCGAAATATTAAGGTATGAGCCGAAAATTTCTGTTAGAGTCGATCGTCTCCCCTCTCCATCTAAACGGCTGTTTGTAAAAACGTGAAAAAAAATCGAACATACAATGAAGTTAAACGGAAAACTATCACGGTTAAGTAGGCTTTACAAATTAACGAGGAGTAGTCAAGTAATCAACTTATAAGGAAAATTTCGTACAAATTCCATTGAAAATTACTTTGTTTAAGTTGTTTAAAGCAATCGAGAAACCCCTCCTTCTACGGAACCCTACAATGCCCGTGGTCCGACACGCACGTGGCCTGTTTTTTGCTGCGAACCTCATGCTTCGTTCTCGTGCTATTACTAAGTATTATTACTATTAATTATACAAAACCTCAATTAGAGTTCCACCAGCCAAAGTTCTATCAAGTAAGTTAAAAAATGATTCATTGGGTCACGACTGGCCACGTACGCGCGCTAGGACGACCCGCTTCCTGTCAACGTTAATATCTAAGAAAGAGACTGTATTTTCTTCCGAGTAATAGTTGACACTTGTCACTTTGGTAATTTGTAAGCTGAACCACTATTTTAGTAATATTTAGTACCTTATCATGTATGGCTATTTCTTATAAATAAATAAATTATCTTATACAATGAGTTTCGGGTACAAGCAACGACGCGAGATGAGTTATGAATGTCTTAATGATATAGGCGAGCAGTCATAACTCAAACAGGACGCCGAAAATCGTAAATAGATGCATCAACTCTTTTGGAACGTTTTGTGTCTTTAAAACTGGTATGTTATCCAGAGTTACAGACTGTAATGTACACTTTATTGTCAGTGTCAATCGATGTGACTCAGTATAAGACACTAGATGACTCGAAATGAAAGGACAAAAGTGTTGGGCAAAGGTTGTGTTCACAGGCTCGACAGGGATTTTGAAAACTCGGTGATTTAAACAGTTCATCATACCTGTTGTTATTTAGTAGGGTTTTGGATAATACATGTTCCTAACGTTAAAGCCATTTTTGACATAAGCGAAGCCTAGGTATATTCATTTCACTGTAGGCCTTCTCTCAGAGAAAGAGATAGTGTGGGCGTAATCTCCACGCGTCCTTCACAGTTAGCGAGTGGTATTGCTACTGCAAATTCACAGGTACGTAAATTAGCAAACAAAGTCATTGGTACGCATGCAGTCGAGCCGGGTTATTATTAAATCCTTTATTGCATTTAAACAGGCAGTTTTGCACATAGGCAAGCTTAATGCTACTTTAGCATGGGAGACAATCGTGTATGCCGACGTACCGACATACCACAGCCGTTTATGAAAGCCATAACATGACACAGCGGCAAGAGAACACCCCGTAAGGTTCACCCAGTTTCCTGTCAACTTCCCACTAGGAAGGTGCCCGATGGTGCGTGTGATTACGTTACTGCGTCGACGGCGATCGTTGAATTGCGTACGAGTCGACACGATATTTACATCGCGTTCCTGTATTTTAATTCCGAATACCTTTGTTTCATTTCCTTCTACGGCGGCGTTTTGTTCATGAAGAGACCTAATTGTTTTAGAGTTTGTTCTATACAAAGTTGGCTCTGATTATAAGACTTGTCTTATACCCGCCTGTTATTAGTGTCTGCACCTTACAATATTCCAAAGATACTAAGAACGGAAGGAAAGGAATGAAAATATTTAGTCTAATCGCGATTATTTAATCATCATCATCATCAGACATTTGATGCCCACTGCAGGACATAGGCCTCCCTCAAGGTTTTCCTAACACAAAGAGGAGTTTTGCCATAATCGCCACGCTTGGCAGGCGGGTTGGAATCTCAGGAAAACACTGCTGCCCGTCTCCTGGTAATGTATTTCCTTAATCGCCTTCCACGACATCCACGGAAGGAAATGGAGTGACGCTATTCTTAATCCGGCGCCACACGGTTCAGGATTGATTATTTAAATTACATTAATTCACAACCCCCGATTAGGGAATAGGAATATACAAGCATCGCGAGTCGTTAAAAATACTATTGAGTTTAGAACACCGTACCTAATACCATCCCAGTCTGTTTAGTTTAAAACAACATCTTGACAGCGCACTCAGCGCAGTTTCATCATAGATGTTGGACCGTACCGTACCGTGTACGACCTGCGTTTATTTTGGTCCTATCTCTCCTACATGCTTTTGAAAAACCCAACGTGCCTATTTCATAAACATAAGGTCTGCTTCTAGTGTTTAATTCTCTGTCCTTTCATGCCTTGTCGTTGCTTGAGGTTGGCAATCAGCTCTCTATATTACACTCAAGTTCTGCCAGGTGAAACACACCCAAATATACAAAGGAGCATTGAATGCAGCAACGGAGCATCGTTTCAGCATAGATCGTCTTCGAGAAGAAACTTTCAAAGATACTTCATAGTCTTTTCTATAGTAGCCATTCTCTTCGGACTTGTTCGTGTATTACGCACACCAAATTCTGAACGATTGAAGTCTCACTGTCTGTTTGTTCTTTCGCAAACGTTAGGATTCAGACATGATTTGGTGCGCATAATTAAGAAGAAAGACATTTATTATGAACAAGACAACAACAAGTAACATCATAGAAACAAAATAAACAGATAAGTAACATAATATGCACAACAACAGAAAGAAAACAAGAAAGAAATAATTAGGCCTCGGATCAACGTTTGCTTTTACGTCCATTTCAAAACCCGGAGAGCAAACTCTCGCTCAGCCTTCACCGGTAATTCCTGGTGTACAATAAAGAATATTCTTGCGCTAGGTTCCACATAGACTATCCCCACAGCGCAGGCCCTGAACCGTGTCTCCACGCGCCGCTGCGCTGCATTTGCCGACAGACACCTGTTCGGTTTACCCACTGCACCCGCATAGCGGTTGTTGAAGTACTCCTGTCTTTTTTCGCTATTTATAGAGCACTTTTTTGTGGACGGATTTCAGACATGCAACTTGGTCGATAAAGCGAGCTGCAGCCGCGTTCAGTTTTGCTCGGTAGATATCGGTACTTGTGTCACGTAATAACCTAAAAGGATAGCCCTAAAAGTTCCGAAACTTTTAAGACTATGTAACTGTAACAAAATATCAATGCAAGATTTGACTTCACTAAAAGCTTTAAACTTCTGTAAGCACCGCCACTGTCCAATAACGAATTATTTAGTAGTCAAAATAATCCAACGATTCAGTGGCAAATTCAGTGAAAGTGTTTTTCCATGGTACCCTTGGGTTTCGCTTGCCTCTGAATCACTGGCCTAGACTATACAGCACTATGCTAGCTGTACGTTCATTGGTATTCGTACCTTTAAGGCAGTGCTTGCTAAGTACGTCAAGAGTAACAAATAAAAAATCTTTTATTAGTAGGAAATGACCTTGTGGAATTACTACCTACAAAAAATACTAAGTAGTACTAGATCTGTACAGATTGAGGTGCAACATAAGTAGTGTGATCAATTTCTTCAATCCCAAGTAAATTTGCTGATTTATTCTTGTTAAATTTTGTAGAATGATAAAAATAATTTGCAGTGTTTTCCTGTCGCGAAAAGTTTAAAGTTAAACAATGATAGCCTAGTTAAACTACAGAAAAAATAAAACTGACTTCGAAACACTACAGTACTAAAAAGCGTGTTTAAATAATTAGAAGTATGTATACATGTAGGTATTGTAGATGTATAATTTGGAGTCGGTGACCAAAATATATGTGGTGGTCATGTAACTTTTCAGTGCTCTAGTGTTTCGAAGTCGGTTTTTTTATTTTATTTTTTTTATTTTTCAATTTTTAGTGAGGGAGCGGGAGAAAAATAAACAAGACCCTTATAACCATAATGTACCTACTTAATTCGTTGCATTAAAATTTGACGTTCGAATTTCCATTCACCAGAACCAAATTACCAAATTACCCTGGGACTAATTTTACGCTATTTTATGAAACATACGGATATTACTAAAGGATGGGCCCCATTAGTCCTTATTTACTGCTGTCCATTGAAGAGTTCCGTTCTCCATCTCTGAAAGTCTTCATCAGATCTTCACCAAATTAAAGTGGGACTAATGGGACGTTATAATATCTATTCGAACAAAAAAAAATTGTCGTAATGGGTTAAGATTTGATGGAGTTATAGCCAAAAAAATATATATATACGCGTCGAATTGATAACCTCCTCCTTTTTTGAAGTCGGTTAAAAATAGAAAACAACCTTGATGTTTTCTTAATTCCCGCCACAATATTTGTGAACTTTCATAGACGGATATCACAGCCAGTGTACTTTTCATCGAACTATAACTCTATAGGCTTCCGTTTTAGAAATCCGACCGACGCCAAAACCAAATTAAAGAAGAAGAGACCAAAAAAGAATAGAAATGTAAATCACTAATTCGACAAAGATGCTCCATAAACGGTAAACGCTTAAGTAGATATATAAATCTCAACAGTTCCCCCTCAGCAATGCAATAGCGTCATTGACTTGAATGGACAAACGGGATAAGTGGACAACTATACTTTACAGTGGACCATTATGGCTTGCCCGTCTAGCCGTTGGAGTCTAGCCCTAATGTCAAACGGGTTACGAGCTACGAGAGGTGCAGTAGTTCTCCGTTACATAGCGGGCTGCAGTGATCTCGATAACACGGTCATACTTGTCGCTGTAAAAACCATGGGACTCCCTTCACGGAGCGTTTAGACTGAACGACCGAATGCTCGATAAATCAGAATAGATTCGAAGACCAAGGCGATGGGTCGTTTGAACTGCAAATTTGAGGTTACTATCGATGGCTGATTCTTGATTCCTGCATTATTAACAATCAAATCCAGTCTTCTGCTGCAATCGTAACATTAAATTTTTTCTCATAACAGCTTCTTTGACTAATCTTTAGCAAATATTTTTTTAAACATGCAACTTATTATACATCGTTGGTAAATTACTACGTGAATACGAATAGCCAAGTGAAGTGCCAGTATTAGTAGTAGAGAAATACCACCAAGCGCTCTACTAAGTGGAGAACTGGAGGAAAGTAGCGAAAGACTGAGTAGCGTTTATGTATATTCCTTTTGTTGCACTAACCCGTGTTGAGGACAATATTAAAAACCTATTTAGAGGCTAAAAATTCCACCCATGTCGGGACTTGAACTCGCGACCTCTGGCTAACCGTGCCAGCGCTCTCCCAGCTGAGCTAATGGGCAAGTGCAAGCATCGGCGTTTATTTGTAGCCTCAATCAAATGACGAGTTGGTATTGATAAGCCAGCGAAAACCAATCACTTTCTGATGTGCCTCATTTAAAGACAATTTAGAAATAACAGAAATCACATCAATCATAGTAAAATATCTATAATAGTAAGTTAAAGACCTTTCAAAAGTACATTTAAGAGGTATGTGGGCCCGATATCAAGTGATGCCGAGAATATATTAGGAGATTGAGCAAGGATGCCTGTAAAGTGTTCACTAGGTGTAAATACTCAATCTGTGCTATTAAGTAGATCTAAACGCCATACCATAGCGAAGAAGTGTTAGTTATATTTGCCTTTTGCAGTAATTAAAAAGTTACAATCACTTGTTCTGGTCCCAAACTAGGATACCATGTGCTATGGTTACCAGGCATGGACATCACAAACATGGAACCATCGTGAGGAAACCTGATTGTCTAGTGTGTTCACATATCTCAGCGTTTTAAATTGCCAATCTGCAGTGGGCACGCGTGGTAATTAAACCCATACTCTCTCTCTCTGAGAGAAGGAGTACTGCAGTGGGACGTATTTAGGGTACAAACAAAATGTAGGAACCTGTAAAATTCCTTGCCTTCACGGAATTAGCACTACATTAAATTAATATTCATGCCATATATTTTTTTATATAGCCAGCAGTTTAGTTATCAGCATTTCTGAATATCGCATAAAAATAACTTTTTCCGTAGCCGGGTTATAGTTATTAAACATTTTCCTGTAAAGCAGTAAAGGATCAAATACACCAACGCGGTGGCAGTGGCGGTCCATACTTACGACATTTACTGCAGTTGCAGTTGCCACCGCGTTGATGTGTTTCGTACTTAAGTTGTCTATGATGGAACGTGGCCTCACCATAGTCCATGTCATTGCTTAAGAGATCGTGATCACGTTTTTTACAATGTTACACGGAGTTGTAAGCATAGAGATGGGGCACTTATTTTACTATTAGAGAGATATTATCCGGATATTGTTTCTAAGTATACTATGCCCTTTGTTGCTGCTCTACAACTGCAAATGTAGTTACTTATTTTATTAAGACAATGCGTCGTTTGAGTTCGTTTTGTTTTATTCCGACTGAAGAAATTTATTCGTTGTTTAGTCAGCCTTATTGTAGGCTATGAACACTCATTCACCGCTTAAAGTTGTTTCTCGACTTCGTGATGCAGCTTTCTTTTATATTTTCGTTTTATCGTTTTAGTTTCACGACCATGTTATTACCACAACAAGGTAATGCTTCAGGCAAAACCACCTGTGATAAATAAAAGCAAAAACCCCTTACAGGACTGATTTGTTGTCCGTCCATTTTCCATTTTTCTCACGAATGTACATTATAGAGCTACTAAATTGAAATTTAAGCACCGTGTACCATGTAGCACCCACTCCTATCAACGTTGGCGTCTCTGACCACGAAGTTGACGCCCACTATGTATACCTGGGACAAACAGTCCAGTTAGGTAAGTCCAACTTCGAGAAAGAGGTCACGTCTCGAATCCAACTCAGGTGGGCAGTGTTCGGGAAACATTTTCACGTCCAAAATACCTCAGTGTCTCAAGACAAAGGAGTGTAACCAATGTGTATTGCCAGTGATGACTTATGGATGTGAGACCTGGTCGCTGACTATGGGCTCCATAAGAAGGCACAAGGTCGCCCAAAGAGCAATGGAGAGAGCTATGTTAGGAGTTTCACTGCCTCAGAAATGAGGAGATCCGCAGAGGAACCCGAATCACTGATATAGCTCGAAGAATTGCTCAGTTCAAGTGGCAGTGGGCGGGGCACACAGCTCGGAGAACTGATGGCCGTTGGGGCGAAAAAGTTCTGACCTGGCGACCGCGGACCCGACGACCCAGCGTGGGCAGCCCCCCCCCACCAAATGGTCTGAGGACCTGGGTTACGGTGGCGGGGAGTCGCGGGATGCGGACGGCACAAGACCGAGAATCTTGGAAAACCATGAGGGAGGCCTCTGTCCAGAGTGGGCGTCAAATGGCTGATGATGATGATGATGAAATTGAAATTAACATGAAATACTAAGGCTCACGGTCCTTTTTACCTAGGGTTGTAATTTTTTTTCAGACATCGGCGGTAGGTCCGTGGATGCAGTTGCGGATGGCAAGGGACCGTGAGAGATGGTATTTGGTTGAAAAGGCCTATATCCAGCAGTGGGCCGCAACACACTGGGCTGATGATTTGAGTGTACTTATTTTTCAGAATACATAATGAAAAATATAGTGCACTTCATAAAAATATACTAGGTAGTTATAGAAAAAAAGATGTGAGGATTTATTTGATTTCGTATGTTACGATATCCATTAAAATAATTCATATTCAAGAGATACCTTTATATTAATACAAATAAATAAATAATATTAAGGAGAGCCAGTCTCAGAGACTGACAGATAGACAGTCAGATGCTGGCTAAAAACATATTCATCCAACTGAAATATAGTATTTTTATGTACTATAATTTCTTCAACAGTACATAGTACGCACTCGGGTTGGGTGAAAATATACCTAGTTTTCATCAGCAAATTTAAGTTTGTAGTCGTTTGCTGTAAACCCTAAAGGCGCAATTCCTACTCGCTTTTGTCCGGATTTTTTATTTTTTCGTTCCTTGATGTCTTTGCTTTGAACGGCAGAGCACAGACGTTCTCAAAAAAAGGGAAGGCCCATTTCAAGTGTGAGTTATTGTCGACGTTGCAGCTTTCCATGAAATCAGAAATCAATAAGTTATTTTAGCGTAAAGAATTTACATTTTGTTTGCTGAATGTCAATGTACTATGTTACTATGTTAGCCGCTGCCTTCGGGCCGTATATGGCGCGAAGCCGACTAGGCTGTCCTAAAAATAAACACAGAAAGGGAATAATTTTTTTCAAAACCGACTTGTTACCACTATTGGTTACTGGAACCAACTACTCACCAATAGTAGAAATAACGGCTTTGAAAAAAAAAATACCCTTACTGTGTTTATTTTTGGGACATCTGCATTGATCTGGCGTCTGGCGCGGACATAATTCTGATTATTTCAAATACCGTACCAAACACACGTTATTTGAACACACTCAACGGCCTTTCGTCGGACGTGCACGCCATTTCGGCTATACCATTGCAGTCAGTTCGCAGTGAGTTCCTTCACTCCGCGACATATCCGCGCCAGGTCCGTGCCATGCCCCTGCCAGACGCCAGATCCCTTTCGGCTCACAATGACGAATTCTTAAAATGTTGAATTCCTAGATCTGTGGGCTCCGCACCCATGGCTGATTTACCACCGCTCTAAGACTGTGACCTCATCCAAGTGGCAGGAAGGCGCTGGATGCAGGCCGCTTCGAACCGGTCTTTTTGGAAATCCATGGAGGAGGCCTATGTCTAGCAGTGGACTTCTTGTGGTTGAATGATGATGATGATGATGATGAAGACTATGCGTTAGTTTCACCCGCTACAGATTCATTCGGGTTTGTCCCCAATAATAACTCGATTATTGTCGCAGCTCAACAATCTCCGAACAACGCTACACAAAGACCCAAACTCTTTACCATTGTCCCACGTTTTGGACGTCCAAACGCCCAGAGATGAGCGGCCCCTCCATAAAGCACTTCCGTCAATCAGTTCCGCTGCGCACGTGTACTTGCGCCGGGATATATTATGCGCGCACGCACTCGTTTTTGTTGTGCGCGTGCGACGTACTTACGGCGTAAGTTGGTGTTTGAGGCTGGGGACACGTAATATTAGGCAGATACCGCTATTTGGTTTCATTCAGCTTTGGTATGTGTGTTCGAACTCTTTTTTTAATACTGCCAAGTCCAGAAATTGATAATAGAGGTTGATAATTCTTGAATGAAAGAGATCACGAATGATTTAGAAGGAGCGAAAAACTTGATAGACATTGTTGAGTCCGCTAATACAAAGTACACCAATACACCGAAGGTACACAGAAAAGAAAACTCAATGAACTCACTACACACTTTCACGGTCTTATTTACTAAACCACGATTCCTTAAAACACTCCTGACCTGAGAGGCAGTTTAAATATCTGTGGTAAAGGGAAAGACCTAACCACAGAATTTAGATTACGGTTTTAGAAGATTCGTTTTTTAGGGTTCCGTACCCAAAGGGCAAGGGACCCTATTACTAAGACTCCGATGTCCGTCCGTCCGTCTGTCTTGTCACCAGGCTGTCTCTCATGAACCGTGATAGTTAGTCAGTTGAAATCACAGATGATGTATTACTGTTGTCGCTATAACAACAAATACTAAAAACAGAATAAAATAAATATTTAAGGGGGGGCTCCCATACAACAAACGTGATTTTTTGCCGTTTTTTGCTCGATATTAATAACGGAAACAGGTAGGCGCTTGAAATATACATTGTTGTATAGATAATGGTACGAAACCCTTCGTCCGCGAGTCCGACTCACACTGGGCCGGTTTTATAAATAACTAACACCGTTATTTACAAAAATTTAGTAAGTATAAACTTTATGTTATAATCTGAGCGCAACGCCCACAAACTGCACTGCAGATTGGTGACATTTGTAAACAAAATAATTTATTATATATAAACACAAAACAAATATAATTTATTCATGAGTACCATTCGCATTACTGGTACATTTTTTTGTTCTTGACATGTGCATTTCAAAACAATACCTATAGGAATTGAAATAAAGCAAATTGTCCGACAAAACACAATGGATACCTCACCTTTGTTCTGAGGAAAAACAATGTACAGGTATTGCTATAAAAAGTCTAACTTCGGAAAGGTACGGTGTTATCAGCTTAACGTACCTAGTGTTGTTAGTCAATTAACTATCGTCCTGCTAAGCTGGCTCACGAATCGTAGCGAATATTCTAGAAAGAGTCGACAATTAGAAGTGCAATGTCGATACCTGTTTACTGTTAATTTATCAAAAAAAGTACCTATCGCTGAATTATCTGAATTATCTCAAACAGAATGTTTTTCCGATCGATAGATAAAGAACTTTTGATTGGTTTAAGAGAGATAAAGCAATAGCTTGCTCAAACAATTGCAATTTTATTTTGCCATACATTAAGGTGCACGTCTTTAGCCCTTACAAGACACCTCACTCGCAGCGTGCGTTTTTACAGCGATCATTAGGATTTTTCCAAGATGTTAAATGTAGTTGAAGATATTTATTTTAGACATAGAAAAACCGGACATGTGCGAGTCACACTCGCCCACCGAGGGTTCCGTACAAATTTTTAGGTACTTACATAAATACAGAAATGGAGTCTCGCAGTTATTCCGAGCTTTTCCCCAACTTTAAAGACTATTTTTTACGATTTAATTACAAATGTATAGTTTTCGGATTTTTCCCTATTTTTAAAGTACATGAACATATTACTTGCCAGATTTCATAGTTCTAGGTCAGCGGAAAGTGTCAAAATATACGTTTATAGCGGCATAAACGGCCGTAACTTTTTTTTATGTTAACTAAAAGTTTGATATTTTCACAGCTTCAATGGACTATAGACCTGAGTATATGGTTTTAATTTAAACTCGATACCTTCACGCGTTCCAGAGATAAAGGGTCTTGACAGAAAGTGATCCTATAGGGGTTCAATTTTTCCTTTTGAAGTAGGGTAGGGTTCCGTACTTGAAAATATAATAATCCTAAAATGCAGTGGAAGACTTGAAAATTAGCTTTTTTCAAGTTCCCAGTAGAACAGGAATCAAGAAATACGGTCTTATTTACAAAAACACTCCAAAAACGTAGTTTGTGGTAAAACTTCATAATGACTAAAAAAGAAGTTTTTTTTTTCAAATTGTCACAGAAACACAGATAGCCTTCAATAGAAACGACCAATCACCCTAAGTACTTAGATTCGCATTTGTTTTGGTTTCCCAGCGATTAGCTATCAAGTGACGTGCCCGATGACGTCAACGGAGCGAGGTGCAAGACCTGCGCGTTGCGTACACGCAGTTAATGTCACCGGCAAACGTAATCCCCGTTTATTGGCCGTTAATGCAATTTGCTCACAACGTAATAAGGAAGGAACGAGGTTTCGTAACTTTTGCAATGGAACCAACATTTACACGTGGCTAAACATAGTCATTTAGGTAATTCTTGGTTTATGCGTACTACTTTCTTAAATGTGGCGTTTAACAAAAATTCTTCATACAAACTTCTATTTAAATGGCTACTTTATGTAAGTGACATTCAAGATGTGGTGCAGGTCGTCCTAAACATGGGTGAACATTTTTTCAATTGATTAAGCGATTTGAATTTTATGTCAATGCAAATCAGTGAATGCAAATCGCTCCACAAGCATGCTGTGATTTTTTTTAACGTTTTCGGGTGGGTGCAATTATTCAGGTAGCTTCCCGCAAAACCTCATCTCAAATTACCATTCTGTATGGATGTATATGGGGATCTATTTCCTAAAAGTAACACGCTACCGAACCAGTAGGCTAGTCTCTACCCGAGCGCAAAAAGAATTGCGTTGGTCAAAGGCTAGAACATATGAATAGATAATCAGGTAGATCTTGCAAGAGATTGGCTTTACGTTTTGTATCTAATAGCCATTGCGTCACGGTCTGTCTTCCCCCATTCATCCATTCAGTGGCTTTGTCCGTGCCTTCACGTAAAGAAGACGATGCATAATTTAATTTGCAATTGTCCGCAACGAGCGATGATGGATGATGCAATGCTGTACTGTCAAAATGAGGTCATATTCACCAAGTCAGAAATCATCTGGTGCAACTACGATCTACTTCAGTGCACGTGTAAATAAACTTTATTTAATTATTATTAAAGAATTATGAGTAGTCGCTAGTCGCGTATCACAAAACAATAGTTAACTATTCGAACTCTTTTTTTCATATAATTTAGTTCTATGTATTTCAGACAAGACATTTTCCATTCACTGTTACTGGAGTTTTTTTTTCCCCCGCTGCCTTTTTCTCCACTACATAAGGCCCGAAGGCAGCGGCTAACACTGACATTCAACAAACAGAAGAATATAAATTAGAATATATACATTGAAATAAATTATTGATTTCTAATTTCTGACTGCATTATCTGATAGAGATAACATAACAATGAAATAATAAATAAAAACTTACGTCGATTATTGTTTTTTTTTTTTTAATTAGGACCGGTTGACACTCCTTCAGACCCACCGTACCCCTGGTGGTATGATGGGTCTTTTAAAGTTAAACGATACCACTGAGGTCAGGAGCACGGTGGGTCTGAAGCGGTTGACACTCGACCCCAGTCACGCCTGATGGTAACGAAGACGGGGTCTAAGATGTTACGTGTTTACCTGTTAAATGCCGGTTGACTCTAGTTTTAAAGACACCCCGGTTATATTACTTGAAATAATGAAGAATGACAGCTAGCAGCCAACGTTTTAAGGGGCCAGCCAGTGCTAATTAGCGCCACGAATGAAAAAAAAATCATATCTTCTTTTGTAACACGTTTATGAAAAAAAAAAACAATTTGAAACTTAATAATGGTGATAGCTATATTTAACCGACTTCAAAATAGGAGGAGGTTATCAATTCGATATTTTTTTTTTTATTTGGCTATCTTCCTCTATATCTCCGTCAAATCTTAACCGATTTCGACAATTTTATTTTGTTCGAACAGATATAACGTCCCATTGGTCCCATTTTAATTTGGTGAAGATCTGATGAAGACTTTCAGAGATGGAGAACGGAACTCTTCAATGGACAGCAGAAAATAAGCCCTAATGGGGCCCATCCTTTAGTAATATCCATATGTTTCATAAAAGTAGTCCCAAGTTAATTTGGTGATGTTCTGGTGAAGGCTTTCGGAGATTTATTTTAAAGGAACGAATCATCTACGGTAAATTATGGTTATAAGGGACTTGTTTGTTTTTCTCCCGCTCCTCCACTAAAAACTGAAAAATAAAAATTTATAAATAAAAAATAAAAACCGACTTCGAAACACTACAGAACTAAAAAGAAAGAAATAATTTCAATAATTAGAAGTATTTACACATGTAGGTATTTTAGGAGTATAATTTGTAGTCGGTGCCCAATTTCATGACCAGCACATATATTTGGATACCGACTTCAAATTATACTTTTACAATCTCTCGGACGTATAAAGGCTAGAGAAAAAAAAAAACTGACAAACAAAAAGTTTGTAGTTTTACTTTTACTCGCATTTTTATTTTTTAACAAAAATACTATGTAGTAACAAAGCCATGAGAATAACATTGATTTGTTTGCTGGTTTCAGATCGAGCTGGTGACCCTATGCCGCCGTCACCATGGTGATTGTTACCAGGGTAAGTATCAATAATTTAAACTTCACTGACTGACTGTTTGACAGCGCCTCTTGCCTCTTTTTAATTATTTAGTTAATAACCAACTGACGTAAACTACAATTAGATATTGTTTGTTAGGTACCACGCTAACAGTGAAGAAAAACATCGTGAGGAAACCCGCGGGTTGGTTGGCTCCGCACGTATTGACATGTCTTTCCTAGGCCGACTAAGCTGTCAGGATGATTTAGGTGCTGGGCAAGATTACTGCATCTAAAAACAATGCCCCAGGCACTGTAGCATCCGAGTGATCCCTTCACCTATCTTGTGTGAGTGATGGTGTCACTGGACGCTGTATAAATCATCTCATTACGTATATGAAAATGTCATCTCATCTCATTATCGCCCTAACAATAAAGATGTTTCGAGTTCTTCTTTCGTGTCGAAAGCGTCGACTCGTTCTCAGTCAAGGCGCTTTCAAAACCGCGCTGGTTAATGCCTCCATCAGATCCTGCCAGCTACACTGGAGCTTCTGGGCAAACATGAAGACATGTTGCTGGTACTCCACATCGGCACGCGATTATTATTTGAATTGGCTTAGATAGACTGAAAACCCTTCGTGTTGATAATTTGTCGGTAGGTGCGTGTAATGCAAAGTTACAACCTATGGTTACAACGAATGTAATAATTCGTTCGAATTACCAAAAACTGGTTTTTACTTAACTTTCCACGAGCACTTGCCTTGAGCAACAAGTGACCCACTTTGGCGCCCATAAGATCTTTCTCAAAAATCGCTGATCAAGCAAGCATAAATGTTCGCCAATTCATATTTCACACAGGGCCGTATGCATAGGATGATAAATAGAAAGAAGAAAGAAAGAAATTTATTGGGACAAATTAACACATCACAAGAAAGAAAAGGCATAACAAGTAACATAAACATACAAAGGAAAAACAAGTCACATAAATACAAGATAGGACAAGGCAAAGTCAGAGCGTCAGACTGCATCCTGTGGTGTGTCAAAGTTGCCACAAAGACCATCTGACCCAGCATTGTGCGCACCTATTATATCTCACCTATTAAATATACTCACCTATTTATATATATCTTCAGATGAAACCTTCTCATTGAACCTTCGACACTATATGCCTCACATGTTCTCTTCACGATTGTTTTGTTGACTTTCGTGTATTTTGTTTGATTACCTACGCGATTACTTTGGGTTTTTATGAAATTTGAATAAATGTCTCCTTTCCTTCATTCCCTTCTTCTCGTTGAGGAAAGGATATCATAATGTAATATGGGGTGGCTTATCGAAAAAAACCGCCAAGCCCCGGTGGGCACGTGTGGTGCTTACGCCCATACCAACTCTTTCAGCAGCTCAATTTTGCGCACCAAACTATGAAGGATTCTTAAGAATTCAACAATCAATTCCTTTAGAATAATTGAGTCAGCAAACGTGAGGAATCCGTCAGGATATAGTTTGGTATCAGAATATTGGTGTGCATAATATAGAGCTTAAGAGAATGCCTTTTTTTGTTGGGGGAAAAACTCCTCTGCCTCGGGGCCTGCTCCCATACCCAATATATTCCGAGAAGTGTTCCAATAACTTGGCGGTCGGGGCGTTTGGTAAGAGCATTCCGCCATCCGCCAGAGCGGTCGTTAACCCCGAAACGAACGGACTTTTGCATGCCGCCTCCGCTGTTCGAAATTATATTCGTTAGGATTTCTTTATTAACTCGCAGGCTTGATTATCATCACAATAGTTGCTCGACTGGTTAGCAGGCGCTGGGTTGTAAGAGTACCTACCTAAATAACATTGGATTCAATTGCAGGAATATCGCCGCTTATTTCTTCATCTTTTTCTGCGAGTGAGTTGGAATTGGCGGTCAACTGCGGGCCATATTGCATAATTATTATTGAAAAACTTTTAAAATGTTGCAATAACACACCCAATTTCACAGCAAATTATCACCCACTAGTTCTGTCTGAGACTATCAATAAAGTTAGGTTTGATGTATCGATCTTTTGCGATATCGACCAATAAAGTCGATAATAGTCCTCCCACATCCAGAGCTCGGGTGCACTTTCTCGATACAAATAAAGGTAACAAAAACGCCAAGCAGCGACCACGAGCCAGGCCAAACAAAGCCGTAACAAGGTTACCAAAACGAGAGCGAGAGTAGCCTCACCACAATGAGTCGTAAACAGTTCGAAGGCTCGGCGACAGGGCTTCTCAACAATCATTTGTCCCTTGAAATCAGATATCAGACATCATCATCATCATCAGCCATTTGACGCCCACTGCAGGACATAGATATCCTTTGTGGACATAGACCTCCTCAGACATAATTTCCTTCAACGTACCAAAAATAACGAGAAAGAAAATGCTAAGCGATCGCTCAAATCCGACATTACGCCTCTGCTCTTTTTCTTAATTTAATTAATGAATACTTAGGTACGGTTGTTTTTATACAGGTTTCTCAGAAAAACCGGTGTAAGATTAACACATAAGTACTTCTCAAGTTACAAAATAAAAATCGGAGATAGACTATAAAGCCCATTTCTGATCGACCTTTAAATTGTTGTTGTAAAGTAAGTTAGCTATCATACGTAACTGCGTAACGTTAAGTAAAGAATAGAACTCTGCCCTGTTGAAAAAGATATGTCAAGACTGCGGCAAACCTTGGTCTCAGCCTCTCCTCGGGATGCACGCTTGTGTTTATGTTTATATTATCATCAGATCATCACTTCTTCGAGTAGCTATGTGAAAGGCAAGGGGTTTGGCTGAAAGGTTGACGAGCCCTGCTGTTAGGGGACTTGCGAGTATAATGCCCAGGGGGCGATTGACTTTTGTAAAGATTACATTGAACAATGTGTTCGATTGGCTTCTCAGTACTGTGATATTTTGTAATTTTTATGTATTATCAGGACCTTTACGTTTCAAAAACCAATTGAGAATGAGAAATTATGGTCGACGCCGACGAGAAGAAAAAGAGGCGTGACAACAAATTACAATGGGAACATAAAATATCTAATTGTCCTACGCAATGCTCTCGTTAATAATTCAACAGGCTTTAAGCTACCTTTGCATCGTACATTCGACAGCACATAAACCTTTGAATCCATGCACTCGACTCAGTTACGTTACGGGCGACTTTGTAATATAAAAATAAAGGATGATGTGTTGTTGACTGTACTCGATACATCTAATTCTAATACTCTACAAATCAAGACGCCTTTGCTCATATCGCCATTTTTTCAAATTTTTCAAATGGAAAAATATAATAATATGATGTTTGGATGTCATTCAATTACCTTTGCGATGCATATCACAGTAAGAAATTTTACATATTCATACGGACATAAACTCTACATCAGAGTTTATTTATTATGCCTTCGTTATCGTACTCGTAAAAAATGAAGATTAACTTTCCGAACTAAAAACTAAAGTATAAGCTCGGATTCTTCATCGTAGCATTAGGTATATAATTTTAAAATTCATAAAGTTTTCACTTTTGATATACTATTACTAGCGGTCGGTTATGCGATAACTTCGGAGGTCTACGGCTTCCCAACATTCGTTTGGCCAAAGGTGGACCAGAAATTTGTCTAGACTATTGACGGGCAGCAGCGTCTTCCTGAGATTCCAACCGCATACTGCGATCGCCAACCCGCCTGCCAAGCGTGGCGATTATGGCAAAACCCCTCATGGTTATGAAAACCACGAAGGAGGCCTATGTCCTGCAGTGGACGTCGAATGGCTGATGATGATGATTGCATCCAATGATCCCCATCTAACTATTTGAATTCTTTGATGCTTTCTTCATATTTTGGCTTCTCAGTTTTAGGGAAGGTGCGACCGAAGTCGCGTGTTTCCACAAATCGTTACGAATTACATACATACTTAACGTTCAGTGAATGAACAAACAAAATGTTAGTACAGAAGATCAACGCTGTTGCCGAGTGGACGCGTTTGAAGTTTTGTCAGATTAGCCTTACTTATTTGTAGCAAAGAAAGGTGGTGCTGGTGATTTTCAGTGTTTATATAATAAAATCGGACATGTGCGAGGGTTTCGAACAAAATATTACAGACTGGACTTTGCAGTGAACAACTATTGTACTCTCACAACAGCCCAACTGCAAAGATAAGTTTGTTCACGACAAAACGATCCTTCACAATAAAGGTTCAGTTTAATCCCCTCAAGGCACGGAAACCTAAAAAGGTGAATAACATAACTTTAACATTATCTGAATTAACTTATCTAAGCTTATGTGTGGAACATCTTGTCTAAAGAACTAAATACAATTTTAACTTTAATCAAGTTGTTGTATTTGCCTATAGCCTAGTTTACCTTCTGCATAATTCAATCGCGTGGTATTATAGAGGATGCCCACGGTCAATATCCGTGATAAACAGATAACATGTGACGTTATTATGGGTTATGGTTAAAACAATACCAGATCCACTGCTATCGGACGTCGATCCAAGTAACTTGAATGAAATGTGTTTTCTAGTCGAAAATGTGAAGTGAAATGTGTCTTGAACTTTGGATGGCTGGAGTAATTAATCAGTGGAGCGTAGCATGGAATCGACTGTGTTCTTTGAGGTAACTTAAACTAGACATATAAGTTCCGACATTTGCAACTAATTAATGTCAACCAGTTGAGCAACGCTGCTGATCGCCGACTGAAAGAATGTCGATATTTGCCGTCAACATGCTACACGAAATAATTCAGCAATAAATAAGAGAAACTAATAAATAGTTCTAAGGCATTAAGTCCGATGCGTTGCCTTTGAATTTTTTTCCTAGGTGCATAAGCGTGTACCTAAATCTATTCAGCTTTCTATAAAGACAGATTAGTTCATTTTTGATCAAAGATTGAGGTCAATATTCGCGATGCATCGCGTATCGCAACTTTCATTTGAGATAACTTTTCTACGCGCGGCCAAGTTCAAAAGTGTTATTTAAATACTTCCTCTGCTGGCACGTTATTATTTATAAATTTCACTTTAAGTTACATCCGGCAACTTAATCTTGTGATGTGGTCTCCAGTTATCCAGTTTGATTTGTTAGGCTAGTGATTGATTACTCTCATCTTACAAGATAACGAGAACGAACATAGGTATATGGTATATAAATAAATGAAACTACTATTTTGGGACAAGCTTTCGATAAATTGTCGTGAATAAATATGTGACACAAAATCAATACAGCTACAAGGTAGAGTACAGCTTACGAAGACCGAATTCTTCTAAGCATGTTATACTTTCTTATTCATGGTACAGGCAATTTTGCCCGAAAATGTAAATATTTAGTCTCACCTCACGATTTTAAAGTTTTTAGGTATGTTTGTTCTGCATAAGTTTGAAAATGAGCGCTTTTTGAAAACATTATCGCATCAAGCAAAATCGATAACTTGGATTTTATTCGGAGTCCATAACGTAGAAATAAGTTATCATTTGTAATTCGTTTTGTCTGGTTGTTTAATAAAGTGTTCTCTATCTATCTAACCCCCTGTTTCTCATACACTAACAAGCTGTTAACCTTTACACTAGCAGCAGAGACAGATCTACTGTTAACAGCTGTCAGTGGTTTTTTTTTGTATGCACGTTGGTCAATTGACAGCTGTTAACAGTAGATTAACAGCGTGTTAGTGTACCAGAAACTGGGGGTTAGCAACATACATAAAAACCGTTTGTTTTCCACCTTCTGCAAAGAGAAGCCTTTTGCATGACCCCACAGAATGAATGGACTTTGACTACCCTCCACTCCTCTTTCCGCCGCCGGGTAAAAGTCAACTGCCAACAAAAAACTCTCTAACCGCTGTCTCTCCATAATACGCAGGGCGACTACATATGGATCGAGCCGGTGTCGGGGCGCGAGTTCGACGTGGCGATAGGCGCGCGCGTGCTCGCCGCCGAGGGCCGCCGGATCCGCGTGCGCGACGACGACAACCAGGAACAATGGCTGCCACCGGAGCGCAGGATCAAGGCCATGCACGCCACGTCGGTGCACGGAGTGGAGGACATGATCTCGCTGGGAGACCTGCACGAGGCGGGGATACTGAGGAATCTGCTGATTCGGTACAACGAGAATCTCATCTATGTGAGTATGTTTTGGCTTCTAAAAGTATGATTGCCACAGATCTGCTAGGGTTTGCTTCCTTTAGTTATTTATTTCAATTTCAACCGTCATGTCTAATCGAAGTTTGTAAAGAAAGGATCTTGTCTCAAAACCAACAACAGTACCCTCCGTTTTATTCTTGAAATACGAAACTTTTAAAGCCAGTTGTTTTGCGTAGGTAATTATAAATTGACACGAAGACTTTCTCTAACACAAACAATATTCTCAAATTTCAGACATACACGGGCTCGATATTAGTAGCGGTGAACCCATACCAAATTCTCCCAATCTACACAGCTGACCAAATAAAACTATACAAAGAACGGAAGATTGGTGAACTACCGCCCCACATCTTCGCCATCGGAGACAATGCGTATGCGCATATGCGACGATACTCACAGGACCAATGCATCGTGATCAGTGGAGAGTCAGGTGCGGGGAAAACGGAGTCAACCAAGTTGATTCTACAGTACTTGGCTGCAATCAGTGGAAAGCATTCCTGGATTGAACAACAGGTATGTTGAAATACAAGAAAATATATTGAAAAACAGTACCAGGCTACGGATCAGTAGGTTTTGTGCAAAACGGCTTGAAATGTATAGATGCGCAAGCACGAGAAATATTGCGAAGGTATTATTGTTTAAATTAAATCGGATCATTAGAAAAAATCCGTGTGTCGCCGGATTAAGAATAGCGTCACTCCATTTCCTTCCGTGGATGTCGTAGAAGGCGACTAAGGAAATATACATTATCAGGAGACGGGCAGCAGCGTCTTCCTGAGAGTCCAACCGCATACTGCGATCGCCAATCCGCCTGCCAAGCGTGGCGATTATGGCAACATCCTTGATGGTTAGGAAAACCATGAGGGAGGCCTTTGTCCTGCAGTGGGCGTCAAATGGCTGATGATGATTAGATCAAAGATTGCTGACAATAATGGAAATCAATCATAAATATCTACCATCTAAAGATGGATATAGTATATTTATAATTCCATTGTGCAAAACAGGTAATGAATTACTCGATTTGTATTTCCAGATCTTGGAAGCGAATCCAATTCTCGAAGCGTTCGGTAATGCGAAAACAGTACGAAATGACAACTCATCTCGATTCGGCAAATACATAGACATACATTTCAACCACGGCGGAGTCATCGAGGGTGCCAAAATCGAGCAGTACTTGTTGGAGAAGTCAAGAATAGTTTCCCAAGGGAAAGAGGAAAGGAACTATCATGTGTTCTATTGTTTACTCGCTGGGCTATCAAAGGAAGACAAGAAGAAGCTGGAACTTGGCGATCCGTCTGAATACAGATATTTATCCGGAGTGAGTAGATTTCAATTACCTTTTTTAAAATGATTTGTGAAAAAAACCCTCACTAAAACTTGTATAGGCTTATCTGTGAGGTGAGGTGTTGCTTTAAAAATGTAGTTTAATTTTGGTTAAAGTATAAGTTTTTTTATTATAAATAGAATAGGGTTTAGCACATAAGTAACAAATATTTCTTTTCCTTTTCAACCTCTTGGATTTATCTATACTAATATTATAAAGAGGTAAAAGTTTGTAATTTTGCATTTAGGTGGCAATCTCTGAAACTATCCAACCAATTGCAAAGATTATTTCACCAATATTCAGAATGTACCTTCCGGGTGGACATAGGCTATTATCGCTGATTTAACTGGGCGACACCGCGGGCACAGATAGGTTGAAAAATGGTTGTTGACCCTTTATTGAGCTCGAACGACAAATATAAAAACAAAGCCACATGCATCTTTTTCAGGGTGGCAGTTATACATGCGAAGGTCGCGATGACGCAGCAGAATTTGCAGATATCAGATCGGCAATGAAAGTACTTCTGTTCTCCGAACAAGAAATATGGGAGATATTGAAACTACTGGCGGCAGTGCTACACTGCGGCAACATAAAGTATGAAGCTACGGTGGTGGACAACTTGGATGCTACTGAAATTACGGAACAGGCAAATGTTAGACGGGTGGCGACATTGCTTGGCGTGCCAACGCAGTCACTTATCGATGCGCTAACAAGGAAAACTCTGTTCGCTCATGGAGAAACTGTAATTTCAACGCTGAGTAGAGACCAATCAGTAGATATCAGAGATGCATTCGTGAAGGGCATCTACGGAAGGTTATTCGTGACAATTGTGAGGAAAATCAACGCAGCCATTTACAGACCTAAGTCAACGATGAGGACTGCTATTGGTGTGCTGGACATCTTCGGGTTTGAAAACTTCGACCAAAATAGCTTTGAGCAGTTCTGCATAAACTTCGCAAATGAGAACTTGCAGCAGTTCTTTGTGAGACACATCTTCAAGCTGGAACAAGAGGAATATAACCATGAAGGAATCAATTGGCAACACATCGAGTTTGTGGACAATCAAGATGCCTTGGACTTAATAGCTCTAAAACAGTTGAACATCATGGCTTTGATAGACGAGGAGTCCAAGTTCCCTAAAGGGACAGACCAGACGATGTTGGCCAAGTTACACAAAACTCACGGCCTTCATAGAAACTACCTCAAGCCAAAGTCAGACATCAACACTAGCTTTGGTCTCAACCACTTTGCTGGAATTGTCTTTTACGACACTAGAGGTTTCTTGGAGAAAAATCGAGACACGTTTAGTGCAGATCTTCTACAGTTGATCCATATATCTACGAACAAGTTCTTGCAGCACATTTTCCAAGAAGACATTACTATGGGTTCTGAAACACGCAAACGCACTCCCACATTATCCACCCAATTCAAGAAGTCTCTCGACTTATTGATGAGAACTTTAGGAACATGCCAGCCATTTTTCATCAGATGTATCAAACCTAACGAGTTCAAAAAACCGATGCTGTTTGACAGAGGCCTATGCTGCAGGCAACTCAGATACTCCGGAATGATGGAGACTATCAGAATTCGAAGAGCGGGATACCCAATCAGGCATAGCTTCAAGGAATTTGTCGAGCGCTACAGATTCCTGATCTCTGGTGTACCACCAGCTCACAAGACTGATTGCCGTAACGCAACGGCGAAGATTTGCGCAACCGTACTAGGAAAGTCTGATTACCAACTAGGTCATACCAAAGTTTTCTTGAAGGACGCCCATGATTTATTTTTGGAGCAAGAGCGTGACAGAGTTCTGACTAGGAAAATCCTTATCCTTCAAAGGTCTATAAGAGGTTGGGTGTACAGAAGAAGGTTCCTGAAAATGCGTGCGGCCGCTGTACTGATTCAGCGCCATTGGCGAGGGAAGTTGCAGAGACTGCGCTACAACAAGATGAAAGCGGGCTACGCAAGACTGCAGGCTTTGATTCGCGCCAGAGTCTTGGCCCATCGGTTCCGACATTTAAGGGGACACATTGTTTCCCTCCAGGTATGTGAAACATGTACATTCTCCATCAATTCCAAATGTTTATAGCTTGGTCTATTCTACAACGTTGTACATAATAGTGTTTGAAACTACAAATTTTTTGTGACTTTACGGCGTGCTAAAACATGCATAAAGTGTGTCTTTTCCCTAGGTCCTACAAAATAAAAAATAAAAATTAACGATACAATTTTCATATGTCTAAGCACCTCCTATGCGGTCATTGCACACGCGTTAATGTTAACAATTCTGGACAAAACAAGGGTAAACTGTCAATAATTTCCCACCAGGCTCGAGCCCGGGGCTACCTGGTCCGCCGCTCCTACGGCCACAAGATGTGGGCGATCGTGAAGATACAGAGCCACGTGCGCCGTCTGATCGCCATCAGACGGTACAAGAGGATGCGGCAGGATGCGTTGGAACACACGGAGGCTCTGAGGCTGCGGCGGCAGGAGGAGCAGCGTCTGCAGCACCAGGGCAACTCCAGGGCCAAGGAGATCGCCGAGAAGAACTATCGGGTAAGAAAGCAAGAAGAAAAAGCGATCAAGTGTAACGGAAAAATACGATAGGCGGATTTATTTCGCACTAACCAGAATGGAATAATGAAATGGACACGTAATAGTAATAAGGGAGGGTCCTATTATGTATAAAAATGAAAGTGTGTTATATACTAGTTATGTATAACTATGTATGAGCATCGGGAGTAAAAAAAATCTAGTACAAGTGGATTAAGATGCGGGTAATATTTGACATCCTCTATGGGGTAAAGTCGTGAGTTTATGAATGAATACAGGGGAAATTGAAGATTAACAACAACAAAAAGGGCACATTTAACTATGACTGCATTTAAGAAAATAGAAATAGAAAATGTTTATTTCACCCAATTTGATTGATTGCTAAGTTCATGGGTGGTTCTGATTGAGATATGAGATAAGAACGACCAATTGTGGTGGATATGACCGAGTAGTCTTATTTTAGACTCAACACAGCAACTATCACAAACAATAGATTTATTTTAATGAATAGATAAATTAACACAAGCATTTAAAGTATGTTAATTAGTTTTACAGGCGACGGATTAGAAAAACGTAACAATTCGAAATGTTTGTTGAGAGTTAACTTCTAAGAATTGATCGATAACAACGGTCACAAATGCAGAAAATCACGTTTTTTACTAGCTGTATTTTATCTACAGTGATTGAAATTTATATCTCAGTTAGTATCAAGTGCCGAAAAGGATTAAAGGTAATTAAACGATTGTGCTGAATGCCGCAAACTTATCGTTTTAGATGATCAAGACTTCGATAACAAAAAAGTCGAAAAAAATATAGAAGAAACTTTTAGAAGGGCAACTGCTGCTGTGGGTTAATTTCGTCTAATTTGCTTATCAGAGCTCTTTTTTTTTTAATATGTTCGTATTTCATCTTGAAACAGTTCAAAGGTAATTATGTTAGTAAGAAGAACAACCATTGTGGTACTCAGTGGAATGTGACGTGCAATTAACTTGCTTCGCGTTAATGTCCAGTGCAATAATTATTTACTAACGAAGCAGCGGTTCTCAGTTAGCTACAAGTTAGTGCAGAACATGTCAGGAGTCAATCATGCGAGGATATATGCGCTATATGTTATGCAATATGCGAACTACGGCTTGAACCTGCTGAACTGCGGTTGGATAACGTTCAGTTGCCAATCCAGTTGTAAGTTAGGTTCACTAATGCAGTTTTGATCTAATATGGAAGAAAAATCGCTAGAAGCTGGTCGTGTTAAGTGAAGTGTTTGTGACAAGAATGTGGTTCAACTGTGTGTGTACTGGCAGGACTTTGGATTCGCTTTACGTTAGTAGCTATCTGGTTAAGTTTTACACCACTTGTGGCGTTAATCGGTTATAGTTGACTTGTTTATAAACTGCGTTGCAGAACAAACTCACGTTTGTATTTCAAATATGATGATATGCTACATAAAAATCCTCAAATCAACAATCTTGATTCAAGCAAAGCATCTGTTGACACAGTCAACGTAAAACCCTGACTTACCTCAAATCCAATTTTGTGTCAAAACTGCGTATTTTTTAATCACTTTTTGGTTTCGTTGTTTTTTGCCCAAAACCCTGCTGACTTGATTCAGGTCCCCAAGAAAGTTAATAAACCTTTCGTACTCGTGCGAAGTTTCTAGACCTTATGCGCAATAACGAGGTGCTGAACTCAACTCTGTTTTCCAGGAACGTATGTACGAGCTGGAGCGACGCGACGCAGAATTAGCTCTCGAAGAGAAACGACAGTTGGAGGCCAAGCGGACCCTCCTTCAGGAAGCACAGAGGAAGCAGGACGAGCCCGTCGATGACAGCAAACTGGTGGAAGCCATGTTCGACTTCCTACCGGACTCCAGCAGCGAGGCCCCGGCGCCCAAAGACACATCCATCTTCAGCGATCTGCCTCAACAGAGAGCTGATCAGCAGGAGGTAAGAGACAACGTTTCTTAGCATCTAAGAATCGTTAACAACGTTACCAAGTCGTTTCACATTGTTGGGATAAGTGATATTGACGGGATTTAAGGAAATCTCTTTTCAATTTGTGATTTTATCAAGGTTACGACGGTCACTAGTGGCACCAATGAAAATAAAATTATATCTTCTTTTATGATATACGCTTTTGCAAAAGTGGACGCCATCAATTAATCTTAGTAATGGTAATAGCTACTTTTTATAGCACAGGGTATCCTAGTGCGGGACCAGGGATGTAAGCGTACCTACACCAGAAATAGTAAGTTCTAAATTATCTGCATCGTAAAACATGATCTAACGATTTCGAATCATCATCATCATCATCATCATCAGCAGCCATTTGACGCCCACTGCAGGACATAGACCTCCCTCATGGTTTTTCTAACAATGAGTGGTTTTGCCATAATCGCCACGCTTGGCAGGCGGGTTGGCGATCGCAGTATGCGGTTGGAATCTCAGGAAAACGCTGCTGCCCGTCTCCTGGTAATTTAATTCCTTAGTCGCCTTCTACGATTTTGAATACGTAACGTTATCGTCTATGTTTATTAATCTCGTGTTCATCATCAAGAATTATTCAGGAGTTGGAATCTTGTCGGTACAGTACCTATTCACGTAACTACTCCCGTTACAGACTACCTCTTTGATAGCCTTGTACGTCACTGCATCCACTTACTCTTTATTTTCGATCATGATTCATAACTATGTTATGCGACATGAACTTTAATACAAATAATGTCCATATTACAATTCTGCTTTCATCGTCTTCTTAAAGTGTCTCTCCTCTCTTCGCGTCTTTTTATGTTCAGCCCCGAACCATTTATAGTTTTGACACCGGTCTACTCTATTTTTTTTAAGCAGCCTATATACAGCCCTCTGCAGGATACAGGCCTTCTCAGAGAGAGAGAGAGAGAGAGTACGGGCTTAATTGCCACGCGTGCCCACCGCGGATTGGCAATTTCAAGCGCCGAGTTATGTGAACACCTCAGACACTCAGTCACACTATGCACCCTATAAAAACCTATTCATCCAAAAAACCCTTTTCAACAGCAACTACGTCAAAACACCGTGTTTATTTCGATTTTCTAATCGCCATAAGGTTTATCAAGTTTAAAAGCTTACTAATAAACCTTCAGCGTAATTCGCACATGGTGACAGACAAGATTATTCGCCATAAGTTTCATCGAGTTTGGAGGCTTACTTACAAACTTTCAATATAATTCCCAGATGGTGACCCCAATGCAGACGACATCGGAGGACGAGGAAGACCTCTCCGAGTTCAAGTTTCAGAAATTCGCAGCGACCTACTTCCAGGGCAACGTCACGCACCAGTACTCGAGGAAGCCACTCAAGCATCCTTTACTGCCGCTGCACACGCAGGGCGATCAGTTGGTGAGAGCACTTTACTTTTTATTCAGTTCTTCTTCATGTAGCCGATGTATATTTTATGTCGCCGCCAACTGGTAAAATTTGCCGTCAAATAACTGCCTAGGATGTTCATTAGGCGGCGGCATCCAATTAAGGGCTAAAGGTCATTCAGCCTTGTGATTGAACGAAACGTTCTATATCCTGGCTAGTCAAGTGGTTAGTACTAGACGGCGTCTGCTTTGGTAGGGTGACCAAGACTCGCTACTTAAGTTTTTCCGTCACCACGACAACTAAAACATCCTCCAAACGTCGGAAATTCTGTGTACCTTTTAAAATTTAATTATTTTATTATTAAATAATTAGATTAGTCCCGTTAAATGTACAACTATGCCAGAGATTTGACAAATCACCTATGGAAAATCACCTTTATAAAATAACAGTAGCTTAACCTATACAAAATAACTAATAATAGGTCAGAAGGTTATCAGAATAATTGAAATTGTCGTCGATATATACACACTACAAACAACAGATTTGAGATACAAAAGGAAAATGATTACCTATTAAAAAAACTACTGCAAGTTTGGGTACTCTATGTTACCCGGGATAACATAAGGATACTAACAATACAACACACTTCAAAATTGATTGATTGATTGAAAATGATTTTAAGCATTTAGAAGTTATTTTGGTAAAAAAAAAACCGCCAAGATAAGATGAATGAATGAATGATGACCTAGGCTATGCAGATAAAATAACTAAGGAGGCATTGCATATTTGTACTTTAATATTTTCTAAGGTTAACGCGAGCACTAGACATAATAAAAAAATAATTTGCACGGATTAGCACTCGTTTTCTTTTTTACTTTTGTTTCGTATTTGTACTATTTCAACGGTTTACTTATATTTAAGAAACTTGCAGAAACTTAAAAAAAATCGTACTGAAAATAAGTATACACTTACTCCTATTTATGTCCCTAAGGATTCTGCTAATGTCTGAGTTACAAAAGAGGAGGATATTTATGTAATTTATACTGACACCTGACACGATAGTTACGTAGAGAATTGTCTAAACTGGCAGTTAAATTGATGCAAATTGACGCGATGCGTCAATTATTGCTTTTAGCTGTAGTAGCCTTGCTTGACAATATGGAGCTATTTTTGTGTGCATGGGACATCTGGCAATTTTTACCGTGGAAGGGTATTAAAGATACAAAAGATATCGATTCGACTACCATTCTAAAGAGTGTCCCAATAAGAGTGCACAATTTTAATGTGACGCCATTGTTTTTCTTTGCACATTACAGCTCTGTAATTTAACAGCTGACATCCACGATTGTTCCGATTATTAATAATACAGCGCTACACAATTGAATAAAACACGTTATCATTGTAAAAATGCAGTGACTTGGTAGACAGGAAAATGGAAATTCGTTACAGAAACATGATAACGGAGTTTTTGTGGCCTCAACTGGATGATATGGGTCTAAACGACATGTGTTTCAGCAGGACGCCTCCACCTCCCACACCGCACACATAAGAAACTATTTATTGGAGAAACGATCTTAAAAAAATTGTAATGTCAGTTGGCCGCCAAGATCTTGCGATTTAACGCCGTGCGATTTGTTTCTTTGGAGTTTTTTTTAAACTCGCAGGTCTATGTGAATAAACCACAAACAATTCCTGAGCCTAAGGCCGAGATCCAACGCATCATCGGTCAGATAGAGCCACATTTTTGTCAAAATGTCATCGAAAATTTCGTAAGGCTGTGTTTAGAGCCACGGGGCCCATATGCTGGATATTTTATTCCATACGAAACATGTCTAGTTTACAATGCAATAAAAATATGATCACTTGCTCAAAAAACAATGTGTAAATTACATCGTGCACTCTTATTGGGACATCCTTTATTTACGCTAGTCAGCAAGACAATAGTTATCGACAAATTACTTTCATCGATAACATCGAAAGTTACCAATACAGGAACTGATGCTCTGACTGATTATATCGATTTTTTTTTCACGATAGATTGTTATCGGAAGCCGCATAATAAGTCTTTCCTTTAAATGACGCAACGATTTTCACTGATAAATTTTCACCGCCATTTGCAATCTTATTTGACCTCTGTTAGACATAACCCGTGTTAAGTTTATGTGTTCGCACATCCTCTTTCAGTAGTTTGACAAATTGACACCCTTATGGCTAATTAATAATTAATTTTTGGTACCGCATTTTCAGGCTGCCCAAGCGTTATGGATCACCATCCTCCGTTTCACTGGCGATCTGCCAGAGCCTCGCTACCACACCATGGATCGGGACAACACATCTGTCATGTCAAAAGTCACAGCGACCCTTGGAAGAAACTTCATCAGGTCCAAGGAGTTCCAGGAGGCACAGCTGATGGGAATAGATTCCGATGCATACTTGAACAAGCCCAAACCGAGATCCATTAGACACAAGCTGGTCTCGTTGACTTTGAAAAGGAAGAATAAGCTGGGTGAAGATGTACGCCGGAAATTACAGGTAAGCGAACCTTAATATTTAATATTTATTTTTAAGTGCTACATTTTGTATTTTGTGCAATAAAGTGTAAGAAACTATATTTTGATAGGTAAGCGTAAAATGATTACGTTGTATGCTTGTAAATGATTATGCTTATAATTACTTTTATTTTCAGGATGAAGAATACACAGCAGATAGCTACCAATCATGGCTTGAATCTCGTCCAACGTCCAATTTGGAAAAACTCCACTTTATCATAGGCCACGGGATCTTACGCGCAGAGCTGCGTGATGAAATCTACTGTCAGATTTGTAAGCAACTGACCAACAATGCTTCAAAGTCATCTCACGCTAGAGGATGGATCTTGCTGTCTTTGTGCGTCGGATGCTTCGCTCCGAGCGAGAAGTTTGTCAACTATTTACGAGCCTTCATCAGAGAAGGGCCTCCAGGCTACGCGCCGTATTGCGAGGACCGTCTTAAGAGGACTTTCAACAATGGCACCAGAAACCAGCCACCGTCATGGCTGGAGTTACAAGCGACCAAGTCTAAAAAGCCGATAATGTTACCTATAACATTTATGGACGGTAACACAAAGACATTGCTAGCAGATTCAGCTACTACCGCTAGAGAACTTTGCAATCAACTTTCCGACAAAATTGGATTGCGAGACCAATTTGGTTTCTCGCTTTACATTGCTCTGTTTGACAAAGTCAGTTCACTAGGTAGTGGTGGAGATCACGTGATGGATGCTATATCTCAGTGCGAGCAGTATGCTAAAGAGCAAGGAGCGCAAGAAAGGAACGCACCGTGGAGGCTTTTCTTCAGAAAGGAAATCTTCGCCCCGTGGCATGACCCAACTGAAGATCAAGTGGCTACGAACCTCATCTATCAACAAGTGGTCAGAGGCGTGAAGTTTGGAGAGTACAGATGTGACAAGGAAGAAGATCTGGCTATGATAGCTGCTCAGCAATACTTCATTGAATACAATCAAGATATGAACACAGACCGGTTGTTTACGCTGTTGCCTAATTACATACCAGACTACTGCTTAACTGGCGTCGAAAAAGCAGTTGATAGATGGGGTGCCCTGGTGGTAACTGCTTACAAAAAGAGCTATTACGTTAAAGAGAAAGTGCCAGCGTATCGGGTCAAAGAAGACGTTGTTAGTTACGCGAAGTTTAAGTGGCCTCTACTCTTCTCGAGATTTTACGAAGCGTATAGGAACTCCGGACCAAACTTGCCAAAGAATGATGTCATCATCGCTGTCAACTGGACAGGTGTTTACGTGGTGGATGATCAGGAGCAAGTGCTTTTAGAACTGTCTTTCCCTGAGATCACAACCGTATCAAGTCAAAAGACAAACAAAGTTTTCACACAGACTTTTAGCTTGTCGACTGTTCGTGGGGAAGAGTTCACTTTCCAAAGTCCGAACGCTGAGGACATACGCGATCTCGTAGTCTACTTCTTAGAAGGATTAAAGAAGAGATCTAAGTTTGTAATAGCAGTGCAGGATTATAAAGCACCAGGAGAGGGATCAAGTTTCTTGACATTCCAAAAAGGAGACCTGATTATTTTAGAGGAAGAGAGTACTGGCGAGTCAGTACTGAATAACGGTTGGTGCATCGGACGTTGCGAAAGAACTATGGAGAGAGGAGACTTTCCGGCCGAGACCGTATACGTCTTGCCTGCTCTGACGAAGCCACCTCCAGATATCCTAACACTGTTCTGTTTAGAAGGCGCACAACATGGTCGCAAAGTGCCAACAGCTACGTTCAACGGCACGGAGACAAGAGACAAGCCTCACACATTGATAGAGTATGCCTTGGACCACTTCAGACTGCCACCAAAACGAACTGTGTCTAAAGCACTCACTTTATCAACAGCTAAGAGAGGAGGACAGGAAGAACTATGGAGACATTCTAGAGAACCTATTAAACAACCCTTATTAAAAAAACTACAAGCCAAAGAGGAACTGGCAGAAGAAGCCTATTTTGCGTTCACTGCTATTCTGAAATACATGGGTGACTTACCCTCTAAAAGACCGCGTATTGGGAACGAATACACAGATCATATCTTCGATGGACCGTTGAAGCACGAAATTTTAAGAGATGAGATTTATTGTCAGGTAATGAAACAGTTGACAGACAATAGGAATAGAATGTCAGAAGAGCGAGGTTGGGAACTCATGTGGTTGGCAACAGGACTGTTTGCTTGCAGTCAGGGATTGTTGAGAGAACTCACTTTGTTCTTGAGGACTAGACGGTATCCAATCGCTCAAGACTCACTCCAAAGACTGCAAAAAACATTGAGAAATGGCCAAAGGAAGTATCCACCACACCAGGTAGAAGTTGAGGCCATCCAACACAAAACCACTCAGATATTCCACAAAGTATACTTCCCAGATGACACAGATGAAGCATTCGAAGTTGATTCATCGACAAGAGCGAAGGATTTCTGCCAAAACATAGCGCAGAGACTGAATCTCAGATCCAGCGAAGGATTTAGTTTGTTTGTCAAGATAGCAGACAAGGTAATATCGGTCCCGGAAGGCGATTTTTTCTTCGATTTCGTGAGACACTTAACCGATTGGATTAAGAAGGCGCGGCCGACGCGCGACGGTATCACTCCGCAATTTACTTATCAGGTAAGTGGTAATGCATGTTTACTGATAGTTTTTGGTCATGTCACTACCAAAACAACGGTCGTCTTTGTTAGCTTAACTATTTACGTTGTATGGTTTTCGGTATTGCCTTTGTGTGCCCTGTCAGAGAAAGTGAGTAGAGCTTGGTCAAACCACGGCCATCAAACAAGTTGATTAAACTTATTTGCGCTTTTTAAGGTAACCCAAATATTTATTATATTTAAGAACTATTGTCTTTCATAGTTTTATACAGGTAGAGTACTTACTATATCACAGTTACTGTTTTAGCGAAATTCAAGATTAGACTCCCTTTATTATTAGGAGTTAATATACAATAAGATACAGTAGTTACCTACTTGGGAGTTCAAGCGCCTAGATTTCGAATAACACTTTACATTGACATTGAACTATTGGACAATATCCTTCAACCTCGTGCAACCCTCCCCAGGTATTCTTCATGAAGAAGCTATGGACAAACACAGTCCCAGGCAAGGACCGGGCTGCAGACGTGATCTTCCACTTCCATCAGGAGTTGCCTAAGCTCCTGCGCGGCTACCACCGCTGCGGGCGCGAGGAGGCTGCCCGGCTAGCTGCCTTGGCCTACCGAGCGCGCTTTGGAGATAATAAACAGGAGCTGCAGGCGATCCCGTAAGCAGATGAAACGTTTTTATCATAAGTTGATCGTAAACATTCGATGTATTTTATTTATTGCACTATATCGTAAATATAGCAAATCATACTAAATTAATACTATTATTAATTCTTTACAAAAGATGGATTATGATTGTGTTTTCCAAGTACCTACCTACTTTGAAATCAAAGTTAAAACCTCCTGTAATCAGTCCTGATTAGGGCCAGTTTCTGAATTGAGAATTTAGCTAAGTAAATAGTTAACTATAGTGCTGTCTCTTCGAATTTCTCAGAAAAGAGTGTGACGAAACGTTACTTAAATATTTACTTAGTGAAATTCTCAATTCAGAAACCGGCCTTTATTGTTGTTAGATGGAAATGAGAGGCATACCGTCGCTTGTACTTCAACACCGCGAACATGCATATAGACAACTTTTCAGGAGACGAAAAAAACTTTGTAAATTGTTTTATAGAATGAAATAAATGACCAACTTTGAATTTTTAAACGTTAATTTACCATAGGAAAATTCCGCAAAATACTAAAATCCATAACACCTAATTAGTATTATCAGATAGGCGGTGTTACCTCCTCAAATGTCGCAAATTTGTAGCATATTGCTTGTAGTAATAAGGATTGTACTGCGATTTATTGAATTTCTGTTAATGTAATCTCTGTGTACAATAAAGAATATTCTATCTATCTATCATATAGGCGGTGTTGTACTTAGCTTTTGAGGAACTTTTATTATCGCTTTTTTAGAATAAAATACATTTTATGTGTAGAATTCAAAACAATCAACTGTTCTTACAACGAAACAAAAATAAACATAACTTCTCAAAAAACTGTAACTTAATACTTAATGAGGTAATTGTCATAAAATCAATATTTAAAAGGCATCACTTCTTTGTGATCTTGTTAGATGCTGCTAACGTCGTTCATACAATTGTATTAAACTATTAACGGAAGTTTTGGGCGTTGTGGCTAAATCTTTGACTCTTCATCAAAATCCAACTTGTACCAAATTGTCCCACAAGACTGACTAGACAAATGGATATCTTGACCTTTGAGTTTCAACTCTAAGGTAAAGATAGAATGTGTGGCTTTTGACCAAAAACTTTCATTATTCTCCATTGCTACTCTCAGTAAAGCATTGCCAAGATAGCTATTTCGGAATACTTTATTACTGGCACTTTCCGCATGTTTAGTGTAGAAGTGAAGAAAGATGCTTTAACACCAACATGGCTTTCATCAAACCAGTAGCATCTCGCTTCATTGTTGGCCAGGTTTTATGAAGTTAAAATTATGGACACATAACTTGGTTTTGGAATACAAAGCACACGCTTGATGACTAGGAGCCATTCTTACAGCCACAGTCTTGTAATTATATTCACCAAGATGCACGCCTAAAAAATTCTATGGCGACTGTGCATATTCGTGGTGTTTATGCCACAAACCGACTAACGAGAACATTCGCGGTGATACAATTTGTTGAATAACGGCCAATAATGATTTATTGGTCGAGAATTTTCAATCTGATTGGTAGAAAAAACGCGTGGTACGATTCTCAATCCAATAGGTTCTAAAAGTTTGTATCTCTAAAAATGCGTATATGTACATAAATTCCCAGAGATTTGCTGAGGGTAGGTCGCTCCATAAAGAAATTACGAAAAAAAAATCTCATAAATTGTTAATTTACAACAACCTAATCGCTGAACACTTTCGCTGCTGGCCAAAAAGATCTCGAATAATTGCATATTATGTATGCTACGAGGCGTCGAGCAGGCTTATTTGCGTACCGTTGTTTGCCAAAAGGAACCTGCCAAGAGTGATGTCAGGAATTAAAGTATGTGTATCTATCTTTTTCAGTCAAATGTTACGTGAGCTCATACCAGCCGACCTAATAAAACTGCAGAGCTCAGCTGATTGGAAGAGAGCCATCGTGGCCTCCTACAACCAAGACGCTGGCATGACGCCGGAAGACGCGAAGATCACGTTCTTGAAGGTCATCTATCGGTGGCCGACGTTCGGATCCGCGTTCTTCGAGGTGAAACAGACCACGGAACCAAACTATCCTGAGCTACTGCTGATCGCTATCAACAAGCACGGTGTCAGCTTGATTCATCCGTCGACCAAGGTAAGGAACAGACTAATGATAAAAAAGTTTCGGGCGAATATTGATAATGAAAATATTGTGCATGTCCTACTGGAGGCACATTCGTGTTCAGTAGTGGTAATCCGAATATCCCATTAACTTTTCAGTGTAACTCTGTAGTCTCTATGTGGCCATAGAGAATTTAGAGACATTGCCATAAAATCTGCAGCTCTGTGGACTAAATGCAATCTTTATACGTCTTACTGTAGGGCACATACCTTAGAGAGAGGGTTCGGGCTTCATCACCATGGATTCCTACCGCGGATGGGCAATTTCAAGCGCTGAGGTGTGAACACCTCAGGCACTCAGGTTTCTTCGCGATATCTTCCTTCACAGTTAGCGTGTGGCAGTGCTACTACTAATTCACAAAATATGTACCTACTTAGAGAACAAAGTTGGGGTCCGAACGCCCGACCTCTTGAATATGAGGCAAGCGTTCTACCAACTGGACTACCACCACTTGTTTTCATTTCATACCATTTCTTTGGACTTGAACAACGTTAACTTTGTTTTACTTTAATTTCAGGATATTCTGGTCACACACCCTTTCACAAGGATTTCAAACTGGTCTTCAGGCAACACCTACTTTCACATGACTATTGGAAACCTAGTGAGGGGGTCGAAGCTGCTCTGCGAAACCTCCCTAGGATACAAGATGGACGACCTTCTGACGTCATATATATCGCTTATGCTGACCAATATGAACAAACAACGCTCAGTTCGAGTAAAATGATTAAGGTATGAGACAATTGTTGAGCGGAACGTTGAAAATAAAACCTGTACTAGAACGTTTCTCAATTTATAGTTTTAATATTTGTTATAATATTGCGCGCTCCTTTAGTGAGCGGAGCACTTACGTTTAAAAATCGTTATTGCGGTGCATAGTTTGTATTGCGAATTTTTATACGTAACGTGGGATTGTGAGATGTTTGGTGAGAACTAACATGTATGTATTTATAAACAATAATACTTATACGTTTTTGCATTTGCATCACAATTAATTCGATTTATTTAGTGGTTTCAATTGTTTTCTTCAACTACTTTAAGGGTTTTATCTGTATAAATAGTAGGTGTAAATGCACAATATTTACCTTCGTATTTGTCCTCAAAATCTTCAATTACAAACAGAGTCTATTATCCGTCCATAAAATATAGCTTTTATAGATACAACTTTGTATAATTATTTATATTCTACTAATTATTGTAATCCTTATCATTTAGTCAAGTTATTGTAACAAGTACAATATATATGAAATTTCCGTAAAGTTATTGGGACTTTCTGTTTCGTGTTGGGTTAAGGATTTTACTCCGTGTCTGTTCATAAAGATCTGTTAAACATATCTGTAAGTTATCGTAATCTAGTTATTATTCCATTAAAAACGTATACAATAATATTAAATCATTCACCATGATGCCTTTCTAAGTGCCTAAAAGCTTGTAATAAAGGACAGTTAAGTAGTTGATAGATAGTTCTATTAAATAAAAAATATGTACTATGCTTTCCAGCTCAAGAAAATAAATAAGATTGTAACAGAAATAGCTTGAGAACATTCCATAATTATTAAAATTATGTATATGTAAGTACATAGCTATAAAAATATCAAGAATTAGTTATACAAGTGGGGGCTTGAGTTTATCTTGCGCTTCCAAAGCTGCAACATTGTTTGTAAGATAAGTTGACTGGGACCCCTTCATTATTATTTAGGTCTAAGCATGTAAAAGGACCTAAGACTTAGACAGTACTTTACAAAGTTTGATATTTTTGTACCCATTCTAAAAATGAAGTTTAATTGATTATAATCATCTAGGATAGGTGAAAGGTACTTGTAGTTAAAAAGCTGCAATCAAATGTATTTATTCTAATGGAACAATGGATATTTTGTGTGTATAATTGTCAAATGTTACGCCATGAGTTCGACGATTACTCTGTTTTATATTTCGCTTTTTAAAAGTCAAAAGTTGCATTTGTGAGAGATTGTAAACATGAGTCACAATGATAATTTTCGTGTTTTATTTTAACTCAATCGGCCAGGCTGCCTGCATAGTATAGGAAATTTATCTGATGATGGTCCACTGATGGACATACTCGTAGGCCTCCCCCAAGGCACGCAACTTTCTTCTGTTCCCGGCCAGAGGCTGGATGAGGTCCAGCCACTGCCAGAAATCTGCCTCAGATCGTCGGTCCAGCGAGCTGGTGGGCGACCTACGCTACGTTTGCAAAGTTTGTGCTTACAATAGAGAATAAATGCTTAAAAAAGAAGAGCCTCATAAGCCTTTTGATACAAACTTCTCAAAAGGCCCAAATATATTTTATTTGCAATTCAAAGTACGATAAAACCTCAATTTGAGTCCTTTAAGGTGTCCAGTTTTATTGCGTTTTGGCAAGTGGTTGGTAAATTGAAACCAAACTAATTTTGTATGGGAATCACCGCTTGCTCTCTTAAGGAGCTCCAAACAGTAACACAGATCGTTTTCGCAAAAAAATGTCAGACCAATATCTCAATCATGTTGGTAGTGATTTCTAGGACCCACGACCGAAAACCCAGGAAAACGGTATTTATGGTAAAAAAGGGCCGTTTTTGGCGTTAATGCCGTAGGTCCTAAAAATCACTATTAACATGATTGAGAGATTATCCTCTATTTGGTCGAAGTATGTCCGTCTGGGTCGTCCCTTACCGGCCCTTCCATCCACATTCGCTCGATATATTTGTCAAATAGAGGATGTATTAACAAAGGGCAAGATAAAAAGTACCCGAAACCGGCGTGCGTGCATGCAACGACTAATGAATGTTGAGGAAGCGAAAGTGATCTGTCAGGATCGTAGCAAGTGGCAGTCCCTGGTCTCTGCCTACCCCTCTGGGATACAGGCGTGAGTTTATGTTATGTTATGTTATGAGAGATTAGTCTGACACTTTTGGCAAAAACCATTTGTGAAAAAAGAGATGTTTTTTTCCATTGGTGCCGTTAGAGTTATTGCATGGAACCACTTAAGTCAATGAGTTACTTACCAACTGTTGGTGGTTTTTTTTTTTGGTCCGACATATCATTTGTAAATTAAAACCAAACTAAGTTTGTATGATCACCGCCTGATGAACCAACTCTCTTAAGTCAATAAGTTACTCGCAAACTGTTGGTGGTATTTTTTTTTGCAGTCCGATATGTCGTTTTTAAATTAAAACCAAACTAAGTTTGTATGGGAATCGCCGCTTGAAGAACTCTCTTAAGTCAATGAGTTACTCAGCAACTCATTGACTTAAGAGATATTTTTTTTGCGATCCGACATCTCGTTTGTACATTAAAACCAAACTAAGTTTGTATGGGAATCGGCCGCCTGAGAATTAGGTACTCGCCAACTGTTAGTAGTAAAGTTTCATTGAGATCTAGCAGGTCGTTCCTAAATTAACTCGGAATTAAATATTTCCGACTGCCCCCACAAATTCCCTTGTACTTGTGCTGAGTTGGAGCGAGTCACAAAAATTAAGTAGGTATAAATTAAGTAATTGATTGTGGGACAGCACCTTACCTGGAAAATCCACGTTATGGTCGTTTCTAAGAAGTTAAGATCACTGATTCACTTTTTTTGGCAGATTCGCAACATAGGCGACGTAGACATGCTGAGATGTGATTATCATACTTTAGCACATTCGGTGATCAATTATGGTATTCTTGCATACGGTGGAACATGTAAACCTACCCTAGCTCTTGCACAACCAGCTCAAAATAACCATCATCAGAATAATTTTTGGGAAACCTGCTCGATTCCACAACGAATATGTACCTTTATAAATAAACATAACATATCTTAAACATTCGCTAACATTATCTGCTAAGGTTATCAAAAAGCTTTCACTGTCACAGAGAACCACTTACGCGCTAGACACGGCCGCTAGGGCAGCTCATAAGTAGCGTTTGATGCTTGACACGAAGCTTTGGTCAGAGATTTCACTTCTGGCTATGTCCTAGGTTATGTAATAAAATACCAGAGGATATAAAGGTGTATCTACAGAAAGGTAATAAGAGCCTTAAATCTGGGATTTGTGTCATAGTTATTACAAATGCGGAAAAGCAAGTAATGGACATTATTTTATAACTGCATCTATTATCTATTAATATTTATCTATTATTATTTTATTCTCTATCGTATGTATGTAATCTTTATTTTGAGATAATAGTTATCTATTCCGTAGTATGTTAGTCTATGAATATATTATGTAAGTTTATGATGTGTAATCTACATTATGTGATGTCTATTACTGTGTTTTAAATTATTCTTTAACACTGCCTCTTCTTACCTACACAGCAATCGATAATGGAGTCTGATCGCTTCAGCACGGGCTTGCCTAGTGAAGTGTTCAGGCACTTACTGCATTTTAAACATAACTTTGTTAAAAAATAATTATTAAATAAAACCAAACTAAAATTGTATGGGAATCGCCGCTTCAAGAACCCCCTTAAACGTACCAATTTTAGAGATTACGCGGACAGAATACTTATCAAAGTACAGTTTCGAGCATAACGGCACAGTAACAGCACAGCGAACAATTAAGGTAAAAGCGGGCGAACTTATTAGAAAAATAGTTAATTAGGACAAACAAAAAATATATATCCGTAATAAAAGTCGTGGGAGAGTCCCACGATGCCACGACGCTATTCTTGTAGACTAGAGTAATGATGCCTCTATTGTAGCGAACAGCAGGAAGTCATTTATCTAACATCAAGAATATGAGCGTTTACAGCAATTTCGTGTCTGATTTCTCATTCCAAATTGTGCAATTTTCGGGTGACGCCTGTGTCAATCAACTTTGGATGACTGGTCGGGAGCGAAGGTTCTAACTTAAATGCTTGAATTGGGGGTAAGTTTAAAGGCTCTTTAAAGTTTGCGTAAATCACTACAAAAATCTTCGCAATGTGGAAAAATTGTTTCACTACAATGAAACAAATGATAAAAATACATCTGACTGCAAAATAATTTCTATTGCTATAAATTAATAAACCACTTTAAAATTGATGGTTTCCGCTATAAAAAAAAGCTACATTGTCTAATCGCGCTTTCTGAACTTTAAATAGAGTAAGACGACTTAAAAGTGTTGCTTAATTTCCCCGAAGTCTCATGTCTGTATAGCTCAGGAGGCTTGTTTCAAGGGGATACCGCCGTTTAGCCAAAGTATTTTTCGCGAAATTTTACTTCCCAATAAACTTATGGCATCAGTTTCATTTCCCAAATGAAACTTTAGCAAGTTTTCATTTCGCATTTTATTCATTTGGTCAAATTATCATTTCGCATAATTTTACTGCGTCAAGTTTTATTAAGACAAACGTTTATTATGCTAACGTTTTATTTTGGCAAGTGTTATATAGCAAATAATTGTTTGATTAAAAAATAGGTTCGCCTAGGTTCGCCGTCGCTGCGCTCCGCTCCATCCTGAAACTTCGGGTGTTAGTTCTTTTTTTTTATATAAAAGCGAAAAAAAATATTTCACTAAAAAACTTAGTTTTGAGTCAAACAAAAAAATTTTTGTTCTAGTTTACATTTCGCATTTTATTCATTTGGTCAAATTATACTTTTGACTGAATAATGCTTGGTAAAATGAATTTTGACCAAGTATTTATTTGGTAAACAATAACTTGCCATAATAACTTTTGCTAACTGTTTATTTGCTTTAAGTTGTTTTGAGAAATGTTTTTTTGCCAAGTGATAATTTGCGGAAAATAGTTTGGGAAGTAATACTTTTTTGGAAACGATTTTTGGCAATACATTAGTAAACCGTTTCAAGACCCTGATGCGGAGGATCTGGGTTTAGTTCCCAGCAATTCATTTTAAAGTTAACAGAGGATTTTTTAAAGATAAATGTAGCAATCTACTATCCATAAAATGGCAAACCATTTATTTTGCAGACCATAAGTTATGGTCTCTTTAAATATGGGTAAGATTCAAATATAATTTAAAATAGTGGTTTTCAATTCAGGTTTTCCTTCAATGGGCATTGTCTTAAAAAAAATTTGATGCTTTTTTTTCAAGATAATAGGTCATTTTGATTGCTTGGGCTAAATATTTCGATTTATGCTGCTTTAATGTTTTATTAAAGCGAAAAAAAAGAAGCAGAGTCTATGAAACCGGAAGTACGTCATGCACGGCAGTACGTCATCAACTGAGATCCTACGAGCTGTCAGTTTCTATTATACCATGACATAAATAAACAAAACTTAAAATAGTGAAGTTCAATTCAGGTTTTCCTTCAATGGGCATTGTCTTAAAAAAAATTAGATGCTTTTTATTCAAGATAATAGGTAATTTTGATTGCTTGGGCTAAATATTTCGATTTATGCTGTTTTAATATTTTATTAAGGGCCGATTCGACCAACTAAGCTTTATACCAGGAGTGACTAATCTCATAACAAATTTACTCCCTCAATTTTAATCTCGGTATAATTTATTGAATTCTAGCGAATTATCCCGGGATTAGTAGTTGGTAGAACGTGATATAGATTTACTCCAGAGTATTTCTCGACTTATTCCAAGATTACCACTTATACCAGGCATAAATAGTTTGGTCGAATCGGCCCTAAAGCGAAAAAAAAGAAGCAAAGTCTATGAAACCGGAAGTACGTCATGCACGGCAGTACGTCATCAACTGAGATCCTACGAGCTGTCAGTTTCTATTATACCATGACACCATACAAGAACTTTTTAAATAAACAAAACTAAAAAGATCAGAAGAAAAAAGAAGAAAAAAGATCATCTGTGCAAACGTAAAACATATTATTATATTTGTTTTTTAATGGAATACCGAGATGTCAATACCTATATTGGCGTTTTTTATTCAAAAATATTAAAAATACTTTCATTTGCGTGTGAATTTAACCTTAATGTATGTTATAAGTTTAAGAGCCTGTTGGATTACTAAATAAATAAAATAAAAATAAATAAATGAACGTTACAAGGTCGAATTAGCCACACAATTATTCACAAAAATGCAAGAAATCAGTGAATATTATTAATTTATAATCGGAGCATCATATTTACTGACCTTATACCTTTAAAATTAAGTTTCATTTTCAATATTTAAGACAATGCCCATTGGGTGGCTGTAATGTCATAATATTCCAAGCAGAGAATTGTTTCCAAGTTTTTACCACGGAAAAAGTTGTTGTATCTTTTTATGATTTTTTCTATATATTTGGTAGGTCTGAGAATAGCTCGTAGGCTAATTAATATGGCAAAAGAACTTTTACCGAGTTAGCTAGTTATTTAATAAAATTTAATGACTTTTTAAGGGTTTGTATAGGAAGTGACCTGAATGATTTTGCTGCACACGTGATGGTTTTATATCATTTATTGTTACTTAGTTATTACTAACATCTTCGAGTTAAAAGTGGGCAAACAATAGACACATAGCTTCGCTATAAAATCCGTAATTAAAGTAAATTGACTTCCTGTTATCTAGACTTGGAAATAGTCGCTGCCAATTAAACGAATGAAATAAGAGTTCCGAGAAATTGTATTAAAAATGTCTCAAGCTTTTAGACATATCTATCTATTTTAGCGTCGATCCTAGCAAAATGTTTAGGGCATTAAGGTATTGAGCTACGAAAAAAATACAAAACCATATTGACATTTCTAACAGACCGATTTTTTCTGCACAGTCAACATGGAGATAGATAGATAGATGAATTATTTATTTGTATTTACACACTGTTCACACATGTCTTTATGCATTCTACTCAGTTACGTCAAGGGCAACATAATAAATAACCTTTCAGGGAGCTTATACACGGGCGGCACGTTGTGATTGCGAACGACGACAATGCCAACTGCAGCCCTCAACACTGTCGACGACAGGCGTCGACATGGCAGCGTCGAATATCCACGGCGCACTGTAGTTCGCAACGTGCCGCCCGTGTATTAGCATCTTAAAGGGTTAAAGGCTGTTCAAGCTGTCTAGTATAGCGGTCTCTACGAAAGTGCATCGCCTAACACACAACATAATATGTAGTCTAAAGCAGTCAAAATACATTAAAATACCCTAAAACAAGATGGCTACCCATATTACCGGACCTTCTTATTTAGGTACTTAATCCAGATTTTTAACAGAGTCCAAAAATGGAGGGTGTTCTTAATTCGTCCGTAATTTTTTTTATGTATGTTCAGCGATAGTTCTAGTCCCATAAACAGGTCAAGATCTTTGGATGAGACCCATGAAAAAACTATCAACTTCTCCTTGTAGGGTTCTGGAGTCAAGTAGGAACCCTTATAGTTTCGCCATGTCCCTCCGTCCGTCTGTCTGTCCGCGGCTTAGCTCAGAGACCTAGAATACATTAAGGTAATAGAAAGTTAATTTGACATAAATGTAAATTTTAATGACGCCGACAAAATAATAGAGTAGGATCCTAAAAAGTAAATTTTACGGTACCTCCCCTACATCTAAATTAGGGATGATTTTTCCCCTTCTATCCGATAGTGCAGCACGGTATCGTTGAATTGGTTTTTAATCTCCCGGCTTATTGGTTGTTTGTAGAAACGTGAACATATTCAGGGCACATAATTATAATGAAATCTAAAGAAAACTATCACAGCTAAGTAGGCTTTACAACGTTAACGAGTAACAGTCGACCAACTTATAAAAGTAAAACTTCGTACGAATTACATTGGAAACTACTTTGACGGAATTAACTAACAACAGTTATGCAAAGCAAGCAGTTAATAAAGTAATGTGTAAATGTGGGTTTTGGTGTGTAAATAAAACATTATCTTATCTTATCTATCTTATCTTAAAGTAAATATCCTAATAGAAATTAAAAAGTCTGCGGTTTTGACGTGGCCCGACACGCACTTGGTCGGTTTTAGTGTGTTTTGGGTTGTTTTCTGTTGTTAAAAAGTTGCTATTATTCAGAGTTGATGACCTAAAATAGTTTCGTGGGCATAGGAACAAATACCTAAGGCTAGCCGGCCAGCGATGAACATCCAAGAGTTTGACATTGCCGGAGCACTCCCTTAATTGAAGGATAAATTGTCAGAACTTTAATTTAAACACAACTTTAACTAGCTGTGTTCCTGTAGCAGCGACATTCTTCGCGTGGACTTCAGTTGTATTCTTGAAATTACCCTCAATCAATCTTCAGGAATTTTGTTATAGAAGAGCAACTTAAATGAAGGGAATGAAAGTCTAACATGTGGACTATGGCTAATAGTTCCAAATTTAGTTACTGATATTTTTTCTAACACATATCAGTTAAGTTGAAAATAGTCCCAATGTCTGCTGCCCGACCCCATAGTTTTATGGCATAGGATATAGTTTTTAGTTAACATAGCGCAGGGTATTCTAGTTTGTGACCAGGAAACGGTAATCAGTGTCGTTAGTTAGTTATTATTGCTATATTTGATGAACAATTATATCTTATTTTTATGACAGAAGCGAGTCCCAAGTAATGTAGCAAGATGGAAATCTCTTTGATATAGGTCTACGTTTGTGTCGTTCAATATGACTCACAAAGTTATAAAACTCAGTTTTAAATATTTGTGAGAAACAATGCTACGAAACTCAATACAAACTACGACAAAGGATTGCAAAAAGCTTAAGTGTACACAATTAAACTAAAATATTTTTTGGCAGTGGGGTTTCCACCTTCCCACGACTGAAGAAGACATGTCAGAACATAAACCCAGCGCCTGTTCCCACACTCTGCATATCTTGGCTCCATAGATCAAGTAAACAAGTTGAAAAAGTATAGACAATGATTCAATTGTGTGCACATGGCTTTCTCACACTCCTCGGTTTAGATGTAATCGCTGAAACTTAATTAGTGCAGGTAAATGACCAGTTACTCTTTCAAACTACAGAGGTTCCGGGTTATACCTTTACCAACTATAAAGCCTAAAACTAGCAAGACGAGTGTGGTCAAAAAGCAATGGAAGTGTTCAAAGTTCAGCCACTTAGAGAAGAAACGAGAAATCGAGAAGGCCTTTCAGAGAGTAAGTTCATATCTCAATAAAGATGAGTTTGATTTATTAGTTTAGTCTACACTCTAGAATATTTTGGAGCCCTTTCGCAACAAACAATACTTCATCTCATAAAAAAAACTATGAAAGTCAAGAAGTTAACAATGGGTTTGATATTTCTCGAACTAATGAGATGAATGAATAACCTGGGACTTGATAGACTGACTAGTTTTTTACATTTAGGGAAAAGCTAAACTAAATTAAACGTAGGTAAGTAGTTATGAGAGCATGCTTTTACATGATCTATCTTCCAAATGTTGTTGCAAAATCGATTCAGACAATAATCGTAGAAGTTGAACAAACCTGCCTTTGCCGAACCACGTCTTAAATTTGATAGACGAATAGCTTATAGGAAACATGTCGTCGGTTGCGTAGGACAACAACTGTAGACGACTCGACAAACACTGTTAGCTAGGTCGTTGGTTGAAGAAAACAATAGCGACAACTCGACAGGACATCCTGAAGATGTTCTCAAGATAAATTTGTAGTAACTCTCGCACGGAGACTTAAACGAAGTCGTAGCCATATCAGCAAGTCTTTGGAAGAAGGTTTGTAGATTCTCGTTGCGAAGAATATATGTAGTCTGATATCCTGTAGCCGATAATAATGTCATTGAGTGATATGTGATGAAAAACCTAATGATAGGATAGAATTTTCCCCATTGTTTAACCAGGATGTAGAGACGTTGCAAAAACTGTAAAACAGTTTTTTCGAACCTTTTGTATGAATGGATGATTACGCGCTTAACTCGATTCTCCGCACGTCATTACATTTCACGTCATTGATGACAACTAATGACTGCATTAATGACTCCACTGATGAATTATTACAGATAATAGCTGCCCGTTCAGTAAGTAGCTCAATCATGCAACTGACTGAAATCATTATCATCATCAGACATTTGACGCCCACTGCAGGACATTATAGGCCTCCCTCATGATTTTCCAAGCTTCCCGGTCTTGTGCCATCCGCATCCAGCGACTCCCCGCCACCGTTACCAGGACGTCAGACCATCTGGTGGAGGGCCTTCCCAAGCTGCAAATACTTTGACTGAAAAATTATTTAAAATTTCATCATCATTATCAGCCATTTGACGCCCACTGCAGGACTTAGGCCTCCCTCGTGGTTTTCTTAACCATGGGGGGTTTTGCCATAACCGCCACGCTTGGCAGACGGGTTGGCGATCGCAATATGCGGTTGGAATCTCAGGAAAACGCTGCTGCCCGTCTCTCCTGGTAATGTATTTCCTTAGTCGCCTTCTACGACATCCACGGAAGGAACTGGAGTGACTCTATTCTTAATCCGGCGCCACACGGAAAATTTAAAAATTTGCTATCAAAGATCAATCCAACAAAGATTTTGGATGCGCGATGAAGGATTGTTAGTTCACGCGCATTTGACATGAGCTCGCTGCAATGGCATCAATTACAAGAATAAATGTATTTTTTCATTCTTTCTGTGATTCGTCTAATCACATAACCCCAGTGGGGTAGACTGTGGTTTGCCATTTGACACAGTTTGTACTGCCAAATGTAGTTGTTCCAAATACGAACTTCAAATAGTACATTTCACAATTTTGATATACGATAGAAATGTAAAATGTACCTATTAGGTACTATTACATTACGTATGTTCTACCTATCACAACTTTTTATTATTAGTATTTGTTATCATATGTAAGCTGTCAGGTGGTATAGGTGCTGGGCAAGCCTACTGCATCTAAAAAATAATGTCCCAGGTACTGCAGCGTCTGAGTGCTCCCTTCACCCATCTAGTGTGAGTGAAGGTGCCACTGGACGCTTATCATTACGTAGATGCAAAGGCCAAAGTTTATACGTAAATAAATAAAAAGCACACGATACAATCAAATGTCCTGGTGCCAAACTATGATACCCTGTGCTATGGTACCAGGCAAGGACATCACAAACCTGGAAACAAGTGTGTTATGTGGTGTGTTCACATGTGTGTTTTTCAGCCAAAGGACGGACTAATTGGGTGTTAACAAGTGTATCAGATGTTAACGTTTGTACGGTGATCATGAGCTTTAATTGTTGCTTGATGGTTCGGAATTCAAACGCAGACCTCTAGCAAATAACCACATCACAACCTCATTTATAAACATGAATGGATGCTACCCGGATACGGGGAAGACCGAGGTAAATTGGCGCTATGTGAAGAATAATGGATGTCCGACTAAGGATGTTTGCTGCAATTACATCTATCTGCGATAGAAACAGCACCAATTACGGATGGTAATTGCTCTTATCTGTGTTATATTTTTGTGACATCATCGTCTTTTATCAGCGACACTAGCATTACAAAACGCTTGTTGGATAGAATTAAAATCGGACACTTATTGTAACTTTGCCCAATCGGGAGCAATACATACTAATTAATATTATCCTTAAAATACACACAGGTACATGCACATAAACTCACGCATGAATCCCGGAAGGGTAGGCAGAATGGTCTCTGCCTATCACCCGGAATAAAACCTAGTGGGTTTGACAAGATCCTGAAAATGCTCTTTCGCTTCAACAATATTCATTCTTGGACGTCCCTTACCGGCCCTTCTACCCACATTCACTCGACAATTTCTTTTGTCAACCTTTCTTCCTTCATCCTCTTCATACGTCCGAATCAACAACGCCACATTCCTTTTCCAATTTATAGTCACTACATCACATATATATATATTTTTACAGTCTAATATAACGGTAAAGACTGTTTTATTAGACCGTAAGAACATTGAATGTTTTTTAGAATTACCCCCAGTTTATCGTACATTAACTACCTGTTAATCTACAGGGTGACTGTGAATTCGTTCACTGTATTTTAAGGGGACATTCTAACCATGATTTAGAAACATATAGTAACAGTTTTGAAAAAAAAATACGTGGCAAAAAAAAATTTGTTACCCGCAATTACTTCACTTAAGCATAAACAAACAATATCAGGACGAAAAGTAATAATAATAAAAAAAAATGGTTTGAGCGTCTTATGGTCGGCGCCGGCCAACTCAATTGTTTTCTTAATTGTTTAGGCATATCGGACGTCAGACTCTTAAGCATTTAAAATATTAGAAAACATTTTGCAACGTTACGGTACTTCCTACCACAGGTCGGCAAAGGTGAAGGAAAAAGTCGTAAGTCACGAATATAAACAAATATGTTGTACCCTTTCTGATAAATAATTAATAATACTGTTTTTCACAATGAAAAGAACATTCCCACAAAATAAGGTGAATGAATTCCAAGTCACCCTGTACTGTTGTACCTACTGTTAACTGCTGACAGTTGGCCAAAGTGCATACCTAGGAAAAAACAACTGACAGCTGTTAACAGAAACCGGGGGTTAGAATATTACAAAACTTCAATTTTAAATTTGACTTTTCAAGAAAGGACGAAAATTCTGAACAAACTTATAGAATATAATCATGTAGGTACGCAGCGGTATCATTCCGACGCAAAACCTAACTGCAAAGTGGGTTACTCGGGGCTGCAAGTTTTGTAAATTGCTTCGGCCAGATGTCGCTGCCTGTACGTAATAGAGAGAAGTTTGTAGAGGCTCAAAATTTCACTGATGCCTATTAGCTCAGTTGGGAGAGCGCTGGCACGGTTAGCCAGAGGTCGCGGGTTCAAATCCCGGCATGGGTAGAATTTTTAGCTTCTAAATAGGTTTTTAAAATTGTCCTTAGCACGGGTTGGTGCAACAAAAAGAATATAGTCATAACTTTACATGTATACTGACGCTGGTTTCTCAATAAATACCTGTATCTTTAATTAGGTACAGGTATCTACACCTGCCAAATTTTCGACAGACGCTGAAGCGTTGTTGCGGCGGAACTGTTGGTCGCTGCTGTTGAACCTTCTCTAAGACAATAGTCAAACAATTTGTACCTCATAATTACCTCAAAAGGATAAAACGGAACCCTTATAGGATCACTTGTTGTCCGTCCGTCTGTCTGTCAAGACCTATCTATCTTGGGAACGCGTGGAGGTATCGAGTTGAAATGAAAACCATATACTCACGTCTACAATCCGTTGAAGCTCTGAAACTGTAAAAAAAAAGATACGAGCGTTTATGTCGCAAAAAAACGTAGTCTAAGTATATTTCGACACTCAACGGAATCAAAATTTTTAGGTTACTTTCCGTTGACTTAGAACTATGAAATTTGGTAAGTAATATCGTCTTACACTACAAGTACAGGGAAAAATCTGAAAACTATACTTTTGTAATTAAATCATAAAAAAAATTGTTTTTCGAGGTTCGAGAAAAAGTTCGGGAAAAGCTCGGAGAAAACTGCGAGACTCGATTCCGTTTATATGTAAGTACTTAACTACAAATTTATACGGAACCTTCGGTGGGCGAGTCCGACTCGCACTTGTCCGGTATTTGATATACAAGTCTGCAGTGACTATCCTCTTATCTTCTAGCGCAATTGTCAAAGGAACGATGCAACCAACTTCACATAGAACACGGAGAAAGATCACTTTAAACACATAATATCGGATGTCTCTTAGGTTCTGGCTATATACTCAGGGACGTAGGGCGAGAGCCCTGGGAACCCTGGCCTGGGACGCGGGGCGAGGGCGCGGAAAAGACCCGTCGTCTTTCCAATTCACTTTCATACAAAATGTACTCTCTCTCTCTGAAAGAAGGCCTGTGCCTTACATTGGGATGTATATAGGCTGCTTTTATGTACTGAAGAGACGCGGCGAAGCCCACACAAGAGGCGGGGCGAGGGCGCGAGCTCTATATAACGCGTCGCGTCTTTTTCGCGCCCTCGCAACGTCCCCTCTGTGGGGTCATGGCCTGAAAAGTCCGCCGTTCATCCACACGTCGGTCATGAAAAAGGTGAACCCTAAAGCAGGAAAAGCTAGAAATCCTGCAAAAACTGAGCTGACACGGCATAAATATTAACAGCCTGATGTGAATTGTAAAATCTCAGTCGCGAACAATGGCTGATGGCTGCGATAATTATCAGAGGTCAGCGTCAACGGAGCGGAAAGCAATGCGAGGGGAAGATATTATGTTTTTTTTATAAATTATCATGTGAAGATTTTTTGAAGACGTTCCCACAGAGGTTGTTCAAGTGTAGGTGCATTAAGTGGGAACTTGCAGAAGGCAGACTGGCTACAGCTCAATATGCAGGATGACCTCTAAAATAAATAGGTACCCAATTTCTGAATGACCCCAATTGGAGTTTGTCTTTTACAACAATTGTTTTGGTTCCGTGACTTATTTCTCAGATTTACATTTTTCGAAGTGTTATTTATGAAAACACGATTCCTTAAGCCAATTCTTAATTGCACTTTAAATAACCCGTTACAAGCTATTAAAACTGCATTTGTTTTCGGAATAAAATATTTAATTTCATTTGAGGAATGTTTTAGAGGAACAGCCAAAATGTATCTACACCCAGTTTTAAGCATTAATATTATTAAAATAGCGCCACTGTACGCAGAGCAAAAAAAGTAGGCACATAAAAAAATGGATAATTGAACACAAATATTTCAAGTCTTAGAACAGAAATTGATGTGATTCAGGCATTAAGCATTTTTGACTGACTTTGACAATGCTTTTATTTCATTGACTACACACAGACGTGATGCTAACATGCGTGCGAAGTTGAAGCGGCGATGATATAAGAAAACACCTGTCAGACTGTGGCTTAGCAATGGTTTTTTTGAGTACCAGGTTTGTTGTCTGGAAGAGGGAATGGAATCTTTCTGTACTAAGAACCGACGCGTAGACGTATGAGAAATACGGTCTTTCTGTACTCAGAACCTATCTATGTAAGTGTTGTGTTAGGAACCCACCGGGTTGCTCTGATTTTGATTGCGGCGCGGAAGAATAATTACACGGAGTGTTTTAATTATGCTTACATTTGCACAATTCCGTGGGAATGGAGATTTTTTCCCGAGAGAGGTCAGTGATTCCGAAGACTTTTTACAATCAAGTTTGTAGTAATTAAAAGATTGGAGTTACTCAAATTCACTTTTATTAAAATATTCAATTATTAAAAATTACTGCTTTAACTCATTGACAAATGAGAAGGTACTTAATTCGAATGAAAGGATGAATTTTGTTTCGAGGGTGATCGTCAATTGTAACTTAAATATAATTATAACGTATTGTCATAATATCAAGAAATAAAAATACCCACTCAAAATTAATCAAATGCTGACATTGGTATGTACGAATTACCTCATTATAAATTACACATACTTTATGCAAATTTGTCATGTCCTGTTCATTGATAATTTATTTAATACTGTAATTTTCCAATACCGCAGTAAAGTTTAATCGTTACGTTTCACTACAAAAATATTTGATATATCTTTTGTACTTCTTATTACAATTTTCCGCGTGGAATGTTCAAATCACACCTTTACTTAATTATACTTAGGTAATACAAATCAATTCCCTTCGTATCAATGCTAATTGTAAATTTTACAAAATTGTAGCGTTGAAAATGCGATAAATAAAATCTCATTGAATAAAATAAATTCGAATTTAAACTTTACAATGTATTACGAAAATGTAATATACCTAACTACAAAACTTATGGCAAGTTTACACAGTGCGAGCTAGCGTACGAGTCAGCCCGCCGGGTAACTGCAGTACCTCGTACTGTTTGGACGTAACTTACGAGTAACTCCTAGGTACGAATTGGACAGTAGGCAGCAACTCGCTTCTGGCAGCAACTCGGTCATCACGCGCATCGTTTGGACGCGTTCAGCAGCAGCTCGCCAATGCCAGCCGGACAGTTATGAGCAGAACTCGCAAGCAGCTACTATGTGTCGTATAGACATCAAAGGCGAGCCGAGCTACTGCCGTACGAGTAGACAAGCCGAGAAGCTGTCTACTGGCTAGGCAGCAGCTCGGACTGTGTAAACTAGCCATTAGGTAAGTATCTAGAAACACATCAATGTTTGTAAAAGAATCTCGCTTGCTCTTGAAAATCAAGTTACTAACTTTACCCATTCATCACTTGTGCCTTAAATAAAATGCAAACTTTTGAGCCTTTTACCAAACAGAAAACCACGTTACGTATTTTTTTAAAAATATAGTAACACATCACAATACGGACTCAAAAACGAGAGTAAGTAAGTATACTTAAAACCACACGACATTCTAAGATATCATTAATCATAATATAAGAAGAAAGTGACTCGTGTTTTTGTTTGGGTAATACAGTTATTTGGCCCCAGAGAAATAGTTGTAAAAGCAGATATCCTTGCACTCAGATCTTCTGATTTTTACGGTATTTTTTCATATTTCCTTATTTGCTAAGAAGTATATACTTAACGTTATTTAAACGCAAACCTTTCTTTTATGTGCTTGCAATAGTTTTAAAATGTGCTACAAGCTATGTCTGCACGTAGGTGGTTCAAATTACATAGTCAGCTGTAGGAACTAGCTAGCTATATCACGGATTTATGGGAGCATCCGAAACGGGCCGAATTAGCAAATGAGCATTGTGAAAATTAGTACAGTATCTTCATTATCACTGCAAGAAAATAAATAGTTCATTGAAACTTAGACCGGATTTTTCAGTAGTCAGATAAAACTTTAGAATAAAACTGATGTTGTCACTGTCTTGTCGTATGACTTAGACAGTGATAGCATGCAATTTATTCTCCAGTTAAGTTTTATATGACTATTGAAAAATTGGGCTTAGTCGAGAAAATGCAAGGTGGTATTCCGCGAAGAAATGCGAAGAAAATTGGGAATGATGAAAATTTAAGCGAATTTATGCTGGAAAGATAGGATTATAATGCCCTTGGTCCATTCAGGTTACACGAAAATAACCAGTTATTTTTATAAAACAAAGTGCATCAGACAGTGTAAGGTTAATTTTGTTTCCAACAACCGCGTACAGCTAGGTTCACATCATTAGCGCTATTTCCAAGAATTATTGGCTATCTGGGACAAGTAATACCGTTCATCCTATCTTGCCGTATCACAATACTACAGATAGGCCCGGTTTCTGAATTGAGAATTACACTAAGCAAATACTTAAGTAACGTTCTGTCACGCTCTTTTCTGAGGAATTCGAAGAGACACAACAATAGTTACTACTATTTACTTAGCGAAATTCTCAATTCAGAAACTGGCCCTAAGACAGAATTATAGAATTATACATTTAGCACGGTTGTGTTTTAAAAATCTTAAAACAGTACTTTATAGGAATAAAACTAATCACAAAACAGGCAAATTGCATGCAATCGATTATCATAGTTTGCAATTGACACTTTGATCTTACTAAAATACATACAACATTTTGGGTTTTTTTTCATCTCAAACTAAAATAAATAAAAGTTTGCTTCGAGCAAAACAACCATGTTGCCTCTTTCATAAGAAGAACTCGTCAACCCGGTTTAAACACTGAAACTTCCTCATAATTCATGGGAAAAGGCGTTCTTAACCGCTTTTGTGGCACTATTTTCTTCTAGGCACTATTTTCTAGAACCACTAAAAATATCCGGTCGCCACAACACAAACCGTTGAACAGAAACATTGTAACGCCCCTCATTTATTTCCATTAGAACTCTTTGGATGGCTATTCAAACCCACTCACTTTTTATCCGACACCCAGCTCGCTTCGCGCGATGATTTAGTGCAGCCGCCAAACTTCCGGCTCATCGCCTCAATTTTTCTCTTAACTATGCCGCACAACCCCAACTTATGCTTTTTATTCATAGGAGTTTTATACCGCGATAAGGGTCACTTTTGTTCGCGACAGAGGCCGTAGCTCCGTGAAAATCGCTTTTCCATCAGCTTCAGTTTCCCCTCCGGCTGAAGACCGTCTCCGTTCGTCACTGCAGACTGTCCCCGTCCAGTCTGCAGTCCATTGGCTATTGGAGAGTGTTGTCGGGCAGTCGGTGCGCCTCGTGGTGCCACGTGCTGGATTGCTCTGGCCTCATGACGTCATCCACGGGCGCGCACCCCGGCCTGGGCCCCGGCTCAGGTGTGTAAGTAAACGTCAACCCGGTCGCGTAGATTATACCGTCGTTCCTCACGAGAGACACGGGCACCTGGAGAAGAGATTTCGGGTTATATCTTGAGGTGTGAAAAGTTACGTTCAGACGCAGATGGTTACGCGACGAGCCGCGACTCACGCCGCGCGGACGCTCCTCCCTTTGCCGGGCTAGTAATACTTTGGAAGCGAAAAAGCGCATCATGATTACGCGGACACTGTTCGTTTAGTCTTTTCAGACAGAGGGTGTTAGCGTGACAGGCAAGAGGCTTATGCCCAGCAGCGGGCTCTATTCATGGGCTAGATAAATGAAAATGAAGAAGACGTTTACATAAATAGAAGTCGTTTCAGGTGGAACGGTCGTGCGGCGCGTCGAGAAAACATTTGCGTCTGAATGCAACTTAGGGTTACAGTGATCTTTGTATTGAGCTCAGTTGAATATCTCCTTAGCGTGAAGCAACTTGATAAAAAGATCTCGGTATGCTAGATGGATTATAAGAGTCAAGTTTGATGCTTTTATTTATGAGTTCAATGATTAGAGGAACGATGGAAATTTCTTTTCATGTTACAAGGGAAATATCTAGAAGGAAAAAATAAAAATGGAACGAAGTAAAAAGAAATAAAAGGAATAAAATATAAGAAAAAAGGAAAGGTTTACCTTGGTTAGTAGGATTGTTTTTAAAGCTAGAGAAGACAACGACGATGTCGATAAAAGTACATAGTTTATGCACACCAAATTCTGATGGATTCCTAACGATGTATCTATAAATTCCGACCATCCAGATTCCGACAAAATCACAAATCTATTAAGTAACAAGATTCATAACGTCTACATGGTGATTTAAAAAAAAAGCAATACCTTTGTACCTTTAATGAAAACAACGAAAATCAATGGAGTGTCGTTACTTTAGAAAACTAGAGTCAACCGGCATTTCACAGGTAAACACATAACACCTTACATCCCGTCTTTGTTTACCATCGGGCGTGACTGGGGTCAAGTGTCAACCTGCCCTAATTAAAAAAAAAATGTTTTAATCTGCCAGGACCAAAGTGGCCCATCTTTCGTAGACTCTCTATAATAATGCATTTTTAAAGGATCAGCCGAGGACTGGCTATCGAGTCACGCGAATAAATAAAACGGTCGACTCTACCGACAAAAACACAACGCAAGTAAGTCTATCCGGGATAACATTCATAAAGTGCATAGTTGAGATGATTAAAAAAAAAAAGTGATGTCTTCGCTACAGAGAGAACACGCATCTGTTAGAATATTTAAGAATATTAAAATTTAAATATCTAGAATATTTCAATGCGCCACGATAAAAAAAAGTGGCCAATCTCTTGTAAACTCTATAATAATGCATTTTACAAGGACGAGACGAGAACTAGCTACCCGTGTCGCGCGTGTAAATAGAACAATCGCACAGATAAAGTGCAGTATTATACACAACATACGTATAGCTAAGTAAAGTTTAATTGGGTCGAGTACGTAGACGCGCATATGCATCGTAATTTGCCCCTCGACGAGTGGATGAAACTTCGTTCCCACATGACTGTTTAATCAAACTGGGCCGTATCAAGCGGTAGTTTCTTCTAGGCATTGTAGCAGTATATACGAAAACTTTATAAAAAATACTCAAAGAAGCCTGCCTGCCATCACACAACAATATAACACCATACTGTCCGCAAAAAAGTGTCCAGTGATCGCAACACAAAACACCTGAATTATCGTCTAAAGAAGTTAGATGAATATATGCTCAACTCACAATATAAAAATTATATCGTTAGCACTCAAGTTAAGTTCCATCGCATGATGGCTACCAAACGACCGCATAAAGCTAGGAACACACCTACCGGTCGTTACCGACACAGTCTTCTGCCAGCTGGGCTAAGATGACAGGCACACTGGCGGCACGTGTGCCAACTGCAGCCATGTCAGCGTCGAATATCCGCGTCAGCGCGCCGACCGTGCCCCCGTGTATAAGCGCTCTAAGCTTACACCCTTGTTTCTCTTTCTAACCGAAAAAATTTAGCATATCTTCGAGTCTACGTTTGCCATGTTACTAGGACTGGTCGACCACAGAGATCCGAACCACATCCGGAAGCTGAACGTTCAAAAAAGTATGCATTATATGGGCTCTGACATGGTCACGTACGTTCGGATGCAGTTAGTAGTAGTCATACCTGTAATTTCCGCACCTAGCCTCATAGCTGGGTTATTGTACGTAGCAAGCGGTATTTAAACATCTGACACTCTGGTTTCCTCACGATCTTTTCCTTCAACATGAGCGAGTGGTATTTTAACTACAAAATGACAATGTACTTGACTTAGAAAACGTCATTGGTACAGGCTGGGTGTGACGGACCAAGCTCCGTACAAGTGCTCACGATCGTTAATATCATGTTGAATTGTGTTCTGCACGAGAAGATTAAGGATGGAAGCTAAAAGAAACCGAGAAATGATAATCGTATACTTATATAGGGACTGTAAAACATTTAAAGAGCGTATTATAGAATCGGATAAAGCGCTAAAAACGTATTTGGTTCCCCAACATAAAATAAAGCTAGGTATATTTTGTTTGTATCATTTGTAAACATTTAAGCAGTTCTTGTGAGATATTGCGTTGTCTTTTATAGATTAAATTTTTACGATAATTGAGATTAATTACAACGGCATCTATTTTGCGAGATGGCACAACTAATGAATTATGGATTGAAGAAAGTTTTTCACCTGAAGCCTGTTACAATGCATGACATGACCGTTCGTCGCTTTATTCATAGGTGACGCTACCGGTCTAAACGCGTGGGTCTGAATTCATTCTCTAAAACAAAAACAAAAAAAAGTGCACCCGAAAAGCTTTCGTTTTGTAGCATTTGTAAACATTTAAACAGTTTTTGTGAAATATTGCGTTGTCTTTTGTAGATTAAATTATACAACTTGTTTTAGGGATGGTTTACGATAATTGAGATTAATTACAATGACATCTCTCTTGCGAAATAGCACAACTAATAAATTTTGGATTGAAGAAAGTCTGTCACCTAAATCTAATACAGTACATGGCAGTTCATCACTTTGTTCATAGATGACACTTTCTTAATTCATTCTCTGAAACAAAACAAAAAATTGCATCCGAAAAGCTCGGTCATCCAGGTACTAAATAAATAGGGAACTTAAATCATATAAAACTTTAACAAAACAACATAGACTCACGCCTGTGTCCCGGAGGGGTAGGCGAAGGTCGGGGACTGCCACTTGTTGCGATCTTGACGGATCACTGTCGCTTCCTCGACATTCATTGGTCGTTGCTTGCGCGCGCGCCGGTTTCGGGTGCTTTTGTCTTGCCCTTTGCTAGTGCATCCCTTGTTTGGTCGGGGTGTGTCCGTCTGGGTCGTCCCTTGCCGGCCCTTCCACCCACATTTGTTCGATGGATTTGTTTCGTCAGTCTTTCTGTCTTCATCCGCTCCACATGTCCAAACGAACTCAACATTCCTTTCTCAATTTTAGTCACTGCATCCTCTTTTAGTCCACAACGTTTTCTAGTCACACGGTTACGTGTCCGGTCATTCAAAGTAACACCAGACATACTTCTCAAAGACCTCATTTCTACTTAAAAACGTAGAATTTAGTTTTCATTGAACTCTGAACGTTTTCTTAGAAACATTATTTTACGAAATGACATATATATTGATAAACGCTTCATACATAGTAGGCGGTGCGTTCATACGCTGGGGAGTGACGTCATGGTCTGAGGTCGAGTTGTATGGCGCGTTGTAGTGTCGCGTGATTGTATTGACTTATTGACTGTTTGTATCGTAGGGAGTGTATGGTCGCGGCAGAAAGAGATACCACGTTTGTTTGTCTTTAGACGTGTCCTCTCATACTTTATTAAAGTTTTTCTTAGTGCAAGTCCCCATTATCGAATATCTTCGCATAAGCTCTAGAGTGAGCTCCATCTAGGAGTGAGTAGCGTATCAGTATTAGTTCTTTGTTAATACGATATTAACCGTTTAAGTGGGGGGGCGCCACTGTTATTTGCGTCCGGTTGGCGCCAACCAAATAAATAATTATAACGCTTCAAATCCCAATTGTAGATAAAGTAGAGTATTTTTAGGTTGATATAAACTGAATTAAAGAGACGTTGTTCTATATACGAGGTACGAAACTTTGTTATTAACAGAAACTAGTTTTTCGAAAACACCACCGCGTCATTCAAATGTGCGTTGAATAAATTGATAAAAGGATTGTAGAAAAATAAATCAATCGGGAAATATCGAGATAAATAAATAGAAACTTAATTGACAATATAATTGCAGACATTAAATATTAATTTATAAAATAGCATAATATTAAAGTTCTGAAATTGATTGAGAAGATAGTGGCGCGATGTGGTACGAGTTTGACGAACAAAAATAGAATTACCAATGTTGAAGTCCTTAAATTAATAGCAATAAGGAATAAAATTCTTAGTTGGCGGGATTTCGTTATTGGTTTCGCGAGAGGGAGAAGTGGCATCATATCAGGAGGGGGCTGCGAGGTTATAAAAGCTGGGTTCGGGAAGTGCTCGGGGCTTTTTCCGGAACAGAAAATTGAACAGTAAATGCGTCTGCTGCGCTCGTAGGCAAATTCGCCATTTTGTGAATTTATTACTATTAGGGAGTTTCGTTTGCATTTAAATTCGAAAGTAGGAGAGTGGTTTTGGATTTGTAACCTAACATCACCTGTGGGCATTGCGTCCCAGACTATCAGCTCTGGTGTGAAGTTTCAGGTTCTGAATTACTTTCTTAGCTAGGGAATGAGATTTGAAAGTGAAAGTGTAAGGTTAGAAGCGGCCTTCGATTCCTAAACCGTTTGTATATTTAGCTAGAAGTTTTCCGCGTAAAATAGGGTTTTCAGCCTTAGTAATTAGGGTAGCTCTCGCGAAATAAAAGTTTACTAATCCTTTTCCTCCACAGTACTACGTTTATGCGGAAATAAATTTGTGCAAAGGATTACTCACGGTGACAAAGGTATGCTATGGATGGTCCGTGTGTCTAGCCTTTGTCAAATAACCAAGGCTCGGCGGGGGCACACGAGATGATCGGTATCATTCTTGCGTCATAGCTTTCTGAGCCTTTGCAGTCATTTAATTCCACTTATTACTTTAGCTTAATTCCACTAGCTAGTGGTAATTGAGTTTCAGTATACAAACGTGTGAATTTAGAGCGAATTCACTTGAGAGCCTTAAGAAGTTTAAATTAACGGACTAAGGAACCCAAAATCTAGCTCTGCTTACTATGCTACGGCTGAATCTGAGTCTGCTTGGGTCGAAAGGTTTAAAGAATCCCTTCACCGGAGGCGTTCCCAATTTAATTTAATAATAAAAAAGTAATACTAACAATAATTTTGAATTGAGATAATTACATTAATTATCTTGTTTGAAGATTGGGATAAAATGCTTCTTGTGAATGCGGTGTTAGATCTTCTTCCGTTAGCATACGTGGTGTAGCAATTTTCCCCCTGCTTACCCTGAGTGACAGACGATTCTAGCCCTCTGGCACTTTGCACCCATAACATATTTATGTATTATATTCCGAATATTCTTACCTTGCGGGTGGTTACCGAACCCATAAAACCACCTGCGCATACACATCCTAGGCTACACACTCTGGCCGGCCAGAAAGTCTGAAAGCTAACTGAGTCAAGTTACCAAGTAATTTGAAACAGTCTGGTTTTCCGGAGTTAGGGAGGATAGAAGTAGGAAATAGCTGTGACTAGGGAGACACCTTAGGCACTCACGCATACACACGATTAAATGTAAATGGGGTTTGTTTTGCTGAAACAATAATAATTTTGATGGGTGGTTAAATATATAGCTTACGGGGTTGGGAAAAATTAGGCAGGCTCCCCCTTTTCTTTCAGGGTATCCAGTTGTATGATGAGAGTAAGTATTTCCCCAAGTCCCCACCATAACAATGCGGTCGTTAGATGCGTTTAAGGTTCATTTAATAAAACTAAAATAAGTGAAATTGGTGCTTCCACAATGTTTTGTAGTGTAGCGATATTGTGATCAATGTGTCACATTTGGTTTAGAGTTCAATAAATCTGTTTCCAAACCCGTCTGTAAATGATAGCGTTAAGTAATTTTCTTATCACCTACTCGTAAGGATGTAGATGTAACCCCGCAAAATTCCGCGCCGCGCTAATGTAAACCTGCAAAACTCTGTTTGACTAAAAGATTGTGTTCGTTATTTAATTGTGCGAGTCTTGAATTAGTAGCTACTAAACTTACTGCTTATCTATGTCTCTGGTCCTTACCTTAAAACTAGGCGTAAAGGTTGGTGCGTTTCATCCACACGGTGATCATTTCAAACTGAGGAATAGGTAAAACGAAACGAAAATGTTAGCTTCGTAGGTACCTATCTTTTGACCTTCGGACGGGTCATTCCACTATTGCAGAGGTAGGAACAATTTATGTAGGTGCGTAGATACTTTTCCTTCCGACCGTTGTTTCTTTAGTATTATTGCATTTTAGGCGCAATATAGGGTGAATAATATATAGGGTGGTTAAAACACGGATTATTGTTAGGAATTGAAAGACGTTATGGGACGTTAGGGAGTAGTTAAGAGCCACTATAGGCTTTGTAGTAGTAATGCTATATTCATTTTAAGTATATTGGCTTAATACTCTGCTTAATCTCATAGTTGCGTGAGCGCGGCTGGATTGTTTCAGTGTTGGTAAGCTTCGATGAAGTCTTATTTCAACGTACTTTGTGCATTTGGTTATTACCTCTCACACTCTCGTCCGCCAATGCATTGTACTGCTGAGCATCCCTTTGCCGTTTCTTGCGTTAATTGTGTGAAGCGTCTTGAGTCTTAAGATCTCTATACTTGCTTAAAGCTTTTATTATGTTTGACTTGTCCTTGAGTGGCATCTCATAGTTGCGTGAGCTCGGCTGGATTGTTTCAGTGTTGGTAAGCTTCGATGAAGTCTTATTCCAACGTACTTTGTGCATTTGGTTATTACCTCTCACACTCTCGTCCGCCAATGCATTGTACTGCTGAACATCCCTTTGCCGTTTCTTGCGTTAATTGTGTGAAGTGACTTGAGTTTTAATATGTCTATGCCTGCTCAAAGCTTTTATTGCTTTTACTATATTTATTTGTATGACTTATGTCTTTGGGTGACATTTCATGGTTGCGTGGGTTTGGCCGGACTGTTTCAGTGTTGGTAAGCTTCGATGAAGTCTTATTCCAACGTACTTTGTGCATTTGGTTTTTTACCTCTCTCACTCTCGTCTGCCAATGCATTGTACTGCTGAACGTCACTTTGCCAATTCTTGCGTTAATCATGTATGTTTTCTTAAGGCATAGACTCGGAATAATGAATCATTGTATTCTTATTTCTAGTCAGTCATAGTTTTATTATTTATAAGTATATATTGACGGTATAACGTAGTGGTGGCCAATCCCCATCCACGGTAGATATAATTAGCACTATCGGCTAGTAGATAATTGAGTATTGCACTCACTTCTTCTTATCCAATATTATCTACTCAGCTGGCTAATAATGTCTGCCTTAACCGGCCTTTGGTAGGGGACGTTATACTAAAACACTCACATGTGTAGTAGTATGACAAGTAGTTATTTATTTCAAATATTTTGCTACTATAATCTTATCTTATTTAGATGGAATTTATTTTATTTAACCTTTAATTTATTGTCTTCTAAACTTAATTTCTCTACTTAAATTTTCTTCTTTTATTTCAATCTTGTCTTGCTTCTGCTTATTTAATGTTGCTTTATTGCTATTTTAGTTTCTTCGAATCTTCCCAAAATTTACATTTTCTAGTAAACATTTGGTTTGAACTGAATGTTCTTAGTTCCACTTTTATTATTTTAACGGATCTCTTACATACATTCATTACTCAATCTCTTATCCTAAAAGTTCTTGGGTTATTATTACGTTCACAATGAAGGGTTCTCACTAGACTAGACGATCACAGTTGGCCATTAGAGTGTTTTGCATCATAGTACCGTTTTCTCTTTGCTATCGGGGATTCATACTTTTAATATCCGGGTTGGGTGTCACAATATGGTGTTGCCGTGACCAGGATATTTTAATACGAGTTTGAGTAGTTTGTTTGTATGTTTTATGATGCAGAATATTCTTATTTTTAATTATTATCGTTGGCTTTATGCCACAATTTGATGTTCGTGAAATGGAAAGGTTTGAGATTGACAATGAGGGTATGATTGAGATCCGTTAATTTTGCTTTCGTTTAGATTTATGGATGTATGCACGGGTAAAAATAAATAATTAATTCGCGTATGGATCTATTTATCTAATTATTTACGTGTAATCACGTTATTTTTACTAACGTTCCATAACTTCTTGGTAATTTCTATTCAAATTACGTTACTTTACAATAAATCTTTAGTTGATTCAATGCTTACGTGTCGGATTTTAATAATAGTCTGTAGAGGTTATACTTTTCGATCGTTTTTAAGTAGGTACGTGTAACAGTTTTTTTATTCAGGGGGTTGTATCAAAATTATGTTTTACGTCAGAAGTTGCGTTCATAGGTAAACTAAGGTCAATAATAATTCCACTTTAGTTAAATCAGGTGACATTAATTAGTCAAAGGTCTGCTTTGTGGGGGGTTGTCAAAATATGAATTTTCTCACGCGATTTTAAATTCTTAAATACTTTAATACTTGTTTTGCTTATTAATTAATAGTTATTATTGTGAAAGATCTTTCTTATTTTAATCTATTGATGTATTTCATTTTAAATATTTTCATGCTGGGGGTTGATATCTTTACATTCGGCTTAGCATTCCATTACGCGGAAACTTGTCTTTTATTTGGGGGGTTGTTACATTCGGCTTAGCATTCCATTACGCGGAAACTTGTCTTTTATTTGGGGGGTTGTGGGGTTGTAAAAGAAAAAGCAACATAATTAACAAAAGTTTTTTCGACGGGGGGTTGCTATTATTACAGTTTTGCTAGGAATTTAGTATTGCGTAATTCGGTAGTTTGTATAGTGGTGGCGCAAATAAAGTCATGAATTATAAATTATTCCATTAGACTCGAGATTAATTTTAATTTGCTAAAATATCGATATGTCAAATAAATTTTGCATATTTTATTCACATCGATTCGTAAATCTCGTGATAGACATAATAAACTAAATTATTAATTAAAAAGAAAAAATAATAATAATAATAATATTTTATTTTAGTAATCCGCGTACCCATAATAAACTATAAATAATAGAAAAAAAAACAACACATTTTGTTTTATTTTAATAATTCGCGTACAGTAAACGATAAAAAGTAGATAATCGAATATTCTTAAACCAAACTTTGGATTATATGTACCTTACCATAATTTACGTATTACCCAAATACTATTTTTAATAAGATACGGACGCATGTTAATCTAATCGGGATTTACACTTGATTATTTAATTTTCGTCGTTGACTGTACTTCTTAAACCAGGTAATTGAAACGGTTTTGAAAGGTAATCTGGTAATTGAAATTGAGGTATTGTGTACGGTAATCAAGGTAATTCGTGTGGTACTGTGTAAGGTAAAACAAATTTAATTTTAAAAATTTTACTTGCGTCTCATAACGTCTATCACTAGGTTATATTTGCGATCGCGGGCTCTGGTTCAAATTATTTTATTCCTCATATTGGATGGGGTTGTCAAATTTATAATAAAATTAGTAGTTATTTTATATCGCGGTAATCAAAATCATATCTGCGAAGAGTTCATTCGCTAAATTCTCAGGCTTCATATATCAGTATGTAAGCAAGTAAGAGTAAGCTTGGAAATGATTCAATGAATGGAGAAGGAATTAGTTGGAGTATTTAGAAAGAGAATGAAAAAGGGCTTGAATGGAAGTTATAGAGTTCGGTGAATCGGTTTTACGCAGATAACTTGTTTTATTTAGTTTCCGAATACAGCACACACCTCAAGCGGATATAAATACTTCTTTTGATTTTCATTTTAAATTAAGTTAAACTGTATTTGTATCCCGGACTCCACAAGAAGCTAAGAACTAGTTTCGGCAACTAAGCAGGCTCCAGAAGCGAAGATGTTGTCGATTGGGGATTTTCATTGATTAATATCGTTTGTTTGATAGCTTCCCGTAGTGATTTCGCAGCTGATTGTTATTTGAGGCTATTGTAAGGGTCGGTTCTACTACCGGTGCACGTTTGCTCTTGGGGAGGCCTCCCCTTTGGAGTTTAAGCGAGTGTATCTGGTACTTAGCAGTCGGTGCCTTCGGGCTGTCCTGCCTCACAACCAGGATCCCTTTATCAAGGTCTTAAATGATAGGCTGTGTTAAAAGCTGCTAAGCGATCCGAATAAAACGGTGTCGATTAAAATTTCACATAGACAATTATCCGAAGAGTCTGGTTGAAAAACACAACTCACTCATTTCGTCATTTCTGGAAAATAGTGAAACAAGTAATTAATAACTTATGTAGCAAGACCACTCTCGTGATCACATGTTTTATTGAAAATTTGATAACGACAGGTCTTATCCAAATTTTGGGGGTTGATTGTGACGGACCAAGCTCCGTACAAGTGCTCACGATCGTTAATATCATGTTGAATTGTGTTCTGCACGAGAAGATTAAGGATGGAAGCTAAAAGAAACCGAGAAATGATAATCGTATACTTATATAGGGACTGTAAAACATTTAAAGAGCGTATTATAGAATCGGATAAAGCGCTAAAAACGTATTTGGTTCCCCAACATAAAATAAAGCTAGGTATATTTTGTTTGTATCATTTGTAAACATTTAAGCAGTTCTTGTGAGATATTGCGTTGTCTTTTATAGATTAAATTTTTACGATAATTGAGATTAATTACAACGGCATCTATTTTGCGAGATGGCACAACTAATGAATTATGGATTGAAGAAAGTTTTTCACCTGAAGCCTGTTACAATGCATGACATGACCGTTCGTCGCTTTATTCATAGGTGACGCTACCGGTCTAAACGCGTGGGTCTGAATTCATTCTCTAAAACAAAAACAAAAAAAAGTGCACCCGAAAAGCTTTCGTTTTGTAGCATTTGTAAACATTTAAACAGTTTTTGTGAAATATTGCGTTGTCTTTTGTAGATTAAATTATACAACTTGTTTTAGGGATGGTTTACGATAATTGAGATTAATTACAATGACATCTCTCTTGCGAAATAGCACAACTAATAAATTTTGGATTGAAGAAAGTCTGTCACCTAAATCTAATACAGTACATGGCAGTTCATCACTTTGTTCATAGATGACACTTTCTTAATTCATTCTCTGAAACAAAACAAAAAATTGCATCCGAAAAGCTCGGTCATCCAGGTACTAAATAAATAGGGAACTTAAATCATATAAAACTTTAACAAAACAACATAGACTCACGCCTGTGTCCCGGAGGGGTAGGCGAAGGTCGGGGACTGCCACTTGTTGCGATCTTGACGGATCACTGTCGCTTCCTCGACATTCATTGGTCGTTGCTTGCGCGCGCGCCGGTTTCGGGTGCTTTTGTCTTGCCCTTTGCTAGTGCATCCCTTGTTTGGTCGGGGTGTGTCCGTCTGGGTCGTCCCTTGCCGGCCCTTCCACCCACATTTGTTCGATGGATTTGTTTCGTCAGTCTTTCTGTCTTCATCCGCTCCACATGTCCAAACGAACTCAACATTCCTTTCTCAATTTTAGTCACTGCATCCTCTTTTAGTCCACAACGTTTTCTAGTCACACGGTTACGTGTCCGGTCATTCAAAGTAACACCAGACATACTTCTCAAAGACCTCATTTCTACTTAAAAACGTAGAATTTAGTTTTCATTGAACTCTGAACGTTTTCTTAGAAACATTATTTTACGAAATGACATATATATTGATAAACGCTTCATACATAGTAGGCGGTGCGTTCATACGCTGGGGAGTGACGTCATGGTCTGAGGTCGAGTTGTATGGCGCGTTGTAGTGTCGCGTGATTGTATTGACTTATTGACTGTTTGTATCGTAGGGAGTGTATGGTCGCGGCAGAAAGAGATACCACGTTTGTTTGTCTTTAGACGTGTCCTCTCATACTTTATTAAAGTTTTTCTTAGTGCAAGTCCCCATTATCGAATATCTTCGCATAAGCTCTAGAGTGAGCTCCATCTAGGAGTGAGTAGCGTATCAGTATTAGTTCTTTGTTAATACGATATTAACCGTTTAAGTGGGGGGGCGCCACTGTTATTTGCGTCCGGTTGGCGCCAACCAAATAAATAATTATAACGCTTCAAATCCCAATTGTAGATAAAGTAGAGTATTTTTAGGTTGATATAAACTGAATTAAAGAGACGTTGTTCTATATACGAGGTACGAAACTTTGTTATTAACAGAAACTAGTTTTTCGAAAACACCACCGCGTCATTCAAATGTGCGTTGAATAAATTGATAAAAGGATTGTAGAAAAATAAATCAATCGGGAAATATCGAGATAAATAAATAGAAACTTAATTGACAATATAATTGCAGACATTAAATATTAATTTATAAAATAGCATAATATTAAAGTTCTGAAATTGATTGAGAAGATAGTGGCGCGATGTGGTACGAGTTTGACGAACAAAAATAGAATTACCAATGTTGAAGTCCTTAAATTAATAGCAATAAGGAATAAAATTCTTAGTTGGCGGGATTTCGTTATTGGTTTCGCGAGAGGGAGAAGTGGCATCATATCAGGAGGGGGCTGCGAGGTTATAAAAGCTGGGTTCGGGAAGTGCTCGGGGCTTTTTCCGGAACAGAAAATTGAACAGTAAATGCGTCTGCTGCGCTCGTAGGCAAATTCGCCATTTTGTGAATTTATTACTATTAGGGAGTTTCGTTTGCATTTAAATTCGAAAGTAGGAGAGTGGTTTTGGATTTGTAACCTAACATCACCTGTGGGCATTGCGTCCCAGACTATCAGCTCTGGTGTGAAGTTTCAGGTTCTGAATTACTTTCTTAGCTAGGGAATGAGATTTGAAAGTGAAAGTGTAAGGTTAGAAGCGGCCTTCGATTCCTAAACCGTTTGTATATTTAGCTAGAAGTTTTCCGCGTAAAATAGGGTTTTCAGCCTTAGTAATTAGGGTAGCTCTCGCGAAATAAAAGTTTACTAATCCTTTTCCTCCACAGTACTACGTTTATGCGGAAATAAATTTGTGCAAAGGATTACTCACGGTGACAAAGGTATGCTATGGATGGTCCGTGTGTCTAGCCTTTGTCAAATAACCAAGGCTCGGCGGGGGCACACGAGATGATCGGTATCATTCTTGCGTCATAGCTTTCTGAGCCTTTGCAGTCATTTAATTCCACTTATTACTTTAGCTTAATTCCACTAGCTAGTGGTAATTGAGTTTCAGTATACAAACGTGTGAATTTAGAGCGAATTCACTTGAGAGCCTTAAGAAGTTTAAATTAACGGACTAAGGAACCCAAAATCTAGCTCTGCTTACTATGCTACGGCTGAATCTGAGTCTGCTTGGGTCGAAAGGTTTAAAGAATCCCTTCACCGGAGGCGTTCCCAATTTAATTTAATAATAAAAAAGTAATACTAACAATAATTTTGAATTGAGATAATTACATTAATTATCTTGTTTGAAGATTGGGATAAAATGCTTCTTGTGAATGCGGTGTTAGATCTTCTTCCGTTAGCATACGTGGTGTAGCAATTTTCCCCCTGCTTACCCTGAGTGACAGACGATTCTAGCCCTCTGGCACTTTGCACCCATAACATATTTATGTATTATATTCCGAATATTCTTACCTTGCGGGTGGTTACAGAACCCATAAAACCACCTGCGCATACACATCCTAGGCTACACACTCTGGCCGGCCAGAAAGTCTGAAAGCTAACTGAGTCAAGTTACCAAGTAATTTGAAACAGTCTGGTTTTCCGGAGTTAGGGAGGATAGAAGTAGGAAATAGCTGTGACTAGGGAGACACCTTAGGCACTCACGCATACACACGATTAAATGTAAATGGGGTTTGTTTTGCTGAAACAATAATAATTTTGATGGGTGGTTAAATATATAGCTTACGGGGTTGGGAAAAATTAGGCAGGCTCCCCCTTTTCTTTCAGGGTATCCAGTTGTATGATGAGAGTAAGTATTTCCCCAAGTCCCCACCATAACAATGCGGTCGTTAGATGCGTTTAAGGTTCATTTAATAAAACTAAAATAAGTGAAATTGGTGCTTCCACAATGTTTTGTAGTGTAGCGATATTGTGATCAATGTGTCACATTTGGTTTAGAGTTCAATAAATCTGTTTCCAAACCCGTCTGTAAATGATAGCGTTAAGTAATTTTCTTATCACCTACTCGTAAGGATGTAGATGTAACCCCGCAAAATTCCGCGCCGCGCTAATGTAAACCTGCAAAACTCTGTTTGACTAAAAGATTGTGTTCGTTATTTAATTGTGCGAGTCTTGAATTAGTAGCTACTAAACTTACTGCTTATCTATGTCTCTGGTCCTTACCTTAAAACTAGGCGTAAAGGTTGGTGCGTTTCATCCACACGGTGATCATTTCAAACTGAGGAATAGGTAAAACGAAACGAAAATGTTAGCTTCGTAGGTACCTATCTTTTGACCTTCGGACGGGTCATTCCACTATTGCAGAGGTAGGAACAATTTATGTAGGTGCGTAGATACTTTTCCTTCCGACCGTTGTTTCTTTAGTATTATTGCATTTTAGGCGCAATATAGGGTGAATAATATATAGGGTGGTTAAAACACGGATTATTGTTAGGAATTGAAAGACGTTATGGGACGTTAGGGAGTAGTTAAGAGCCACTATAGGCTTTGTAGTAGTAATGCTATATTCATTTTAAGTATATTGGCTTAATACTCTGCTTAATCTCATAGTTGCGTGAGCGCGGCTGGATTGTTTCAGTGTTGGTAAGCTTCGATGAAGTCTTATTTCAACGTACTTTGTGCATTTGGTTATTACCTCTCACACTCTCGTCCGCCAATGCATTGTACTGCTGAGCATCCCTTTGCCGTTTCTTGCGTTAATTGTGTGAAGCGTCTTGAGTCTTAAGATCTCTATACTTGCTTAAAGCTTTTATTATGTTTGACTTGTCCTTGAGTGGCATCTCATAGTTGCGTGAGCTCGGCTGGATTGTTTCAGTGTTGGTAAGCTTCGATGAAGTCTTATTCCAACGTACTTTGTGCATTTGGTTATTACCTCTCACACTCTCGTCCGCCAATGCATTGTACTGCTGAACATCCCTTTGCCGTTTCTTGCGTTAATTGTGTGAAGTGACTTGAGTTTTAATATGTCTATGCCTGCTCAAAGCTTTTATTGCTTTTACTATATTTATTTGTATGACTTATGTCTTTGGGTGACATTTCATGGTTGCGTGGGTTTGGCCGGACTGTTTCAGTGTTGGTAAGCTTCGATGAAGTCTTATTCCAACGTACTTTGTGCATTTGGTTTTTTACCTCTCTCACTCTCGTCTGCCAATGCATTGTACTGCTGAACGTCACTTTGCCAATTCTTGCGTTAATCATGTATGTTTTCTTAAGGCATAGACTCGGAATAATGAATCATTGTATTCTTATTTCTAGTCAGTCATAGTTTTATTATTTATAAGTATATATTGACGGTATAACGTAGTGGTGGCCAATCCCCATCCACGGTAGATATAATTAGCACTATCGGCTAGTAGATAATTGAGTATTGCACTCACTTCTTCTTATCCAATATTATCTACTCAGCTGGCTAATAATGTCTGCCTTAACCGGCCTTTGGTAGGGGACGTTATACTAAAACACTCACATGTGTAGTAGTATGACAAGTAGTTATTTATTTCAAATATTTTGCTACTATAATCTTATCTTATTTAGATGGAATTTATTTTATTTAACCTTTAATTTATTGTCTTCTAAACTTAATTTCTCTACTTAAATTTTCTTCTTTTATTTCAATCTTGTCTTGCTTCTGCTTATTTAATGTTGCTTTATTGCTATTTTAGTTTCTTCGAATCTTCCCAAAATTTACATTTTCTAGTAAACATTTGGTTTGAACTGAATGTTCTTAGTTCCACTTTTATTATTTTAACGGATCTCTTACATACATTCATTACTCAATCTCTTATCCTAAAAGTTCTTGGGTTATTATTACGTTCACAATGAAGGGTTCTCACTAGACTAGACGATCACAGTTGGCCATTAGAGTGTTTTGCATCATAGTACCGTTTTCTCTTTGCTATCGGGGATTCATACTTTTAATATTCCGGGGTGGGTGTCACATGGGATTCAAACCCACGAATGTGAGGCAAACGTTCTACCGATGCGCCCGATAGCTCTTCCGTTAGGATAATTCCAGCCACGCTAGTAAAACCCGGTGGTTTTATGTGAATTCCACGGAAGAACAGAACTCGAACTCATATGAAATTAACCAGCATGCGAACTAGATCGAAGAACGTCGGAACGACTGAATTCGATGAAAAATAAAAGTAAATTCAAACCAGTTTTTCTTCTTATTCGAGTTAGGATGATCAAGTCGCCGCTGTTTTTGGTTTTGTTAAATTATTTCATGCAGATATCACGCCACTTCTGTCGCACACAGTTCTTCAAACCAGTTAAAACACAAAAATAGATTGAAGAAGGAAGGCGGTGATAGTCAGTGCGCTACTGGCCAGCAATTCCAGTAAAGTCGAGCATGCCACTATATTCCATGTAGGTTTTGTCTGGATAGATAGATAAATTACTTATTTATTTCCACAAGATACACACACACTTATACAAAGCATTACATAATATTAAGTCACAAAGTAACGGCACAGAGTAAATATAGACAAGATAAAAGCATACATAAATGATGGAAACATAACAACATTAGAACGTGTGAATGAACAAGCGTGTGCGGCAAATGCAAATGGGTATCGTGCGACTCAGCATGTGCTGAAAGTTTACAAGCAAACTCCAGCTCAGGAGACCTATTTTTGAATCACTCGTATGAAATTGTATCGTCGAATGCGACTTAAGTCACACTCGTCTTCTAAGTCGCATGATGTCGTTTTTCCGTATTTTTGAATCGTTCGCCTGAAGTGTTGCCAGTACAATTTGAAGTATTGTATTTTATCCATTTCACGCAGAAATTAAAAAAACCGGAAACTACCGTAACAGAAACGGAACGTAAAACACTGTTTTATTGGCTGTTTAAATAAAAAATCTTTGTCTTTTGTTACAAACAAAACACTACATACTGTCAACTCTTTTTGATTGTTGACACTCAGAATGACAAACAGTACCAACACACATTTATCGTTTTTTGACAATTAATCTACCGATCGCCATGCGAGACGAGTGGTAAGGACCATTCGTTGCAGTCGAGTGATTCAAAAATACGGAATTTCAGATGTCGAACGAAAATCAGTAGAAATCGAGCGCTCGACGCGATACGAGTGATTCAAAAATAGAGCTCCAGATAAGTGAGCCTGGCAAACTAGTAGAAAAAGGGTATCAATTAAGTACGCTAGTGTCCGGCTGGTACCCAATATTTTTATAAATTATTATATATTCATATATGTTAATTTAAAAAAAACATACTTAGACCAAATAGGCGATGTATTAGCAAAGGGCAAGATGAAAAGTACAACGACTAATGAATGTCGAGGAAGCGAAAGTGATCTGTCAGGATCGTGGCAAGTGCAATAACACATGGTAAATAATAGGGGTTAAAGTATGAAATTGCCGTTTTATTGCAATAGGTTCTTTGAATTGACATAGAATCTTCATGGTTTGAGGTTTTCGAATGAAACTTTTGTCAAATGGTTTCTATGATGTTCTTTTTTTAAAAAATGTGAAACATTTGAATATCGACTTTCAATTGTTTTTGTTATTCAATTTAGACAAGAAAGATGGATACTGCGAAAATTCGAGTGATTATGAGGCACCCATTTTTCGTATTTTTTTATTTTATTGATTTGACGCAAGTGAGTCAATATTGTGGGTAAGGTAACGTTAAACCATGCCGCTAATTCCTGGGTAGTTTGACTAGGGTCGGCTTCCACTATCTCTCTTAATTCATCGTTATTCACCTGTGTGGGCGGTCTTCCTCGTGGCTCGTTCTTTAAGTCGAAATTTCCATCACGAAAGCGTTTAAACCAAAATCGCACGGTGCGTTCATTAGTAGACCCCTCTCCAAACGCAGCATTGATATTGCGGGCTGTTTCTGCCGCGTTAGTTCCGCGTCGGAACTCGTATTCAAAAATCACTCGAATTTTCGCAGTATCCATCTTTCTTGTCTAAATTGAATAACAAAAACAATTGAAAGTCGATATTCAAATGTTTCACATTTTTTAAAAAAAGAACATCATAGAAACCATTTGAAAAAAGTTTCATTCGAAAACCTCAAACCATGAAGATTCTATGTCAATTCAAAGAACCTATTGCAATAAAACGGCAATTTCATACTTTAACCACTATTAATTAAATATCAGATAAGTTTTAAGATGTCAACACTATTATAATTTGCTATTTTGTACTGAGTCTTCGAGTGATAATGAAGCCCAGGAGTACAGAATAAAAATAAAAAATGTCCAAAGAAAAATAGATTAAATTGAATTGTAAAATCGAAATAGCATTATAAATTATGTCATAGGTTGAGCGATATCAATATTATAGATGTACATATAAAATTGTATATTAAGTATTACCTATATGTGGGAAATGCTGAGGAATTGGCAAAATGTACTATATTGACTCTAAAAATTTTTATGCTATAAGTCTGTCAATTTTGTTTTGCCTCCTTAAATAAATAAATAATTATGTTCCAATAATCATTATTCTGTTAACTTGCGATGGCAGCAATTTCTGCCGGTCCAGCAGAAACTTTCTAAAGTGCACCCTAAAAGTGGCCCGGGAAAAGCGGGTGTAAACCATTTTTTTAACGCACAGTTGTTGGCATTTCCTGAATTAGTCGAATGAACTACCAAGGACGAGAATTATCTAACAACTTGATAGATATTACTTCCCCTATATTGAAAGATTATTTCTATCAATTTCTTTTGTGTAATATCAAGAAAAAACCGAAACAAAAGAAAAAATACAGGTTCACTGTTTAGTCTAACAAGAAATACTGGCTGGCCAAAGGTTTCTGCTTACCTTCGAAAGAAAGAAAAAGAAAACCCCTGCTCACCTGCGTCGGCTGGCGCACCCAGAGCCACTGGCCCCGGAACTGGCTGATATCGGGCACCACACAGAGCATGCTCTCAGCGCACCGATACATGGTCTCCGCCTCCACGTCCCCGAACCAGACTTGCAGCGAGGGCGTGAAGTTGTCACCTGCCAACTCCAGCATGGCCACATCGCCACCACCGTTTAGGTTCAGCGAGTGGACGAGGGGCACTGGAGTTACGGGTGATCTGTTGAGTAGGGAGCTAGGTTAACACCTAGAATACATTCATCATCATCAGCCATTTGACGCCCACTGCAGGACCTGGGCCTCCCTCATGGTTTTCCAAGCTTCCCGGTCTTATGCCGCGACTCCCCGCCACCGTAACCCGGTCGTCAGACCATCCGGTGGGGGGCCTGCCCACACTGCGTCGTCCGGCTCGCGGTCGCCAGGTCAGAATACATTAAACGGGTCTAATAGCTTCTTCTTCTTTCTGTTCGTGTCCTCATCACTGAGGGAAGTGACTACGGGGCAGCGCCCGCCACCAACGCTCTCCATTCTGACCGATTATGCGCCAGATGTACGGCTGCTTGTAGGGTCCCTCCCATAGCTTTACTTATAGTGTCCGGTCATCGCATTGGCGCTCGCCTTCTGCTTCGTTTCCCGATCGCGCGACCACTCTATTAGGTAAACTTAAATGAATGTATGCAAAATTCTTTATTGCACTAAGACAACTTTGTACAAAGGCGAGCTTAATACTAGATAGTATTTTCTTCCTGCTAACCCACGTAATTGCCGTATTGCTTTAATTGCCTTAGTTCCCAACGTTAAATGGCAACGTTAAAAACTGTGTATGAGCCTGCGAAAGTTATGATATGCTATGCTTTTATGTCAAGAAAATCTGAGTAATTTCCTTTTTAGGGTTCCGTACCTCAAAAGGAAAAGACGGACCCGTTATAAGATCACTTGTCCGTCCGTCCGTCCGTCCGTCCGTCTGTCTGTCTGTCTGTCTGTCTGTCTGTCTGTCTGTCTGTCTGTCTGTCTGTCTGTCTGTCTGTCTCTCTGTCTGTCTGTCTGTCAAGACCCTTTATCACGGAAACGCGTAGAGTTGAAATTAAAACCATATGCCGAGACCTTCACGTACCTCACCATAGAAATGATCACGTCCACGTTTAAATTATCCAAACCACAAATACACACAGTTGCGACATGGTGCTTCATCACCTAATGCCAATTGAAGTCTCTGGCAACTCTCTCGCCGACTTAAGCTGTGGCTTCATAAAAATCATTGAACGAAAATGTTCACGGATTAAATTCATTTCGATAGCGACAGACCAGTTTTCGAAACGACGCCACTTCGGAGCCAAAATGAAAAAACAAATGACAGTCTCTCAAATTAAAATGTAACATGTTCCCAATGAGTTCCATTTTCGAATTACGTAATTGTTTTTTTTTCATACTTTTATTTTAAGTGGCCAGATCCAGAAACTTTCAGTATACCCCACGTAATATCCTTTGTACGTAATCCACAAATTTGTACGGAACTCTCGGTGGGCGAGTCCGTCTCGCACTTATCCGGTTTTTATATACAATAAAAAACCGGATAAGTGCTCTCTATTTATCTATCAAAGAAGAGTTTTGTTTTTCGCGCGTATGTAAGTATGTATGTTTCTTTATGACAACGCAGAGGTCAATCGGCTTAGCATTACTCCATAACATTTTTATTATCTTTATTACATTAATGGAGACTTGTCATGCATGAAACAAGGACGTGAATTTATATGTATCTTTTACAAAAATGAAGAAAGCTGGTATTTTAATTTTGTATTGTCGCATATAACAATATTATAATGACAATTTAACTTATAATTGTGCTTCAGTCGCCGACTTATAAATTGATGTCTCCGCTCTAGAAGATAGATAGAATATTCTTTATTGTATGTACACCAGGAATTACTATTAGAATTAAACAATAATATAGTACAGTACAATAGGTGGCCTTATTACTACTTTTAAGTAATGGAAGCTTTGTAACCTATCGGGTATCAGTTCTTCGGCAGATGTGACCAGGCCAATGGGACTATGTTACGCACATTTTATTAACCGACTTAAAAAAGGACGTTCTCAGTTTGACGTGTATGTTTGTCCGCGATTATCTCGCGTTTGGCTTAAACGATTTTGGTGCGGTTTTCAAAAATGTACTTGTTACTTTCTGGAGAAGGGTTTGGTATTAACCGACTTAAAAAAAAGGAGGTTCTCAGTTTGACCCGTATTTTTGCTTGTATGTATGTACATCGCGCGTTTGATTGAACTGATTAGTTAGACAATAATTATTATTATTATTTTAACACAATACAATCACTTGACCGGATCCCAAAGTAGGATACTCTGTGCTATGGTAACCAGACAAGGACGTCACAAACATGAAAATCCACCCAGATTGAGGTCATTTGTACAAATGGCCACTTGGCAATGAAAACTAAAAATAGTGAACAAAAATTGTTTTAACAAAAATTAAGAACCGCCTTCAAAAATGACACATAACAATATTCGTTATTTTTTTTTTTTATATTATTTTTAAAGACATAATATTTTTGTTACCCTATACAGAGTTTTCGATAAAGAAAATTAGAAAGAAAACGTGTTTAGATGAATGAACTCGGCACATCTCTGCAATCTAGGGCCTCTTTGATATCACGTGACGGCTATTAAGGGGGTTGAAGCGTCATCTGGAGTCACGCAAGAATGTCTACAAGCAAGAGTGTTAACAAAACTGACCGGATTAACAAACTAGGCACTCTACCCATAATATTTTGCTGGAAATTATTTCAATCTAATACAAAAAATGGTCGTACGCCAAGGACGCGTAACTTTTGCCGTTCTTATGTCTCGTAAGTAGGTATAAACCAAAGCTTGTTTGAGATCCCGATATGATTAATAAATTTCGAATTTTTTAATGCGTTTACTAAAAGTTTGAAAAATGTTAATAAGATACTTTGGGAAGAAATGCTCCTATACTATAAAGCATTGCTGCAAAAATATACAAAAGTAAAAGTGCGATTTCAAATCTCAATATCTCTTTTGCCGTGGGTTTGCCAGGCTGGTCTCGTTGGAACAAATGTTCGAATGATGCAGAGGACATATCGAAACCCATGTCTGTATCATTGGAAGGGTGAGGTATCATCATAAGGTGTTACCAAATGCGAAACGGGACAAAATTTACCTACAATTCCGTCACGTGATTTCTAGACGCTTCCAAGGTGGTATTTTCAGTTAAAGATTTTTATCATCAGTACAAAACCAAAACGGTAAAAGACTCATCATCGCGTGACTGAAAACGTTTCGATAGAAGGTGCAGTGCACTGTCTATGAAATGGATACCTATCCAATTTAGCAATTGTATAGGGCAAAAAACGTCTTCATAATGATGATGAATCTAATCACAGCCTGGCCTAATGAATCCTCGCAAATTACGTCAACCGCGCGGTCGTTTACGTGATGCCGCACTTTATTCGATGTAAAAAAAAGTTAACAAAATACATTGTAGATAGATTGAGTGTAACAAAATCTGATATATAAAATCTTGGGTCACAGTGTTTGTTATCGAAATCCTCAGTATCTTCTTGTAAAGAGACAGTCAGCACCAGGCAAACGTTGTTTTGCCATATTATTTAGCCTAAAATCGATGGATTTTATGATTTTTTTTGTGTATAATTGGTAGGTCTAAGAGTAGGTCGTAGGCTAATTATTATGGCAAAACATTTGCCGGGTCAGCTAGTATCTTTATAAGATACTTTCTTGAAACGCATGTCTGAGAATAAATAGACAAAACAAAAGCCATATCGAAAACTTTGTGTTTCTGCATACTCCTTCTCTTTTTTTTTGTTATTTTTCTTGTATTGTTATTATTGCATACTATAGGCAACAAAAATAACTTAAAATTATAATTTTTCATACCAATTCTCAGGTTTCAAATTAAAATCTATATTGAGAAATTCGAACTTTCACTTATTTATATGGGTCTATGATCTTTTACCTACAATTCATTATACAAACTATTGTTTTGACAATGACATCTAAATAGAAAGGTTCATTTGATATGCAGTCATTTTGAAAATGCACTATTTATTATATGTTCATATCATAAATCATACATGTCAACATTTTACAGATAACAAAAAACCCATCTCGCAATACCAATTTAATTCGCTTTTTAAAGTAACCTATAATAAACTAACTTTGCTAACTAACTTTTAATGGTAACAAATAGGGAGCTCCGCTCGCTTCGCTCGTTCCGCGTAGCGAGATCACAAGCCTAACCCAACCTAACCTACTGTTCCCGGGAGAGCATGATTTTTCTTAATGCGGGGGGCTTCGCCCCCCTTGCCCCCCTCGCAAGGAGGCTCTACCCCCCTGCACCCCTCGTGCCTTGTTTTCTGACTTGCGTGAAGTGTATAATTAATTATCTTAAATCATATTAGTGGAACTTTGTCGATTTAATCCATTTGTGTTAAGAAAACTTAGCTAATCTTCTGTTGCCAAATGAAATTATAAAAAAGAATTACTTTATGAGATGCAAGCTTTGTGAAACATTATTTTATGGAATGTCGAGTTGTGAAATGATACATTTGCATTACATTGCTTGTTATCTGAAAATTTGTTTAATAACTGTCAGACATTCGAAGTGGATCCTATTTATATTGATACCAAAGAACAGTTTTCAAGTTTTGTTTTATTTCAATATTTGTTGTATGTATGAGTCTTAGGGGGAGGCCTATGTGCATGAATGTGGGCTGATAGATTGCATTAGTCCTACGTATGTTCATAAGGGTGAACAAGTTTTGTGGATGAAAATTAAAAGTCAAATCACCTCACAGGTCCCATGCCCTCATAAAACTGGTACTCTGCCTTATCTGTTGATATGATTGTCCAGCAGGCTCCATCATTGATCATCTCCTTATTGGGTTCCTTGGGGCAAGGCGTGGCTTGAAACTGGATGATTCTCTCCTGTGAGAGGCAGAGGTACATTCGTTCTGTATCCTTCATGTAGAAGGCACATTTGTGCAGCTGGGAGACTGGGTCATCAGCCTCCAGTAGGGCCATTTGCTTGTCTACCTGTTGGATGGGGGTTTGTGGGTTTAGGAGCAATATAGAGCAAAATATAGAGCAAAATGAAGTAATAATTTTATTATTGAAAATATCCTGGTTTTGGCTTTGAAAACAGCTCAGAAAACATCTTATTGCATGCTCCGAATGTTAAGGTAGCAAAGCTTTGATATGAAAGGTTTAGTCTTGAAGTTTTGTGAGCTGATCAAATGCTGGATTACATATTATTGTTAACCTTAAATTTAATCATTGGCATAGCCAAAAGGGGAAGCCAGGTGGGCCGTTCCCAACCCAGTATGATTGCACTTATGGGATCTTGTTAGGTAGGTACTCGTAACAACTTATGTATTAGATTTATGATGACGTCAGAAAGATGGTCAGAGTGGAGTTGTTTTTTGCTTTCTTCTTCTCAACTACCACTCAACCCGAAGATAGCAGATAACATTGTACATTGAACAAACAGAATGTAAATTCTTTACATAGAAATAAAGTTTTGATTTCTGATTTCTATATGTTGGGTTACTGTATGGGTAATCTTCAAAAAATGTGTAAAGCACACTTTGTGCCAAAAAAGCTACTATAACATTAAAGATTATTTAGATGACAATGATGTCTGGAATTAAAGCCAGTTCAATGTATGAGTTCCAGGTTTTAGAATATTTATATGAACTCTGTTAATTAGGGACTTGAAGAGACTAAGTTTGGGGTTTTTTTTGTCCATTTTTTCTCCAAAATTATCTAAAATGATCAAAAGATTTTAAAATGGACACCTAGTTTAACTTGTAACATTCATTAAGTTGCAGTTTCTGTACCACTTTGAATTAAAAAAAAATGATTTGATTTAATTTGACAAGAATTGGGAATTGCTCCTCCTGGAAGACAACCCTAGATTCATCTAAGAACTCAATAATTACTAATGAACTTTATCTACTGGTGATAGAATTTGAAATTAATTTTTCTTAAATTTTCACAGTGCATCTGTAGTAACTGTGGATAATCTAGTGTATTGTAATCTAATAATGTATCACAGTGTTTATTATACTTGATTTGATATTGAGACACTGAGTTGATGTAAATAATCTTCCTACTCTCAGCTAAAATATTTAAATGAAATGGTACAATATATTTACCTTCCTAATGATTAACCTCGGCAGAGCCATGCCTGTTACTGAGCAAACTAGTTTCACAGTGGCTCCATAGTGAACATATCCGTCTCTCACTGCAAACTCCTCAGATTCACTCTCATTGTCATCCAGGAGGTGGATGGTGAATGCTCCCCACTGCGTAGATGAGGCATGGAAGTTACCATTCTCTACATGGAGGTATCTAGTAGAAACAGTCTGAGATCTCAAGCGGTTGAACAGAGCAACCTTTGTACCACTTGCTATACATAAGTCTGCATTTTTTAGAGATTGCTTCTTCTTAGAGGGCTTTGATATAACTTTAATTCTTTTACTATTAAAAATACCAATGTCATGTCCGTTCCCATAGAACATCTTAACAGATAGCATAAAATGTTTTCTCTTATCAGAGTCTGATATGTACAAGGTTTTGGCAGCACAGTATTGTTTGCCATTGTTCAGGTCAAGCTGCTGCATGTCCTGATCGGAGTTTCCGATACCAATGAAGGCACAGAGTTGGGCTGCTTGTTCTGTCTCTCCCTCGCGCAGCATTCGCTCCCTCCGCAGCCGCCAGCCATCTCCAAAGAGGTATATACAGGGTGGGGGGCAGAAGAATCGTTTTTCGTTGCCATATGACTTCTGCGCTACCTTGGCGTGGAGGATAACGACGATCATGTCGGCGCGGTCGCGGAGGTACCGTTCCATGGCCTCGCGCGTGAGTCGGCGTTCCTCGGGGCGGTAGGCGCCGGCGCCGGGGCCTGCGGCGCTGGCGTAGCGCGGGAACAGCGCGCCGGGCGGCGGCGGCGGCGACGGCGGGCCCTGCGCCATGCCGCCCGCGCCCGCCCCGAACTGGTGCGGCATTATGCTCGCCACCGCGCCAGTCTCACCTCCGCGCGCCGCTCATGCCCGCGCGATCGATACCGCGGCAGCTGGCGCCGCTCCCATGGTCTCCGCGCGGCCGCTGCCAGCCTCCCGGATCGCGGGCATCACTCGGGCGCACGTAAACAATTCCCCTCGCGGCGAGTGGCGTCCCTCGATACGACTCTATCCGATGTGGCTCTGGCTCGCAGCGATAAGTGGAACGAGTTCAAATGTTGATTATCTTGGCGATCGATTGACTTTTCTATTATTCACGACACTGTAAATTAATAACGGTGGGAACCGCTGCACACTTCTTTCAAAAACACCTGTTCGATGTGAATTTTTCCAAACAGCCCACCTCGACTGTGCTTCGTTGTTTATTGTTTACACTGTATTGCTTTATAGTGTCGGTCTCTTATCGTTCGATAAACTCATTTATCTCCTAATAATCTCGTCAACAAATTTGTTTTACAGAAAAACACGCACACACCACAACGCTAAAATCGGGAAGCTGTCAAAATTATGACCATAGACAAGTGGAGATTATAGTAGTGAAGTGAAAAAAGCAAGCAAATCCAAGCAATCTGCAAAATGATTGCCGTAAGTTGCCGATTCCCGTCAAATTAAATTGCCGTTAGGAGCTGGGTCGGAGCCCCTCACTCGGCTGCTGGCTGCGTGCGACTGACTGACAGACAGCCGGTCATAGGATGTGGGGTTACGCATGGGGCGTGAGAAAATAAAGTGTGGGAAAGAGTGGGCGGCGCGGCGTAGTAAAACATTTGATACGTGTAGTGAGGCGGCGGGCGGTAGCGCATACATTTTATGAGTGTGTGAGTAATAAATATAGACGATCATACGGGGCCGAAAGCGTGTGCGGGAGGACGAGTGACCGGAGGACTCGTGGGAAACGACCTTTGTTATGTACACCGATAGGTACATATTAGAAATACAAAACAAAAAATCTGGAGCTTAGCACGCCATGGGAGTCACCGGACTGTGGCGGCTTATCGAGCCTACAGGGAAACCCGTGCCCGTCGAGACTTTAGAGAACAAAGTTCTGGCTGTTGGTAAGGCTTCAATTTTTTTGAGAACTATTTATGTTTATAAAAATATATTTAATGCTATAAAATAAAAATAAAACATGCAAAATTAAAGTAAATAATCAGTTTGCTGCCTTACCTACTTTTCTTTTACAGATATTTCAATATGGTTGCATCAGGTGGTGAAAGGTTACCAAGATGCCAAAGGAGCTCCTCTACCAAATGCCCATCTCATGGGTCTATTCCAGCGACTATGCAAGTTGCTCTATTTCAAAATCAAACCTGTGTTTGTTTTTGATGGGGCCTTTCCCGATTTGAAAAAGGAAACTATTGTGAGTTTTCTTTTTAATTGTGGCTAGCTTACCTATTTCATACTTCACTCATTGCTATGCGAAAAGAAATCTACTAAAGTAAATAATTATATATTATTAACATTATTAGTATTTTTGTAAATATTTTATGTTTGTGTTGTTCCTGGTACAATAAACAATATTCCTATCTTATCTTAATTTCAGGCCAAGCGTCAAGACAGCAAAGCAAGGTACCACTCAGAGTCTGAACGGCTCAAGCGTGAACTAGCCCTATTGCTCAGCAAGAAGACTGCAGTCACTAACCTCCTTGGCAAGCAATTGTCTCCAATCAAGAAGGCTAGTAGACCTGATGGTGGCACTGATGATGATATTTTCAAATTGCCGGCTTTACCTCAACAAGATGTTCAGAGTGAGTCAGAGTAAGTTTCTCCTGAAGTGATTTGCTTGACCCTTATGATTGAATCTATTATTTTGGCTTAGTAAGATTGCTAAATTGCTTTCCAACTAGATTTTTTTGTTAATTAAATAATAAAATATGCTTTCTCTGCTTCATGTTTCTATTAAAAGTTTTGAGTTCAGACTCATACTTCTTTTCACTCTATATCAACAAGAGAATAAAACAGTCATCAGCATGTCAACCTTTACATTTTGCAAAGTTCGACGTTAAGTAACTGAGTAGTGTGTGCATGCAAAGTTTCAGGGTGGGTGAGTGACTGTCTAAGCCCAAATATCAATTATAAATATGTAGGTATCTATTAAGCTGTGTTTAATATGTAAGCTAAATTACAAAATAATAAGCAATAAATATTAGGGGTTAAAGTATGAAATTGCCGTTTTATTGCAATAGGTTCTTTGAATTGACATAGAATCTTCATGGTTTGAGGTTTTCGAATGAAACTTTTTTCAAATGGTTTCTATGATGTTCTTTTTTTAAAAAATGTGAAACATTTGAATATCGACTTTCAATTGTTTTTATTATTCAATTTAGACAGGAAAGATGGATACTGCGAAAATTCGAGTGATTATGAGGCACCCATTTTTCGTATTTTTTTATTTTATTGATTTGACGCAAGTCAGTCAATATTGTGGGTAAGGTAACGTTAAACCATGCCGCTAATTCCTGGGTAGTTTGACTAGGGTCGGCTTCCACTATCTCTCTTAATTCATCGTTATTCACCTGTGTGGGCGGTCTTCCTCGTGGCTCGTTCTTTAAGTCGAAATTTCCATCACGAAAGCGTTTAAACCAAAATCGCACGGTGCGTTCATTAGTAGACCCTCTCCAAACGCAGCATTGATATTGCGGGCTGTTTCTGCCGCGTTAGTTCCGCGTCGGAACTCGTATTCAAAAATCACTCGAATTTTCGCAGTATCCATCTTTCTTGTCTAAATTGAATAACAAAAACAATTGAAAGTCGATATTCAAATGTTTCACATTTTTTAAAAAAAGAACATCATAGAAACCATTTGAAAAAAGTTTCATTCGAAAACCTCAAACCATGAAGATTCTATGTCAACTCAAAGAACCTATTGCAATAAAACGGCAATTTCATACTTTAACCCCTATTACTTACAATTCTGTAAAAATATTTTTTGACGTTCCTAAGGTCTGACACAGAAGACACCTCCAGCGGCTCCATTGTAGACCTGCACTCTGTAGATCTGGAGTCCGACAACTTCAAGCAGCTGCCGGTGAAGGAGAAGTATGACGTCCTGGTGGAACTCAAGGAGACGAGGAAGATGAACTCTTGGGGCAGGCTGCATGAACTGCCTAAGAAGAGTGATAACTTCTCCGATTTTCAGGTAGACTACTCTGCCTTTTAGAATAGTATAGGTCAAATGCTTTCTGTTGTACTGTCTCTATTATTATGAATTTTGTATCAATTATCTTCTAATACATTATTATTATACTTTATTGCACACCAAACATTGAACAGGATATTACATAAGAAATAACATGTACTTACAAAGGTGAGCTTATCTCTGTAAGAGATTTCTTCCAGCAAACATTTTCTCGATTACCTCTTATTTATATCCCAGAAGAGACAAGCTAAGTAAACTAGCCTGTATAGACAACAACAGATCAATCTTTGTATGTTATTTGCAAAGTGATCTGAAACGCCACACAAAACAATCAGCTCATAGTATCAGGACTGATTGCATTAACTAGTTTCTATTTGTGAAAACTTGTAATTAGCTTTTGGTTCTTTACTAAAATGTATATTATGTTATGTTTAGCTGTAAGTTTTCCTAAAGGTTAAAATAAAATAAAATATGGGCTAAAAAAATTTACAATATAGAAATCCTAACGACACAAGTTAATTTTCAGCTAAAACGTCTGCTCAAAAGGAGAAAAGTTCAAGAATGTCTAGAGGAAACTGAAAAAGAAATGGGCTCAACAGGAATGTCACTGAACGATTTAGAAGCATTGCTCAATGAGGAGGGAATAGATACCAAATTTGGAAGCCTACCCACGCGGCGCATCGCTTCAAATGAAAATACCAGATTTCTATTTATAAAAAATGTCAAGAAAGCCCTGACAGATGCTAATCAGAAAAACAATGCAACTGTGGAAGAAGTCGCCGATGCAGAGTCTAGCAACGAAAAGGCTACTGAAATACCAAGCTCTAGTAAAGAAATGGAGATAAAAGAAGAGAGTAGTGGTCGTAAGAACGACGAATTAGAAGACGACTTACAGAAAGCAATAGCGATGTCACTAGAATGTGAAAATGAGCCTAATACAAATGCAGCTAATACAAGTAAAACTGATGATAGTTGGACATCTTTTTTAACTGATTCAGATTATTCAAACAGTGGAAGCGATTCCGCAGAGGGAGATGGGTTTGAAGAAACTGATATGTCTACAGCAAAGGCTTATATCATGCAATACAGTGACTACACCCATAAAGTCATTGAAAAGATGATAGAAAAGAAAAATTCTAAAGTTAAAAGAAAAAGATTGCCGAGAGTTGATGAGATTGTGGAAGAACTAAATAAAGAAAAAAGTATCATTGCTGACAACATTGATTTGTCAAGTGACGACGATGTACCAAGTAATCATATTAAGCTTGAACTTAAAAGTGAAGTCGATTCAGATAGTGATAGCTTTGATTTAGAACCAATCCCAGAAGAAAGTGAGATTTTGATGGATGGTGTACAAGATGTAAAACATGAATCTTCAGTAATAAGAGTAAACGATTCCAATGAAGTAATGTCTCTTGATACTAGTATAGAAGAGGACAAAAAAACGCCAGAAAAAGAAATAATGAAAGCCATATCTGGATCAAATTTCGAAGTCAATAAAGAAAAAACAAAAACAATTTCAACTCCCGAAATCAAATTGAAATCTGAGTCAAGTGATAGCGACAGCGAATTTGAAGAAGTTACCGATGAAAAAACATCAACTCCTGTTGTAGAGATTTCGTTAAAATTAGGAGAAGCTCCCGATGATGATATATTTGCTGATGTATTTGATGAATGTAAAGACAATCTATTTGTAAAACCTATGACGGAAAGTAAAAGTATTGGATTTGTAAAAGATACGAAAATTGCTAGTGTAATAAATGATGGATTGAATTTCAAAGATATACCTAAGATTGAGATTGAAACTACGAATAACAAAAATATTGATTCAGATAACATTTCATTGAATATTGAAAACCACAAAGAAACTAATTCTGCGCCTAGACCTAAAGTAAAAAATGATGCAGTTATTGCCACAACTATCGAGATACCAGATATAGTACCTCAACACAAAACCAACACTACACTTCACCAAATCGTAAACACAGAAAAACCAAAAGAAACACCTAACGAAACTAAAACGATTGATAAGCCCAAAGAACCAGTTTCAAGAGAGCAACTGAATACGATGGTGGAAGAAATACAAACTGAAGAGCAAAACCTCGTTCAAGAGAAGGGTCGCCTTGACCGGATAGGGCGAAACATAACCGAGCAGATGACAAAAGAAGCTCAAGAACTACTGCAGATATTCGGCATTCCATACATAGTCGCCCCCATGGAAGCAGAGGCCCAATGTGCGTTTCTAGAAAGCGTTAATTTGACCGATGGCACAATAACAGACGACAGTGATATCTGGCTGTTCGGAGGCAGAACTGTCTACAAGAATTTCTTCAACCAAAAGAAGCACGTTTTGCAGTTCGTTTCGGAGAAGATCGAGAAAACTTACAGTAAGGTCTTCATTGAGTACAGCTTATAGCAAGAGTTGCAATGTGATGGACGGTCTATATCTCTCATTTTACGGCGCTTTAGTGTTTTATTAAAATAATGCAAATCTTAAATCTTGAAAACCGTTTCTTTAGTGTGGACAAACACAAGTACCTATTATGTTTATATTCTTTTTGTTGCACCAACCCGTGCTGAGGACAATTTTAAAGTACCTATGTGTCAGTATGAAAGTATTCATACAAATTGATCGCGTAAATTTTCAAGATTGTATTCGTATGGTTCAATTTATATTTTTGTATTCGTAATCGTAAAATTTATATTTTTAATCTATATTTACTTCTTTTGGAAAAAGTTTATTTATAGATACTAAAGAAACGGTTTGCCTTATTTTTAATAGAATTTTATATATAGCCTTTGAAGGTTCAAGAGAATATGGATACACTATATGAATCATATATACATCCCACTGCATGCCATGCCTTGTCTCAGAGAGAGAATGAGAGTAATCGATACAATAACTAAATTCACGCACGGGGATTCAGAGCTCGCAACTTGTATTGCTGTATAGAATCTTGAGGAAGATCACCCTCGCTACATTACTTTTGAAATTACAATTAATTTTCGTCTAAAACGGTGTAATAAAAAAAAACATTTTCAGATTTATCCCGAGAACACCTAATTCTCCTGGCACTCCTAGTTGGAAGTGATTACACAACGGGCGTCAATGGTGTTGGTCCAGTCACTGCCTTAGAGATCTTGGCATCATTTCCCTGTAATAAAAGACAGCTAGCAGAGGCTAAAAACGCCTCAAAATATGCGCATCTAGTGGCAGGGTTGCAAGAGTTCAAAAAATGGGTCAGGTCGGGGAGAAGAACCGATGATACGAGTCTTAAGAAGAAACTGAAGAATGTTGAAATCACTGATGATTTTCCTAGTGTTCGGGTAAGTAAGCGCGAATAAATTGGTATGTACATGTATTCGAAAGTCGTTGATTGTAACTTGGTAAAGGTGGGAAAGAAGTTACCAATAACAGTTCAAAACCCAGTGCAATGTTATTTGTTGAAGCCTTACATTGCGGCGAATCTTCCCACCTGTCTAGACTTGCCATGAGAAATACAAACTATACTGTTTATAAATCGCTCACATATCTACTCCAGTGGGTAGAATTGTTGCTATTCAAGAGAGATGTCCCCGATTCTTTGTTACTTAATTTCGTTTGCAATGCGTTATATAGAAAGTGATTTTTGTGTTAACAAAACTGAAAACCGATTCCATCGATAGCAATTAAATCACTTCCAATAAGAAAAGTTTAAAGATATTCTGAAAGAAAAATGTAATTGATAATTACAAAGTTTTGCGTATTGAAAGTCGAAGTGGTTTAATTTATGGATAATGAAGTAACGGTTTTCAAGCTTATAGTTCGCTTCGCATGCATTTGTTGTCCTTGCCTATTGACCAATATACGCCATTCGCTTACACCTAATTCATACTGATTACCTAGACAGTGTGTAAATAATGTATGTAGGTATGTTATAGATAAAAAGCTTCATGTTTTTTTTGTTATTACTAGGTGGTACAGGCATACCTCGAGCCAAACGTTGAAAAGAGCGAAGATAAATTCTCATGGGGCGAGCTAGACATCACCATAATTAGAGACTATACGAAAGCCAAGTTCGGATGGTCCCAAAACAAAGTGGACGAGATCATGAAGCCAGTGCTGAAAGTCATGCAAGACAGACAAACCCAGAGGTCAATACAGGACTATTTTAAAAGAAAAGTCGATTTCCAACCCCTCGATGACCAAATGAGCAAAAGAGTCAAAGCGGCCGTACAGAAAATGGGACCCGATGGACATACAGGCGACCAGAACGCGCCTGAAAAGGCAAAGAGAAAAGTTAGAAAACGGAAGAACAGCGCGGCAAATAAGGCTCCTAATGATAATGAAACAAATGAAGGTGAAACCAGCACTGCTGCTAAAGTCCCGAAAACAAAAGCGAAACAAAAGAAGGTTGTCAATGAGGAATTAACCTCATCAAAAATAGTCAAAGTGAAAACAATAAACGAAGAAGAAACCAAAACCATATGTGATATAAAGGTTGTTACCACCGAGAGGTTCCAAGAAGTGATACCTCAGAGAGAGAAAGACAAACAGAGTCTTTTGCAGAACAAAATGAAAGCGATAGAGTTATTTCGAAAGACGAAGCTCGATCCAAGGAGTGTCGCGAAGAAACGAAGGGCCAACTTGCCGAAGGACAAGGCTGAACTTTCTGAAAGCGATAGTGATTAACGGTCTTCGTTTTCTATATTAAAGCTAAGTTGAATTCAATAGGATTCTGCCAATGTCTGAGTTACGAAAAAGTATCTACCTATTTCTTAGTAGTAAGCTACCGACACAGTAGCTTAAGTTGTGTGGAAGAACTATAAAAGAGGTTGAATTTAACCTTTTTGCGTGAGAGGCGGGCATAGTGATGACCTTAATTTTGCGGAAGTTTTCCAAAAAGGCGGTGAATGTTGAAACCTTTATATACATACATATATCGATAGAGGATCTATAGACGAAAAAAAAGACATCTTACAAAGTCCTAAATCACAAGGTTATCGACATAACCAATGTTAAGGATCCTGCAGATGAAATACTAACTTATTGATACATAGTAACATATTAGGAAGGTTTCATTATGCTCTGCTTTTTTGAAAAAAACCCCGCTAAATTATGGTCACCACTATGCCAAAAGTTGTTTTAAACAAAACCTTGTTCGAATCCTTTTAACTGTCAGTAACCATTGATAGCAGGAAACGGCCCTAAGAGAGGGTGACCGCGTAAAGGTATGATTACCGAACTGATAATGCTGCTGGGATATTCCAAAAATCACAGGAATTTGCTTCTTATAAATAATTATGGGATCATCGAAAAGAATAAAATTAGGATACACTTTGTGGATAACATGGAGATTATTTTAAATATTAGGTAAGTAGGGTAAGCGATGGTGGCCTAGGGGGTAGAACATTGGACTCGGAAGCGAGACCCAGGTTCGATTGCGGGCATGTACCTATGACTTTGTTTTCAAAGTTATGTACATTTGTGAAGTTATAGTAGCAATACCACTTGCTAACCGTGAAGGAAAACATCGTGAGGAAACCTGAGTGTCTGAGCTATTCACATACCTCGGCGCTTGACATCGCCAATCCGCGGTGGGCACGCGTGGTGATTAAGCCCATACGGGTACGCGTAGTGAGAGAGAAGGCCTGTGCCCTTTAGTGGGACGTATATAGGCTGCTTATGTATGTGTTACGTAAGTAGGGAATATTGTAACCATTAGGAATATTCCCAAACTTCGCCAATATTGTTGGACAGTAGGGGCAGATGGTCTGGGCTTCCGACACGGCTTACCGGCATACCGTCGATCTGTTTCGAAGTTCTAAGTGGCCGTTTGTATTAACTATAATATTTACATAGCATGTTTGTAATGTAATTCTTAAGGCAACACAGCATGTCTGTTACGTAAGTACCTAATTTATTAAATATTTTTACAATATTTTCCTTGTATACGTATTTTCTCATATAATCAAATGCTAGACAGATATTTCAATCCAAACCGAACTAGCTAGTAGACGCCATTTAAGGCTCTATTAACAACAAAAAAAACATTTTATAAACAGTCAATTTATTGTTTACATCAACTGACTTATTCCAGTAAAACTAAAGCGGTTTCAAGTTTACGAATAATCGACAAAAAAAACCCGTTAGGTACACAATTAATAACATAGGTACGCTGAAAAATATACGAATACATACATTGCAAGCATAATATAGGACGAAAACTTAAATAAGTGATGACAATGTATTTAATATCACTAAAGAATAATTGAACTTAGCTGCAGCGACACTGCGTCACAGGTCAATACTCCTTTGACAAGACTACCACATAAAACTGCAATATCTAGAAGTTGCTCGTAAAAGTACTTCTTTATGTGCTCGTGGCAGTGGGCGGGGCACATAGCACGCAGAACTGATGGCCGATGGGGCCGAAAAGTTCTCGAATGGAGACCACATATCGGCAAGAGCAGCGTAGGACGACCAGCCACAAGATGGACAGATGACCTCACCCAAGTGGCAGGAAGACGCTGGATGCAGGCCGCTTCCAACCAGTCTTTGAAAATCCATGGAGGAGGCCTACGTCCAGCAGTGGACTTCTTGTGGCTGAATGATGATGTGCCGTCTCCTATCGGAGGTTGCCAACCAATTCGACTGTCTTACTTTTAGAGTCTGCCAGTAGAAACAAGGAACTGGTACACTGTTGAAACCACTGTCTTAAGTTGTGTAGCCATATCTTTGGTCTCCCAGGTCTCCTTCCTGGAATCTTGCATTGTATGACGTACTATAACTAATACTATCAGTTAGTCTAGCGGCAACGCATTGATTACTCCGACAGAGGTTGTGGGTTCGATTCCCACAGGGGGCTGCTGTACTTCGATTCGTACAAGTATATCTCAGTCTGGGAACTTTTGTCGTCTCCTTGTCTAGACAAGGACCAAGATGCCAAGTGAGTATATAACCAGATAGTTACCAAAGCACTAGGATAGTAGTTTGGGACCAAGACAAGTGATTCCGTTGTGTGGATGTTATTAATATAATTAATTCTGCTCAGATAGCTAACTTTCTTCACACGAAAGGCTTATATACCTTTCTGTATAATTTTGTATTTAAATAAATTACGGCCACATCTGCTGCTGACCAAACGTCGAGTTAATGGATGCGCAAGCGAAAAATAGTCCCGTTTCTATTATCACCTGTGAAACAAAAAAAAAAACAAATGTACACCTGCAGGGGTATACCAAATCTAGCGTTGCGGATTGCGGATCGTCTTCACTGGGACCTCTGAACTTTTTGTACACTAATTTGAGATCAGCGTCTGTGACGCAACGCGCAGTGTCGCTGCCGCATAGCGCGGTCTTGCTTTAATAAGTATTTATCTCACATCCGAAAGAAGAACAATTGACTCCTGTTGACTACACAGCGACGGGCCTTTATCTTACACCTCTCTGTTTACCTAGATATGTTTAAGTACATACCTACAATACTCTGTCAACCGTCCCGACAGTCCAGACAAAAATGTTGCTTAAAAGCATACTGACCTCATCGACGTGCAAAAAACCTTGTGCTATCCACTGGAGAAACGCGAGCGAACGAGACAAGCCAGTCACGTTATTTACAACTAATATTTATAAAAATCTTACTTCACATCTAAAACCGAAAGAAAAAAAAAGAAAGTAAAAGAATACGATAAATAAAAGTAGTCTTAAAAACGCCGGCGCCACATTTCATTGCATATCTACCATAAATAATATTACAAATGTTATTCCGGATTCATTCGCAATTTCGTTGTAAGCAGAGCTCAACGATTGAAATTGAATTTTATTTTAAGTATACTTACTAAGTTAACAAAGTAACCATGATGAAGAAGTAAATAACTAATACTATTTCATAGAGCTATGAACACGGACAGCAGAACCGGAGCCCGCGTCATAATTACCAATGAGCCCGTGTCAAAATTACAAGTGAATCCGGAGCAGCGTTCACAATACCAATAATATTAACCACATAATCAATCTCAACTATCACGAGCAGTCACACACACTAGTCGACCTTCACGACACTATAGATCTTCCTCACGAACCAGAAGCACGCCATGAAGCCGATGGTGCCGGTGAGTAGGAAAAACAGGAACACCATGATGACGGTGTAGCCGAAGTAGAGGAAAGTTGAAGCCGCGTCTTCGATATTGAGCTTAGTGACGAAGTAGTGGCAGCAGTAGATGAAGAGATAGCCAGCCGTGGACCCCGAGGAGAGGAAGGCGCGCCACCACCAGTGGTAGTCCTCGGCGCAGAGGTGGAAGTAGCAGAGCAGGATCGTCGTCTCGGAGCAGGTGATCACGAGGATCACGAACACGAGGAACAGGAAACCGAACATGTAATACATCTGAAAAAGGACCATGCACGGTCATTAGCGTGTTGAAGCGGCAATGGTATGGGGCTCAATTATATTTATATACATGAATTGGTCAGGACTGAGGAGGTTAACTCAATCAATGGTACCGAATTGGAGGTTAACTGGTCGCTCGCAGTGGTGCTTAGTATGGGACGCGTATGAAGGGAACAAGTGTCTCGTCCTGTTGCAATAGCTAAAGACACCAGTGGCGTAGGGTCCATATAAGCTGATGATCACCGGCTTCCCGTTTAGAAATCCGACTCCCGCCAAATCCAAATTTTCTACACTCATAATGTCAGGTACTCCGAGTTCTCCATACATTTTATCGAAGCTACCCGGAATTCCGACGGCTTACCTCGGCCATAGTAGTCGCTTTGCACAATAATGCTCGGTCGCCTTCATCGTGCCCGAAAGTGGCCGAGGTAGGCTGTGCTGTCCCGACTTCCTCTTCTTTCTCTTTTTATTGCCGTGCAGAAAGTGAGGCGGGCGCGGACGGTTTTATCAATTGGGCGCGACCGACGTTATAAAGTTGCGATAAAAAAATGCTTCGCCAATTGGACAGTTTTTTAGAATGAAGATAGAAGTGTATTGTTTTGTCGGGAATCAATTCGGAACTATTCGGAAATAAACAAATAGTACGTGCTGTGTTTGATGGATTGTTGTTTGAGGGCATGCTTGTGAAAAAAAAATTTTTTTATGTGGTGGATAATTTATTTTGTCACCTTTTGTCATTTTGTATTCTTTATTTCTCTGCGTTCTTTACTTCTCATATTTGTTCATTGCGGTAAATTTTCTTAGTCAATATGACATTAATTCACACGGAGTGCTGTTCAACTGACTACAGCTATTTGCTCAGTCAAACTTCGTTTTTCAATCTTAGTTTTGAAAAGGAAACCGGCCAAGTGCAAGTTGGACTCGCGCACGAAGTACAACATTAGACAAAGATCTAATTTGAGAACAACGCTATCTATAGAAACCAACAAGAAGCGTTTAAAATTGACATTTAACGACATGACATCGGCGCTGTGAAGATTACATAGACGGCCGCTAGATGGCGAGCGCTGTCTTTAGACAACGTTTGTTGTATGGGAGCCCCCCTTAAATATTTAATTTATTCTGTTTTTAGTATTTGTTGTTATAGCGGCAACAGAAATACATCATCTGTGAACTTTTCAACTGCCTAGCTATCACGGTTCATGAGATACAGCCCGGTGACAGACAGACAGACGTAAGGACGGACAGACAGTCAGACGGACAGTGAAGTAATAGTAACAGAGTCTCGTTTGGCACCCTTCGGGTACATAACCCTAAAAAAGCATGCCATACAGTTAGCCATTCAGTGCTGTTCCAAACATTACTATTTATTGCAATAGCAAAAAAAATATTTTTTAAACATTTCCATACATATTTTTACGACAAATATTCATAGATGACGGGCAGTGGAATTGCAAATTGAACAAAATGTTTTGTTCTCCGTGTTTATTATTTTCCGACTCTAACTCAATTTGGACCTGCTCGGATTTTTTTTGCCAAAAACAGATTCAGACAAAAGCACACTCGCAGCTGCTTGTTACTCCACGGATAAGTAGCAGAATCGAGACATTTTTTTCACATACGTTTTGACGATCGTTTTGCGCCGTTTTATTTTGGGTTACTCATTCAAAATTTTATTTTAGTTGTGGACCTATGCCGGCGTGGTTCGATAAGACAAATAACTAATTAATCATTTTTTTTTGTTTTGTGTTAACATTTTTTTAATTACTGAGTCTAGTAACTGTTCTCCTACCAGGCATGCATGCGATAAGGTTTTCTTTTAAAGCCACTTTTACCATACTTGAAAGACATTGTCCTCATCAAATCATCAGCGCTTTTTTGTATGGTGAAAGTGGGGCCTTATCTTCTGAAGAAGACGTCAAGAATTCGTGGAATTGGCGCTCGCATCCACTCAATGAGTTTTTTTTTACCGGCTACCCTTTATCGTAATTCCACCCTTCGCCACTGAGACGCTGCATGTCGCAATCTATTTCATTCTAACGCGCAGAGACATTATCCGGACTAGGGCAGTTTATTTGTTAAACTAGCTAGACGCCATTATGACAGCCAAATTTTTAGATCGCTCTTGATCGCGAATAGCCACGCTTGGCAGGCGGGTTGGCCATCGCAGTATGCTGTTGGAATCTCAGGTAGACGCTGCTGCCAGTCTCCTAGTAATTGATTTCCGTAGTCACCTTCTACGACATCCACGGAAGGAAATGGAGTGACGCTATTCTTAATCCGGAGCCACACGGTCACCAAGTCACCAAAACAAGTATAATAGAACTTAATTTTTTTAGGGTAATGCCTCAATTCAACTTCAGGCGAAAATTCGGCCAACCGACAATGAGGCTATGTAGGTTGAACGGAAATGATTAACGTTTGTAAGTTTACTATTAATGGGGAACTTGCTTCAGACTTAGATTAAGTAAAATAGTTTTTATAAGATAAGATTAGAATATTCTTTATTGTACACATCAGAAAACAATTATAGAAACAATAGTAACATACCATACAAGACATAAACTATAGAAGACAAAAAATAAACCCATATAAATATTTTTCTTTTCATTGCATTCTAAACGTTTTCTAATAAGGACGTAGATGCATAAAAACATTATTTTACGAGGTTACTCTAATATTGCTAACCACTTCATCATACAATATAAGGCGTTACGTGCAAGTTGTGACGTCATAGTTTGAGTCCGATTTGTATGACGCGTTTTTGTACCACGTCACTAGAATGACTTTTCGACAGGTCACATTATGAAAAGTATTAGTCGTAGAGAAAAAAAAATTACCACGTTTATTTATCTTTTAACATGGCCTTCCGTGTGGCGCCGGATTAAGAATAGTGTCACTCCATTTCCTTCCGTGGATGTCGTAGAAGGCGACTAAGGAAATAAATTAGCAGGAGACGGGCAGCACTAAAAAATGGAGAAGTTTCTCCGTCGTATCTTTACGAGACAGGGCCCAGGCGGAGCGAGAGTTTACCTGGCTGGACCACAGCGAGTTGAGGATGAAGAAGAGCTGGATGAAGATGCAGCCGAAGGGCAGCACGCCGCCCATGATCACGCCCGGCACCGGCTGCGTATACAGCGACTGCTCCGGAATCTGACGCGGGATCTGGTTCGTGCGCACAGGGTGCTCCACGCACTGCGGGGAAACAATTCGATTAATTTACTCACATTTTGGCTTTATTTTTTACTGACACGTCGGTCTAGTGGTATCACGTATGATCACCATGCCGGGGGCCGTGGGTTCGATTCACACTGGGGGCCGACGTAAAAACAGCCGCAGTCTGCGTGCCTTTCCCTGTTTGTGATGTCCTCGCCTGGGTATGCTGGGATGAGGACAAGTGATTGTTTTGTGTAGAAGTTATTATTATGACACAAACACAACGAGAAACAGAGGTACATTTATTGTTTCTCATCTTCATCATCAGCATCACAGAACTGGATGCCATCATTAGCGTCTACAAAGATTCTCTAAACTGTGAATAATCCGTCGCTTGTGACTTTTCACCTGGTAGATTTACAAAATAAACATGTCTACAAAAACTGTGTTACTTGGAGTTCATACTTCTCCTAGACACTTTTGTTATAGTTTGAGAAAGTTTAATAATAAAAAAAAATGGTACATTCAATTCCAGTGGCGGCGCGTTTCCCCTTGGGTTTGTTATTGGGACCACATACCAAATCAACATACATGAAAACCGTTTATTTTCCACCTTTTGCAGAGCATAAAAACAAAAAAAAAAAAGAAAAACAAGAAAAGAAAAAGTACAGACGACGACAGCACATGAACCTTACATTAAAGGTGCAGTCACCCGTAATAGTAGAGTGTGCACATGTCGGTGTGCTGATGTGGTGACTCTACGAAGTCTTTATTTGTTATACAAGAGTGCAAAGTTGCTTTTTAACCGCGTGTTCAACTTTGATGGCCGAGCAAGCGAGGGATTCAAAAATTGAATCAAAGAGCAAAGTTAAAAAATGTTTGCACTCGAGTGCAACACGTAACTTTTCATCCCACCTCAGCGAGGAAATGACTAAGTGCAAAAAAAAACACAAAGGAGGTTCCGAGTCTGAGTTTTTACCAAATTAAAAAAAAGTTTTATGTTAAATTCGCACCATGGAGGTAGAAGTAAATAGGTTTATCTACACTAATGTTGTAACATTCTACTTATGTTTTCAATACTTGACTTATAATTACTACTGTTATAGCGCAGACAACAAAACACTCAATTTAAGCAATTTCACATGATGGTATAATATTCACATCGATATCGTAAAATCTCATTATAACATCAATTAAACGCGACCAACTTGATTGCAGGGCCAATCAGGTTGGTCGCGTTTTATTGAAGCGCGCAGCTGCGCTCTCATTGGTTAAATTTTAATGGCGGCAAAATCACTGTGATTATACACGTACGCGTGAATTTAATTTTTAATTGCATTAGTGAAGATAAAGTAGTGTATGCAACTGCATATAACACGGGTATTAAAACACTCGTTACTATTATGAAACTCGCTGCGCTCGTTTCATAAACTCACACTCGTGTTTTAATACCCTTCATTATATGACAGTTGCATAAACTACTATTATGAGGTTTTGAATTCACAAACTTAGTCCACACGATGTTCTAAATTCAATTTACTTTATCCTTTAGCGGATAAAAACGGCTTTTGCACTCGGATATCGCAGACCAAAAATAGTCTTTCCGAGATGGGGGGATGAAAAATATATTGACCGCTAGTGCTGGCAAAGAGATTAACGAAACCTCTCTATCCAAGTGAGTAAGTAGTATGAACAATTTTTCTTAAGTATTACTAAGTTTTCAAGCGCAAAATATTCAAAAATCAACTAAGTCACCCAAAAAATGCATGACAGATTCACCTTGTTGGCATGGTAATTTCTATAGTGTGGTTGAACTAAAACCTGAAAACAAACAAGTCCTCTGAGGGTGGCCTATGTCCTGCAGTGGGCATCAAATGGATGATAATGAAACAAGTCACTAAAACCTTATCAATTCATTCATGATTTCAAGCACTGAGGTATGTAAATAGCTCAGACACTCAGGTTTCCTCACGATGTTTTCCTTCTCCGTTAGCGTTAGTGGTATTGCTACTATAACTTCACAAATGTACATAAAACAAAGTCATAGGTACATGCCCGCACTAGGAATCGAACCTGGGTCTCTCGCTTCCAAGTCCAATGTTCTACCCACTAGGCTACCGCTCTTTCCAACCCCTTACCAACTCATTTATCTGAAATACACTTAATATGAAAAGAAAAAATCTGGGCCAAACGAGACGGAACTGAAAACTTGGTAGTTAGCAGAATCCTAACCACCAATTTTTCAGTCCCGCTTCGTTCGACCCAGATTGGTAGTAAGGGTACTGTTTATAAACAAAATTAAGTACTTTTTTCAGGGTTTACAAATTTATGGCTACTAATGAATGTTGATGAACTGAAAGAGATTTCTCAGAATCGTGGCAAGTGTCGAATGTCGAATCCTGGTCTCCGCCTACCCTTCCGGAATTCAGGCGTGAGTTTATGTATGTCATTTATGTTTGACTGTACTTATGTAGAAATTCATCCCCGAAATCCGTTCAAAGAGGGATGGGAGTTAAAAATTTTTAAGTTACATCTATGAAATTTGTGTTTATAAAAGTTGACTTCAGTCTTTAGAAATCGACTCACACGCTCTGAAAGCCTTTGTATAGAGTAACAGACCAGAGTCCGTTCTGCGGTCTGTGACTCTAAAGAACGCGTCGTGTCTTTTCCGCGCCCTCGCCCCACGTCCTTTCTGAGTGGCGTGCGGCTAAGATTGAGCTTGCTTCGCTTCCTTGCTTCGTCAAGAAGTCGACTCACCCGCTTCCGGAAGCCGAAGTAAGCGCCGACGAAGGTGAGAGGCACGGAGACACCGAACCAGAGGGCGAGCAGTGCCACTAGCGTCGAGAAGGGCACCGCCGCCGACGATCCTTTGCCCCAAAGCACCAGGTTCATTATGAAGAACAGGGAAAACACCACTCTGTGTTGGGAGAAAGGCTGTGGTTAATAACGAGGCATCAATACGGATAGGATGTTACGCAAGACAGGTCGCACACCTTTAGGAAGAACTGTGAAAATATTAAAAAGAAGGTGCACTCCCTCAATAACCTGCTTCAGCGCCTCACCACCATTAGATGGGGAGCTTCCTCTCAATACTAATTGGTTTTATGTCAAAGCGATCGGCCTTAAACGCGACGGAGAATGTTTGGAATATGTTCTAGCTGCTATTGTAGTTTTATGTCTGCCTGAAAAATGACACTTCTGTAAAGATCTCCCCTTTTCAAAGGAAGGATCTTTTTGAAATCCTCTTTTCGAAGGATTATCCGCTGTCTGGGTGGCCAGAATCCAGTCACAGCAGTCTGTCGCTTGTCCAGTGCCTGCCGCCAAAACTTTTGCAGACGCGAGTCCTCATTTAGTTGAAAGAAACTTTGCTACCGCGATGCAGGAATCCACTCACCCGGGGCAAACCATCGAGGTCAGCAGTATGTTGCTCTTCCAGCGCCTACCGCCGAAGCTCTTGTAGATGCGAGCGCTGACATAGCCGGCGGCAGCCCCGAGGAGCACCCAAGCCACTAAGGCGCAAGTCATCAGGGCCCCGCGGTTGGCCGGGGACAGGAAGCCGAGGCACGCGAACGCCAGGGTCACCAGAGCCATTCCGAAAACCTGGTGGGAGGTGAAACGTCGTTGGTTATTCGCGACGCTGGCGAAAGAGTTAGGTTGCAAACGTACGGAAACTGTCAAAGCCGAGAAAAAAGATCCGCAGACATCCATCCTAACAATACTAATAAATTATTTTGCAGTGCACAGGCCTTATCTCTGTGTGAGAGAGAGAGACAGAGAGAGTGAGAGAGAGAGACAGAGAGTGAGAGAGAGGGAGGGAGAGTGAGAGGGAGAGAGAGAGAGATTATGGGCTTAATCACCACGGGTACTCACCGCGAATTGGCAATTTCAAGCGCCGAGGTAAGCGAACACCTCAGACATTCAGGTTTCCATTCAGTCATAGGTACATGCCCGCACTGGGAATCGAACCTGCGTCTCTGCGTAGGCTACCACCGCTCCAAAAACCTTGGGATTCGAACCCAAGACCTCCCGATTGTGAGGCCGGCATTCTACCGCTCCGCTAGCACCAGCAATAACATTCTTTATGGAACCAAAAAAGATCTGTACAATAGCCAGGCTTAATACTAATTAGTACGCAATGATACTCCAATATCCCGTGAGGTCCTCGGTGTAAGAATATGACCACCCCGTTCCTTCCTTTGGGTGTCCTAAGCGCGACTAAGGTGGCAGCACCTCTCATGTACTGGCAAGACCTCTACTGCGATCACCAACACCAAACGTGGCGATTACGGGCACAAACCCCAGCTCGAATTTGTGGCGTGAACACTGGTCGTCCACATCGCCCCGCTTTGGATTCAAACAAACACACTCGCCTTAAAAATAGTTGTTTGCTCCCTGGGTAATCAATCTGCCATTTCGCACAATGACGGCACCCAAGTTCAATGCAAGAGAACAAAAATAGATCCCCCATATGGTGCCGCCCAAGACGTGATGCCCTAAGGAATTACTCAATTGGCTTATAGGGTGATCCAGGGAGGCCAGACTCTAAAATGCACGGTTGTTTCATCGGCACTGTTGGTAGCCTAGTTACCGATCACATTCCAATGGCATAACCCGAGCAACGAGAGATACCCATTTAATTTGCGCGGGTTGAATGAAATGAAACTGTACTTCTATTGCTCAGTAGACTGCCAAACGGAGGCAAATAACACCTATAGTCGTGCTTCAATTATTCTCTATATAGACTCTAGGGCCAGGATTGGAAACACCCTGTAAGCCTGCCTCATCTTTCTCACCTGGGATCCAGATCCGATGAAGACAGCGAGCAGCATGCCGCGCCGCGGCGGGCGGAAAACGTCGCCGTGGACTAGCTTCCAGCCGAACTCCTCCTGAAATCAATGGATACAGATATACCTTCTGTTGAATTTTCCGGATTTATGGGCTAGCTTTTAACGAAAATATAAAAAAAAATTGTAATTGTATCTTGTCGGTGAAGGAAATCGTCGTGAAGAAACCAGAGTGCCTGAGCTGATCACATAGCTCAGCGCTCGAAATCGCTAATGCGCGGTGGGCACGCGCGGTGATTAAGCCCATACTCTCTCTCTTTCTTTCTCTGAGAGAAGACGCGTATACGGGTATAGGCTGCATTATTATTATTATATTAATATATTGTTCTAGTCTCACACTGGGATACCGTGTGATATAAAATCAAAAATCAAATCAAAATCAAAACTTTTTTATTCAAAGTAGCACAGAAACTGCGACTTAATGAACGTTACAAGTTAAACTAGGTGTCCATAACCAGACAAGGACATCACAGACATGGAAAAAGGGGCAGACTGAGACGATTTAAAAGACTAAAGTAGAATTAATCTAACAACCTCTAAAAAAACAAATCATGTGGTATTCCGAAGCCTACTTGGCGAGTCTATTAAATGGCGTTGGCCATAAGTGGCTACAATCGATATTCGATTATTATTTAATATCCGTGCGATTATTATTTAATATTCGTGCACTCGAATTTTCGCAGTATCCATCTTTCTTGTCTAAATTGAATAACAAAAACAATTGAAAGTCGATATTCAAATGTTTCACATTTTTTAAAAAAAGAACATCATAGAAATCATTTGAAAAAAGTTTCATTCGAAAACCTCAAACCATGAAGATTCTATGTTAATTCAAAGAACCTATTGCAATAAAACGGCAATTTCATACTTTAACCCCTAATATATACGTGAAATTCTATTCGTGGCCACAAATTACAGCTTCCCGAGTGTAGGGATCTCAGATTCACATCTACCCGTTCATTTTAGAACAGTTGTTAATTATATTCTTTTTGTTGCACTAATCCGTGCTGAGGACAATTTTAAAAACCTATTTAGAGGCTAAAAATTCCACTCATGCCGGGACTTGAACCCGCGACCTCAGTGGGACCTTGCAGTGGGACGGCTATAAGCTACATTACATTCTATGGTAACCATGCGAAGACATAAAAAACATGGAAATACAACCCGACGAAGGCCATAGAACTCTTCTTTTTAATGCGTGTTTTTATCAAAGTCAGCAATTTTTTTTTTGTTCAAAATGTAGTTGCAATTATGAGAAAACAATTCGAGCCGCTTACCTGCGCATCCTCCCCGCACTCCATCTGATTGTACCGCGCGATATCTTTGTGCAGTGTCCTGAGTAGGATCATAGCGACCATTCCACTCAGAAACAACACGATCACCAGCGAGTTAAGTATGGAGAACCACTGGATGTTGGTCTGTGGCATGGACTCCAGAATGTAGTCCCATCTGGATGACCATTTAATCGTGTTGTTTTTTATGAAGGTGACGCTGTAGGTGTAAGTGACGCTGAAGGTTTCGTGGCTGGTGACCGTGTCGGGAATCTCCAGAGGGTTGGCGCGGTTTTTGCAGTCAGGGTGGTCGTTCGGATGGTTGATGCTGGCCGGTTTCACCTGGGAAACAGTGGTAGAGTGAAAACGATGAGGACTCAATTCATAGTGTCAATGACTAAACTTAAAAATAACTTAACTTCAACACGTACAATAGGCTATTTGACAGTGTGAAAAAAAAGTATTAGTGATAGATATAATATATACGCATAAATTATGAGTTTTATAACCGATTGAAGGCATTATAACTAAGAAACATGGATCATTTATCTAAAATAACAGGATAAAACTTGATAATTTTGTGTCTGACGTCACAGGTCAGTATCTATCAGTATCTGTCAGCATCTGTCAAGTTTAGAATCTCCAAAATTCTCAGATTTTTCAAGGAACCTATAGTAGTACACCGATTTGCTTTTCCGCGCCCTGATATTTAAAATTTCCTGCTGTGGGGGTACACACTAGATGACGTTAGTCAATTTTAATATCCCTCTTTTTAGGGTTTCGCAACCGAAGGGTGCCAAACGGGAACCTATTACTAAGACTTCACTGTCCGTCTGTCTGTCACCAGCCTGTATCTCATGATGAACCGTGATAGCTAGGCAATTAAAATTTCACAGATGATGTATTTCTGTTGCCGCTATAACAACAAATACTAAAAACTTATAATAAAAACATATAATAAAATAACTATTTAGGGGGTTCCCATACAAAAAACGTGATTGCGGTTTTTTCTCGATCTTTGTGTCTAATGTTGTAATGTTATTGTTCTGTGGAGTTGACGTTTGTTTGCTTACTGACCAGTGACGTCACTGATTCCTGTGCGACGCCATATTGCCCAAGATAGCGTTTTGGCGCCTTATTTTAAAAGATAACTTTTATTTGTATTTTTAGGAAGAAATACACGAGAATTTAAAATTATCACTTGGACTCAATGAATACCAACAAAAAATCTGAGATATTTTCAGATTCCTTGAAACCTGTCAAATAGGCTATCAATCCACTCCATCCAAAGGTTGTCTGGAAGAGATCTAAGCGATGAGACCGCGAATTGTATACCACAACTTAGATATAAGAAACCATTTGTAATTCTTTCTTCTGGTTGTGCAATAACGTGTTCTCGATCTATATTATTGTGAATGTTTATGTTCCTAATAAATAAAGCAAACTTCGGTCTTTAGTACGAAACTGTTAACAATAGTAAAGTTCTAAGAAACGAATTACATTTTGATATTATTCATTTAGTCTGCTATGGTAAAAAATTCGAGATTTATGAATATTTAATATCTCTGATTTTTTGGGTTCAGTACCCGAAGGCCGCAAACAGAACCCTATTACTATGCCTGTACGACGCTCATCAGCTCAGATTGTTCGGCTGTTAGGTGATGGAATTATTTTGAGCGCCATTTTTCAAGATGGCGGACCAAGCGGCAGGCGGAAAACGTCACAAATCTGGACCTAGGTATATGTATTTTATTTATTGAGTTCGTTGGGGAAAAAAATATTTAGTTTTAGATTCGTTGGAAACTGTTGTAGTGTCAAGTAATTAATTACGAAAATGTGTATCTCACTTTCTGTTCCATTACAATATGTAGATTGTATATGTAGATAGTTTCTATATTCTCTTTGGTTTCTACATTGTTTCAGAATTGCTGTAGTTTGAATCTTCATTTATTTCATAGGTACTAGTACAAAGTAAGGGCTTATAAGTAACGTCTCAGGCGAACATACTTCGACCAAATAGGAGATGTATTAGCAAAGGGCAAGTTAAAAAGTACCCGAAATCGGCGTGCGTGCATGCAACGAGTAATTAACGTTGATAAAGCGAAAGAGATCTGTCAGGATCGTGGTTGTAACGTAATCTTTTATGTAATGTAATGTTTAAAAAAAACCGTTTGATGCTAGGTGACGATTGTAATATTTTTTTAAAAAGAGAAAAGTTAGACATCAAATAATTTATTTCAAATTTAAAAGAAATAATATTTTGTTAGGTAGAGGTAAGGCGACGCATGATATGAAGTTCAATTTGAACTTCATGTTAAGACGAGGCTCGTCCTGGAATTGAAATAGAACCCTCCTTATTATGTAAGCATTAGTACTGACCAAATACCAATAATATGAAAGGAAATAAATTGAATTGTCAGACCCTTGTCTCTGCCTATCCGCCTGGGATACAGGCATGATTTGACGTTATGTTATCACAAAGTCTTCACAAAAAATGCGCGCGAGTATCAAAAGTTTCTGCCTATTTCGTGTCAAGTCGAGACTTTGGCAGATTTATCGACATCAGCTGTTTGCATTAACAACAAGAAATAAAATAGAACTTAGGGTCATAAAGCCACAAATATCATGACAGCTTGACCTTTTGTGACGCAAAAAGGGTCTGATTAATAGTCTAGTGAGATCAGTGACAGTTAAAAACATAGATGTCTAACTAGCGCTACAAAATGACCCCACGTTCAATTGTGGCAAGGCGGGTGGACCTTGTCAATTGTGTTACCAATCAGAACGAGTTCAGTATTACCCGGCAAAATATTTACGCACCTGCCATCGTCAGACCGCGATCTTGCGACGTACATAGATATTTCGACGGGTCACATCGATGGTTTTACGTTTTTGTATACAACCAATCATCAGTTACGCTGTCCTTACTATCGCCAAATGAACGTTCATGTCATCACGCATGGCGCACAGAATGAACCCATCACAGAGTGATTTACTCTACAACAAATCTTGCGCTCATTTCATTGGTAAAGAGGTATCGGGAGACTGGGGCCGTTTTTGGGTGTGAATTTTGTAGGGAGAAATACTTCTATGGTTTTTTTTATTCGTAGAGTGAGATCCAAACCTTAGCAGAAATAATCCTGCCACCGTTGTCGCCGAAGCCAACGTCCCACTCCTCCTCTCTTCCACTGTGGTATGTGATCTCTAGGTCCACATGATTGAAGAGGTAGTAGGCGCCGATGTTGCCCAGATTAGAGGCGATGGTTGGTGTGCATGTATCCTGGGGAGGAGACAGAGGTTTTACTATGGTAATTCATAATGCACAATCAGATGATTCGCGTCCAAATAAAATACAACCAATATTGTGCGGCCAATATCCGTGTACACGCGATACAAATTATTGCACGTAAGTGAATACATCGGTCAGAAAATACTGGCCGAGCAAGCTCTTTACGGCAATAATCCGTGTACATACAACCATAGACAAGAAAATAAATTAATTCCCGTAGTGTCTGTATATTACATGTTAGGTTAATTGGCAAGGCATATCAGTCGACGGATACATGACAGGAAATGGTATGGCCGTTTCCTCTAGGTATAAAAGTTAAACACATGTTAGGTCCGGTTTAGTTACACAGACAAAGTGGTAAATGGAAACTAAAGGATAGAATCAAAATATTTGCTTCTTCGGACAACTTCTTGTAATTATAGAAAAGTGTGAGTGCATCGCACCGTTATCAATCTGTTTGCCTCTGTGACGGCTACTTAAGGAGGGCGACGGCCATCTAGACTTAATAGTTTTTTAAGCGCCAGTTAGGTACTGAATTGGTTGACATAGCTTTTATGTCATAGAAGACATTGAAAAATCAGAAAAAAATTTAAAATGCAACCATAATATTTTTGTAGGCCTTATAGAGGTCTTAAAAAAACCGGCAGATGAGTGTCGGGCCACGCGCAATGTACGGTTCCGTAGAAAGAGGGTGTTTTTCATCTGCTTTACTGAACTAACAACTCTATCGAAGTCATTTTCAATGGATTTTGTACCTAAGAAATTTTACGTTTATAAGTTGGTTGCCTATTACTCGTTAACTACTAAAGCCTACTTAGCTGTGATACTTTTCCTTTTAAGTTCATAATTATGTGCTACCACTACCCTGAATTTTTTCACGTTTCTAGAATCAACCATTTAGCCAGGAGAGGGGAGGGGAGGGGGACGACCCAGATTCGGAATTAATGGCAATGTTCAGATAGTGGTGTAGTGATAGCAAACATTTTATTCCACCACTCCCATTAGTGGTGTTTAAATGTTTATTGTAGTATGTAGCGTTGGAATTTCGCTCCATTGGCTTACAGCCATAATTAACCTAAATTTTGATAATTTCTTTCGTTTTCGGAACCTTTTGTTTACATTTTGAACTTGACAGTTGTTTTTTTCCCTAAGGATGTCCTACTTTCTTCATTTGATGGTGTGGTCATATCACAACTTTATTTATTGGTTTTTACACGGACGAAAGCGGAGGTAGATTGATATATCGCTCCTTTTTGTCTGGTTGTCTCCTTGATTAAAAAAAAAAGTCCTTGACTCATGCATTCTTTTTCCGGGTCTTCAGACCAAAGCCTCCATCATGTAATTATTTTCTTTTCCGCGGCGTGGCCGCGAATATCATGTCAATCGACAGTGAAATAATTCGATTGATTGTTTATTTTAAATTTTGGTGAGTAGCTTTACTTGTTTTATAAATTATTTTTCGGTTTCGCACTGATTTGTGGAAATTTATCGAGGTGTGTCTTTTCAGATTTTCTTAATTAAATTTTCTGCATGTCCCTGAGGATATAGAAGACGGGATTTGTCATCAATTTCCATTTATGTAAGTATTTCCATTATTCGCCAGGGAGAAGAAGCGAATTTAGTTCGAAATACCTTCAAATTTTTTCGTGCTAACCTAAGTTACGCATTTTCCATTACAGATTTTCTTAACTTTTCGCTTAAATTGCGACAAAATGCAGACGTCGTGATTATTTACATTTAAAGAAACTCGGTGAGTGTTCTTGATTTTCCTTTTAAAAGTATGGGGAAGCTTGCGTTCTTTTCCATACAGTTCCCATTGTCATTTCCTCGGTTAGAAGTGCTAAAGTGTTAATCGCGGATTTGTTTTCTTTTCCAGACTGTTGGTCGGGTTTCTTTCTTTCTTTCTTTCTTTCTTTATATATTTCCAATTTTCATTCCAAAACTCCACATTTCCTCGGGGTTCTACTTTGGTGCGGAGAGGTGGTTGCTTCCTGAAGATAACAAGATGGACGGCCCCAGGTTTCCCGCTGATAATTTATTTAATTTACCCGGATAATTTTCGGTATGTAGATTTATATTTCCATTTCCTTTTTTGGAGAGGCATTCTATGTTCACGGTGCTCTCACCAGCCTAACATATATTCAAGCGATAATCTCAAGTTTCCAAGACTTAAACTTTCCAACATTATATTTTCCAAATTTTCCACGTAGCAATTTTCCGACTTTCTACTGTGCGATTAAAACTATTTACCTATAGTTTCCTAGCTAAATTGTAGTAATAATATTACTTTAGATTTCCTAAGTGCGTTTTTTTTCATAAATTCTTTTCTGGCAAGCGGCCAGTGGTTAGGATTTCTTATTTTCTGAACCCATGTACCTACTGTGACTTTTTTGGGGACACTGAGACCTAACTACAGACTGCTAATAATAGACAATCTACCTAATTTAATTAGAACTTTTTAAAATAAAACCAGGTTTGACGGCCTTCAGCCCAAATGTACATTTCTATTTAAAAAATTAATAATTATCATTAGAACTAAATTCACTTTGTTTCCTTAATCTCCCACTGCAGACTCAGTTATCATACCCGCCTTGCGATTAAAACCCAAGCGCTTTTCCTCTGACTATCCACGGTATCTTCTTTTAGTGCTGGCCTGGCGCCCGAGATCATATTTTTCTTTCAGCCTATTTGCCTAAGGTGTTAGGGTAGAGGGGCTCTAGTAAAACTTGTATTCCTTTTTTATAATTTTATTATTAATTGGTCAGTGCTAATTTTTACATAAAATCATTGGTTCTATTTGAACTACAGGTCGAGCCCCGCCTTAACTTGAAGTTCAATTTGAACATCTTGTCAATGTGACACCTTAATAATACCTAACAATAAATATCCAACATACGTTAAATAAATTCATCCTTTCTTTTTTTCTTTTTTTTAAAAATTCATTACAAGTACTAACATCATGCAAGGATGAAGCTGTTATTAGTAGTCATGATTAGGCAGAAGGAAATACTAATTAACTTTATTGACACTAACAAAGAGCATCGCAGTTTCGTGAAATTTGGTATCCAAAATACCTCAGTGTTTGAAATCAGTAACTCATGCATGGTGATTAAGCCCATACTCTCTCTCTGAGAGTAGGCTCGTTCCGTGTAAGCTGTAGCGAGTTGTATATTATAAAATAGTACAACATTATTTATTGTTTAAATACATAGTTGGTACATCACTTAAGGCAGATATCTCTAATACTAATTCGAATAATTTGTACTTCCTTAGTAAGTATTTAGAGCAAGAAAGGCGAACATAGCTCGTAAAAAACAAAACCAAACTAAACAATTTATTTTAAAAGTCACAATTTATAGAACAAGACTTCTAAAGTACATTTAAATATATGCCCTTTATTTATACCATTAGTTCTATTAATGTAACATTAAAGTACATCTAGTATTAAAATCATCATCATCATCATCATCATCATCATCATCATCATCATCATCAGCAGCCTATGCTTGTCCACTGCTGGACATCGGCCTCTCCTATAGCACGCCACTGAGCACGGTCCTCGGCTACTCTCATCCAGCTCTTGCCAGCCGCCCTGCGAAGACCATCGCTCCACCGAGTCTCAGGACGTCCCACACTACGTTTACTGATCCGCCGTCTCCACTCGATAACTCAATATTAAAATAAGGAAGTGTTATTTAATGAGTTCCCGATAAAAAGCTGATAAAAGTGCTTCAACACTGATAAAGGTAAGGCACTCACCACATTGAATTTCTTGAATGGACAAAAATTTTTTTAATATTATTACAAATATTATAAAGAGGAAGTTTGTAGGTTTATTTATGTGTAGGGTGTAATTTATTAAAGTTCTTTATTTCCACATCTATTAGATAAATGATCTTCATTTACAGTATCACATGGAATTCATATAGTATGAGAGGATAAAAAATTATTAAAATTCTCCCATAGACACATCAGTAGAATCTATCCTAGTAATATTGAACATGCCCAAATCTGTTTAGCCAAAGTTCAGAAGCAACATTAATCCTCAATTCAATTTAAAATATTTCTAATTAGGTGTAACAGTGGCACTTCTGACTTTTATTTCCATTTTGAACAATAGATGTATGTTTGATAATTTTCTACTCTCAGGGCTTCACAACTATACGAAAAGTTCTGCTGCTTAAACGGTTGAATATGGACTCATACAAATTCTACTTATATTAACCGCTTGTCTGCCGTGTCACAGATCTGTACCCAATTTTGTATAGACCATCTAGATACATTCTATTCCGCGAGGGTATTTCTAAGATTAAGGTTATTCTTAGTAAGTTGCACTTACCAGGTCCCGCCGAACTTGGCAGCCCATTGGGAAGCCAGTGCTGCAGTATGTCTTCCCATCAACCACCGGGAAGCACCATGTCACTGGCATGTTATCCAGGATCCAGTGGTGTTGATAGTACAGAGCCATGCCCATTTTCAAAAGATTCAGTTTCTTCAGTGATTCTGTGTCATCTCCGCTGTATTGCTTTGAACACACAGCCTTACAATCCACTTTCTCCAAGAAGTTGATTTTGTATGGGCTTGGTCGGATGCGCTCACCGAACACAACCTGTCCCAGGTTCTCAACAGGAGACTGGGATTCATCGGAGATGCAGAAGTCGAAGTGGTGGTACTCAAATGGTATAACTGACTCTTCAGTATTCAATCTGTTTACATAAAGTGGAATTTCGCTCTGCAATAAAGTAGAATGATTGTTTGTTTTATTAAGTTGGTATATTGGAATGTTATATTATAGCTTACCAATACCAAGTACCTACAAATGTTATAAATTTTCAGGTACGTGCAACACGACACAATACTGTAGGAGTGAGTTTAACAATGTAGCATAAAATTTACTGGAATAGGTGAGAGATCCATTTATAGTTTCCATGGATGAAATAACATACAAATAGGTATAAAACATATCATGATTTCGCGTAACAAAGCAATTATAAACCTTACATAGTGCTTATCACTAGTAACCATTAAACACAAAAGATGGTATCGCAGTTTTGAATGTTCGAGGGGAGTCCGTTACACCCTGACTGCGACATTGCTGTTAGGCTGGTACTCACTTTGCATGGCGTTCCAATTTCGTCCCCGGCTTTGCAGTAATTCACCGGAGCCAAGCCGGGTAAATAAAATGCTGAAACCGATGTCAGAAAGAGCAAAGCGCTAACATAGGACGGCGATGACGGCATGATTACACGCTATTTTTTACAGTTTACGCTGAAATTTCACTGCTCAACGTTAAAGTAGCTCATGAGCCAGCAAACACAGGGTCCACATAATCGCTATAAATTACAAACAGATGAATTTTAGATACAAATTTCTGAGAAATTTTCTTCGCACATTGAGAAACGTCACCACGAAACTGTCAGTGCTTTAAGTGCTGCCAACATGGATAAATAAAATTGCGTTTTGGCCGTTTGGCTGCGTTCTAAGAAAATATAATTGGACTTTATTAGGTAGGTTCAGATACCCATGATTACTCGACGTGCCGCGTGGCCTCCAGTGTTGCCACCATGGATTTTTTTAGAGCTCATGAGTAAAATGTCACCAGATTTAGCAATGTATGGATTTAATGAGCCGTTTTCAGCACAAATTTACAAAGTATTTCATAGATGGCGCTTATAGGCGTGCACATACAAGAACAAGGACACGTCTGTCAAATGGTTGCTTAGCGCAGATTAATTTTGACAGCCTCATTTCGGTTCTTCTATGGCCACGCCTGTAAGCGCCATCTATGAATTGCTTTGTGAATTTGTGCTGAAAACGGCTCATTCCGCTAAATTATTGCATTTAAAAATGTCAGACTGAAGAAAACCTACTTTAAATTAAATACGAACTGTATTTACAAATAGTAGCAGGTAGTAGTTCTTATTAATTATTTAATGTTACCTACGTATTTATTAAAGTAAATTAATTACTTAAATAGCTGACATTCTATGTTCCGCCTGACTTTGATCTCTGTGTGTTGGTTGTTGAAAAGGCTTAAAGTTTGATAGTGTTACTGTGTTACTGTTACGAAACATAACTATATCAAACTTTAAGCCCTTTCAACAACACAACATACACAGTTCAAAGTCAGGCGGGACATAGAATGTCAGCTAAAAAGAAAACATCAACTTACGAGTGCGCACTCTTACTCTATGACCGGGAACCCATAGAATATTATGAAATTCCAGAGCGAAAGGGGGATTTCCGTTTCGAAAATGTGTTGCCAGATTCCACATTGAAAAACCGCTAAATACCACTAAATATTACACTTAGCTCAGATTCAAGGTGGCAATGACGAAGAAAGTAGTGACACCTGTAGGCAATTCGAGAAATCTAACTAACCTGTGGTGAAGTAACCTTTTTTTATTCACAATTTGACATTCGAAAAATCTAACTAACCTGAGGTAAAGTAACCTTTTTTTATTCACAATTTGACATTCGAAAAATCTAACTAAACTGTGGTGAAGTAACCGTGTTTTTATTCACAATTTGTCATTTCACATGCTCATTTTCCTTCAAAAAGTTAAATTGTGTTTTTAGTGTAATGAGAAGTCAAAATAAAGTATATCCGCGCGTAAAAAGTTTCGACATTTGTTGCCAACTCATTCACTCCTGTGGATTATTGTATGCCTTTCATGTAGCGTTAACAGATAATATAAACCGGTAACGTCAAAAACTGTACCACAGACTACACGCTCGAGTAAGTTTAGCTTGAGCTGTGGCTTAGCTGAGTTCGAGTCGAGATATTGACTGTGAAGGCAAAATTCTTGAGTCTTCGTTGAGATTGCTCAACCGATGCTCAGCTTAGTTCACGTTAAGTGTAGCTCAACGCTGTTGTTCTGAATATCAGCCTTAGAATCGGTCACTGTAAATTTCTAAAGTTAATTTATAATTTATAAAATAAAATCGCTATATTATAATAAAAAAATACCGCCAGAAGCCTTGAAAAAGCACAAGTTCTGGTGAGAAAACCTCCAAGGTGGCAACACTGGTGGCTTCTTTACCATTTGAACCACTCCAAACTGTTAAATACATACTTACATATAGTTAAGTTATATAGGAAGGCTGGCAGAGAAGGCCTAGGGTACACAGGAAGGACATGGGACAAGGGCACGGAAAAGACGCGAAGCGTTGCATAGAGTTCGCGTCCTCGCCCCGTCTTTATCTGTGTGGGCTATGTATGTCCCATCGCTTCAATACATCTTGTATGACAGAGCCGTCTTTTCCGCCCCCTCGTCCCAGACTGGAGGACACAGAACAAATATACTAAACTGGAGGACCCCTGGGCAAACCACATAATGCGATGGTGGCTTTGGGCTAGTTCAGGCCTGCTTTAGGCCTGGAGTCCCATGATCTGATCAAGGCATCTGCATCATATCGCGCGTGGTACGTCGTCGAAGGCGACTTGAAATAAAATTCAAGCACTACTTTTTCACCTAACATTTTTATGAATTCGGGACGAGACCGCGCAACATTTAAATAGTACCTACCTAAATGTAGGAGGGGTAAGGTTGAGGGGTAGGCCATGCCTACCACAGACTGTCTAGTGACCACCCCAAGATGTTGGAGTACCTACTGCCTCGCCTCCCTGGAAAATTACTAGATACGCCAATGGTCATGAGGAGAAATGGCGCGTCCCAAAAGTCTCATTTAAAAGTCCAGCAGGACAATTAAAACAAATTGAAATTTCTACATTTATTTATTCATTTATTATTTCTACATTTTAAATCTTAAGAATAGTAAGGACGTCAGAAGTACAGTCGTCAACCTTTACATGCGTGCACTGTAGGTACCTACACTACGAGGAGCAAAACTCTTATTTCAACATAAAACATGGGCGTAGTTATGGAGCTGGGTAGGCCGTGCCAACTTCAGTGGTCTGATTCACTGGTTGTCTCACCTAAAATTCAGATAATTTATTTATGTAACTAGGTAGGTAGGTACTTTTATTATTCGTAATTTTTACTGGTGCGCTTTTAAATAAAAGTTATTTTATTCAAATTGTGACTTTATTCGTGAAAATTTTGTAAGCAAGTGACAAAAAAAAAACACGATGACATCAGTCAAATAGAAAGTACCTTTTACTCTATTCAAACATTCTTCATCCTATCATACCAGCCAGTCTGAAGTGGAACCATTGCAAACCTCTTTCTAACAGTAATACATGTTCTTTGAATGAATGTGCTTCCACATTTTAATTATTACCTATCGAAACCATGTAAGCGTAAGTACTAAAAATAATATTAGCTAAACTCTGTCTTTAGTTTCTACGCTTTTTGCCAAGCTCTGCCAAGCGTCACCTTGTTAGTTGTCAGTCTCAACAGGTCCCTCAATCCGATCAAAAGCATTATTCCAAAGGCAGTTTCCGGCGACGCGGCGCGTTTTTTTCCATGCCGACTAGAAAGCCCGTGTCTCTGTCGAGAGGTATTCCTCGGGCGAAGGCCGAGATCAGCCCCAGGGCGGCAGCAGGCTGGTCACTTGGCACCATGTGGCCAGCGCTGCGGACCATGACCTCCGTGAAGTTTCCAGCCACTTTGTAGTACCTGATCAGAAAATAAACGTTTTTTACCCCTTCTGGCAATGAGGGTCTAAGTACCTACTTAGGTTCTCTACTCTTCTTTTTCTTTCTTTTATAATGGTTTACTTCGAGACCATCAGACAGAATGATCTAGCTCCTGGTAGTTTTTATCCACAGATATGTGTTTGTACCCCCGAGAAACCACAATATTTAGCGTACCTACCTAAAGAAAACATAATTCCTCTAAAACACTCCTCAAATTGATTATTAACTTATTTCCGGATTCACTTAACTTGACTTTTTTACGGAAGAGTCCGACCAGGTTCACCAGGTCCAGGTCCTCAAATTTAGTTTGAATATGTGGTAAGGCTTTTCCCGCAATACTATTTAAACTCCCTTTGAGGAATGTTTTAAAGATTCGTGTTTTTATAAAAAAGGCTCTGAAGTAAAACTTTCGTAAGCACTACACATTGTTAAATTAACCAAGTAAGTGAATCCGGAATTGGTGGTAGATGCGAATGGTAGATGGTAGCAGGTGTGACTTTGTAGTTCATCATCATCATCAGCCATTTGACGCCCACTGCAGGACATAGGCCTCCTTCGTGGTTTTCATGACCATGAGGGGTTTTGCTATAATCGCTACGCTTGGCAGGCGGGTTGGCGAACGCAGTACGCGGTTGAAACTTCAGGAAGACGCTGCTGCCCGTCTGCTGGTACTTTATTTCCTTAGTCGCCTTCTACGACATCCACGGAAATAAATGGAGTGACGCTATTTTTAATCCAGCGTCACAACCGATTTTGTAGTTATAGAACTCGTAACATACCCAACGACTTGGTCATCGTGCCTCCAGACAAAACGTTTCGCGTTTTTGTAATCTTCGGAGCCGGAGAACTTAAACGAATTATACGTGTTGACGGACGGGTGGTAAGCGACGATGATGTCCAGGTGACCGCTGGAAAGGTAGGTAGAGCACAGTTTACACACACAGGTGGTCCTTAAAAATTGTCAATCGAATTCGAAGTAACCCTCTACTCTAGTATGAATGAAAAACGGCTCATGTGATAGTTTAGTCATGCCGGTGGCTGTGACAGTTTTTGTGGTAGGCGTTATTAAATAAGTATAAGCCAATTGACTTTGCAAGTTGGAAGCGAAACGAATGACTCACTTGTAGCACATGACGGGGTAGTTATCGAGCAGCACATCGAGCCAAGGGCGGGCGCTATTCATGAAGTCTGGTACCAGTTTCTTGTACACCTGCAAATTTAATACACAGGGCATACAACAAAATCAGCATATAACAAATAAGACAAAATCGGAACCATGGTCATTTAACCACGGTAAGTGGCGCGAGGGGAAACTAGGAAAACGTCAACGGTGTCGAGTCCACTGGATAAAACGTTCTTGCCTGGGGCACACAGGAATAACAGGGACGAGGGCACGAAAAAGACGCCTCCTTATACTGCCTCTGAGAAGTGTTGCCACCACAGGTTGCCATCGATACGGTGAATAGAATGTTGGTAAGTTTTTCTAAGTAGCCCTAGTAGCATTTTTGATAGGCATTTGGTTGGGCCACATACATGACTTTGGTTGGACAACGGTTAGATTTGGCCGCATGTTTTGCTGAAGGGCCGACAACGGAGGGTCTATGTGAAAACTCCTACAGAGGGCCACATAATGTATTTCTCTGTAGGGCCTTTGTATAGAAATCCTACAGTTGGCCACATAATGTATTTCTCCGTAGGGCCTTTGTATAGGAATCCTACAAAGGGCCACGTAATGTATTTCTCGTAGGGCCTTTGTATAGGAATGATACATTTAACCAACGTTATTGGGATGCTGGTTAGGTACCATGGGGGAAAAATCTGAAGATCCACTTTTCGCTCTTATTACAATCATAATAAGAGCGAAAAGTTGATCTGCAGAATTTTCCCCCATAGTACATATCCGGCAGGATCATGTGGGTAATATAAAACTCTTTCTGTTTTCAATCACTATCACATTTTGTCACAATGCTTCATTGATTTAAAATATTACATTAAGCACACTTTCAAATAATAAACATACGTATGTATGTGAGAGTGAGAGAATTACAATAAAGAAATTAAAAACATTGTTTATTGAGCTTTATACTCAATAAAGATTTATTAAAATTAGGCTGTAATTACATCTTATGTGTATAATAATATATAAAATTATTCAAGGGCACAAGTTTCTGTTCACAAATGGAATGCACACAAGATTGTTATCATAAAAATTTGGTAATAGAAAACATTTTTTATTCTATGTCGACGAAGAGACAGTGACTTCTTTTCTTACTTTATTTTATACTGCTACTGCTTTCAATAGGTATTTTGTAAAAGTCTTATTTAAACAATAATCAATCTAATGAAAGATAATTACTATTCTCAATCTTTCTGATAGCCTTTACTTTTAAAATATCTCCATCTTTGGTATTGAAACAGGAATTAATACTAATATTGCAACCGTCATCTAAAAGTACTTTAGTTATAGCATTTTTCTTCTTTATTATTGACGGCGTTGACGATTTTTTTACCGTGCATGTAATCCAGAAGGACTTCAGTAACTAACCCAATATTAATTTATGTTAGAATAGTTTTAGTTAATTGGCGATCTTCATATTATTGTTTGTGAAAATAATCATCAGCTCTAAGATTTGAATTTGAAGTATTTTGCCATGTTGTTCTACCAATGTAAATTCCTTCTTGTGTATATTTCTGGCAGCCATATAGAGAGTTGTGCGATTTTATACATTTAAGAAATGCTCTTGCTGGTGCATCAGCAACAATACAACTCACTCGGAAAGCGTACTTTTTGCCTTGAAATACTATAACACTATTTTCTGAGACTAGGTTAGACTCACTTTCTGCTTTTTTGCACTTTTCCCTCGCTGATTTTAAATCACCTGAAAATGAATGTTTTAACCTGTTTTAAAATAGTATTTTACTAAAAAGCCATTAGTGCTAGTTTGGGTTCACGGACAAACCGGCATACAAAAGGTCAGAATGTAATTGTACAAAAGGTTAGTACCTATGTAAAACCGTTAGAACAACTAGGTACCTTTGTCTTTTAAATCGGATTATTATTGTTTTTTTTTTTTTTTTTTTTTTAATCTTTATTGAAGGGCTTGGTCACATAGTGATCATGTCACCCTAATAGAACACATTGTGATACCAACACATCAATAGAAATAACAAAACAAAGTTAAACTAAATTATCTCTTCTTAATCTAAGGGCGACCTTAACTAAATCAAGTACAGACTTAGCCTCAGCTGACATTGGAGAGGCCAAAGCGATGTTACAGCCACCTACTTCGAATAGATGTCTGCAAAATGGCTGGCGTCTCTGCGGCTCGTTCCGCACACACTCCATCAGTACATGGTATACATCTTCTGGGACGTTGCATTCACTGCAGTTTGGTGTGTCTACCTTCCGCATCATGTGTCTAAACTTATTCAATGGAATGTGTCCCGAACGTAGTCTAAACATTAATACTAAATCACCTCTTCTGAGATCACCGCTATCGAACCAGGGGGAACGAAGAGGGCAACATTGAACAGTTTTATACCAAATTCCCTTCTCGACAGATCTTTGGTCAAAATGCTCTTTCCACAAATCGTAACATTGGTCTCTTACTATAGGTAGCATATCTGAGAAAATAGGGGTACACCTCAGGGGATCTCCTTCAGATAGCGCAAGCTTAGCTAGTTTGTCAGCCTCTTCGTTTCCCCTGATTCCAACATGGGACGGAATCCACTGGAGCACTAGCGTCTTATTATTAGCATTAAATTTCACTATAGAATCGACAATATCATAGGCTATCGGGACACTTCGATTCTTCGAAGTACACCGAGCCAGGTGTTGTAGCGCACTCTTTGAGTCACAAAGAATGACAATTTTATCCCAGACAAGTGAGTTAGCATAGGAGATACATTCTGAAAGGGCCAAGAGTTCAATATGCATAATCGAAATTTTCGAGTCTAGTTGGAATTTCATATTAATGCCTAATTGCGGATCATAAAACGCTGCCCCTGCTCTATCTCCGTCTTTTGAGCCGTCTGTGTAGAGCGTATAGTAATTTGGGTATTTTTCAACTAACATGCTCTCTGCTTTTTCCTTAAGGTACGAAGTTCCCAGTGCTTTTTTTGATCTGTCAACACCTTTAATATCTATGTTTATCACGGAAAACACATCAATGTTTGCGACCCATGTGTCTAAACTGTACATTTCTAGAATTTGAGTAGACTGAATATTAAGATCTTTCAAAGACTCGTGTGTAATTGCCAATAGTGGTTTTCGCTTTTTTACCCAATACCTGTCACTACAAAGCCTACTTAACTCGGTAATTTTTTCAATATTTTGATTGTTAGAGAAAGATCGCGACTTTAACCAAAACTTCCCTGCCAAGTAACGTCGCCGAATATTCAATGGTTGGAGGCTTAATTCACTTTCCATAACATGGATTGGGGTACTTCTAATGAATCCGCCTACTACTCTCATGGCTTGATTTTGAATTTTTTCCAGTTTATGAAGGTGACAGTTGGCCGCGCAATCGAATAAAAAACTGGCATAATCTAGTCTACTTCGAATGATAGAAATGTAAAGCCTTCTGACATGTTTTGGGTGCACCCCCCACGACGAACCAGCTAACACTTTTAATGTGTTTAGAAATGTAAGGGTTTTTTGACCTACTTCATTGATGTGTTTTCCCCACAGCAGTGATCGATCCAACCACAGGCCTAAATATTTTATGTTTTCTACTTGCTCTAAAGACTGACCATTAATACTTAGATTAATGTTTTCATAACGACGACGACGGCTAAATAGGCAAAATTTTGTTTTTCTTGTAGATATTTCCAAACCGAGATTACTAATTAGTTTTGCAAAAATGTTTAACGCATTCTGTAATGTGATAGAGGCTTCTAAGAGATTAGAACTAGAAATATACAATGCAAAATCGTCGGCATATTGGGAGAAATTTACATCAGTTATAGTTTGGCTGACAACAATGGTTGCTGCGTTAAACAATAACGGGGACAAAGGATCTCCCTGAGCCAAACCTATTCCAGTATACCTGCAAGTTGATTGTGAATCGGATGACTGAATCTGTAGGATTCTCAGTGATAAAAAATTCCATAGATACTGGCATACTTTACCGCCTATTTCAAGGTTATCCAATGAATTTAAGAGGGTCCTAATGTCCACGTTATTGTATGCGTTTTCTATGTCCATGAAACAACCTACTGTAATATGTTTTTTCGTAAACCCTATTTGTATGCTAGTAACTAACTGGGTAAGGCTATCTAAACACGATTTAGATTTACGAAATCCAAATGTATACCTTGAAAAATGGTTGTTTTTTTCCAAGTACCATTCCAATCTGTGGTTAATGATCGCATGAAAGATTTTACAGGGACATGACATCAGTGATATAGGTCGGAATTCTGTCGAGCTGCTCGGTGATCCCGGTTTCGGCACAGGAACGATTTTAACTTCTCTCCACTGTCTTGGTACAAATCCTGAGCGTAGGAAGGTATTGTATAAGTAAAGTAGCTGACATTTTCCAGATTCAGGTAGTCTTTTAATCATTGAGAAAGAAATATCGTCAACGCCCGGTGCCGTATCTTTAGTTTTAATGGCTCTCTCAAGTTCCTGTGCCGATATTGGCATTGAGAGCTGCTCATTGGTGGACAGAAATATTGGTTGACTTGGCATTACAAAATCAGGGGTTAATTTGTACAGGAGTTCGTCGGCTTTTTCTTTGTTAATGTAAGACTGGGGGGACCTGAAGCCTTTAAGCCACCTCATGCGTTGCCACATCTGACTAGATGACGTAATGCTATCGATGCTGTCACAGAATAATTGCCACGACTTAATTTTGGCATTGCGAATGCATCTTTGAGCACTAGATATTTTTTCATTTAGCACTTGAAGGTTTTCTGGTGTAGGATTTTTCCTTAATTTTTTTAGCGCAAGTCTTCTTTCAGCAACTAATTTCGACAGGTCCTGGTTCCAATAGGGTTTCGGTTTAAATCTCTGTAGCCGTTGAGGGTTGTTGCAAATCTGAATGTAAGGGATATTTTCTTACGCCGCTTTATTTATCGTCTCAATAAACTGGTCGTATGCGTCCTGAGGATTCTGGGGTAACCCGGTTGTGGAAATCAGGTTATCAATAAAAGTGGAATAGCCTAGCCAGTTTGCTTCCTTAAAATTTCTCTTCTTCCGCACCAACGAGGGCCCGGTCAAGTCCGTAGTAAACCGAACAACTAAGTGATCGCTTCCCAAGCTTTCATTTAATACTCTCCAGCTAAATTGTAGGGCAATATCAGATGAAGCCATAGTCAGGTCGGGTGAAGTTGATTGCATTCTTCCATCTACCATTTTAATCCGTGTATGCGACCCGTCATTGAGTGTGACATAGTTGTTGTCTATGAGTGTGTCAAAAATTTGCCTGCCTCGGCTATCGGTCTTGTAAGACCAGGTTGAGTGGTGAGCATTGAAATCGCCGGCTATTATCGATCGGCTATTGGCTAGGGAGAAAAGTTGGTCCCAGTCTCTCTGAGTAGTAAGCACACTCGATGGACAATAAATCGCAAAAATATTCTCTAAGTGATCGCAGTTTATTACTTTAATATGCAAAACTTGAATCCCTTGGTTATCGATACGAGAAGGGCATAAAAGGCATTTAATTGTATTGTGAGTGATTATTGAGATTCCTCCATAAGCATCTGCTCGGACCTGGCGGTAGATATTGTATCCAGGGATTCTCAACCTGCTGTCGGGTTCTAACCAAGTTTCGCTCAGAATCGCGATGTGAATTTTTTCTTGAGTCAGTAGTTGTTCAAAGGCGGTTAGTTTCGGGCGAAGACTTTGCGAATTCCATTGGCATATGTTTAACTTACGATGGTTGCTGTTGTTCTGCATGATATTTAAAAAAAAGGTTAAGGAGAGGCAAGTCAGAAATGTAGTTGACAGCAACTTGTGAAAGCCATTCCCAAACAGATTTCAGGCACATTTGTATTTTAATTCTTATATTATATCTTTTCGACCAAATTATCTCTTTTATTCTTGTAAGTAACTCCGTGAAGTTACCTATTTTATTTTCCTTATCTTCACATCTATAGTCTGTGTCATCTGTATCTGTGGATAACATCTCACCCTGCCACTCACATTTCTTGTGCTTCTGTTTGCGCTTCTTATCTTTTTTTTCCGCTGAGTTTTTAGTGGAAGTCTTTTGGCTCAACGGTTGAGGGACCCTGATCAAGTTATTGCCAGTATCGGCAACCGTTAAAGACTGGTCGCTCTCGGTTATGCGTACGGGTTTTTGAATTGGAGCTCTAAGAGCATGAGAATAAGAGCTACTGCTTGAAGCTACTGCGTCGGCTAACCGGTCAGCTTGTATAGATAATGCATTTGTGTTGTTTAACAGCGGGAATGACTCACTATCATAGCGCTTATTTTTTTCAAGTTGCTGAGATGAGTTTGTAGGTACATACATAGTCATAGCTTTGCGATACGAACAGTTCGATTCGGCCATAATTTCTCGAATGCGTTTCTCTTTGTGGTATACGGGGCATGTTTTCGATAAAGCCAAATGTTTCCCAGTACAGTTAGCGCATTTAAACTCAACTGTTTCGCAATTAGCATGGTATTTGCTGCATTTCGGACAGATAGACTTTAGGGACGGACACATTCTCAATGAATGGCCGAACCTCCAACATTTTGAACACTGGGTCGTGGGGAAAACATACGGATCTACCTTCACTCTTGTATTGAATATATAGATATGAGTAGGTAACGATGAGCTGTTGAAGCATAGCCGTATAGATTCACTCTCTTCCCAGGAACCGTCTTCCATGCTCCGGCGCTTCAATCGCTTGACTGCGATTATCTCCACCTCACTCTTCAGGCTTGAAAGGACTTCTTCTTCTGCTAGCTCTAGTTCCACGTCTTTTATAACTCCATACGATTTGTCAATTTCCATAGTCCTATGGCATCGAAATCCTTTATTTATAAGGCTACCGCTACTTATTAGCTTTTCAGCACTTTCATCCTTACTAAACTGTATAATTGCCTTATATCCATTGACATATTTTACTTTGGTAATATCTTGGATTTGTTCTTCTTTAAGTAATCGGGCCAGTCCAATCTGTTTGGGTAGTTTTTCTTTACTAGATAAGGATACCTCGATTACCTCTTCTGCTATGATAGATAAGTCATCGTCGGCACTTAGCGCTATCTTTTTACCTCCTCTTCCTATTCGTGTCCAGATCTCCTCTTGGTCTCTTATTCTTTCTCGTTTCTTCCCACGTTGGATATTAGAACTCTGCTCCCCTGTTGACTCACTTCTCAAATTTTGCTCCATGTCTATCGTATTCAAACTTACTTCCTGTACCTCTTTCACACAGCTAGGGCTATCTTTACATAAAATGTGTGCATTTTGCCCGTTCACGTCAGGACCCTTACTATCACTACTCATTAAATAATGATGGAATAAGTAATACACTCCACATTTTACAATACGAGCGTAAGTTAGAAACCGGTTCGCGTGGTTGCTAATCGACACGTACGATAACAACGGTAACCGTCGCTAAAACTGATTATTATTGTTATTTAATACTTTTATTGCACTAGCCCAGGGTATCTCAAACTTCCGTGTCCACGTACCCCTGTTAAAGTTTCTAGATGACAGCGGACCCCATACCCCGTCGAAATAAAACAAATAAACACTGAGCAAACCAGTGTGGCCAACTCTAGTTTTAGAATACCTAGTGGTAGATGAACTATAAAAAATGTTAGAAATTGGGAGATTTGAAAAAGAAAAATCGGTAGATATACCTTTCCTATAAATATACTTATACAGCAGATTTGTGAGCATTTAGAAAATAAATTACATTATATTATGTAAGACATTACATTATGTAAATCTTGTCACGTACCCCCTACCGTCGAATGGCGAACCCCTAGGGGTTCGTGTACCCCAGTTTGAGAAACCCTGCACTAGCCTAATGTACAATACGGCAGACTTAATGCACAAGCATTTTCTTCCAGTCGACCGCAGGAGGCGGAAGAAAGAGGTAGGCGTGCAAAGAGGTTAGGAAGTGCCAATTAGGTACCTAGTACCTATATTATAAACTATAAATGATCAAAGCCGACTTACCAGTTTCATACATATTATGCTCAACAGCATATATGGCCCAGTTTTCGTCGGGCAAGTCTTGCGACACCAAACATTTGTTGAAATTAGGTACTCTATGTTTTATATGGCGGCCACAGGCATTCTTTTTTACGTGGCATAAACCAGCTTTCCTTTGGCATTGTCTTCAAACTCCAGCACCTTATAATACATGAGTGAGAATCACGAAAACTTGACATTTCATGTCACTCGCTCACAAGCTTTTCAGATTTTATATTTTTCTTGCCGCACCACGTCGAACTCGGAATAAAATGATTCACACAAAACGGCGGACGCCCTAGTGGCGCGCGCGGCGACCAGCCCTCCCCTGCACCCTCTGCAACCCCCTCGCACTCGAGACAGGCCCAATGTTGGTAATCAGTCGGCATAATAACCGATATTGAGTCTTTGTTAGGCCAATACAAGTTGCATGTGAGTGATTTAACTAACCATATTTTAACAATGTTCCTACCGTTGGCCAGTTGTCTCAAATTTCTGTTGGGCCAACCTTTATTTACTGCATTTGTACCAACGTTGTTCGGCTAACCGTAGCAAAAAAGCATCAAGGCCCACTGTTGGTAATCAGCTCGGCATAATAGCGTTATTGATCTTCGTGGGGCCAATACAAGTTCCATCTGGGCGATTTAACTAACTATATCCCATCAATAACCCTACCGTTGGCCAATTGTGGCCGATCAAAAATGCTACTAGGGAGGGTCCATCCAGAATCAGATCGTTTTTTTCGCGTAAAAAATAAATGTCTTGTCAAGGTTTAAAATATGTATGAATTAGGCCCTTTCCTTCAATTGTAAATATAACAATATGTCTACAAATAGGAATTAAATTATATAATTAATAACCAAAATATATTCTGTAAGAAAATGTATTTAACAGTTTTGTAAATAAATTAAAAGATTATCTTATAAAAAATGTTACTACAGGTAGTGTAAAAGACTGTAGAAGAAAACCATTTTAAATAGGTACTTATATTTAATAGAAGAAACTGACTGACATATCAACGCGATGCACAGCCCAAACTGGGTCTAGAGATTCTAAATTTGGCACATAGGTTCCTTATGAGGTCTGGAGGTGCACAAAGAAAGGATTTTTCAAAACTAACCGCCCAAGGGGGTGAAACGGGGGTCCAAAGTTTGTATGGAGAAACAAGATTAGTTACACAATTTTATTCGAAACATCACATGAGTACTCCTGGCGATAATTAAGCATATTCTTATAGTATAATTATAAATTTATATTAGTATGTCGGAGATGGAAATGGATTTCTTTCAGGGGTAGTCTCGTGGTCGTCCGCCATTAGGTACTTCTTGGATAAGTCAGTGCACACAACCGGTGCAGTCGGGAATCGAACACAATCTGACTCACTCTCAGTCAGTCGTGCACTGAATGACCGAACTACTGACTGTATGACAGATCAGTTCATTCGAGAGTGAACTAAATTAGCTGCTACTCTCTTCACTCTTATCGTTCAATAAATCCCGTTCCTCGAGAGTAGTTCCTGAATTATTCGCTAGATGGCGTTAAGAGTACCGAAATCCCTCACACAAGTAATAAAAAGGGTATAATTGATGTATATAACAGTGTTAGTGCTAAGTTAGATGGTTAGATTAATTTTTTTTTGGTTATTTGTATTTTTTGGAAATTGTATTCAGATACAATGAAAAAAAAGGGGAAAAGAAGAGGAAAGAATAGCCAAACTGGGGACATCTGGACTAGAAACGGGGTCTTCTGGTTTCGGGACAGCCCGTTTTCCTACCTGAGCTATTACAACCTTGTAGATGTTGGCGAAATTTACCCTCGTATTTTAATAATATTGTAGCAGTTTTTCAGTGCCTGAAAACACGGATAAAACGATGTTTTCTAAAAATGAAACCTAACTAGATCGATTTATCGCCCCCCGGAACCCCCTGCATACTAAATTTCATGAAATTCGTTGGAGCCGTTTCCGAGATTTCTCTAACTGTGTTGCAGTGCCCTTACAGGCCTCATGTTGTATTAAGACCAAATATGTACCACATGAAGCAATAAACGATTGAACTGTCTACCTCGCCAATGGACGTGAACTCGGTGCGGCCAACGTGAAGCGCGCGCCGCACGCTGTTGCGATTGACGAACTCCAAATAGGGTCCGTCCTCACCCGCTTCATCGTTTACATAGTTGTACAGGCTCTTCAGTCGGGATTCTTGCAAGAACACGCTGAGGAGGTCGTTGAAATACTGGAACAAGAGTAGGATTTTATGGATACGTCCAGTCCGGACGTTTTTGTTCGTGCTGCAGCTGCCATTCTCTGCTATGCAAGTGTGAAGAAGAGATACGCCATTTCGACCTACGAAGAGTTGGAGGGAGTCCACAGGGTACACTCTTTTCTTATTTTTTTCTCTATAGTGGGCTGCAAGCCGGCTAAGGATGAGTTGTCCATCAAATAAATTTTGCCTTAATATGCAGACTGCATTTACAGGCAAAGTTTACATGATGTAACTAATGCGGCCCTGGGCACAGAGCATGATATTATGCAGTGTGTTGTGCCTCTTTTTCTCTTTATGCTTGGTGCCCTAGATTTTATCTAGTGAGCTACACAATTGTTAGAGGAATCGAATCCTTACTACGGTTATCTTCTATCTATCTACACTAATAATAAATCTGTAAGGGTCGGTCATGGAGTAAGTTAGTTTGTTTTCAGAGATATTGTGTTTATAGGCTCAATATATGATACTGAAACTAATTTCACGATTTTTAGAATTTTTTTCTGTATGTGTGTATGTATGTATGTTCCTCCATAACTCTTAAACCAATTATCCGAATTTGATGAAATTTGGTATAAAAACATATAGACATCTGGGACACAGGATAGGCTATTTAAATTCTAGCTCCAGTTATGATAAGACGTGGCCCCCATACAAATGCTGCTTCGTAAAAATCGAAATGTACGCGAACGGAGTCGCGGGCACAGCTAGTTAAATTAATAATTGTATTCCTGATATTTCAGTACCGTTGCAGGCACCGTGGTCGCCGGTAGTCTAAAGATTTGTCTTGTGGGTGGACTTACGGCGAAGGCCTCCAACATGTCTCCACTCTGCACAGACTGCTTGACTTTGGCCTCGAGCTGGCTCATGCGGACCGCCCCGCGGTTGTCCACCAGGCCTGCCTCGAGAACGAAGTAGCTGTAGCGCTGCAGGGTCAGCGGGTCCATGAACCCGTTGCCGATCGCCAGACCCTGGGGAAGGATTGTTCTGTTAATGCTTACAGCATACTATTAAGATTGTTTTGCACAATTTTTTTAACAGAATAAGCCCCAAGATAGTGGTGTTTTAGATCTTCGGAATTTTGCTTCTCCCAGGGAGAGAGAAAAAGGAATTGAGGAAGATATTTACTATTTTCAGTTAACTTAATAGGAATCATCATCATCATCAGCCATTTGACGCCCACTGCAGGACATAGGCCTCCCTCGTGGTTTTCTAACCACGAAGGGTTTTGCCATAATCGCCACGCTTGGCAGGCGGGTTGGCGATCGCAGTATGCGGTTGGAATCTCAGGAAGACGCTGCTGCCCGTCTCCTGGTAATTTATTTCCTTAGTCGCCTTCTACGACATCCCACGGAAGGAAAATTGAGTGACGCTATTCTTAATCCGGCGCCACCCGCAAGTTAATAGTTAGACGTTAATAGGTATATTAGGTTCAAACTCACGTGCAAATTAATAGGCTGGTCCTGTCCCTTGTGCCAGTGAATCTGTATGGCGAGCGAGGGGATGTGCTTCCCGGCGTAGGACTCGCCGGCAATGGTCAGCGGTGCCTTCCGCAACTCCGGGAATATGGTGAGAAACTGCTGCAGGGCTGCGTACAGGTTCACGCCGATCTATTGAGAGGCGAATGTTTAATAAATAAACGTCGTCTCAAAGTTCTGGCATCGTTTATGTCCCAGACCTTCTGTCCTAGGCCACCTCGGACTCGTCGAAATAGTCTCACCACCACGTTCTTGGTGTACCCCTTTTGCGACGTCCCCCTAGTAGTGCGTCACTTCTACTTAAATATCTGGCTGCGGTCGGCTGCCGACTTCAACGACTTCTCTTATAACTAAGAGAAAGAAATACTCAATACATAAAACTAGGATCTAGGATTTGACATACTTTTATAACTACTTTGCATCCTACCAAGTTATCGTGACTAACTTTAAGACTTTGGTACAAAGTCTCTTACGTACAAGACCTCTTAATAAGTTCCACAAAAATCGTCGGTGACAGGTGAAATCAGTTCAGAAGTGGGATAGCCCATTGATTCCCAGATTTCTCTTAATAGGCAGCAATGAGATCTGTATAGTGTTCGGTTTGCTTTGGAATACTCGCCGTGGTTTGATTGGTGGCGTAACCGCGTGAATCTTCAGTGAAGCTGAAGCCCGTGCCGACTGGGTTATCGATGAACAGCAGCGAGTGGTTCTTGCCCCAGGAGTGTTTGATTTCTGCGGACAACTGGATTTGAGATCGGTAAAAGGATAATGCCTCGGCTGAAAGTGAGACTTCCCTTGTAGTCGTCAGTAGGTACATGTAATGGGTCTACCTATTAGCGTTCGGGGAAAACGGATAATGAAGAGTAAAAAGCTTGTATGACATTATGAACAGTGGCGCGTCCGTCAACTGAAAAAGTTGGTCCATCTAAAGCGCCAATTTTTTATTTGACAGTCATTAGTCAGTCAGTGCTTATGGCATTTAGAATGAATACCTACTTAAATAAATAAAAAAATGTGTTTTAATTTTTTTTAACTACCTATATACACTGTCATATACCTATGTGATGAGAATACCGTATAAGTAGGTACTTTTTTATCTTTATTTAAGGGGTTGGTACACAATGTGACCATTTCACCCCAATGATGCTTATCTATTAATTACTAACACCTTACCAACTAAGTATTTACATGATCACACTTTTTCTAGCTTTAAGACCAAATGCCACTACTTTAAGCAGTGCCCTGGCCTCTTCTGAGTGAGGTAAGGCCAGAGCATTCAGCACAGTTCGATGAATCCTCTTTTCCCATCACGAAAGCGAATTTGTTTAGTGGAATGTGTCCGGATCGAAGCCTGAACATAAGGACTAGTTCACTTCTAGGCAGGTGTGTCTCTGCGAACCAGGGGACGCGAAGAGGACAACATTGTATGGTTTTATACCATATTCCTTTAGACAACGATCGCTCATCAAAGTATTCTCTCCAATGCCGGTAGCATATGGGTAAGTAGTCAGTGTGTAGCGGAGTAGATAATAATGGGATACCATCAGTAGTAGCGCCTTTAGCCAACGTTTTCCCGGATACCGATATGAGATTGATTGATTGATTGAAGTATTATTATAGTCTTATTGTTATTTGTATAATATTAACAATAGATCACAATATAGCTCGAAAGTTCGAGGTGCATCGAGCCAAATGTTGCAGAGCACTTTTTGAGTCCGAAAAAATTACAGTTTTATCGCAATCTAAGGATTGACTGTAGGAGATGGCTTCAGATATCGCTAGGAGTTCAAAGTTATGGAAACCATTATAGAAAAGTTTGAAGTTATTTGAAATTTTGCATTAAATTGGATATCAGAGTCAAAAAATGCCGCTCCTGTCCCATTTTTATCTTTAGATCCGTCTGTATAGATTTTATGGAAATTTCTGTACTTATCTTGCATCATTACATCACATTTATTTCTTAAATATATTGCATCTAACATTTTTTTAGATTTATCTACACCTTCAATTTCCACACAAATTACTCGAGACAAATTAATATTAGTTATCCAAGTATCTAAACTAAACATTTCTAAAATTGGACTACGGTAGACAGGAATATTTTGAAGCAACTCATGTATAACAATTAATAGAGGTTTATTTCTTTTTCTCCCGTGGCAACTAACATCAAGCTCCTTAAAGGAGAATTTATGATTAAACGAACTTACCTGGTAATGAAGTTGAATCATAATTACACGAAGAGCTTCGTTCGAAGAGATTAGGAAAGCACATATGTAGTCCCGCGTATGGTGTCGCTATCTCGCACTATATTTTAGAATATTTTTTGAAAAGAAAAAGTAACACAAAAAACTTGTAGGGTAGGTATGAAACCATGCTCCAACGCTGTCACTCGGTGTCTTGTCATTTAGTTTGTAGACAATTTAAACACTCTGAATATTTCACGACTGGGTTAAAAGCTGGTAAAGCTTGGGAGGGTGGGTTCCTAATCTCTTCGAACGAAGCTCTTCGTGTAATTATGATTCAACTTCATTACCAGGTAAGTTCGTTTAATCATAAATTATACTCGAGCTTCGTTCTCGAGATTAGGAAAGCACATATGTAGATTTTGAGAGATATGATGCTGGTGAAATATTAAAAAAATTATTGAAAATCAAATGAAAATCAGTTTCTTTTTAGATAGTATTATTTAGTAATCATAATCGTTATGGTATATTTTAAATTATCAAATCACAATCCAAAAAACATTAATTTGGGCTCTTAAAACATTAGGTATTATTAATTATACTTATAGCAAAATCATTTTGATTATTATGATTGATTATAGCTCTATTATAGAATTGGGCAAATACAATGGAATTTGGGCCCCAACCTGCGGTCTTTCTAATTATGTCTAGACTCACTCCTGCTCCAAAAGCTTTGGAGGTAGATGCGTGACGCGTGCTATGTCCTGAAAAAATTGTAACATCTATGCCACTTGCGGCTATAGTGGATTTAATCCACCGACTAATAGTTGATGCCGTTACTTTCTTGTGTGGCTTTTTGATAGAAATAAATAAGTACTCGTGGCTAGTTCTTAAATCCTTTGTTTTTTCTAAAAACATAGTTAAAGTCTTCGCCGGGCAAATTTCTGGTTTATTGAGGAAAAAGGGAAGGCGAAGAGTAGGTTGCGATGATCCAGGGCGTGATGTTTTAATATGGTCGGAAATTTTAATGATAATTTCGGAAGGCATTGTTATGATATTTTTAATATTAATTTTTGATAAAGTTTGAGCTCGGTGTGCAGTCACCAAAGCCAAAAGGGTACATAATTTCTTAGTAAGTTTATCGAGAGATAAGTTTTCGTTAGGGTACCAACCAGCTAACGTATTCAGAACGAGTGTAGTATCCCAGGTTAAATCGTATCTGGGAAGGGGAGGTCTCAATTTAAAAACGCCTTTTAGTAACCTTTGAATACGATCGTCGCTACCCACTTTTTGGCCGAAAATCAACGAGAGAGCCGACCTACAGCTATTTAGGGTACTGTATTGTGCCCCAGATTCGAAAAGGTGAGTTAAAAATAAGATAATATTCGTTACTGATGAATTATAAGGGTCTATGGAAGTCTGGTGAGCAAAATGGAACCATTTTTTCAGGCATGTATCGTATTGCTTGATTGAGTTATCAGATAACGAAGCTGTCATGATCGGGATTGATGAAGAAGGAACGTTTCTTTGGAGAAAAGACGTCCTGATAATTTGCCGGCAACCAGGGTAATCTGGTGGTGGAGGCTGCGGCTGCTGGAATGAGATAAAATTAGATGTCGATTGGCCGAAAATATTAAAGGTTTTGATTCAAGTAACCTTGTAAATAAGGGGTACCAGGGTTGGGTAGGCCACAGGGGAACAACCATTATTCCCGTTGCCTGGTCACTAATAATTTTTCTCAGACATTTCAAAATTATGGTAAAAGGTGGGAATGCATAAAAGTAAAGGTCAGACCATGTGACTGTAAATGCGTTTGTGGTGAAAGCATCAGGGTCTCTTTGCCATGAAACGTATTTATCGCATTTTGAATTGAGACGACTAGCGAATAAATCTATCTCTGGACATCCGAATGTTTTGGTTATACGACAAAAAACTTCAGTGGAAAGTTCCCACTCAATATCAGGATGAACACGCCTAGATTCTGCGTCTGCTACCCAATTGTCTGATGAGCTGATATAGGCTGCGTGAACGAATATATTCCGTTCCTCGCACCACTGCCACAATATTTTGCTAACTCTTGTAAGGTGGGGATATTGAATACCCCCCATACGGTTAACGTAAGCTATAGCCGTTGTATTATCGATGCGCAACACTATTTGACAATCTCGCAAATTTTTTGCAAAAACTTTTAGTCCAAAAAAGGCTGCCAGTATTTCTAAATAGTTTATATGCTGCATCCTTTCCTCGTCAGACCACAATCCACTGGCCGTCTCCTGTTCGCAAGCGGCGCCCCATCCCGTGGTTGAGGCATCTGAGAAGATTTCAAAGTGATATTGATCACTTTTTACCTTCGTTACTGAACTGTCAACGGATCTAAGCCACCAATTGAAATCACCTAACAATTCGTCTGGTATGGACATGATTTTTTCGAAGTCTTCATCTCTTATAAGGTTTAAGTATTTGCATCTTTCAAATGCCTTTGTGTAGAGCCAGCCATATTCAATGGCTGGGCAAGCGGAAGTTAGGAGTCCTAGAAAACGTGCAAATTCTCTAATCTTACATCTTTTTAAAGTCATGAATTTAATTATTTCTTTTTTAATTTTACTTCGTTTTTCAGATGGTAGGGAAATTTCCATGTTTATTGAATCTATATTGAATCCCAAAAATCGACAAAATGTTTTTGGAATGAAGTCAGTTTTTTCCATATTAATGAGAAAACCTAGGGATGTTAGAAGTCTAGCCGACTCGTTAATGTTTTGCAAACAAGACTCGTAGGTATTCCCTATTAGCAGAATATCGTCTAAATAAAAGGTTGATAGATAACCCTTGGATCTCAGTAATTTAGCAACAGGCTTCATTATTTTTGTAAAAACATAGGGTGCTGTACTAATGCCAAATGGAAGGACATTAAATTCATACAAATTGGAATCAAATTTAAATCTTAGGTACTTTTTTGAGTCTACGTGAATCTTTACCAAGAAATAAGCATCTTTGCAGTCTAATGTGCTCATAAAGCAATTTTTAGATATCAATTTTATGGCTGTGCGTAAATCTTCTAATTTGAAATGTTTAACATCGATAAACTTGTTGAGATTTTTTAGATTTAGTATAAACCGTTTTTTGCCATTTGGCTTTGGAATCATAAATATTTTTGAAATGTATTGACCTTGGCATGGGCTACACATTGATACAGCACCTATTTTTAATAGTTCGTCAATAGCTCCTTGAAACTCGAACTTTTCGGAGGAGGAATACACTTCTTCTACTGGGGGATATTCTTGAATAGCCGTATTTGAAAAGGGAATTTGGTATCCCTCAATGTAAGATAGTACATAAGGGTCGTTAGTAATAAGCGACCATTGTTGGTAAAATAAAGAAAGTCTGCCTGCATATTTTACCGTGTCTAGCGTCTGGTCCGATAATTGTTGTTCGCCGGCCGCGATGACGTCTTCGATGAGCTGGCTTGCTGACTCCTCTGTATCGGCGGCCGCGTGGTCCTCTGAGCCCCCGCAGCATTCATAGGCTTGCGGCTCTGGGGAGGACCTCTCCAGTTTAAAGAAGTCTGAGATTTATTTTGCTGCGAATTAATAGGTTGGTTCCTATTTTGTGGTGGCGGCGGTCTATTCGTTGGGTTAGTCTTAAGGTCAGCTCCAGATCTGCTAATGGCTTTAGCTGTTTTTAGTGTCTCTGACAGATTGGGGCCGAATAAGAAATTGTCGATCTTGGTTTTTTCCATCTGGGCTTTCATATCCTTTTTAAGATTAAAAAGGATAAATGATCGTCTGGTCACCGAGTCTGAGTGTTGACAGTCGCATATTATACGGGCAGTATCCATGAGAAGTTTCAAAAGCCCAGGATCTTTTGACTCCGATGAGAGAAGCACGGAAATGGCTTCACTTAGCGATGAAATGGCGGCCGCTGTCATCTTTTGTTTGAGTTCTATACCCTTATCTCTCTTTGAATGGTTCTCTAGCATATTAGCCGATATTTCCGGGTTTAAAGCTGGCGCACCGATGGCTTTGCAGTTTTCCGGAACACGGTATTTGTCTTTCAATTCTTTACGTGCCTCTTTCGTAAGGCCGGTCGTCGCTATGTGGCCCAATCTTATCGCCAGATCTTTTTGAATAGTTTTACCGTACTCATTAACTATTGAAGGATCTTCGCCTAGGATTAACAACAATTCTGGGTCCAAGACTGATGTAACCTCCGTAGCAGCAGGGGCGGTAGATTCTGGGGCGGTAAGGGCGGCACTGGAAGTGGCGTCGATAGTCGCGACAGGGGCGGCACTATGGGGGGTACCGGGGGCGGCACTGGGGGCGGCACTGGAGGCGGCACTGGTGGCGGCACTGGGGGCGGCACTGGGCGCGGCACTGGGCGCGGCACTGGGGCCGGCAATGTAGGTGGATGCAGCGGTCATAAGCGCTGAACTCTCAGTAGTGGTGGTAGGTGGTATCACGACTTTCGATTTCACAGTATTCACCTCGATGTACCCCATCTCATTATCATCATCATCCGGTAAATCAACAAAATAGTCCTGATCTGATCTCATACGATTCTCGGAATCCCGGTCTGAAATCGAAGAGACCGAAAGAAAAATGCTGTAGAAACTATTCTTTGTTGAATAGGTAAACATGCCCAAAGGGACTACCTAATATAAATAGGTGTATGTCGGTTATACAGGTATTCTGCATTTTACAGTAGGTAGGTAATAATAATCAAAGACGTGAGACAGCCCCAGGATGGACAGCTCGGTTGTCTTATTGCCATATACAGACGTGAACAGTCCCAGTACGGAAAGCCCGGTTGTCTGATTGCCTAAATACCTAGGTATATTTCGTAGGTATTCTAATGCAGAACGAGTGGATCGATCTCAGTATGAAAAGCCCGAGTGTTCGCTTTTTTTTTTTTTTTGTTACTGAGTAAGCTATACCTGCGTATCAAAGTAAAGTAGACAAAATAAGTAGAAATTACTTGGACAGTACCTTCATAATAAGAAGCCTCTTCACGAGGCGATCCGTGGTTGTGTTGACTACTCTCCGGTGAAGTATCAGGAACACTATCCGAGTGCCTACTATGACGTCGTTTACGTTTGAGTTTTTTCTTCAGTCTTTTCATTTTCCTACACAAATCGTTATAATCACTCTCATCACTATCATATTTACGTTTAGGCATTACTAAAACACTTGTTAAGGTTGGAAATAACACCGAATTTATGCTTTTTAGATAATTTTTAGACAGCGAAGCGTGCGAAACAGCGGGCACTAAAACACGAATGACAAGACACCGAGTGACAGCGTTGGAGCATGGTTTCATACCTACCCTACAAGTTTTTTGTGTTACTTTTTCTTTTCAAAAAATATTCTAAAATATAGTGCGAGATAGCGACACCATACGCGGGACTACATATGTGCTTTCCTAATCTCGAGAACGAAGCTCGAGTATAATGATCAATTTACTATAGGAGTTAGTCTATTTTTGCGTCTTCTTGCGCATTAATGAAACCAACGGTAAACTATAAGAAATTAGCTCTGGATTATGCAGGAAAAATGTTATGAAAATATTAGATGGTAGTTTCGAGAAATCTTAATTTTGAGCCCATGTTTTGAGGTTATGACAACTTTGGTGGTTTGGTGTTATTTTGGGTTGGCATTGGCAACTAGTCAGTTTGAATTATAAACATAGGTCTTTATTAGGTAGGTATGGTTAGTTAGTGCTAAGTAATAATTCTGTATAAAATACAAAATACATATGACTATATCCCTGCAAAAAGTCGCAGTGTTTAAGGAGCCTAATGGGGGACAAAGAGATAATTTCTGATAAATAAGCACAAACAGTCTTAGGTACTGCGCACAATTGAGACAAGACTATCCTAAGCCCACAATGGCGGTTTATTTTAGTTATTTATTCCAAATATTGTTCATACATCATCATCATAATTTCAGCCATTGGGCGTCCACTGCTGGACAAAAGCCTCCCCCAACGATTTCCAGAAGGGCCGATTGGATTGTTCATATACATAGTCATTTTAAAAATAAACTACACTAATTAAACAGTATTCACTGGAATCAATTTGCAAACATAAAACCGCTCGTTTGAATTCCCGTCAAAAACTCCCCGTTTGCAGTTTGCACTTTCTTATTTTATGTATGTACACGATTTGCAATTTTTGCAATAATGTAATGTAATCTGTGTTTGTAGTCTGTATTGACTGACTGAAGTTTTTTTAGTTATACAATCATTACAGATATTTTTTAATAATTACTTTTAAATCCCTGATTCTTTTAATTTTTCAAATAGAACTATGAAATAATTTTTCAAAAGAAAAATTTTGAGGTTTAAATGCTTAAAGCGCAACATAGACTGTTTTTTAAACATTCTCCTTTGTTAACTAATTCTATAATTTGATCACTTTCAAACAAATTTTCCTGCCAGGTGTAGTCTACGGATATTTAACGGGGGGGGGGGGGGGGGGGGGATAAGTTCACTCTCCATCACATGTATAGTTGTACTTTTTATAAAACCTCCAATGACTCTCATTGCCTGATTTTTAACTTTATCAAGTTTATAAAGATGACTATTAGCGCTACAACCATACAAAAAACTACCGTAGTCCAGTCTGCTTCGAATAATAGATATATACAAACGCTTTAAGTGCTTTGGATGTACCCCCAACGAGGAACCAGCCAAAACCTTAAAACTATTAAGAAACGGCAGAGTTTTCTGTGTTATTTCGTTTATGTGTTTATTCCACAATAATGAACGGTCCAAATATAAACCTAAATATTTAACATTATCGACTAGCTCTACAGAGTGTCCTGAAATATTTAAGTTTACATTTTCTCGTCTATGCCTCCAGGAGAACAGACAAACTTTGGTTTTCCTAGTTGATATATCTAAACCTAAATCATTTATTAAATCTATAAACATACCTAAAGATTCCTGAACATTTAAACTTGCTTCAAAAATTGTTGAACTTGAAGCGTACAGGACAAAATCATCCGCGTAGGTATTGTGATATATTTACATTTACAATATGTTGACAAATACCTATGGTAACTGCATTAAATAACAATGGTGACAAAGGGTCTCCCTGGCTTAGCCCGCGACCTGTAAGCCTGTAAATGTCGTGTCCATCTGCAGGTGTTATTTGAAGCGATCTTTGTGACAGAAAGTTCCATAAGTAATAGCAAATCTTAGATCCTATGCCTAGCTTATCTAGGTTATTCAACAAAATACTAATATCTACGTTGTTGTAAGCATTGTCAATATCAATGAAGCACCCTAAAGTAATTTCTTTTCTTGCAAATCCAATTTGAATATTTGTAACCAACTTAGCGAGACAATACATACATGATTTTGTTTTTCGGAATCCAACGGCATTTTTAGATAGTAAGTTATTTTTTTCCAAGAACCATTCTAATCGTACGTTTATAACAGAATGAAATATTTTACAAAGACAAGACATAAGGGCGATTGGTCTGACGTCAGTTGTGCCAGATTTAGGGATAGGTATAATGCTTATAGTTCTCCATTGTTTTGGAACAAATCCTGATGGAAAGAATGTGTTAAACATAGTAAGCAGAACCTTTTTTCCCGCATCTGGCAACTTCTTGACCATGGAATACGAAATGTCATCCATACCTGGAGCAGCGTCTTTAGGCTTAATTGCTTTTTCAATCTCCTGCATTAATATTGAGGAAGCTGGTTTATCATTACTGGATAAAAATAAAGGAACCGAAGGCAAAACATAGTCCGGTGTTAATTTAGGCAGAAGAATGTTTGCCTTCTCTTTATCAACAGGAGTGAAAGAAGATATCAGGCCCTTAAGCCACCTCATCCGCCGTCACATTTCACTTGCCGTTACCACTGTGTCAACACTGTCACAAAACTCCTGCCACGACTTAGACTTTGTGTTTTTGTGCCATAGAAATTTTAACTTGTAATATCTCCAAATTTTGGGGGGTTGGGTTTTTTCTAAATTTTGCCAATGCTAATCTTCTCTCGGCCACCAATCTTGATAAGTCTGGGTTCCAATATGGCTTTGGCTTAAATTTATTGAGTCGTAGGGGATCCTCACAGAACTTAATGGTATATTGCTGTCTGCCGCCTTATTTAAAATGCTCACGAATTGATTACATCTGTTGTGGATCTAGAGATGTCTCCCATTCCTCAAAAAGACTTCTAGCCTGTGATCTATAACCATCCCAATCAGCCTGCCTGTAATTTCTTTTCTTCCTTTTTGTTATCGGAGACGAGAGATCTGTGCAAATTTTTATTACAAGATGGTCACTACCCAAGCATTCACTAGTGACCTTCCAGTTAAATACCATGGCAATATCCGAGGACACCATTGTGACGTCAGGCGATGTGTTTTGAATCCGTCCTTCGACCAGTTTTATGCGAGTAAATGAACCATAATTTAGTGTTAAAAATAATTGTCGAGAAGTGCATCGAAAACCTGGGTTGCCTCGCGCGTCAGTTCTATACGACCAGATTGTGTGGTGCGCATTAAAATCCCCAGCAATAAGTGTTTTATGCTCAAATAACGAAAAAAGATAGTCCCAGTCGCTTTGGATTGTATGTACAGAAGAAGGACAGTAGATAGATACGACATTCTCAATGTGTTCACAATTAAATAATTTTATATTGACCGCTTGAATACCTTGATTATTAAGCTGAATTGGACACAGCTGTGATTTAATCGAGGAGTGGGTTAATATTGCGACGCCGCTGTATGAATCATCTCTGTCCTGGCGGAATACATTGCAGCCAGCGATTCTCAAACTACTCTCTGGCTCCAACCAAGTTTCACTTATTATTGCAATGTGAACTTTCTCCTGGAATAATAATTCTTGAAATGCAAGTATTTTGGGTCGTAGCTTTGGGCATTCCACTGGCATATGACAAGCTTTTTATGTTTATTACTCTCCGCCATTGAATTGTGTTATGTACTTTAAAATTGGCCATTCTGATATGTAATTAACAACGAATCGTACAAGCCATTCCCAAACTTTTGCACAACACACTTTTATTTTGTCCTCCATATTAACTGTTTTTGACCAAATAATTTCTTTTATTTTATTAAATAGTTCGCTCATAGTCTCCCTTTCTTTTTGATCCCTAGGGTTTTGTTTTTCTGCTTTATTTGGTGTATCCTCATGACTCTTTGAGCTTGTGGGACAGTTATCACTCTCTTCAAACCAATCCATATTGTCTTGACGTTGCCTTTTATTTATAAATTTACTCGATTTTTTTGAATAAGATGTTGTTATTTTTGCCCTAGGTTGGGAATCGCTGCCTAATTTCTTATCAGTAGCGTTGCACTGTAACCCGCCGCTCGGTGTAATTTCGTGCGAATAAATTGGCGTCTTAAGCACCTGTGCATAGGTACTACAATCCTTGACGCTCGAGTTGTATACATGTTCCGCTACCTTGCATTCTACTAATTTACTTTCTGTGAGTTTAGATATGGGCGACACTGGTGGCACAAACATCATTGATGCTTTACGAAAAGTACAATTAAACTCCGCCATCAATTCGCGAATGCGTTTTTCTTTTAAGTACGTAGGGCATTTGTTAGAAAGAGCCATATAGGGAAGAGCGGGTGATCGTGCTCTTCCACTTTAAAGGGAAATTTCCCGCCAGGCAGATCGTAAGCCTGGGGACGACGGCTGGTCCGACTAATGTTAGTCAGACGCTATATTTATGGTATGTCATATGAAACGTTTTGCTTGCGCGATGCAGGAATGTTGGAGAGTTGACATGTGCTCGACACATTACTCCCCTTCAAGACCGTAGCTACGCATGGCTAGGTCTGATAGGAATCGAAGTCTGTGCTCTAAAGCCTGCAAGTGCCAGGAGTCGCTGAGTCAGTGAGTCGACTAGCGGTTGAGGGTGTTTGGCGGCTAACAATCACTTCACCGGCGACAGTACCATGGGGTTCGCGCATGTGGTAGGAACCGGTGAAGGCTGCTGTACCACTGGCAACGTGCGCTGTTGCTGTGTGGCTGCCGTGCCGAGGGGTTGGGGGAGATCACCATCAGTACCAGTAGTCGGTGCGTTGACTATAGTGGAACTGATGAGGTGAGAGGGAAGAGGATGCTGACCTTGCTTTGAGACTGATTGTATGTGGGGTGCTGCGAGAGCGAAGGAAGGTTGACAATGTTCTGTCGAGGGTCACCACTATAGGGAAGAGCGGGTGATCGTGCTCTTCCATTATAGAGGGAAATTTCCCGCCAGGCAGATCGTATGCCTGGGGACGGCCGGTCTTAGTAGGTTTGTTAGTTAGACGTTATATTTATGGTATGTCATGTAAAACGTTTTGCTTGCGCGATGCAGGAATGTTGAAGTTTATAGTGCGCGCGCAGAGTTGACATGTGCTCGCCACAAGCCATGTGTTTACCACTACAATTGGAGCATTTGAGCTCGGTTGTTGCACAATTATCGTGATATTTACCGCATTTCGGACAAATAGTTCTACGTGATGGACACATTTTGATTAAATGACCGTATCTCCAGCATTTAGAGCATTGAGTTACTTTAAATGCTTACATAGGGATCAACTCTCAGTCTAGTGTCATACACATAGACGTGTGTGGGTAAAGATGAGCTATTGAAGCATAATCGCACGACTTCACACGGCTCCCTTTTGCCGTTTTCGGAGTTTCTGCGATCCAATCGTTTGACTTGGATTATTTCTCGATCACTACGTAAACTCGAAAGCATCTCATACTCAGATAGCAACAAATCCGCATTCTTAATTACCCCATACGACTTAGTAATTTCCATAGCCCGATAACATCTGTAGCCCTTACCTATCTATGAAGGTTTTATTGTGAATTAGTTTTTGGGCGCTGCTGTCATTATTTAATTGTATGGTTACTTTGTATGGGTTTATATACTTAATTCCCACTATATTAGCGATTTCTTCCTGTTTCAACAACCGAGCTAAGCCGAATTGTTTCGGGAGCACTTCTTTAGAACTTTACTTACGCAAATTTCAACTTTTTCTTCAACTATTCTTGTGTCATTATCTTCTCCGTGGAGTATTATTTTTTTCCCTCCTCTTCCAACCACTGTCCATAACTCTTCTTGATCTTTATTTAATCCCTCTTTACGCCGCTGTTGCTCCTTTCTCCTACTGTCTCTCTCTCGATCCTGCTATTATTCTCGTTCTCCATTCTGTTCTCGTCCAACTGTCCCGATAAACCTAAGTCTCCAGTTACTAACAATCGTCCTATGTCATTTTCACTATCCTCATACTCGGCCACGCTATTATTCATACTTAAGTAGTCTAAACAGTATGCTTATGCACATTTTATTTAGCGAGCGAAGATAAAAACCGGTTCGCGTAACTGCAGAACAACACGTACGGTGCCAACGAGCGTCTGCTAATCAGTGGTAGGTACTTACTACAATAATTAATTGCGGCATAAATTTAAACTGCGTGTAAGACCACAAAAACCAACTTACGGGATTTTTTTTATATTTCTAGTGTAAATAAGTAAGTTTTTGTATTATTTCCCTTTTCTCATTGCTCAACTGTTTTTGACAGCTCAACATGAATAAGTTGGTTACTTAGCAACTTTGCTACTTCTTACCTTCCAAATTGCCATCGTCGGTGATGGCGAACGGGCCGATCTCGTGGAAGAGTCCGTAGAGCGAGGAGGCGCCTGGGCCGCCTTGGAGCCAGATGATCCACGGAGTCTCCTCGACCACAGCCTGCTTGTCCGAGACAGGGAAGTACCAGAACCAGAGGTGCGAGTTGTATTCCTTGTTTACCTGTAGAGGCATAAAAAGTTTTTTTTTAATCGGAAATCAAACAAAAATCAATAATTTATTTCAACGTAAAGAATTTACATTATGTTTGCTGAATGTCTATGAGTACATATGCATTCAGCAAACATAATGTAAATTCTTAATTCATAATGTAAATAGTAATGTTACTATCTCAGCCACTGCCTACGGGCCGTATTTGTCTAATCTTTAATCTTCGTTTTAATCCTTATTGAAGGGTTTGGTCACATAGTGATCATGTCACCCTAAAAGGACAGTTGTAAAAAAGTGAAAAGTTGAAACGGACACTAATTTAGGTTTATAGTAAAACCGAGGATATAATAATCCGAGCAACTAGAAATAAGGACAAACTTTTTGTACCTTACCAAAGGCTTGCGTCGTACAAAAACAATTCTTATGGCTATCAGAATATAACCATCTACCTGACGATTTTAAGAATTTAAGACTACTTACCTATACTAAAAAAGGGATTAATTCAGTTTTTGATTGAAAAAATGTATTATAAGGTTGACGACTTTATTAGTGATAAGCTCTAACTAAATAATGTGACATTTACTGATTTATTATAATTCTGACATTTTACTTTTAATAATTATTATTTTTATTATTTTGTAAATAGCTAAGTACCAATTAACCTTATAGTTTCGCCATGTCCCTCCGTCTGTCTGTCTATCCGTCCGCGGCTTAGCACAGAGACGGTGAGTACTAGAGAGCTGTTTGGCTAGATGTATTCATAACGTCGACAAAACGGTAGAATAAACCTCGAAAAAAGTTTTTTCCTCCTCCCCTACGCCTAAACTAGGATGCAATTTTTTTTCTCGCCGCCATGGTGTTGTTAGATTGAAAAACGTTGTGGGTGTAAGAAGACCATTTTTTGATTTAGGGTTCCGTTTGCGAAATATTAAGCTTTAAAGCGCAAACTTTTGTCCGAGTAGGACGATAAATGAAACGTATTTACCCTTCTACCTACTTTTCGTTATCTTAACCGAGTCGTTAATCATAATCACGTATTTTTTGGCCAAAAGTTACTTTTACGGGACATTTTGGAAAAAAACGTTGCGATTTTCCCGCTGAACGATTGTGCTGCATATCAAACTCATTGAGGCCCTGTTTTATAAAACTACAATTAGCAATAAAATAAACATACAATTGTCTCGAAAATATGCGTCAGCAGTAATACCTCACTCGCAACGTACCTCGTTTTACCTTAAAATGTTTTTTACCGTCAAATAACCGGCGTAACTGTCCATGTCAGGCATTAACTGGTCCGACGAGCAGTAGGCGGCCTCCCTGGCCTCCTGTATGCTGTTCGCCTCGACCAGAGGCGTCAGCAGCAGCGGCTGGCCCGCTTCGAAGCCCGCTCTGCCTCGGGGCGTCTTGTATATCTGCTCCAGGAACGTCCTGATTGGCTCAGGGGCCACTCCCGGCGGCGGGTCGGGCAAGAAAAAATGCTCATTGGACCGGGCCGGCGAGCTCCTGAGGAAAATGTAGTTCTTGAACATACAAACATAAACTCACGCCTGTGTTCCGGAGGGGTAGGCAGCGAGGCCATTTGTCGCAAACCCGGTAAGTGATCAAGTGGTTCATAATTTTCTTTATACTAATGCTCAGCCGTAGAGTTTTTTGTTATAGAGAATAATTATCTTAGTAGGTACCTACAGTCTATGTAACAATTTTTTTTATAGTGCGAAGTAGCATTATTTATGTTAGAGCCGGCGAGCTCCTGAGGCAAATGTAGTCCTTGAACATACAAACATAAACTCACACCTGTGTCCCGGAGGGGTAGGCAGCGAGGCCATTTGTCGCAAACCCGATAAGTGATCAAGTGGTTCTTAAATTTCTTTATTCTAATGCTCAGCCGTAGAGTTTTTTGTTATAGAGTATAATTATCTTAGTAGGTACCTACAGTCTATGTGACAGTTTTTTTTATAGTGCGAAGTAGCATTATTTATGTTAGAGCCGGCGAGCTCCTGAGGCAAATGTAGTTCTTGAACATACAAACATAAACTCACACCTGTGTCCCGGAGGGGTAGGTAGTGAGGCCATTTCTCACGATCTCGATAATGATCAATAAATTTCTTAAGAATATTTATTTATTTTTTTTATGGTCATCCGTAGAGTTTTTTGTTATAGAGTACCTACCTATATCTTATTACAGTCTATGTAACAATTTTTAATAGTGCAAAGTAGCATTATTTATGTTAGAGCCATTATTTTTACAGAGCCTAAATGCGGCCCAGGGTCCAATTCGTTAACTATGTTTTTGTCTGCGCTTGCAAGAAGTGATATCTTCGCTGCAAGCGCCGACAAAACTATAATAACAATAATAATAACTTCCACACAACATAATCACTTGACCTGGTCCGAAACTAGGATACCCTGTGCTATGGTAACCAGGCAAGGACATCACATACATGTAAATACACCCAGACTGAGGCCATTTGTATTAAATGTACGGCGGCTCCCAGTTGCCCTGTATCAGGCAACCTAGTTTGGTAGTCAGGGTAGCAACAGAGTGAGCTCAGCCAGACGGTCTGTTTTGCTATCTTACGTTAAAATGATACCTATTTTAAGGTAAGATAGCCCTGAGCATTATTTTATCGATGCTATTAGGTAGGTACGCATTTTCTGTCCGTGGCAAATTTAATTTTGGTTACAAAATAAATTCATTTTCGTTTTCATAGCTTATGTGAACTAAATGCTTTACACAAGTAAATTTAGTAAAATCAAAGTAAATTTTCAATTAAATTTGTATGAAGTTTTCCTTTTATAAGTTGTTCGGCTTTCACTCGTTAACTTGTAAGTAAAGCCTACTTAGCCGTGACAGCCCTGATTTTTTTCACGTTTCTAAAATCAACCGTTTAGCCAGGAGATCGACTCTAACAAAATGTTATGGACCTTGCAAACAGATCCCTATATCGGCAATATATTTGCTTACACCCTTTCATATGTTTTTGAACGACCAGAACGACCAATTTTAGGGCCTCCACTGGCACCACCAATGGAAAAAATATGTTTTTTTACCTAAATATCGTTTTTGCAAAAAGTGTGTACAATCTCTCAATCATTTTAATACTGATTTTTAGGACCCATGGTCGTGAACCTGAAAACGGCCGTTTTTGGCATAAATACTATATAGTCCCAGGTCCGCGATCGTAGGTCGTCGGTCCTAGGTCCTTTACTATTGACATGATTGAGAGATTGTGCAGACACTTTTTGTAAAACCGATCTGTAGAAAAATATATTATATTTTTCCCCCTTGGCGGCGCTAGTGTCACTCTATGGAGCCCCTAACGATACTATGGGGTAAAGGTAAACGAGAAAAAAAAGCATAATTTTATGCATTCTTATCGAATACCTAATAGTAGATTATGCATGAAGGGGATAAAGCAGTGTATTATGTCTCGGGCGATATTTTGAACCCCAAGGACGAGGGATCCTAGGGTTAACTCCCGAGCGAAGCGAGGGAGTTAAAGCTAGAATCCCGAGGCCGAGGGGTTCAAAAACGCCCGAGTCAAATACACTGCTTTATCCCCAAAATGCATACTCTACTTTATATAAACACTGCGAGGCAATAAAACATAATACAATTAAAAAGAAAGTACTTACTTTATAAATTTTACAATAATGAAAGAAGACAAATTAATACAAAATACACAAAGATTTGCAGTTTAGCGCCTTTTCGTTCTATTTGTTTTTTTTTTGTAGTGGCAAATTCTTCTTCATGCAGGTTTCTATGAAAAGTTTCATTCTAATTTTGAATACATTCTCCTTGATTTAGGGCTCTATGAAAAGTTTTCATTCTAATTTTGAATAAATTCTTCTTGGTGTAGGGCTCTATGAAAAGTTTATAAACTAATTTTGACGTTTGGTCATGGATTGCAAGGAACTCATATATTCAATGTTGATTGCATTCCAAATTCAAATGTCATAATTCCCTAGGGGATTATGAAATTCAGTACATTTATAATGACCCGGCTAGACCATAGGACACAAATGACTTGCTTTAAGTTGAGTTTGCATGACACATAATATGCCATTGACGAGCAGGTGTTATATAAAGGTTTTATTTTATTTTGAAACTGTGCGTGAGTATCACACCATGCAGTCCACCGACTTGTTATTAAAAAAAAGTGTGAAAAAAATGGAGAAAAGTGGAGGGATATTTATTTCATGGAATTTTGATCCCACTACATAGGTACTAGAGTAATAAGTTTTGTATGGAATTATCCGGTTTTATTTCTAGGATTTGTTTACGACTGAAAAGCTTTTATAAGGTAGTAAGGTACTTACATCAACGCCAAAACAAAGAAGAGCAGCATCTCGATTCCTTAGATGTCCCCCTGCGTAAAAACAGGCTAGTTGTAAGCAACTTCTAGCTTTCTGGGAACCTCTAGGTCCTTTCCCAAGGACCTTCGAAAATGAAATGAGGTGGACAGCTATCTGCGGACGCTTTGTATCTACTGAGGCCGGTATCGGCCTTATCGTCTATCGTGGAGCACCTCGAAGTCTTGCCAGGATTTATTCTACGCTGGCCTGTTTATTCTCTGCGCTAGAGCGGGACGGAATTTAATGTAGTGGTATCGAACTGGACGGTTCTCCGAGGTGGGGGCTGGTGCGTCTCCACGAAGGATTATTATCTCGCACGGGTTGAACAGGGTGTTCTGGAAGTAAAAATGTTAAGTAAGGCCTGGATTACATGTGAATGCACGTCGACAGCAGATCAACCATTAGTTTTAGTTGCATAGTCGCCTGTAAGGTAATTGAACAGGCGTGTGCACACTCATTTCCGGGATGCTGTGTACCTATATCTACATATCGTCGGATCAAAGGAAAAAAAAACTCACTAAGAGACATTTCGACACAAAATGAAATTTTGTTAGTTTTGTTTCTTTAAAGAGAAAATCTACGACAAGAAAAAACCACTAAGTGCGTATTGTGCTCCATAACAAAACTGCCAGGTGAAGAAAGTCTTTAACTCCACAGCTTCTGTAATCCCTTTGCAGGTAAAGCTCATTTGGCACTTAATGAATTTTAAGCCTGAAATTATACCACAAAATGAGTTTTACCTTTGAACCGACGATATACACATACAAACTCACGCCTGCAGAGACCAGACCTGCCACTTGCCACGATCATGATAAACATCTTTAGCACCATCAACATTAATTAGTCGCTGCATGCACGCCTACCGGTTTCGAGTTCTACTTATCTCGCCTTTCGCTATACATCCCCTATTATATTCGGGGATTCTATCGCTATTGTTATTGTTAACACGTCTACAGGCATGCTTTTCCGTGAAGGTGTTTAACGAACCCGTGACCGCTACGCTGAACGATAGTAGCAGAGTCGCCACTTCTGCTATCATACACCCACCCGGGTATGGATAACGGAGCCACTAGACTTAAATATATAATAAATAGCTGTTGCCCGCGACTTCGTTCGCGTGCTAATGTCGATGTGTATTTTTCCGGGATCAACATAGCCTATGAGCTAATCCAGACTATAATCTATCTCTGTGCACAATTTCATCCGGATCCGTTCAGCCGTTTTTGCGTGAAAGAGTAACAAACATCCATCCAAACATACAAACTTTCGCGTTTATAATATTAGTAAGGATATGTTGTTTCATACAAAGATAAGTTGTTCTTTATTCTACCTAATACCTACCTGCATTAAGAAATGAGTGATTGGAATAATACAAAAAACAAGTTGTTAATTTGTTCTACATCTAATGCTGGCGCTTCACTTCGCTATTCGTATTCGCGCGTTTGCCAACGATTTATAATAGCAGGTTTTACAAAATCAGTACTAAAGATTTGTTAGAAAACCCGGCAATGGATGGTTAATATTTGCCAAATGCTACGCAAATACGAGCGGCCAAGTGAGGCGCCGGCATAATGTTAAAGGGTTTTTTTCTCTTTCTCTACACGCGACGGGAGATTCCAAAGCCAAAGCGGCAGGTTCCGCGGAAAATTCTATGACCTCTCGCAGAATTTTCGATCACGTGTGCTCAGAAGGGGGAATGTTCCGCGAAGACTAAAATTTAATAATACTAGGTTGAGAGAAGGCGCCTAGACTAAAATTTTATAATACCTACTAGGTTGAAACAGAGGTTTAAAGTGGCAAAAGCCATGATACGCTCACTAGGTGTATGAGGTGTCGACTGAAGACAAATTGAAACCACATGATATAAGACGCACCCTGTGGGTGCTCAGAACAAGTCCTGGGTACCAATGACCTGTTTAGCATAAAACCGCTCCCACGATCCGCAATCGCGCAGATTCTTGCACGCTGACACCTTCAAAGCTGCGGCGCTCTATTTAGGATGAGCGAGCATAGTAAACAGACAATGTTTTGGGATGAAAATTGGAAGCTCGAGAAGAATATTTTAATCCAAACAGATAAATAAAAAAAATTGGACCTGCATCACGTTTCAAAAAAATACATGATAAGTATTTCGTAATTTTCCTCCCGTAGTCGCCTATTCAATTACGCACTAAAGTTTATTTATCTATTGTATTCTTTTTGTTGCACTAACCCGTGCTGAGGACAATTTTACAAACCTATTTAGAGGCTAATAATTCCACCCATGCTGGGACTTGAACCCACGCCCTCCGGCTAACCGTGCCAGCACTCTCCTAACTGATCTAATGAGCAAGTGCAGGCATCGGCGAAATATCGAGCCTCTTTCAAAACTTCTCTGTATTACGTATTGCTTCGGCCAGATGTCGCTGCCTGTACGTAATACAGAGAAATTTGTAAAGAGGCTCGAAATTTCGCCGATGCCTGCACTTGCCCATTAGCTCAGTTGGGAGAGCGCTGGCACGGTTTGTCTGGAAGCACGATGAACAAGTCGTTGGGTATGTTTACGAGTTCTATAACTACAAAATCGGTTCCGTGTGGCGCCGGATTACGAATAGCGTCACTCCATTTCCCTCCGTGGATGTCGTAGAAGGCGACTAAGAAATCAATTACCAGGAGACGGGCAGTTGACGGGCAGCAGCGTCTTCCTGAGATTCCAACCGCATACTGCGTTCGCCAATGCTATCTAGTCCTAAGTTATCTGCCTTAGGTTCACGGCCATGGGTACTAAAAATTAACATGATTGAGAGATTGTAGACACTTAGCAAATTCGATACATGTGTAAAAGAAGATATTTTATTGTTTTTGTTTTCAGTGGCGCTAGGGTTACTCCCTGGAGCTCCTTACTGCTAGCTGAGCCTTCTTCTTACGCCACCTGGGGCTTTATTATGTGTACCAAATCCTGCCGAAATCCTGGCGTTTGCGATTTGTTTTTGTTTTTGTTTTGTTTATTAGGCATGTAATTTGTAATGAAATTTGACAGTTAGACGATTGGAATCGCTCAGGATTTGGTGCGCTTATTTAATATAGGGGCTGATCGGACAAGTTGTATAGCCTAGTGGGGTAGGTAAGAGTTGTCACTTGGGCGACATTCTAACCATGATGGCACCTAATGGCGCTAGATTTGAAAAAAAAAATTCAGTTACCCAAAATTACTTTACTTAGCATAGACAAACTATATTAGGACAAACAGTTATACAAGTGAAAAAAAAAACTATGGGTCGATGCGTCTTATGGTCCTCGTCGGCCAACTCAATCGTTCTTTTAATTGTTTATGCATATCGGAGGACAGACTTATATACATTTAACATAGAAAAACGTCCTACCATTGAATTTGGATTCACAGTTTCCAACAAAAGGCAACTTCACCGACACCGTATTGGAGATCAAGATGTAAAACCAGTTCAAATCAAATCACTTCCCATAGTACTTTGCAAATTGCCTGTTTAGTAGGTTAGTTAGGCGTTATCTAGTAATCTGATGTTTATTGCCATTATCGGCAAATCAGTAAGAAAATCATTTTTGTTATCTATTTGCAATTCAGGACTATTTATTAGATGCTCTACCTTTCTAATCAGTTAAGTACCTAACTATGACCTTGAAGAAAACAATGAAAGTTAATAATACATGATATCAAGCGTTCAGGCAATTGCGTCGATTGCACTGAACTCAGTTCAGTACCGTGTTCAGGTTCAGTGGTAGTTATCTGATGGTCTCACATGGTGGGTCGTTATCATACGCCTTAGGTACTCTAACAAAAATATCTCGCAAACGGATCCCTAAATCGAAAAATGGTTTAAAGTAGGACACTCAGAGAGTTTTGCAAAAATAAAATAAAGAGTTCTATATGTAAATATTTTTTTATTAAATCCCTTCAAAGTACTAGCCTCTACAGTTTCATGAGTCTAAACCAGTTATTGAAACACCTTTTCCAGTCCACCGCAGACCGCCTGCTCGAACGCTGACCGCGCATCTTCCGGCGAAGAAAATTCTTTCCCTTTGAGATGTTTTTTTTTTGTTTTCGGGAATAAAAAGAAATCACACGGTGCAAGGTCAGGGCTGTAAGGAGGGTGACCCAGGAGTTTCACCGGGCGTGCTGTCCAAGTCCCTCGTTTTGAGCGCGGTGTGCGCGGCCGCGTTGTCGTGACGGAGCAGTAGCCCGCGGAGCCGTGTTTGGTCGCTTGTTGCTCACAAATTGCGTGAGCAAAGAAAAATCACAAAGGAATTAATAGCAAATAGCCAGTCAAATTGTGGCGGAATGATGATGATTCCTTGTGTACCATGCTGCGTTGGAGATAGATAGTAATACCATTGAATCTAAAATTCAATACCATTGAATCCATATTTTATTTAGGGCGTGTTGTATTACGAAAAGGTTTGACTTACTTGTAGAGCCCTGGCATCCATACTTCCATAGAGGTATTGTAGACCAAAAGCTTATTGGAAAGTGATAGACAGATGACGGACGGACATGGCGAAACTATAACTCTTTGATGACTAAAGCGCGGTATACACGATCCATCTTGCCGTACGTCCTGCCAAGGCCATGCACGATGCACGATGCAAAAGTACCATGAATATGCTTGACGTACGTCGATAATTATTATTATTTGTTTGCTGGACTTGACGGACCGATTTTTCATCCAGCGAGTACCCCCACCACCGCGAACATCGTGCAGATAGACAGTGAATAACGCAGACGTACGTCAGCGCGGTCCCGTATCGTGCGTGCTTGATCGTGTATAGACTTGTTGTACAGCAGATTTCATTCTGAGCTTGCGTCGCAAGGTGGCTGCACGTCTCAAAATGGACCGAGACACTTACGAAATTTATCGAAAAATATAAATTTCATACATGTCTGTGGAATGTTTCAAGCCCAGACTATATGAACAAACAAAAAAGAATAAATGCTTTACAAGATCTGGTACCCATTTTAGGGGAAGCTGCAACGATTGATAGCGTTATTCAAATCATTCATGATGTTATTCATTTGAGTATACTCTGCACGTTTAAGATAAATTTTTTTTATCCAGAACCTCTTTCTACTTTTTTTCCTCTCTTCTGCCGCTGCTGACAATAACAGAAGAACTCCCATTTTTTGGCGTTTTGATAAAACAGGAGGCATTTTATTAAATACAAAACACGTCCTCTTCGTTCGATACTGATCACGCACGACACGATTGATGCGTGCTGGATAGTCTGTATGCTACATCCAGCGGCGCGGCCTTGAGCTGACGTACAGCTGGGATGGACCGTGTATACCGCGCTTAAGTAACCCTAAAAAGTGACTGGGCAGGTCGGGCACTTCATGGTTGAGTATAGCAAGTAGGTACCTACCTACTCAAGTCAACTATTCGACGCTCGCTTTAGCGTAAGCGTGTGAAAAACACGTCGATGAACGAAATTAAAATTCCCACACATGTTATTGTTGGTTGGATGGAACTAATTCAGAGTAAACTAAACGCTCTGAATACTAATTTGTTTTGGTAGGTATCTACGAGAATCTAAGCGAAGATTGCGATCGAGTATCGGGTGAAGTACGAAGGGAAAACAGAGTCCCAAAGATTACCTACCTACGGTTTTGGTAAGTATCTATAATAGGTAGAGATATTTGTCGATGGTAGGTATTATACCACCCATCGATAAATATAAAGTTTTCCTGAGTAGTTCGCAAATAAATGCTTCAAAGAGGGACTTCACTTCGTTAAACAACACATTCATTTTTTTATGTAGCCTATATAGCTAGGTCCCACTACAGGGCACAGGCCTTCTCTCAGAGTGAGAGTACGGGCTTAATCACCACGCAAGCCCACCGCGGATTAGCAATTTCAAGCGCTGAAGTGTGTGAACACCTCAGACACTCGGGTTTTCTCACGATGTTTTCCTTCACAGTTAGCGAGTGGTATTGCTACTATAACTACACACATGTACGTAACTTAGAAAACGAAGTCATTGGTACATGCCGGGATTCGAACCCACGACCTCCCGAATGAGAAGCCGGCGTTCTACCGCTCCGCTGCCACCGCTATTCCTTCATTTACAACGCATTCATTTATTCACACCATTTTTAACATACCATTTTAATATAATTATCTCCAAAAATCTCCTCCTTAAATCCCTCCGAACATCCTTTAAATCATGGGACTTCTTCATTGTGTCGCCGTTCGTCGTAGTAGACAAGGAACGCGACGAAACAATTAAATTGATAAGCGTTCCATGCGTCCATCAACTTAGGACTATTTCTTAAATCATCATCACCGTTTTTAAACTTTTTTCGCCAATCTTTCTACACCTGCAGCCTGTGGGCCCGGCGTACGCAGAAGACCTTCGCGTGCAGTAGGTAGGTACAACAACGCATCCAGGATGCCGATGGGTCTTCCCGGGTACTGCAGCGCGTCAGGTATGTTCGCTGAAGCCAGGGTGGATGATTTCTACTTTATTATTAGAAAGCGAACTGCAGTAATGATACTGCGTAGTGCGGGGAAGCTCTAACGGCATCCCGAGTGTGATTGGAGACAAAGTTGACTACCACATTTTCGGGCACTGGATCATGTGCGCAGATGCGCTTGGCGCTAGGGGGCCGGTTTCTGAATTGAGAATTTCACTAACCAAATACTTAAGTAACTATTTGCACCAACTACCCGCCTCTCTTTCTCCTTCGGAAACCTTCCTGTCACAAGGTTGTCTGGAAGAAATTGCTGTTAGCATTAAGGAGGCCCATTGTACTTTTTCATTGTAACTTTCATATTTCATGTCTCGCGTCTTGTGTGCAATAAAAAATATACTTATCTTATCTTATCTTAAGTAATGTTCTGTCACGCTCTTTTCTGAGAAATTCGAAAAGACAGCACTACAGTTAACTATTTACATAGCAAAATTCTTAATTCAGTACCTAGGTTTAGTTACTAATATAGGCTAACGGCCTTATTTTAAAAAACACGATTCCTCTGAAGCACTCCTAAGAGGCACTTTATTTAATCTGTAGTTACGACTTTTCCTTGTAAAATCTCCACCACAGACAAAATTAATCGGCTTTTTAAGAATTGTGTTTTTTATAAATAAGAGCGACAGTCTTTCTAACATATCTACTAATACTTTTATATGGATTTATTCTGAAATAAATATATTAAAAACAAATAACGTAACAACTTATTCATTCATTGTTATTCACGATCTAACCTGAGTCAAAAGATAAAGAGAGTATGACGCTGAATCAGCTGCCTTTTGTGGCAACTTAGATACACATCTACAAATCTATGGTCCGGTCTTATTTATTTATTTCGTCTGTTGTGCATTTAGTTTTCTTTCTGTGGTGGTGCATATTATGTTACTTATCTGCTTATTTTGTTTCTCTCGTCGTCTCTTATCGTGTTCTTTGCAGAACTAACAACTTCATCAAATGGATTTTGTACGAAATTTTCCTTTTAGAAGTTGGTCGCCTATTACTGGTCAACTTGTAAAGCCTACAGATAACCGTGATAGTTTTCTTTTTAAGTTCATTATATGGGCTACCCTGAATTTTTTCACGTCTCTACAATCAACCGTTTAGCCGGCAGAACGGGGGATCGACGCCCTACTCGGACAAAAATTTGCACTTAAAGCTTAATAATTCACAAAGGAAACCAAAAATTTAGAATAATCTATTGTTTTCTCGGCATAATAAATACATATTATGTAATAAGTAATATGTGCCAAATTTCAGCTTTCTAGTAGGTACTTATCGTCTGTGCTAAGCCGCAGACACACAGACGGACGGACGTGGCGAAACTATAAGGGTGCCTTGTTGACTACGGAACCCTAAAAAAGATAAAAAGTATTTATTCAAATAACCACAATTTGAACGGAAGAAAAAGAACTACTTTGAAGGAAATGGACGAAATTAAAACTATAGGTATACTTAGGCAGAACTACCGTAGGTCTACAGTTCTTCCACTTGAAGCTGTGAAAAAATCAAATTTCTAAGTAACGTAAAAAAAAGTCACGGCTGTTTTTTTTCAATTCAATTCAATTCAAATATTTTTATTCATTGTAAAAACAGAATGTTTACTTAATGAACGTCAAAGTTGTTAGTTTCACAATTAATGGATTATGTGGAGAAGAAGCTAACAAAGAAACTCCACATTTATTCTTTTCAAAACACGTTTTAACTTAATTAACAGAGTTTTCAACTTAAAATATTAGTCATGAATGTGTTGAACACTAGTCACAATCGTCCCTCAAACAACACCAATCCACTGTTTAATGCCAAACATCTTTGTCTTCTAAATAATCCTTGATGTTATAGTAAGCCTTTTTGCACAGAATGTGCTTAACACATTTTTTAAATCGCGTTGGAGGTAACTCTAATATATCTTGAGGAATTTTGTTGTAGAACCTTATACAGTGCCCCATAAAGGATGTGTTAACTTTTGCAAGTCTAAATAGTGGAAATGACAATTTATGTTTATTTCTAGTATTAACATTATGGTGGCCACCAACATTTTCGAAGTCTTTGATATTTTTTCTAACGTACATAATATTTTCATAAATGTATTGACATGCAACTGTTAAGATGTTGGTTTCTTTGAAGAAATCTCTTAGCGAATCCCTACTACCTAACTTGTAAATAAATCGGATGGCTCTCTTCTGTAAGATGAAGATCGTCTCAATGTCTGCTGCCCGACCCCACAGTAGTATGCCGTAGGACATAATACTATGGAAGTAACTAAAATAAACAAGCCTAGCAGTTGCAACGTCAGTGAGCTCTCTAATTCTTTTGACTGCATATGCTGCAGAACTAAGCCTGTGTGCTAGTTTTACAATATGAGGACCCCATTGCAATTTTGAATCGATTGTGATGCCTAGAAAAACGGTATCTTCTACAAATTCTAGTTTTTCTTTTCCGAGTACAATGTTGTTTTCAACTAATCTTACGTTTGGTAAGGTAAACTTTATACATTTTGTCTTTTTGGAATTTAGAAGCAGATTATTTGCCGTGAACCAATCCAACACACGCGAGAGAGCATCATTTGCATCGTCAAGATTATTTTCTTGTCTCTTAATTTTAAAAATAAGTGACGTGTCATCTGCAAATAATACTATCTCGGACATGTTTTGTACCATAAACGGCAAATCATTTACGTATACAAGGAAAAGGAACGGCCCCAAAATTGATCCCTGTGGTACTCCCATTTTTATTTGTGAACCTGTGGATTTTATACGATTTATGTCCGTTTATGCCGCAAAAAACGTATATTTCGACACTCTGGTGATTTATTTATAGGGTACTTCCCGTTGACCTAGAACTATGAAATTTGGCAAGTAATATCGTCGTATACTACAAGTATAGGGAAAAATCGGAAAACTATACATTTGTAATTAAATCATAAAAAATAGTATTTGAAATTCGGGAAAAGTTCAAATTTGTATTAATGCGTTTATTGCACATAAGTAAAAAATACAATGGCAATGTGGCGGACTTAATGCTACAAGCATTTTCTACCAGTCAACAGGTGGTGCAAAATAGACGGATAAGACGAAATACTCCAAATAAAATTAGATAAGCAGACGAATACTCAACAATAAATAAGTAAATATTTATACTATAAACTTAAAATACATATACAATATTTAATATATTGCCTACCGAGGCAAGTCCGACTTGCACTTTTCTGGTTTTTTTTTATTTCAATTAAGCTTTGGCGCACGTCTATTTTCAAGTTAAAACCTCTTTTGGGGGCAAAGTTAAAAAACTAGTAGGTACGTCGTAATATGAATTTTACAGTAGTCACCGAAGCATGTAGGTAGACGTTTATTTAAGTTACGGTTAGCTAATCGCCCGCCACGTTTATTCAATTCGCTTCATATCACTTCACCAGATTCACGCAAAATGTGGACACAAGTCTTGTGCGCTTTTTTTATACTGAAAACTATTGAGTGTCTTCCGGAACCTTTGTTTTTAACTCCTAAAATACAAGCTGGAAACATTACAGAGGCTAGAAATCTATCTTTGGTCGACACCAGTGATTTCTTAGGCATTCAAAGCCACACTGGGTTCATTACAGTCAATAAGGAGTTTAATAGCAATCTGTTCTTCTGGTTTGTGCCTTTTCAAGACGGAGATTTGAATGAGGTTCCTTGGATTATCTGGCTGCAAGGAGGTCCTGGGTGGTCATCTTTGGTTGGTCTCTTTGATTTGATTGGGCCTTTTCAAATCAAGAACGGACAAGGTACAGTCAACATCACATATTTCGCCATGCACTCTACAGTCTTACTTAGCACTCTACTCAGTTGAACGCGCGTCCGCAACGACGACGGGCAACTCTAAGTAAAGTGTACCTAAAAGTAGAAGTGCTTTTGTGTGGTATTGGATAGGAGGACAGGTTCGTATTAGAGGAAAACTGTAAGGACCGGACCTAGCTACATTCATACATTTGTCGTTATACCGGCTGGCGGTTGTATGAAAAGTAAATACCATGCAATTGCAGTTACCGTACAAAGGGAAACCGTACATAGTCGAGCAATAAGTGGTAGGTACATAAAAATTAAAAACAGTATTATTTTCGTGTTCCACAGTTGTCCAAAGAAGCGTAACATGGTCCAGCAATTATTCTCTTCTGTTCATCGATAATCCAGTTGGAGCAGGGTTCAGCTTTTCGGATGACGACAGGGGAATACCTGACAATGAAGACGACGTAAGTCTTTCAAACGTTCCTAACTGTAAATGCTTTCAAAGCCCTTGTCCGCAAACACTTTCTCGACATGTGTTACCCCGAGCCCCTTTGAGCCCCTCGCGAGGAGGATCTCAGCTGTGTAATTCCAATCTCACTACTATCTTTCTTCCTTATATATTTATATCTACTTATGTTTCTACAGTTTCTATGTGTATATTGTATATACCTATATCTGTTTTTATATGTATATTATGTACGTAATACAGAGAAGTTTGTAGAGAGGTTCGAAATTTCACAGATGCCTGCACCTGCCCATTAGCTCAGTTGGGAGAGCGCTGGCACAGTTAGCCAGAGGTCCCGGGTTCAAGTCCCGGCATGGGTGGAATTTTTAGCCTCTAAATAGGTTTTTAAAATATATTATGTATTTTAAGTTTATGTATAAATATTTACTTATTTATTGTTGAGTATTCGTCTGCTTGTCTAATTTTAGTTGAAGTATTTCGTCTTATCCGTCTATTTTGCACCGCCCCTTGACTGGTAGAAAATGCTTGTAGCATTAAGTCCGCCACATTGCCATTGTATTTTTTACTTATGTGCAATAAACGTATTAATAATAATAAAGATCATATACATACAATTGAATGAAACTGAAGACAGTTTACGGTTAAAGACAGTTCCGAAAACTTAAATCCCGTTTACGCCGTCACACGTCACAACAATCACACGTTACACGTTACGTACCTACGCCGAGAAAATATAATTTAACTGTATCTGCATAGGTACGTACCATACACCTACCGTAATGTCTACATTTTTTCTCTCAGGTTGGCGAACATCTCTACGAATTCCTCAGGCAGTTTCTGCAATTATTCTCAGAGCTGAAACAAGCTCCACTGTTCATCTCGGGACAATCCTACGCGGGGAAATATGCGCCCGCTCTGGGGATTCAGATCCACAGGCATAAGAGACAGGAACCTGAGATTAATTTAAGGGTATGAACATCAATCAATGTGAGCTGTCCACTCTTACAATGGGTCTGAGACAGGACGCTCATAAAGGAGACTATGCTCCAAGTCGAAGTTGCACAGAGAGCCATAGAGCCATGCTGTACTGGGTACAAGGCTAGCAGACCGAGTAGCAAATATATAAGTTACGCATCCATTAATAATAATAATAATAACTTTCACACAATACAATCGCTTGACCTGCCCCCAAACTGGGATACCCTATGCTACGGCAATCAGGCAAGGACGCTAAAAACTTGAAAATACACCCAGACGAGGCCATTTGTACAAATATACGGTGGCCCCTAGTGGGAACCGAACCCACGACCTATGTTTTGGGAGCTAAGCCAACCAACGAGGCATTGCTAGCTAAATTTTTTTGTATTTAATAAGCTAACATTTTTTATTGATTTCTCAACAAAATTTCATAGGTCTTCGAATAAAAAACCATAGAAGTATTTCTTCCTACAAGATTCACACTCAAAAAAAGGCCCCTGTCCCGTCGAATAGTCTTTCTTTACCAATGAAATGAGCTTAAGATGTGCTGTAGAGTAAATCACTCAGTGATTGGTTCATAATACCTAGTTTGGTTGTCAAAGAAGCTGATAAAATACGACCAGGTGTAATGGTGTACCTACAGGTAGATCCCACATTCCACGCAACTAGCATAAGCAGCCTATTTACGTCCCACTGTAGGGCACAGGCCTTCTCTCAGGGAGAGAATAGTCATCAAGAGAGAGACGCAACTATGTGTTGCCTAAAATACAATATTTTTCAGGGTCTAACAATCGGCAATGGACTGATAGATCCTAGAACCATGATGCACTACAGCCAAATCTGCGAGACCTTAGGCTTCCTCGATGGTAAGGAGGTCGTCAGAGTGAGAGAACTGGAGCAAACGGTTGTGCGGCTCATCGATGCTGGACAGCTCTTTGATGCTTCTAATGTGAGTACCTAATGTGCCATCACTGGCGGCAGTTAAAAGAAATTCAACTTTGGTACCTAACTCAACAACAGAAAACTGGAAAGATGTTTCACAATCTCTCGATAACACGCTGTTAACTTACCTACTGGGAAAAAGTGTTGGCAGGAATCAAAATTTCGGCCATAAGTAATAGCGGTTACAAATACTTACCTAGAGATTGCGAGATCTACCCGCGTATGCACAGCCCCCAAATGCATTGGGATTTGGTGCAATCTACGGAAGTAATACATAAACGTTTTTGAAGCGCTAGACCCCCATTATGTCAATGCAAGAAGAATAACCAATTTTTGGTACAAGTTATTAATGCCCGGTTCCTATGTTCAAGAACGACTCGTTTTGCTTACGGATGGTTATAATGTCTACTCAAGTATTCCTCTTAAAAACGGTTTCGAATAACGTACCGTACGATAAATGTATGGACATAACAATTTGTAAAGTTCCTGTACATTTTTTTTTTAAATATCAACCAGCTATTCAAGTTACGGGACGCTTGTTAAGGATAAGTTACCGATTACGAATAACCATTCGTTAAATATAGGAACCGGGCATAAGTAGCTCAACGACTAATGGACCGCTTTTTAATTTCCACTGAAGGTATTCAATGAAACCGTCGAATTCATAAAGAAACACAGTGGCGTGAGTATCTACAACTTTCTCAAAGACTCACGGAGCTCCCCAAGGGAACTGGAAACCTTCATCAATCGGAGGAAAGTGAGGGAGTCGATACATGTGGGAAACTTGCCTTTTGACCTAAACAACCAAGTAGTTTACAACAGGATGCTTCCCGACATCATGAATACGACAAAACCGTTGGTCGAAGAGCTGCTCGAGACCTATGCTGTGTTAGGATACAGGTACGGTAAATACCTTGCTTAAGCAAAGACAGACGACCTCAAAAAAAAAGTTTTGAATTAGGTACTTAACCTCCTCAGTCCTGACCTGAGGAGGTTAAGGCTAAGGACTTTTTAAGATGATTTTTACCATTACTTTTGTAATGGCAGGTTTTCTTTTTGACTATTAAAAAAAAAGTAGATCCCAAGAACTCTGTAGGTAGATGGCGCTGAACTGACTACGTTACTAGCCGTGCGTTCTGATTTGCGACCGTGAACGATCATGTGCAAATCGGGACGCACTAGGGATTGCTCAGTATTCGCGTCCATGATAGATGATAGCCATAGAGATAGTACAACATGATAGCCGTTCCAAAATGGACGTCAATGGATATTGCGATAACGTGAATGGATCAATTCGGAACGATATTTTATTTGTGATGTGACATTGACATAAATAATGTAGGTAGTTTCGTTCTATGATCTAAAGATTACATCCAAGTGAAATAATCAAAAAATAATGTGACGTTCCATTCCTTACAGTAACATACTAAGTTCAGCGCCACCTATGCAAGGTGGGAATAATTAAAATAATAAAAAGAAAATCCCTCATTACAGCGGCCAACTAGACGTGATTCTGCCATACTACCTATCGAAGTACACATACAACGCGCTGGAGTGGTCCAGAAGCGAAGAGTACCGTAAGGCCGAACGCAGACTGTTGTTCGATCATACCAACACCACCGTTGTTGGGTAAGTATGTATAGTGACACGAGGGGTCATTCACAAGTTACGTAACGGTACATGTGTATTTGGTTATTATAAAGTTAATTTTTGTGAGACTATTCCTGAATATGAAACAAAGACTTCCCACAAAGCACCCGTTACGTCATATATTGGAGGTGAGACAGAGGTCCAGGTTAAGCATTCTGTTCCTCTTTAGTAGGGGGGATGACAGTGGGAGAGGAGGAGTACAAATTAATTGGAACATATTGTGATAAGAAGGTACAATTGACAGCACAACAAGCTTTACATAAATGTGTAGGTACTCTACTCAGTTGGGTACGACGTACGTTACGTGCGACAGCCAAAATGTTTCTAGCCTCAGCATAAAACGTCTATACATGCAGCGAAGTAATAGTTAAAAAAAAAAAACCCCAGGTCTTGGATGTTTACATGTTTGTGATGTCGTTGTTTCTGGTACACACGACACAGGATATACTAATGTGGGGGCAGAAGCAATGTATGTGCCTGTATGTAAATGTTTATGTTTATGTTTACATAGACGTCTAACTACCGCTACAAAACCGGCCAAGTGCGAGTCGGACTCGCGCACGAAGGGTTCCGTACCATTATCTATATAACATTAGCCACAGAGATCGAGATAAAAAGGCCAAAATCACGTTTGTTGTATGGCAGCCCCTCTTTAATTATTTATTTTATTTTTATTTAATTATTTATTTTTGAAGCGAATATAGAACTAAATATTCTGCGAATATTTCAAGCGTTTACCTGTGGCTTTATTAATATCGAGCAAAAAACGGCCAAAAAAATACGTTTGTTGTATGGGAGCCCCCCTTAAATATTTATTTTATTGTTTTTAGTATTTGTTGTTATAGCGACAACAGAAATACATCATCTGTGAAAATTTCAATTGCATAGGTTCATGAGATACAGCCTGGTGACAGACTGACAGACAGACAGAAAGACAGACTGACAGACGGACAGTGAAGTCTTAATAATAGGGTCCCGTTTGGCACCCTTCGGGTACGGAACTCTAAGAATGACCGCACGTTCAATTGTGAGAAGGCGGACAGGGCTAATCGGAGCGAGTTCAGTATTACCCGGCAAAATATCTATGCACCCGCCATCCTCAGACCGCTATTTTGCGAGGTACCTATAAGTATATTCCGACGGTTTATAAATCATAAAATCAGTGGTATAACGTTTTTGTAACAAACCAGTCATAAGTTGCGCCGTCACTACTATCGCCCAATCAACGTTCACGTCGTCACGCATGGCGCACAGAATGAACCAATCACAGAGTAATTTACTCTACAGCACATCTTGGGCTCATTTCATTGCTACAGACTAATCGAGAGGACAGGGACCGCTTTTGAGAGTGAATTTTGTAGGAAGAATTGTTTTTTTTTAGTCTTTAATGTGTAGCCTTATAAAGGTGACATTGTCGCTGTGCGACAAAACCTTTTAATAAAGATTATAAAAAAAAATTGTTTTTTTTTAATTGTAGATGCAGCGTCATCACGCACTCGTAGTACAGTCGATAGCAGGTCGACCTATACTGTTTTGATGCAGTCACCAGAAACGTACCCGAGTTGAAGTACTGTCGACAGTACTATTTACACTACCTATAGATATATTTATTGTTCTGGGAAACAATTTTTGTTAAATTACGGAGTCCAGTGGGCAGAATAGATACAGTACAAACTGTATTTTTTATGCGGCCCCGATTATGTCCAACTACTGGGCAAAGGCCACCCCTTTAGCTCTCCACTCCTCCCTATTCATGGCCACTCTAACCAACCAACTACATATCTAATAATAATAAATAACTAAGACTCACTTGCAGATATCTAAAGAGCGGCGGCAATTTTGTGGAAGCGTTGATCAGAAACGCGGGCCATAGCGTGCCATGCGACCAGCCAGAAGTCGCCAAACAACTGATCGATATGTTCATTCAGGAGCATCTACACTGATATCAGATCATAGGCCTAATTATGCGTCCCCTGGAGTCTTTATTTGTACTGTGCCTAGAGGCTGGAGATGCAACACCTCGCCCTCGCGATAAGGCGCGAAACACACAGATAGGCCGTGGGGTGAGGGCGCGGTAATAGGTATGTATAGTCACAGACAAGGATGTTCTTGGTCACAGACGACAGTCACACCACAGACCTTGCTCTGCGGTCGCTCTATGACTCTGTGGTCTGTGACTCTATACATCTTACCGCGCCCTCGCCCCACGTCCCATCTGTGTGTTTCGCGCCCTACAGCACGTAATATTAAATTTGGATTCGACATCTCTTACCATCAGAGGCCTAATTATGCGTAGTCGTCAGAATCTTGACGATAGTAGTTACTTAGCATGGAATTTTGCAATTAGACGATTGGAATCGCTCAGAATTTGGGGCACATAATAAAGTACGTGAATTGTTATATTTGAAAAGAACCATTGCTGAATGTGAATAAAATAACATTTCTCAGTGATTTGTCTCTTTTATTGTGGAACCTATGAACAAATTATTGTACTTTACCTAAACAACAGAGGACCTCAACGCCGGCTACAGTATTGTACTGTCAGTTAAAGTGATAAATTTGGCGGCGAGTCCGGATCAACTTCAATTCAAAGCTGCGTCAAACATAACAAATAAAAATATTAGGTACCCACAAAAGCTAGATTTAAAAAGCTACCTCCCTAAATACAGGGGGTCTTGGAAAGGTCTGGATCGTTCCGAAACACCCTCTATTTACGTAAAGTTTCACTGGTGAAACTTAAGGGGGTTATTTTAATCGATACTAGACAAACAACTTTAATTATGAGACCAACTCCGAAATAGTAAAATAAAAATATGTTCCATATTACATTTTGATAAGTATGAAACAGCTTGTAAGTAGTTTGTATTAATAAGTAGAATAATTCTACTTATAAACATTTTCTGATGTGGGAATATTCCCAACTCACAAAAAAATAGCATTTGCTTAAAGTAGTACCTATCATAATTATGCTCTTTAAATCCGAACACAGAATGTTACATATATTTAAAAAAGTGGAACCCCCTGGAGTTTCACCCGGCCCATTCTGATACACTCTGTATAGTAAGGGACAATACAAAAAAGCAATAATGTTATTTATTGTAAATAAATATAAAAACACAATAACTTAATAAAAACCCTATCGATCATCTGAGACAAGAAAATATAGGTATCCTAATAGTTAGGATGGAGTGCTGGTGACGTAAAGCAAACAGCAGCTCGACCTTCACATTTTAATTGCAAAGTCACCCGTAAAGCAACAGAATAAGGTTTAAATAAATAATCGTGATTACACCCGTTTAATCCAATATAAAAATCTCGTGTCGCAGTGTTTGTTATCGAACTCCTCCGAAACGGCTTCACCGATTTTTATGTTTTTGTGTATATTTGGTAGGTCTGAGAATAGGTCGTAGGCTAATTTTATGTGGTAAACCAACCATTGCCGGGTCACCTATATTATATAACTATGTAGGAGCATCGCGGGTCATGAGTCATTAAAAAAATCCTCAAATGCAAATGTGAAGGTCGATGTGCTGCCAACTGTACATCATTACATACTCTTTGCTGTACATTCTCCGCCAATATAGGCTCAGTCACGTCAGAAATAAACAGGCACATCAACGAATTTTAAATCGAACTCTAACAGCCTTATTAATAAAAACACGATTCCGCTAAAGCCTAAGAGGCAGTTTATTTAATCTGTGGTTACGACTTCTCCTTGTAAAATCTCCACCGCAGACTATTTTTAATTCGCGATTTAAGGAATCTTGTTTTTTTATAAATAAGACCGTAGATACACCTACGACTTTGGGAAATTTCAAATTAATAATACATATATTTTTTTCACCACAATTAAATAATCGATTATTGTACTACTCGTTTAAATCTAATCAATCAACTTAGTATATTTAAGATTCTAACAGGGGCTAAATAGGGCAAAAACATCTTTATCTTTTTTGCCAAGAAAGAAAAGAGACGGTCCAAAAAAATACAGAACCAAAGAAACTCTTAAAAAAAATTCCAATAACGATATTATTTTTTTTGTAACTTAGAAAACAAAGTCTTTGGTATATGCCGGGAGCTCTACCGCTCCGCTACCACGAATCTATCGTGAACTCCGAAACAATAAGGAGCTCCAGAGAGTAACACTGATTTTTTTTTTCATTGGTGGCGCCAGTTAGCCCACAGAACATATGAGTTAGCCCACTCGATCTTAACTTAGAAATATAAAAAACACATGTAAAATACGTAATTTTCTTAGTACTATGCTGTAGCCCTTGTTAAAAAATTGTTAAATTCTCAGTTAATTATTAACGAATACTTTTGAGACTCAAAATGTAGACAGTAAATGGTTTTCTTTTCATGAGAATATAACTAAATTTAATTAGAATTCAATGTTTTTATACTGCTATGGCATTAACTTCGCCGTATTTAAATGCAATAAAAGTATAAAAAATATGTTAAAGTATGAAATTGCCGTTTTATTGCAATAGGTTCTTTGAATTGACATAGAATCTTCATGGTTTGAGGTTTTCGAATGAAACTTTTTTCAAATGGTTTCTATGATGTTCTTTTTTTAAAAAATGTGAAACATTTGAATATCGACTTTCAATTGTTTTTGTTATTCAATTTAGACAAGAAAGATGGATACTGCGAAAATTCGAGTGATTTTTGAATACGAGTTCCGACGCGGAACTAACGCGGCAGAAACAGCCCGCAATATCAATGCTGCGTTTGGAGAGGGATCTACTAATGAACGCACCGTGCGATTTTGGTTTAAACGCTTTCGTGATGGAAATTTCGACTTAAAGAACGAGCCACGAGGAAGACCGCCCACACAGGTGAATAACGATGAATTAAGAGAGATAATGGAAGCCGACGCAAGTCAAACTACCCAGGAATTAGCGGCATGGTTTAACGTTACCTTACCCACAATATTGACTCACTTGCGTCAAATCAATAAAATAAAAAAATACGAAAAATGGATGCCTCATGATTTGACTGAATTTTCGCAGTATCTATCTTTCTTGTCTATTGAATAACAAAAACAATTGAAAATCGATATTCAAATGTTTCACATTTTTTAAAAAAAGAACATCATAGAAACCATTTGAAAAAAGTTTCATTCGAAAACCTCAAACCATGAAGATTCTATGTCAATTCAAAGAACCTATTGCAATAAAACGGCAATTTCATACTTTAACCCCTATTATATACAAATGATTTTTCGCTCACAAATTTTTTATTCACAAAAACACTAGCGCAGGTCGCAAGATTAAGATTTATTTTCGTTCTGGAAGATCTTTTTCTTTACTAATAAAGTCAGTAAAAATAAACACAGCCAGTGTTCTTACAACTTAATTATACAGTAACTGGAGTGAGCTTATTACATTGGCTTGTCCTTCCCTCAGACTTACCTCGCACATTCTAATATTTTAGAAAAGTTGTTTGGAAGAGATCGCTTTTAGCGATCAGACCGCCAGTGATTTATTATAAAAACTAGATTTTATGTTAATACTTTTATTGTGTGGTGTTCTATTTCATTGGGATATTTTGTAAATATTTCTTCTATCAAAAACGAAATAGTTGTTCAGTTTTCCCATCTAAATTTAATGTAATTTTCGTTGGTTGCAACTGGCAACCTTATCCCCACTACTGGGATCTTTGATGTCAGGTTGGAAGTCGTTGTGTATTATGTCTCTCGTATTCTATCGTGTCGTAAGCCAACATAAGAACCGAAGTGCTGAAGGGAGCTGAAGGACGGACCGGGCTCAATCGTCGTCAGATCAGGCGTCTCTACTCGCGGTGGGCGGTCGTGGAAGGTAAATCGAGGAGCGGAAGCGGCTCCCGCCCGAGGTACTCCCCCTTCGCTATCGGACCTGGTAAGTCTTTCAGCCTTCCTAAAACTCCACCTTCACTCAACAAACAAACTACCGACACTCGTCATACAGTCCACTAAAATTATCGTGTACCACGAAATCTAAACTAAACAATAGAACTTATATAAACATTAAAAGAAGTCTAAAGTTTCAGTAATATTATTTTGATTAGAAGCAACAGCGGCGTGCAGCGACTAATGAATTTTGATGAAGCAAAGGACGTTTGTCAGGATCGTGGCAAGTGCCAAACTCTGATGTTGTAGGTATGTATATCACCCTCAATATCGTATGTGTACTGTTTTAAAAACCTTCCTTAAACTTGACCACGCTATTCAAAAGTAAGTAGGTATCATGCACTTTTTTCACAATCCTTGAAAATATTAGAACATGCGGGCGAGAGTGATGAGAATCCCTTCACTGAAGAAACACAACACACATAAAGAGTTCATAGGACTTGAGTTAGTCTTCCGATCTTGGCAGTTATGGCAGCGCTACTATAGGTCTATAACGCTACATTTTTGAAAAAAGTGTCTTACAAATCCATCAATCATTGAGCAGTGAATTTCAGGACCTGTACCTAATCAAGGATATGGGTGTACATATTATCATCGTATGCCAAAATGACCGTTTTTAGCGGAAATGCTGACTATCCCTAAGTTTTTTTACACAATTTACATTATTGAAAACGATGACGGTGTAAAAGAAGACATGATTATTTTTTTCATTGGCGACGCTATAATTTGGAACCATACAAATCCGTTATGTGACAATGCCAATCTTTAGCGGTAGCTAGAATCTACTTAGTAACAAAACGTATCACTAGGTACGTCAAATTCAACACACTATCTGCGGACGGTACGGAATCCGTGTACAACCACGCGTTATCCCTTCTTAGCTTCAATCTATACAACACTGCACCCGTCACGATGCCAGCTAGTAACAACACATTCATTACCAAACTTACTATCATTACAGTTTTGTAACTATTGGAAGAGTCTTCGGGTGTGTAGTCCACATACACGGGAGGTATTTGTGTGACGTAGTTAGGGGGTAAGGGGAGGTCGATACCTTTAATGAAGAAGGAGATGAGTTCCTGCGCCTGCGCAGGTTTGTCCAGGGGTACTAGGTGACCCGCCCCCCGGACTAGGACCTCGGTCAGCCCTCCGCCGCTTTTCACGTAACTGAAATGGGGGAAAAAATTGTTTTTACAATGACATTTCTTTTGATAACTCTCAACAGAGACGTCGAAAACTCCGGCAAAAATCTGGTATATTTGGCTCTATCTCGCCCATGAATATAGCTTCTTTTAATGAACTGGGCCTCTTTCACCCTTGTCAATATGTTTTTGTCAAGTAGCTACGGAGTTTCTTCGACCATTTCTTTTCTACATAATAAATTAATCCAGAATCGATTTGGAAAATTATTTTTTTGTCTCAAAGGGTAGACTTCGTGAAGAGAAGAAGAAGAAAGAAGATATTTATTTAAATTTTAAAAACCTATTTAGAGGCTAAAAATTCCACCCATTCCGGGACTTGAACCTGCGACCTCTGGTTAACCATGCCAGCGCTCTCGTAACTGAGCTTATGGGCAAGTGCAGGCATCGGCAAAATGTCGAGCCTCTTACAAACTTAAAATAGGTCTTTAAAATTGTCCTCAGCACGGGTTGCGAGTGCAACAAAAAGAATATAATTTATTCAAATTGGTCCCATAGTCATCAAGTCAGGATCTGATAATGGAATCCTGGAGGAATCGAGGGAACTCTTCAAAGGCACACTTGAAGCGATTTGGATTTTATTAATAGTGACTCAAGCTTTTGGAAAATACAATTTGACTGAGTCGTAGTGATAGTAAAAAACACGTGACTTTTTTTTAATATAAAAAAAATAAAAACCGACTCTATAACACTACAGCACTTAAACCACAGAAATTATCTAAACGAATTTAACTTTTAAATTCGATGCAAGTATTGCAGAAGTATAGTATGGAATCGGTGCCAAGTTACATAACAAGCACATACATTTGTTAATTCAATTTACTAATCGGCTATGTCGAACTCATTTCCCCTTATTGTGTAAAAGACGGAATCCACCACTTGTGTGCTAGTTCGTAGTAAATAACCAATAATACATAACAGTACGTACATACATAAACTCACGCCTGCATCCCAGACGGGTAGGCAGAGATCAGGACTTGCTACTTGCTACGATCCTGACAGATCACTTTCGTTTCCTCGACATTCATTAGTTGTTGCCAAGGATGTTTCTTGGTCGTTGCATGCACGTACGCCGGTTTCGGGTACTTAACAGTTATGATTACTATTTCCTATGTAATCCACACTTTGGATAGATCTAAGCACTCACCCAGCAATGCTTTCGTTGTACCACCAGGGATTTCTGGGTGAACTCAGGAAGGTATCTCTTTTGCTCCAGTGCCACTTCTTCCTTCTCGCTTCTGCGTTGGGCGAACATGGCGCTACGAGGTCCAGTTGACCGCTGAAAGTATTTACAATTTAAGGCCGTTCTTACGCATGCTGCATGCTGTCTCGATCGCAATTTTTTTTTTTTAATATTGTATTTTATTTTATTTAGTAATCCAACAGATATAAAAAAATAATAATACGAGTAAACTTTTCATAAATGTGGTCTGCGGGTTTGATGCATAATTAAATAACGGACATTTAAATATATTTTTCCTTACCTATACGTAGTTTTTAATAAAGAAAAGTGCTTTCCAAAATGATTAATTTTCTCAATCAAAAACTTAGTACAGAGGTAAGAAACATTTATGCGTTGCATGTTCACAATTTTATTATCTATCAAACACTCAGACCACATTTATCAAAAGTATACTCATTTTTTACAATCATTAATATTATTAAATTGTGCCAGCGAGACAGCATGCTCCACGTAAGAACAGCCCCAAGTGGTTTTGATAGATAGATAGAGAACACTTTATTGCACAATCAGGTGAAAGATAGATTACGCTGAGTGAATTCTAAAGCACGGCGGTAGATACATACTGCGAGCAACAATGCTTCAGGCCAAACGAATTACGGTTCGAGGTAGTGCTCTCATCATTAAACCTACATTTAACAGTTAACGTCTTAGTAGGTTTCTATTTATTACAAATTTTTATTCATAAATATTATCCTTTTTGCTGTTCTTAACTAGCAAAGTTGTTGGCACGGTTCGAAACTGACATGCCAGTGAATGTCAAGTATCAGTTGAATGCAGGATGCCAGTACCACAGATTAGAAAAGACAGCCAGTAGGTACGCCGTGCGTGACGTGCTCGAACACACTCAGAGGCAGCGCCGGTTGAAGACAGAACAAGTTGGCGGCGCATTGTGAACGTCCGCTGCCCTATCCAGAGGACTTAGGATAATAAATCAAAAGAGTAGTAGAGTAGGCGGACATATGACTCAAAACATGGCACAATACACTCACCAGTAAATAAGAACCCTGTAATTTTCCAGCAGCGTCTCCATAATAGGCCTCATGTGGGCGAGGAACTCCGGCTTCATCTTGGTGAGCACGGAATGGTTCGAAAACGTGAATTGTCTGAGTCCAGTATGCATCGAATCTTTCACTTGCTCTTCGTCTAAGTACATAAGGAAGTCTTGTAAGGGGTATTCATCACGGAGTACGTTGTATGATTGAGTTTGCAGAGTGATATCAACTAGCTTGTCTAGTAGATCGTTGCGTGTCTGAAAATACCGGCCAAGTGCGTGTCAGGCCACGTGTACTGTAGAGATCCGTGGTTGGACGACAAAAAATTATGAACTTAGAAGGGCGGGGGTTGTTGATATCATGATTTTATTTTACTTATATGTATTAACTACCTGCTTTACACAAGTAACAACTTTATCGAAGTAATCTTCAATTTAATTTCTGCTATAAAAGTTTTTCAAAGCAATGCCAGTCAATACAACCGTCAAAATCAACGTGAACCCACCTACCTCGATAGCAGCGGCAAAGTCCTCGTCTCGGACGGCTTTGGCATGCACTTCTTGGATCGGGCGCGCCGCTAGAGCACCCTGGCTGTCCACCAGCCCCCACAGCTCGTACAGCCCGATATAGCTAGACGCGATATTCTCGCGCTCCAGTACGGGATTGCCCAATATTATGCCCTGAAAAATTTAGTTTTTAGAATCATTGAAAAAGCAACGTCAAGTAGCGTTGACGACCTGCTTAACTTGCCCAGAAACGAAGATGAACATGGCGAGCCAACCAACATTGGTGGAGAGGCACAATAAGATGCAATAAACAAAACAAAACGCATCAAAGTCAACAGGTACAAAAAAAAGCTTATACAATTACGGCCTAATTGCTAATGACAACTTCTTCCAAAAAACCGTCTGATGGTTGCCGAAGAGTAAATAAAATTAGAAATAAAACTAAGCGCGGATTTCACATTGATTCGACATGTAATGAAGCGATGGGACATCGCTCACACAAGATACAAGATGCGGACGTGACGCTTCGAGGTCGAAAAATTTACATCAGTCCAAATGCTATTATGAAGTATCAGCTAGATTCACATATTGTAAAGTTGTATAGTGTGTTTGTACTATTTTACTCCATAAATTACTTACTAATGCGAAGCTTTTTCCATGGTAAAAATTGTATCGTCAGCATCATCATCAGCCATTTGACGCCCACTGCAGGACATAGGCCTCCTCGTGGTTTTCAAGCTTCCCGGTCTTGTGCCACCCGCATCCAGCGACTCCCAGCCACCGTAACCAGGTCATGAGACCATCTTCATCGGCCTCCCCACGCTTCGACGTCTGGTCCGCGGTCGCCAGGCCCCAACGGCCTTCAGTTCTCCGAGCTATGTGCCCCGCCCACTGCCACTTCAACTGAGCAATTATTCGAGCTATATCAGTAACTCGGGTTCTTCTGCGGATCTCCTCATTCCTGATCTGATCACGCAGTAAAACTCCTAACATAGGTCTCTCTAATGCTCGTTGGGCGACCTTGAGCGTTCTTATGAGGCCTTAGTCAGCGACCAGGTCTCACATCCATAAGTCATCACTGGCAACACACATTGGTTTTTTTTTAAATACATCAGTTTTTCACAGACGCGGGGTCCGTGTAATTTTTTTCATTCATTGAGCATTGAACTCAAATCTTCCAGGGTTTCAGCCATAATCACTTTGTCATCGGCGAATCGAAGATGAGTGATGCACCTATTCGCCATTTATTGTAAGGAATGACAATGACAAAAAGGAATTGACAAAACTCTTAGATCCTTTTCCGAAGCATGTTGTTGGTATACCTGTAAATTGATAGCGTCTTTGTCCGTCCGTGCAGGCGTCCGTTTCAATATCTCCTGCGCGAACGCCGGTGCGTAGTGGCCGGCATACGACTCGCCGGCTATGTAGAGATCCGCTTTGCGAAGCTCTGGGAACACTTGTAGGAACTGCTGGAGAGCTTCGTACAGGTGGCTGGAGTACTGGACATTAATTGATTAATAAATTAATAAGTAATAGTCATGGGTGAGGCCAAGAAAGAAAAAAAAGATTTTTTTTTATGTAGTCCCAATACCTAGTGTTTCAAAAAATTAATACCTTTCCTGAACAAAATCATGGCTACGCCCTTGGCTGTAAGCGAATCTCACTGCACAAACCAAACTTTTAAGCAGAAATAAAAGAAAGAAATAAGCTCCCTTATACTTACTCGTCTATATTACGCTTATAATTGTTGGTAAATATTTGTTTCTTTGTGTGAAATAAAATATAAAGTAAATAAGTAAGAAGTGTCATTTATTATAACAAGAAGACACATCATAGAAATATATTTTTGACTTAAGGGGCTCCATCCGGTTCACTAGCGCCACCCAGGGAAAAACTTCATATCTTTTTCTACAGATCGAATTTGCAAAAAGTGTCAGTACATTCTCTCAATCATGTTAATAGTGATTTTTAGGACCCATGGACCTGAACCTAAGGCAAAAAATCTCGAACTAGATAGCACAAACGCCAGAAACGGCCGTTTTTGGTATAAATGCTATCTAGTCCCAGGTTCGTGATCCTAGGTTCTTTGTCGTAGCTCCTAAAAATCACTGTAAACATGATTAAAAGATAGTTCTGACACTTTTTGCAAATTTGATACGTAAAAAAGATATAATGTTTTTCCTCGGGGGCGCTTGTGTTAGGTACTCCCTGGACCCCCTTAATATGAAAAATCACAGCCTGTGATGGGTCTAACAGGCAAGTAGGTGTCTCACCATAGCCATGGATGTAGCGTATCCATTATCGCTCTCAGTGAAACTGTATCCCGCCCCAACGGGGTTGTCAATAAACAGCATGGTGTAATTATTGCACCACGTACTCTCGCGCACTGGAAATAAGCAGAGATTAGTCGAGAGATGAGATACTAACCTACCAGCCCATTGTGGCTTTCAGGACTCTGCAAGCATATTAACAAGATTGTGGCCCTGTAGAGCGAAGTCAAAAATTTAATTATTGATGGCCATTTTTTCTTAAATTTCGTGTCTTTTCGCCATCTCGTAAGGTGTAATGACTTACAAATTAATGATAGACAAAAATTACTTAAATTGTTAGTGTAGGTACGACAAAGTGGTGGTCAGCCTCGTTAGAAAGGTCCTAAGTCCAAAATATTAAGTTAATGATCAACTTACACTCCAACATCTTCTTCTTTTTGTCAAACGAAAAGGGCCCCATCTCATCGAAGACCCCTGCCAAACTAGACGCCCCAGGGCCCCCTTGAAGCCAAATGATCCACGGAGTGAGCGATACATTCTTACTATCCACAGGGAAGTACCAGAAGAACAGATTGGAGTTATAAGTCTCGTCCACTGTGAGGAACCCGGAGTGACTGGTGACGTTCAGGAAATATTTGGGGTCCACTTTCGAGGATTCCCTTGCCTCCTGGATACGGCCCTGAAATTGAGAACTTTCGTGTTATTTAATTGGGGTTGTTCAATTCTTGGGGTTGTTCTAAAGTTATACCTGAACTAAACTTAGGAATAGTGTCTACAAGCGAGGCGTAAGAAAGTTGCAATTATGCGTTTAATGCAATTTAATTTAAAAAAGACGAAAATATCGCGCTCTTAGCGGCTGCGGCTATTTATAAACAAAAACGTATATAAAAAAAAACCAACAACCCGACCATAAGCAGCCTATATACGTCCCACTATAGGGCACAGGCCTTCTCTCAGGGAGAGAGTATGGGCTTAATCACCACGCGTGCCCACCGCGGATTGGCGATTCTAAGCGCTGAGGTATGTGAATAGCTCAGACACTCAGGTTTCCTGACGATGTTTTCCTTCATAGTTAACGAGTGGTAGGTATTGCTACTGTTACTTCACAAATGTACCTACATAACTTAGAAAACAAAGTTATAGGTACATGCCCGCTCTGGGAATCGAACCTGGGTCTCTCGGTTCGTTTTAATCGTAATTAAGTATTTCATTCCCTTTCATCGTATTACGATAGGTAAGTAATCGTTGTTTTTAGGGTTCCGTACCCAAAGGGTAAGGGACCCTATTACTAAGACTCCGCTGTCCGTCCGTCCGTTAGACAGTTGAAATTTTCACAGATGATGTACCTATTTTTATTGCCGCTATAACAACAAATACTAAAAACCGTATAAAATAAATATTTAAGGGGGGCTCCCATACAACCAACGTGATTTTTTTGCCGTTTTTTGCTCGATATTAATTACGGCAACAGGTAGACGCTTGAAATTTTAATATTCAAATGTTGTATTGGTACGGAACACTTTGCGTGAGTCCGACTCGCAATTGGCCGGTTTTTATTACTTTGCATGAAACTTTGTCTGGAACATACCTCAATACCTAATTTTAGTTTTATAGGTATATTAAGATGTACTTTAAAATAGAGTTTTCAAATTAAAACTTATGAGCTTTAAAACAAATCGCACCCTTAATCCAATACCGTCACTAAACAAAAATCTCTAAATTTCTGGTTTTAATGCCATCTATTGCAAATATTACAAAGTAACACTAAGCGCTGACTAGTTCACTTAAATTCCTATTTAAAACTGTAGATGGAAAACGAAGCATAATACAGAACTAAATACATTTCTTCACATTGAAAATCTTTAATAGCTTCTCCTGCACAATTTACATTTTTCGCTTAGTGCCAGTATTGGATCATTAAGGGTGCGAAATGGTTTTCCCTATCATTTTACGAATAGTAGGTAACTATATAAAAGTCGTCTTTAGAATTGCTACTTTTAAGTTTAAAAAAATCTTCTGTTAGCTTTAAAATTAATAGTTGAGGGCAGAACTCGATGACACAATACCACAGAGCGGTGAAATTAAGCAACATATTTTTTCTTGTTCAAGTTTGCAAAGCGCGATTAGACATTGATGCGTTATTTTATAGTGGAATCCATCTATTTTAGAACTGTTTATTAATTGATATTAATTGTTACTAATTACTCTGTAGACAGATGTATTTTTATTATGTTTTTTTTTATTGCAGTTTAACAATTTTTTGACATTACGAAGCCGCATTATTTAAGTTAGAGCCATGATTTTTATAGTGATTTCCATTATTTTTAAAGAGCCTTTTATGGGTGTAATAGTTTTGATTTCCTCTTACCTCCTTTATAGCAGGGGTCAGTATCAACTCAGGCGCAATTGTAGTTATTGGCGGTGCAACACAAATTAGGGTACTGAAAGTTAGAAACAAGATTTTATTTATTTATTAATTTATCTTTATTGGGAACATAAACAGTGCACATACGTAACATTCAGAATATTCTTACAGTAGTATTACAAGTCCTAAGATTTTTGACCTGACTGACTCTCAATATTAGGGAACGCGTGTTTTACAAATAATACCCAAAGACTTTACCTACTACAGACTATTTAAAATGTATTTGAGGAGTCATCATCATCATCAGCCATTTGACGCCCACTACAGTACATAGGCCTCCCTCATGGTTTTCAAAGCATTCCGGTCTTGTGCCGCCCGCATCCAGCGACTCCCCGCCACCGTAACCAGGTCGTCAGACCATCTGGTGGGGGGCCTGCCCACGCTGCGTCGTCCGGTCCGCGGCCCTACGGCAATCAGTTCTCCGAGCTATGTGCCCCCCCCCCCATTGCCACTTCAACTAAGCAATTCTTCGAGCTATATTAATAACTCGGGTTCTTTTATGGATGTCCTCATTCCTGATTCGATCACGCAGTGAAACTCCTAACATAGCTCTCTTGATTGCTCGTTGGGCGACCTTGAGCCTTCTTATGAGGCCTTCGTCGGCGACCAGGTCTCACATCCGTATGTCATCCCTGGCAACACACATTGGTTATACATGGTTATACACCTTTGTTTTGAGACACTGAGGTATTTTGGACGCGGAAATGTTCTAGATAGATAGATAAACACTTTATTGTACATAAATATGGAAATTGCAGTGCCCTATCAGGGCTCATGTCATGGATCTATACCTTATTGTAATAACCATTGAATTGCTTAAAATTTATTGCTTCATGTGGTACAACAGTTCTGAATATTGGATGTTAATCGACATTCGCTCTTAATACTACGCACGATAAGAGCTAAGGGATCACCACCGGTGCACTCTCTGCGGCGTAACTTCTACTATTTACTCGTCTGATAACCTACACGGAACTTTTAAATACAGACATATTTTGACACTTCTGAAAGATCAAAATGGACAACTTGTGGACAACCCAATACGTACAGTGGTCAGTTACGTAGTAGGAGAGCTGAATGTTTAAGAGCCTACGAATAAAACACTGTTGAGAGCAAATACACCTTAATATTTTTAATTGTGACGTATAACATCGGGCTCCTTTTAGGACCTACATTATTGTGCATGATCAAGAAGAATGAATGTAATTACGCCACATGATTGATGTGTCTAAAAATTGTCACACGTTTGTTTACATTATCACAATTTGAGGAACGATAGAAGTATTGCCCTCCTTCTCACACGCGCTAAGACTGCATACACCCATCCTGCAGTAGTCATACATTCTAAAAGTGGGTTAAAGCGGCGCGGCAGGCTAATAATAATGGTTATCAAGTTCACAATAAAGAAAATAATGAAACGAATGAGAACTTACCTTATGATACCAAAGATTCTGTCACTAATTTTAGCCATGTTTTTCCTCTATAAGTACACTGGTGCGTTTTTATTTCATTTGAACTTCCTTATTTTTAATCTCAAAACGCGTGAGCTCCGCACGACTCGAGTTGTCAAACTAACGGTTTTATTTATTTATAGACACGATTTACTTAAAACACTCCGTAAACGCAGTATAATAGTCTGTGGTCAAGTATTTCCCTTTGAAAGTCTCTACCATAGACTATGTATATGGCGGTTATGGAGTGTTTTAAGGAACCGTGTTATTATAATACCACCGAAAATAGCTAAGTAGGTACTTACACAGTAGGCATTATACGCGGAGCACGACGTGAGTGAGTAAGAAAAGGGGTACCTATATTTAAATGTACTTTGATCTTTAAAATAAAAAGGTTTGCTCTGTAATAATTATAACGGATGATGATGATTTATATTATGTTGTCCCTCATCCATCAGGAACGTAGGGCCTTTATAAAAGATCTCCACTTGCTGCGGTCTTGAGCGGTGACTTCGAGGTCTTCCCATCCTAGCCCAATACCTATTACGGATAGTAACTGAAAAACAAGTCATCTATCTTTTTAACAGACTTCAAAAAAGGAGGATGTTTTTCAATTCGACGCGTATATATTTTATATATTTTTTGCTATGTTCTCGCATAACTCCGTCAAATCTCAAGCGATTTCGACAATGCTTTTATTGTTCGAATAGATATAACGTCCCATTGGACGAACACTTTCAGAGATGGAGAACGGAACTCTTCAATGGACAGCAGCAAATTATTTATTTAATAACACCTAATGGGCCCTATCTTTTAGTAAAAATAAAAACCGACTTCAAAACACAACAGCACTAAAAAGTTAGAAATAATTTAAAAGAATACCCCCTTTAACTGACTAGACGATTCATTGTAGAAAAGAGAAAAATATCAGGGCAGGCACATATTATGATGAATTTAAAAGGAAAACTATCACGGCTAAGAAGGCTTTACAAGTTAATAAGTAGAGACCGGATTATATGCAAATGCATATTGCATATGCTTTTGCATATTTAGTACCTTTTCAGCGTTAGTTGCATATTTTAGAAAAATAAAATGTATATTGCATATTTACGCTCGATCTCGCTCATCGTTCGATGCTTTACATAGTAGGAAACATATTGAAAAACAACCCAGGGTTTAAACCCTGTGTGAAATTGATAGTTTCATCAACGGGATGGGTGAAATTTTGCCCGGCACAGTAAGCCCAAACATTGCACCTAAATTTAAATTCTGCCCAGTAACCTCAGTAGACGTAGAACGCTCTTTTTCCGCTTACAAAAATTTATTAAGCGATCGTAGACACAATTTGTCTACAGATTATTTAGAACAGTACTTAGTAGTACATATTTTTAAAGGTAAATTTTAAATTTCATTGTTACCTAAGTAGGTATATCTTGTAAAAGTTTTTTTCACAAATACGATTTTCAGTACAAGCCTTTATAAGATAAAATAAAATATTTAAAAATATGACTTTTTATTTTTTCCTGTTTAATTGTATGCATATTTTGGCCCTTTTTAAGGATTTTCGTGCATATTTTAGCTATTTTAGTTGCATATTTGCATGCATATTTTGGGCATTTTTTGGTGCATATAATCCGGTCTCTATTAATAAGTAATAGGCGACCAACTTTTAGAAGGAACACTTCGCACAAAATACATTGAAAATTACTTTGATGAAGTTGTTAGTTCTGTAAAGCAGATAAAAAAACCCTTTCTACGGACACGCACTTGGCCGGTTTTTTTATAAAGAACACCGGCTTGTTATAGAGATGGGTAAAAATCTGTAAGTATTTGTTAATGACGTGATTTTCACAACTCAATCCATGAAAAGACTAGACTGAGTGGAAAACTCGAGAGAAAATGCAAATGTAAAATGATGGTACCTACTTAGACTATGTTCTGTTTCTGCTTTTATTCAATTCCATCATAGTCTAAGTACATTCATTAGTTGAGAACGCTTTTATTGGCTAAGGAGAGTAAAAAATCACAAACAAAACTGGTTTCTTATTTGTTTTATTCTGAAGTTTTGTTCCCTCACAGATGAGAACTGCGTTATTAGTTTGTGTGTGCTCCACCACCCAAACTGGCGACCTAGCAAACATGGTGCTTGTCATGTCTGTGATGAGAACCCTGTTCCTAGTCCCTGGGTGCTTTACAAGCTGAGATGGCAGCCAAGCAAACATGGACGAGGACGTCCGTAATTTAGGAGAGGCCGTTGGCGCCAAGCTCTGGCGCAGAAGGCATGGCCAACGCCGACGTCATCCGACGAGCGGGTTGCGGGTTGCGGAAGCGGAGGAGGCTAGGATGGCGACTGTGACGCGCGACTCGCTCTCTTGGGCTTTCTCCAGCGTAGGGAAGACGTGTTCTAATCTCATTGTGAATTATTATGTGTTAATTTGAAATCGCAGTTTTCCGTTAATAATTTTATTTATTAAATACTGTCTAACTTCTGATGGGTTTTCTTTATAGAAACTCAGGCTTGTTGCCAATATAGGTGTATATCTCGCTAAATAACTATTTGGCAGTAGGTACCTACAGCTCTTTTCACTTTTGTTCCCAATTGTGGGACAATGGTCCTATAATAGCAACATTATGTGCACCTGTGCGTGTCGTCCGTCGAATACCTACACGACATTTCCGCACGAGTGTAAATGAGTGTCGCCTGGTTTGCCAGGGGAATTTTATGTTTGAAGAACTCCATCTTTGAGTCGCTTCTAAGTTGAATGTTGAGTATCTACAATACAATGTGGTAAATGGATTGTAAGTTCAGCACCTTATTGCAAGAGCGTTGATCGTTCAAAATTTTTAATTAGGCTAAACATGCTTAAACCTTTCTAAGGTACCTGCAGGTAAAAAGGTCTAGCTAAGGGAAATTTCAAATAAAATTAAAAATATCTAATTTACTTACCAAATTTTAATCGCTAAGCCTACATATTGTCAAAGTAACAACCTCATTGATATCCATTCTTCTACATTACCTTAGTACCTACTTACTCTATACAACGTGTTGATTTGTCAAGTAACGCCCGACTCAGGGTTCTTTCTACTCATCAACAAGAACCTCTTTTACTATCGGGTCGACCTCGAAGTCGCAAAAAAAAAACAGCTGTGCCATACTAAAATTCGATATTATTATACTTTGTTGTACACAAGAGACAAATATTTTACACACATAAAAACAAAGTAACGGGTACATAGGCGAGCTTATCTCTATAGAAATTTCTTCCAGCCAACCAGATCAGTTGTGAGACGATGATTTACCTACTGAACAAAATGTACATACAGCAGACCCTATTACTAAGACTCCGCTGTCCGTTCGTCCGTCCGTCCGTTGGTCACCAGGCTGTATCTCATGAACCGTGACTGTTAGGCCCGTATTACAAAAGCGTACTCAAGCGCCGATCTCAGTTTAAGACTAGATTTGAGAATGGTTTTCATTTTAGAACGTTACTTGAGTTGACACTTACCAATCACAACTCGACTGAGTAATAGCTAATTCGAGAACGATACTTGGGTTGGAATCTCTACTTAAGTCATGTTCAAATCTGTATTTACTCAAGTGTGGTCGGAACCACGCTTGAGAGTCGATTTTCCTTGTGAATTGTTTCGTAATTATTGTAAAATGAATACATTTGAAGATATTGATCCTTATGACGATATAGAGGGTTATTTTTAAAGCCACTGGATGCGGGCGGCACAAGACCGGGAAGCTTGGAAAACCATGAGGGGGGTCTATGTCCTGCAGTAGGCGTCAAATGGCTGATGATGATGATTATAAAATGCGTCGTAATCATCATAAGCAGCCTATATACGTCCCACTGCAGGGCACAGACCTTCTCTCAGAGAGAGTATCGGCTTAATCACCACACGTGCCCACCGCGGATTGGCGATTTCAAGCGCTTAAAATGCGTAATTCCCCTAATTAGAGTTGCTGTCTGGCAACAACTTTTCATAATCATCAGCCCACCTCTGCCCACTGCTGGTATAGGCCTTTTCTCCAGTACGCCATCTTTCACGGTCTATTTCCATTCGCATCCATAGGCCATAATTGTTGCATGCGCTGTGTTTTCACAAGTGATGCGACACCAGCAGAGGATGAACAGCATAAGCATTCCTCTTCACTGTAGTGAAGTTCATTTTCCTCATTTTTTCACTCATATTATTTCAAGGCAGCGCGTCTTATAAACAAAATAAACAAATTAATTAGATTAGATAGACGTCAGAAGAAATTTTATCGCTGACATTTGTTACGTTCCGTTCTTTAAAGAAAACGAACACATAAGAGGCGTGCACGTTTTGCTTATTTATTTATTTTATTTTATTCAAATAACTAAATAATGAAAATTTAAACATCTAATTGACGAATAAATAAAAAAAATATATTATTTTCCTGTGTATATTTCACATAATTAAACTAATTCTTATCAATATTTTATTATATCATGCGTAGAACGAAATAAAAGTTTATACTTGATTTTTCTTGTCATAGAAAACAAACATTGTTCATAGACAATCTGATTGCAGTTTAGAATCTCTACTTAAGTAGCGATTGGCTGAGGAACCCTTAAGTACTATTTAAAAATAAAGGGTGTGCTTGAGCATCGATTCAGCGCTCAAGTTATGATTGGGCGATCCGAGATCAATCTGCGCTTGAGGATCGTTCTGTAATACGGGCCTTAGACAGTTGAAATTTTGACAACTTCTGTTGCCGCTATAACAACAAATACTAAAAACAGAATAAAATAAATATGTAAGGGGGTTCCCATACGACAAACGCGATTTGTTTGCTGTTTTTTGCTCGACATTAATAACGGCAACAGGTAGACGCTTGAAATATTCAAATGTTGTATAGATAATGGTACGGAACACTTCTTGCGCGAGTCCGACTCGCTCGCACTTAGCTGGTTTTTTTTTCGATTTTAGAGTTGGTCCCTTAATAAGTTGTTCGTATTGATGAGTAGAAAGTACCCTGAGTCGGGCGTTACTTTACAAGTCTCAAAATTAAGAAATAAAACATTCACGAATGCTAACATTTAATTATTTACTATTAACTACCAAATCACAAGAAATTATCACTAACCGAGTAACAATCCAATGTCAACAAGCAAAGCATACGTTAAAAAGCTCACTATTTACAAAATACGTAGAAAGATAACTTTGTTTTAATTTTTTCAAAGTTGACAATGTGGATCCTTTTAGTAAAATTGTTTTCTTTTACATACGAGAAAGTATAGCGACTGCTTACAATAAACTTTATGAAGCACCTCGTATGTATGCATTCAATCACTGACGAAATCTAGAATCGACAGAGGGTAGGTAATATTATGACATGTATAGATAAGTTTCCTATCATAACCAAACCTGTGCAAAACAGTGTTTGGCCCTACCGGGGTTGTGAAATACGAGGGCGTCCACGGGGAAGAAATAATATGGGGATTAGTCGCTAAGTGCCGGTTTCTGAATTGAGATTTTAACTAATTAGTTACTTAAGTAACGTTCTGTCACGCTCTTCTCTGAGAAATTCGAAGAGACAGCACTACAGTAACTAGGTATTTAGTTAGCGGATTTCTCAATTCAGAAACTGGCCCTAGGAGTCGGGCTTAACCGTGCCTCCATCCCCAGTTGGCACGGTATCTATGAGGATTTCCCCCTGAAAAAAGAGTTCTGTTAGCTTGCATTATGTTATGTTAGGTCAAGAAGGTGCGGCAGACAAGATCGCCGGTGACGAAGCATCGGATAGTTGCACTCTAATAAAAACTGAATTTGCACGGATAGTTACTCGTTAATTTTTTCATTTTACAATTTTCCGACGATTTCGTTTTGTAGATTGAATTTTAATTTCAATAACTAATACCTAATCGGTATTTTTGAGTTTATATAAAATAATTGTTTTGCCAATTTAAATTTAAACATTTGCCATAATATTTTTGTAACGTAACTCAATAATTCATTGTAATTTTTGCCGAGGGTAGTAAACTAACAGTTAATGTTTCCAAAAATACGCCTGTCACCTCAGTCTGCTGAGACCACGGAACTTGCAAAAGTACCGAAACGTCGGAAAACTGTAAAATGAAAAAATAAACGAGTAAATATCCGTGCAAAACAGTTTTTATTATGTCTAGTGCTCGTGTTGACCTTAGATAATAGTTGCACTCTTGCTAAAAGCGGTGTAGCGGACCCATTATTTGGGTCAGGTGAAGTATGTCCCGTGTGACGCCGGATTAAGAATAGCGTCACTCCATTACCTTCCGTGGATGTCGTAGGAGGCGACTAAGGAAATCAATTACCAGGAGACGGGCAGCAGCGTCTTCCTGAGATTCCAACCGCATACTGCGATCGCCAACCCGCCTGCCAAGCGTGGCGATTATGGCAAAACCCCTCATGGTTATGAAAACCACGAAGGAGGCCTATATGTCCTGCAGTGGGCGTGAAATGGCTGATGATGATGATGAAGTATGATTAGGTAAGGAGGGGATCGCGGATCACGTCCTCCGTTAGGTTAGGCTGGATACGGTTAGTGTACTTCGTCGGTTCAGAGGTAAAACTCATTTTGTGGCATAATTTTAGGCAAACTTTATTAAGTGCCAAATGAGTTTTACCTGCAAAGGGCAGACGCTTTGGAGTTAAAGACTTTTTTCATCACGTGACAGTTTTCTTATGGTTCATGTTCAGGTGCGGCGTCACAGTCATCCGACTCGGTTAGGCCAGATATGGTTGAGTTGGGTTAGGTTATTAGGCCGAGAAGGGCGGCAGATGGTGCGTCCACCTGGTGACGAAGTCCCGGAGCGGCGCGCCCTGGTCGGCGGGCGCCATGTGGCCGGCGCCGCGGACCACCGCCTCGGTCAGGTTCCCGCCCGTCTTGTGGTAACTGGGGACAAGACGTATGACAGCCTAAATGTAAGGTCGGTACCTCACTACATAATTTTACATACACGTCTAATTTTAGGGGGCAGGCTTTCTCTCAGATGGAGATAGAGAGACATTAAGGCATATAAAGTCTGTTTTTAATTCGATGCAAAAATAATTACTGTATAGGGAAGAGCGGGTGATCGTGCTCTTCCACTATAAAGGGAAATTTCCCGCCAGGCAGATCGTATGCCTGGGGACGGCCGGTCCGACTAATGTTCGTCGGACGTTATATTTATGGTATGTCATGTGAAACATTTTGCTTGCGCGATGCAGGAATGTTGGAGTTTATAGTGCGCGCGCAGAGTTGACATGTGCTCGCCACATCTGTATTTGACACGTACGGGATATAAGACATTACAACCCATTACATTTGTTGACGTACTGTATGGGTTGAAATTTCCAATATCATCCGTTTAGTTAAGGGTTTGTGGGGGGAGTCGTGAGGGAGGACACTCCCTGGGAGATGCTGTAACCCAATAGTTTTTGAAACGCTCTTAACCAAGCTATAAGCTTGACAACCGATGACTGATTTGTTGACAAACAACAAGATGATTCGAAAATTCACATAATATTACTTATCTGAATTTTCGAACTACTCGTAAAACTTTCGTAAGCACTATACATTATTAACTTAATTCCGGATTGACTTACTTGGTTTTTTGTGGGAAGATCAGACCAGGTTTCAATTTAATGTTTTTAACTTTAATTCAAATTTTATGATTTAACCTGTTAAACCATACAGACTTCAATTTAATGTTTTTAACTTTAATAAAATTTTCTTTGATTTAATTACGACATTATAATGTATTTTTCACTTCTCATGCTCTAAAAGTTCGTCTTTATGTCGTGCGTAGGCGACATAAAGTAGCTTTTTATGCTCTAGAGCATAAAGTAAAATCTTCGTCGAAGACCAAGGCAATCGCTGCAACAGCCACACGAACATCTTTAACTTCATACAACAACCTCTTTATTTTATTTCGTTTCGTTCGTATTCTAAGACCAAGGCAAAGATACCAACAGCCAAAGTACACAATAAAACTTCATGAAATAAACTTATAATTTGTAATTCGTCTCATTTATTATTTTTTATATTTGTTTATTTTTCAATTTAGTAGATCAGTATAGTATTTAAGCCATAACAACAACTTATCATAGTTATAAAAAGAAAATGTTTTTATAACTGAGCAGTATGTAACGACCTTAAGTCAGGTGTCACGTCCCTACAGAAAAAAAAAAGAAAAAAAAGTTAATTGGCGGGAACCATAATTATTTTTTCATTGTAATATTTGTGTTACCTACAACTTAAAATTGTTTTTTGATTAACGATAAATAATGTCGTCAATCGAAGTGAAAAGTAGAGTGTACAACTCGTCCATAAAACCCATTTTACACTCGACTTTATATCTATCCTCGCTCGCAAGCTCGCTCGGATGGATAAACGTCTCGAGTAAAATGGTGCGTTTTATGCACTTGTTGTACAATCTACTATTTAATCCTTAAAACCGATATTCAATATTTTAGATTAAGTTCTAATAAAGTTTTGGTGAGATGTAATAAAGTTTCGACACAAGTAAGTTCACCGAATATGCGAAACCTAACGCGGCGTTCGCTCCGAAACGTAAAAGTTGTCGAAATGGTGTAAATACGTAAATAATTTTGGATTTTCAAAAAAAAATCTCTAAAATTAAGGAGTTTCAGGTGCTAGCATTTAATATTTCAACTTCTTATCTGCTGCAGTATTAATTTCAAGTGTCAACTTAACGTTTTGAAAATAAATTACGTCTTCATGAATGTCTCAAACCTCAAACCGAAGTTTATCGACATCGAAGTGTTGCTAATACATAAAAAACTAAAAATCCCATTTTACCTCCAAACAAAAATTGCGTGAGCTACGTTAGTTTTTTTTCACTTCTCATGCTCTAAAAGTTCGTCTTTATGTCGTGCGTAGGCGACATAAAGTCGCTTTTTATGCTCTAGAGCATAAAGTAAAATCTTGGTCGAAGACCAAGGCAATCGCTGCAACAGCCACACGAACATCTTTAACTTCATACAACAACCTCTTTATTTTATTTCGTTTCGTTCGTATTCTAAGACCAAGGCAAAGATACCAACAGCCAAAGTACACAATAAAACTTCATGAAATAAACTTATAATTTGTATTTCGTCTCATTTATTATTTTTTATATTTGTTTATTTTTCAATTTAGTAGATCAGTATAGTATTTAAGCCATAACAACAACTTATCATAGTTATAAAAAGAAAATGTTTTTATAACTGAGCAGTATGTAACGACCTTAAGTCAGGTGTCACGTCCCTACAGAAAAAAAAAAGAAAAAAAAGTTAATTGGCGGGAACCATAATTATTTTTTCATTGTAATATTTGTGTTACAACTTAAAATTGTTTTTTGATTAACGATAAATAATGTCGTCAAGCGAAGAGGAAATAACACTCACTCCTAACACTTTAATGGAGCGGCACGCGGAAAACGTCGTTGAACAGATATTGCCGTCGAAATCTAAGCGAATTTATCTTACCGCTTATGAAAATTTCATGCGTTGGAGGGCGGAAAAACAAGTGAATAGTTTCTCAGAGAGTGTTTTCTTAACGTATTTCAACGAATTATCTAAGAAGTTTAAGCCGTCTACACTATGGAGTGTGTATTCTATGCTCAAGACTACGCTGCAGATGAAAAACGACGTGCATATAAAAACCTACGTGAAGCTCACATGTTACCTGAAAAGGCTTTCCACTGGGCACAAAAGTGTAAAATCCAGGGTTTTCAATGCGAATCAAATCGAAACATTCTTAAAGACCGCTCCGGATGTAAGATATTTGGCTGCAAAGTACGTAAAACTCTACATTGTTAAACAGCAATTTAATATTGTACAATAATTCATTACCTAGTACTTATATTAGTGTGCAACGTTGTAATAATGATTACTATTTTAATTGTAGGTGGCGCTCATATATGGAATCAGTGGTGCATGTCGAGGTATAGAACTTATCAACATTACTGTGGATGACGTGAAAACGGACACTCAGTTGCAGGCTATAAACTTACCTGACACAAAAACAAATAAAGAAAGAACATTCGTCGTCAAAGGCGAATACTTAAATATAGTTAGAAAGTATCAAGCCCTACGTCCAGAAAATGTGGCAACGAAACGGTTTTTCCTTAATTATCAAAACGGGAAATGTACACGGCAACCCATAGGACGCAATAAATTCGCTGCAATGCCAAAGGAGATAGCAGCCTTTCTCAAATTAGAAAACCCTGAAAAGTACACAGGCCATTGCTTTCGACGAACTTCAGCTACGCTGTTAGCCGATTCTGGAGCAAATCTCACAACATTAAAGCGACATGGCGGCTGGAAGTCTGACCAAGTGGCAGAGGGCTATATTGAGGAATCCATAGAACAAAAAGCTAAAATTACCGACTTGATTACCGAAGGAATCGACATAGTCCCAAATGAACCAGGCCCATCTAGTGCTAACTTACCATTGGAACAGAGCTTAAATGGTAATCCCGTTCCTTCAAAAGAACCTGAAGTTGACAATATGCCAAATATCGCATCACAAATACAATCTAATACAACATTAAATATGCCAGAAAAAACGATTACTTTAAATATTTCTCATTGCTCTAATGTAACTTTCAATTTTAATTAAATTAGCATTTACTATATTTACATGTTGCTGTTTCATTTCCTCGCAATCGAAGTGAAAAGTAGAGTGTACAACTCGTCCATAAAACCCATTTTACACTCGACTTTATATCTATCCTCGCTCGCAAGCTCGCTCGGATGGATAAACGTCTCGAGTAAAATGGTGCGTTTTATGCACTTGTTGTACAATCTACTATTTAAATACATAAGCAGCCTATACACGTCCCACTGTAGGGCACAGGCCTTCTCTCAGGGAGAGAGTATGGGCTTAATCACCACGCGTGCCCACCGCGGATTGGCGATTTCAAGCGCTGAGGTATGTGAATAGCTCAGATACTCAGGTTTCCTCACGATGTTTTCCTTCACCGTTAGCGAGTGGTATTGCTACTATAACTTCACAAATTTACATAACTTAGAAAACCAAGTCATAGGTACATGCCCGCATCGGGGATCAAACCTGCGTCTCCCACTTCCGAGTCCGAGGTTCTACCCACTAGGCCCGTTTCCTAGGCTACCACCGTTTTTTAAATACTTCTGCGTAACTAAATATTAATGTTTTTGATGCAATAAGGTTTTCGGCCACACGAGTATACTTTTCACAGTAAAACGTTATATTTTATAATGGCAACACTGCATTTTTTGCGTCGAATTAAAAACAGACTTCAGTCAGCATAGTCTCGGATACAAGCATAGTTGGGCTGGAGATGAAGATGATATAATATTACTTACTCATAAAAGAAAAAAAACTTACACAGTTAGACTGTTGTTAAATTGAAAGCTCTTTTTAATAGCTGCCTTGAAAGCGGCGTGGCCGCTCCAGTTGAAAGTAAGATGAAATTCCGAGGCTACGCCGCAAGACATCATTTGGTCCAATTGGCCGCTGTAAGTAAAATTGACAATAAAAAGTGGCATCTCGATTATTTTATAGCTCAATGTAAAAATACATGGTCTAACAGCATTTTTCTATGAAGGACATATGTAACTACTATGACTTAATCTCTACCTATCTGTCCCGGATATTTAATACGCGAGAATTTATTTACCTAGTAGTATACTATACAAGGTGATGATCTGTAAAGCAACGCCCGACTCAGGGTACATTCTACTCATCCATGCGAACAACTTTTACTATGGGACCAACCCTAAAATCTTTAAAAAGAATCAGCTGTTCCATACTTTTTTTTTCGCGATTTCAAGGTCGACCCGATAGTAAAAGTTATTCGTGTTGATGAGTAGAAAGTACCCTGAGACGGGCGTTACTTGACAAATCAACACGTTGTATGAAAGGGCTCAGAGAATGCTTCTTAAGGTTATATATTGTTACGACGGTGGATAGGAGGTAAAACTTTGAACGCGTTTTTCCGTGCCTTGGAGGCGTTTTCAGCAGGCTGAAATACCGCTTCAGGCCGTTTCAGAGGGTGCTCTGTCACATACTAGTTTATCAAAATTTCACCCAAGTTACCATGGTTTTCAGGCGCCTGAAACATATTTTCAGTCCGTTTCAGGCCACCCACTATCCGATGAAGCCATAACCTCAAAACCCGTTTTCAGGCATTTTCAGGACCCCTTATGGGCCCTTGAAGTACATTTCAGTATATGACGAAATTTTCAATAGGAGTGAAAGAGATAGCACTGTTAGAGAGGGATAGCTATAGTCCGAACATTCCGGAAAGGTGTGACAGAGACATCAAGATCGAGCGAGACGGCAGAACCTTTCACGACTTGATGGAGTTTTCGAGAATATCTCAAACGGTATAGATATAAGCGGGGACGACGCGTGCCGCGAGTCAGTTTTATTTTGGAAGCGGAACTGAAACGAAGCACTAGCGAAGGAAGAAGTACTACGAGTATTATCGGATCAGTGCAGTGTGATTAAAAGTGTTTGTTTAGAGAAGTGTTGTGAAGGTGAAAATAAATCTTACTCTTATTCATCGGTGTATAAAGTGCTTTTTTGATCACGAACCCACCCCTAGAACTTAACAATATTTTAAACCGAGTCTTTATTGAACGGTGAATCTATACCATGAAACCAAAGTCTTAACGGTGAGACAACTTTACATACTGTGCACTGTAGTGCATAAGCATTCTCTGACAAACAATCAAAATCGTATAAAGAGTAGTAATGTCAGAAGGTTCTACACTGTGTGTGAAACTAAGCCAGTGAAAACGTCGTTTGCGCAACGATTTTGCTGGTAGAATATACAATTAATTAAACAAGTGCCTCCACATATTTGATCTTACCAAACATGAACTAAAACAGAAATTAACAGCACACTTAAACAGTCTTAGCTATGATCAAACAGAAAAGCTTCTGGAAATTGAGATGTAATACCTGCTTATTTTACTTGCATAATTACATAATTATGCGTATAACTCCAGACTTTCTCAGCCACTGTGATACTAGTATGATGTATAGGTATACTAATCAAAATCTACTTTCATAAATATACACTCCTCACACACGTTCACACACCCTCTGCTCAGTGGCTGAAACCCGAACCCAAGACTCCGGTCGTAGGGCTGAGCAGAGACACACATACATATATACATACATACATCTTACCTTATTTTATAACATCTGTCATATTTTATACGTAACGTAATAATACCGTGTACCTTATGCTGATGACGCTACGAATATGATACCAATCTTTCGTAATACGGGAGGCCTGGAAACCTAAGATACAGATCTTTTGATCTAGTTTAGGCTCCAGTCTTTTCACAAATAGGTAGTACATTCTTTTGCTGTGTATCATTTACCTATTCAATGTTGTTTTCGTGTGTGAATGTAATTTGTGGACAGAAAATAAACAAATATCTTATCTTATCATATATGTATACCTACCTATATGTATATTTATTTAATTTTAATTTTATTTAATAGGTAAACTTACAGGTTTCAACCACTTAAATTACAGCTATAAAAATTACGTACAGTCTTGTATCTACGCTACAACCCATAAACAGTTTACACAGCATGCTAGGTAGGTACTTAGTGACAGAGTTAAACATTGTAATAATTTTAAGATTATAACTTCTATAAAGTTTGAATTTGTATAATATAATAACATAGGTACTCTGTTGACAGTGGTGATCTGTGATGGTGATGACCCCTGCGTTATACTTGCAACGGATGCTGTTCGTGTGTGTTTTCCCACTTTTTTAGGAATAGTGACAAATGTTTAGACATTGTTTTAGAACATGAATGTAAGTATTATGTTCAGTATGATTTGAAAAATATAGTCGGAGTGGATTTTATCGCTGCCTTTATCTCTACTACAATGTTGACCCGAAGGCAACTGACATTGTAAATTGACATTTAACAAAAGGGGATGTAAATTACTTTCGTTAAAATAAATATCTGATTTCTAAATTGTTCAATAATACTTATTCTCCTTCCACAGTACCTAACACCATCACTTGTGCTAAAGCTCCACTCACCAATACAGCAAAACCCTGTAGTGTTCCATCAATTCTTCATATTTCGGTTTGGCGCTGGTCAAGAATTCTAGCTTCAATAGTGTTCCGACAGTTGCATTGTACACGTTATTCCTGATACCACCTACGTGTATCGCCCTAGCGATAACCTTATCCTGTACCACGGCCATGCATTTCATCAAATCTTCGCCCAAACTTCTTGAATGTAGAAAGTTGTACGCCTGCTTGAGTTGCGTCTTGTTTAAGATCTCTTGTAAGAGTGTGTTCCAGGCCTGAAATAAAACCGGGTTATTTAATATTGGGTGATTCTATTCTTGATGGAATTTTCAACGGCTCTTCGTATTTCGTACATTGTTTTTAATTTTATCACTATAATTCGCAACCAAGCCTGAACACCTAACTTTTTTCTATTATGACACTGAAAATAAGCTCGATTCTAAAACATATTATACAAAAAATTATACTTTGAAGAGCCAATTCCTCAGTCTCCTGACATGTCTCTTGTACAAAACAAAAGCTTTGATGCTTAATGATAACCCAGTTTTAGAAATAAAATAGATTTTTGGCACTGAAATAGAAATCCTTAATAAATGAACTTTTAACGTATTTGTGTAATTTTGTTACTAGTGTAAAATTTGATTAAAAATACTGCATTATATTTTTGTCTCTTTGCTTTTACATCAGTCTCCTGCTACATCAGAACTTTATGAAATTATCAAAGTGTGCGTAATCTAGTTCATTGGTGTTCTGTTAAAATGAACGCTCGAAGTGAAGTTAGCTCATGGTCGTTTGCCTACGTCTCGCTTGCGGATCGTGCACTCACTGCGGCGAGTTGTTTGACTGAGGTTCGGCCGTGGTCGGTCAGCTCCCCAGTATCCTGCATGTAAGTATGACAAAGACAGTAATTACTAGCTATTTTCTACCAGTTGAATCTAGTAACATATTGAAGTACTTGCATAGATTTGCTTTGATTTAATATTGAAATGGTGTGTAGACTTTCTTATTAATCAATAACTAAAATATTCTCAGTCTCCTGTCCTCAGTCTTCTGCCAATTTGATGGGCAGGAGACTGAGATTGATCCAGAATACTGAGACTTATGATAATTTTGGAGATGGTTATCTATTGAATACCTACTTAATTTTTTTACTAATTATAGCTTGCCTTACTTAAATTATGAAGCAGTCGTTTCCAATAGCAATTAATCTGGTGTTCGTCACTAGGCAAATACTAACACAATCGGTCACTACTGGGTGAAAAATATTTTGAGTACCTACTCTATTTCATTAAAGGGTTATTAATTATTAATCTACGTAAGATAGTAAAACTATTTTCAACAATAAATAAGGTAATAAATTCTGGATGAATTACCAACAAACCTAGAAAATTTGCAGTGCCTAAGTGACGGACCAGTTAAACAGTATATAAATTTGCTTATGTTGTATGTTTTAGTTTGCAAAATTTCAGAGCTATGCCCCCAAATCATTAACTGGACGTGGAACACAGAACATAGGAATGGAACTACTCAGAAGCCGATCATGGAAAAGGCGCGTCAGATGGGATTGGAGCTGTTAGCAAGAGAACTGCTGACCATATCGTGTCCTGCGGTGGTGATATATCAAATATCTACGAGTTATGCGGAGCAATTCAAAGCAGATGTTCTAATATAACTGTTTGTGTCGTAACGGATAGGAATATTAATGAAATCACGCGGATATTAACAGAAAATCTACCCGATTTGATAATTTTTAATGGCACTTTGAAAGTGCATCAAGTCCAAGGAACTGCTTTTTACCAAGATTGCTTATAATGAAATCTCTTAGTTGTTTTTGCGATATTCAGGGATGTGTACACTACAAAGTTTGTGACACTGAAATATACTTCAACATCAAGGCCTTGTGTTGATGATTGCTACTAAAATTCTGACTCCAATCGATCTGAAACTGATAGTACGAACAGTATGGAAAATCAACTCCCAACTGATTTTAACTTCGATTTGGCGCATTTCAAAAGGTCAAAAATCGATGACCGATCTGATGTGACTTGCTCGTCGAATAATACTTTGCTCAATCTTGAAATTCCAGAAGTATCTGAAGTACCGGACATAGATAAAGACCCCAGTATTTTCTTTCCAAATGACACTGTTACTGGCAGCCCAACCATAGATCAGACTTCTCAGAAACTTATTTATACTTTTGATGAATCGACGATGAAAATTCGTAAAAGGAAACTTAGTATGTATTAAAATATCATCAGATCTTGTCAAGTCAAAGAAAACAAAGATAAATATGATAATAAATAAATATGAGCAACGAAAGAAAATTGTACAGGCATCAAATTACAAGCAAGCTAAATTGAAGAATCAACTACGAAAAAGACGACAAAGGGTACAAAAACTGGAAAAGGAAAGAGAACTAAAAGAGAAAAGAGAGAAAAGGAAGCAGATGATTGTTTTTGCCTGATCTGTGGTACATCATATAATGAAGACACCGCAGGACTATTCACAAAAAGAATAGTTGTTCTAAGATTGTATTATGACTGATTATGATTGACGTACAGTGAGATTAATGATTAAGTAAACTTAATGATTAAATAAAAAAATATTATAGAAAACAATCATAATAATTCTGCCTATTAATACTCAATAATAATAATATTATTTAAAAAGCTGTGAAAAGGTTATGAAGAGTTTCGAGTTTATGTTTCTGTTTTGTTTTTGCGTGAGTTTTGTGGTCTAGTGTATTTCAAATGATTTTTCATTACGTGAAAATGTAACCTACGTAATTTTATTACAGTAAACGTTCGTTTACTATGAGTTATTATTTGAAATCTCAGTACCATGTTCCCAGCCTCAGTCTCCTGGACACTATTATTTTTTAAAAGGCAATAATAATCACATACTTTGTTTTTTTGATTGGCCCGTTTTAGATCAATATAGAAACAATCTAAGCTATAGTTCAAACTACTTCTTTTGCCTTAAATGCAAAAAAAAGCCCGTGCCGAAATTAACATGGTTTTAGTCCTTCGTAAATAGAACCACCCATATATATTACTAGCTGACTCGTCAAACGTTTTTTTGCCATATTAATAAGCCTAAGACCTATTCTCAGACCTACGAAATATACACAAAAAATTTCATAAAAAGAAGTGAAGCTATTTCAGAGGAGTTCGGTAACAAACACTGTGGCACGAGATTTTTATATATTAGATATTCTACAATTTCTTTAAAGTATAAATTGCTCGTATTTGTAAAGAATCAAAGGATGAGTAAAATCCCCCATTTTTCGATTTAAGTATGAAGGATTACGTTACATGCACAAGCATGGAATTACACCTGCTGAAAAGAAAAGAGTGATTAAGTTCATTTCCTTCAAAGAAGTAGTACTTCATAGTTCACGTTTCGTTCTCGAATGACAATGAATGAATGAGTCATCAAATGAATGACTAACATAGTCCCAGTGATGGATAAAAGAGACGTTTATTAAGTAAATTAAAATATCGTTACGATCTATTATAAGCGAAAGAACGACGAATGACAGTGAATAATTAAAGAATTAAAACTGAGTTACAGAATGTTGGTTCGTAATTCAATGGATTTAAGGATAATGATATTTGAAGAATTAACTATTAAGGTGAAGGAGATACAGTAAGATATGTAGTGAACGAATGAATGAGCTGTTTTACTAAGTGAAGTCCTTCATTAGAATCATTCGTTCGCGAACTAAACACGTCTACATATATGGATTTTTTTTTATGAAATTAAATGATATTTATTTGTTTTCTTTACATAACAATCATCATCATCATCATCAGCCATTTGACGCCCACTGCAGGACATAGGCCTCCCTGATGGTTTTCCAAGCTTCCCGATTTGGCCGCCCGCATTCAGTGACTCCAGGTCGTCAGACTATCTGGCGGGGGGCCTTCCCACGCTGCGTCGTCCGTTCCACGGTCGCCAGGTGAGAACTGATGGCCGTTGGGGCGAAAAAGTTCTGAACTGGCGACTACTTTAATAATAATTGTCATTGTATTCACAGCGCCGCGCCGCGCCGTCCTCTTGCCTGCCCTACGCCAGGGGCTTGGGGTCCGTACTAAATATAGGACATTAGAGCCACAGGCGAGAGGTAGGTATGCAACGCTATATTAGGTTATTATATGTGTCCGCCTAAAAATAGACAGGATATTTATAATAATTAATACAGTTATTTTATCTTAGCCAGAGTTGCTTAAGTTCTTGCTTAAGTTCGGATCAATCAATCACAATGATGAAATTATTGAAATTCCTTCTGCATGCATGTAAATCTAATTATTATATAGCGTTTAAAATGTTCTTTACTCATTAACCTTAGCAATGTCATAAGAAAGAGCGGGGTATCTGTAACACAGGTTTCGGCTTAGTACAGAGCCCCAACGACGTGTAAACTATAACCGCTGCTTATTGAATAAATATTTCATTTATTTATTTATATCTGGTGAGAATTTTTATCCGTTTGATAACGATACGGTTTGGTGGGAATTGGTGTGAAGGGCGATCCCGTGCTAACTAGAGCGACATCAAAACTAATCATATTTTTGATAATAATCATTTGTAAAAAGTGAACATCCTAAATCAATAAGTAATTGTAGGTTCTAAAATTTGTCGCAAAAACGTATCGTATCAGCTAGTTTAATTAGGCCCGGGTAGCCTTGTTATCTTTAGGTTGTAGTGCGAGGTACGATTAGCCGGCGATTCTCCGACCCAGTAAGATCTGTTGTGTCTGCCCCTTGACCTTACTTTATCGAATATGAACTCTATGAGGTCAAATCTGTTCAGTCAGTCATGCCCTTTACGAATAAGAGTCTTCCGGCTTGGGGTAAGCCATTCCCAGAAGATCAATTCTTTTTCCAGCAAGGACATCAGTCACACAGTACATGTACTATCGACACCATATCAAATCCACATGCTCTGCATGTGACACCTTGACAAAACCCGGGTTCCCTTTTGCATATTGTCCGAGACTGAAACTTTCTTTGAAGTCCTCTGCATAAATGCCAGCACCAGTGCCATATTTTGATCCATCAGTAAACCATAAAAAGGTATCAGATCCTGCAGTTCTCAGACTACATCTCCATACTTCCCTCGTACGTACATACATACATAAACTCACGCCTGTATCCCCGAGGGGTAGGCAGAGACGTGGCAGGGACTGCCACTTGCCACGATCCTGACAGATCACTTTCGCTTTCTCAGCATTCATTAATCTTTCCTCGCAGATGCTGTATTTCATCGGAAAAATGTGTTTATTACTCCCTGCACATCATTCTGACGAGATGAGGTTTTTATGCCTAGTTCTAGGCTTATTGAAGTTCCGTGAATCGTTGACAGCCAGTCTGTGTAGGGTCTTTGCCACTTTTGTTCGGATCGGAATGTCAAGTCGTTTAAAGACTAACAGCATTTCTATAGTGTCAAATTTAGACACTATAAAGGAGTGTAAAGGCTGATGTTATGGTTTAAATACTTACATCCTTGGCTTTCGTGCCCTGGTTTGCACGCACGGCTTGATGGAAGGTTGCCTCGTAGTCCCGCAGCTCCGCTACGTCCTCGGGACTCAGCAGACCAAAGTTGTAGAAGGAGCGGGTGAAATTGCTCAGCATCGACGGGTCTATGTAGCCGTTGCCGACCATGACGCCCTGAGGAGGTATTAATCGATAGTTGCGGGAATCCCCTTATAATGGAGAACTAAATTAACTCTGTGCGGGCTGGATAAACATGGCACAGTTCTGGTGCAAAAGTATCTTGACATTTATTACATTTGGGTAAATCCAGTCGTCGCGTCTGATTTTAGAATTAGGCTTACAAAATACGGACCTCGAAATCTCAGTCAGATGCTTGTCGTGTGTTTCAAACTGCAAAAAGCTGCACCTATAGTTGCAGTATTCTTCTCAGAAATCTGCATAGTACCTATACGTATTTAGAAAGTCTGCTAGCTTGCTATTCATCAGTGGCATCATGTTGTCGTTCCTTGTTTCTCCATACTCTGGTCGCGTGGGGCATAAGTCTTCTTTTAGGCATCCCCATTACAAGGGGCTTTCGGTTGAACTCACAGCATAGAGGTGCTCAGTAGTTTCTTGAAAGTGAAAGGCTTATATTAGGTATTGATCAAGGAATATCACCTGCAAGTTGACCTGAAGCTCGGCCTTGTGTCTGTGCAGCTCCAAGGCCAGCGAGGGCGCATACTTGCCGCCGTAGGACTCGCCCGCGACGTACAGCGGCGCGCGCTGCAGCTCGGGGAACAGCGTCAGCAGCTGCCGCGTCGCCGAGTACAGGTGGGCCGAGTACTGCGGGGTTGAATATGGTGGTAGGTTTGGCAAATTACGAAAGAGGGTTAGACGGACAAGTAAAAAGGGTACAGCAGCGCCCGCTGCAGCTCGGGGAACAGCGTCGACAGCTGCCGCGTCGCCGAGTACAGATGGGCCGAGTACTGCGGGGTTGAATATGGTGGTCGGTTTGGCAAATTACGAAAGAGGGTTAGACGGACAAGTAAAAAGGGGACAACAGCGTCCGCTGCAGCTCGGGGAACACCGTCAGCAGCTGCCGCGTCGCCGAGTACCTACAGGTGGGCCGAGTACTGCGGAATTGAATATGGTGGGTTAGGCAAATGACGAAAGAGAAACTGTCAGAGAGTAAAAGTGGATAAAGAAGTCAGATGGCGGGAGAATAGAGTGAGAGTGTAGAGAGTTAGTGCAGAGAGAAGAGTCAAGGGTGGATTGAAAAGGAACGAGAGACTGCCCCGTCTGATCAAGAAGAAAAATATGTACCTATTTGGCATCTCTTAAAACAATTTTTTTGTGTAGCCTTTTTACGTCCCACTGCTGGGCACAGGCCTTCTTTCAGAGAGAGAGTGTAAGCTTAATTGCCGCGCGAGCCCACGGCGGATTGGCAAAGTAAATCTGTTAATAATAATAGGGGTTAAAGTATGTATGAAATTGCCGTTTTATTGCAATAGGTTCTTTGAATTGACATAGAATCTTCATGGTTTGAGGTTTTCGAATGAAACTTTTTTCAAATGGTTTCTATGATATTCTTTTTTTAAAAAATGTGAAACATTTGAATATCGACTTTCAATTGTTTTTGTTATTCAATTTAGACAAGAAAGATGGATACTGCGAAAATTCGAGTGATTTTTGAATACGAGTTCCGACGCGGAACTAACGCGGCAGAAACAGCCCGCAATATCAATGCTGCGTTTGGAGAGGGGTCTACTAATGAACGCACCGTGCGATTTTGGTTTAAACGCTTTCGTGATGGAAATTTCGACTTAAAGAACGAGCCACGAGGAAGACCGCCCACACAGGTGAATAACGATGAATTAAGAGAGATAGTGGAAGCCGACCCTAGTCAAACTACCCAGGAATTAGCGGCATGGTTTAACGTTACCTTACCCACAATATTGACTCACTTGCGTCAAATCAATAAAATAAAAAAATACGAAAAATGGGTGCCTCATGATTTGACTAATCTGCAGAAAGAAACGCGTGTTGAAACTTGTGTTGCCTTGTTGATATTCAATATTCGATATTCAAATGTTTCACATTTTTTAAAAAAGAACATCATAGAAACCATTTGAAAAAAGTTTCATTCGAAAACCTCAAACCATGAAGATTCTATGTCAATTCAAAAAACCTATTGCAATAAAACGGCAATTTCATACTTTAACCCCTAATATTAAAAAAACCGGCCAAGTGCGAGACGGAGTCGCGCACTACGGGTACCGTACTATTATTTATACAACATTAGACAAAGTTCGAGGCAAGATAGATTAGGTACAGCTACCTATATTGAGAACAGCGCCATTTATAGAAACCAACAAGAAGCGTTTAACATTGACATTTAACGACATGACATCGGCGCTGTGAAAGTTACATAGATGGCCGCTAGATGGCGAGCCCTATATTTACACAACGTTTGTTGTATGGGGGCCCCCCTTAAATATTTATTTTATTGTTTTTAGTATTTATTGTTATAGCGGCAACAGAAATACATAATCGGTGAAAATTTCATCTGCCTAGTTATCACGGTCCACGAAATACAGCCTGGTGACAGACAGCCAGACAGACAGACAAACAGGTAGACAGATCCCTTACCCCTTTGGGTACGGAACCTTAAAAAACGAAGTCAGATCGTATTCAAAACTCACAGTCTGCATGTCTTTAACGAAACCATCCTTGTGATCCGTAAAACTGAACCCGGCGCCGACCGGGTTATCGATGAACACCAGAGAATGATTCTGCAGCCACGAGTTGGGGTTCTCTGACGACAAGAAAACGGATGGCGTAAAGCAAGTTATTTGTAGTTGCCGCGCCGCAGAGGTTTCATAGAATACCTAGTATAAGCTTGATTTTGAATTTGATTCACATTTTTAAACGTAGTAATGAGTACAATCAGTTTGTTGAAAGTAAGGGAATACCAAAGGTCGGGTATACCTACTGGGTATGTAGTGGAGGAGAAGTATTTGAAAAAACTCCACTTTGACACTATAATTTCTCAAATAAGCAGTCTTTGAAGGCTGTTAAAGACATTTTGAAAGTGTTACACCAGTCGAAAGTATGGTGTATAATGGAATAGAATCAACATTTTTAATCCTTCCTTATAATCGTACTGGAATACATTGGTCAGATTGACGTCCAGGGAAATTGGACCAAGCAGTCCTCCTATAATTCTGATAATGAAATAAACTGAGCCGAAGTGGACCTTCAAATAGATCACGGCTTTTTGGACCGTTCTTATACTAAAACAAGAAGCAAAGTGTTGAATTCAGATCAGGTACTGTTCGAAAAGCGTTGCGTTCTAACTTACTTGTTAATCCATCACGACCAGCAAAAAATGGTCCAATTTCCGACGTGAGCCCAAACATACTGGTTACCCCAGGTCCGCCCTGCAACCAGATGATGCACGGAGCGTTTTCAACCAGCTTGTCTTCCATGGGGAAGTACCAGAAGAAGATGTTCGAATTATACGTTTCATTGACTGTGAAAAAGCCAGAGTAGCTCTTGTAGCCTAGTAATAAGGTTGAGTTTACTTCACTGGCGTTTCTGGCCTGTTGCAGCAAGCCCTCTTTTAGGTACGGTGTTAGTAACAATGGCTTTTCTTCAACTGATGGTGTCTTTTCATCTGATATGTCCTTATTTATCTCTGCTTCAGTAGTTGTAACTTTCGTTGTAGACGTGTCTGTCTGGTTTCGAGTTTCATTCGACATTTGGGCAGTACTATTTAGGTTTGCACTATCCAGTGATTGCAGTTTGTCAGTCACGTTTTCCGTAGTATTATTGCTGAGTTCTGTGGCTGATTTTCGTTTTTCTTTATCGTCTGATATATCATTGCTGATCTCAGCTGCTGAGGTTCGATTTTTAATTTCATTTGACAGTTTCTTAGAACTAGATTGAGATTCATTATCCGTTACTTGCGCTTTGTCAATCACCTTACTCGGTTTTCGTTCTTCGTCTGTTATAAAATTGCTGATTAAAGCTTCTGTTGTAGGAGTCTCTGTGGTATGATCTTGAGTCATATTTGTCAGTTTATTTATACTATTCAAAGACATATTCTCCCGTGGTTGCACACTGATTGGCCACACTGAGGTTATACTGAGGGACTCTCCATGAGTCCATTTAGTAATGAGATCCTGGATCACAGCAGGCTTGTCGGCTGGTGCCATGTGTCCAGCGCCTATGAAGACGACCTCGGTGAATCGCCCACCAGTCTTGAAGTAGCTGTGAATCACAACTATAAATTCAAAGACTAGAAACAATGGATAGAAACACGCTCTACTCTGACAAGAATTTGCCCTTTAAACCTTATCTCCAGAAACTCCAGGTCTGTTTAAGTTTCTTATTTTCTCATTTCATTATTAAATAAAATATAAATGAAATAAAATTTATTTGTAGGCAAACACGGTACAATAAGTTCTTAAAAGATTACAATTCAATGGTGCACACATGTCTGGGCCAGACTCTGGCATACCAATGTCTGCATACATATTATATAGGTACATGTCATGTCAATTTAAATTAAATTACATAAATAATCAAATAAATTAAAGAAATTAATGCCATGTCAAATAATATAAAAAATTATCTTAAGTAAACAAAATCAAATGCCAAAATATGAAAGCTTTTACAAAACGCCCAATATTAGGGCAGTGCGTCAGTGATCCTGATCAACAATAAATCAACGACAGTTGGTAAGGAATGGACGAGATTGGCAGAGAACCGAGGGGATTGGAGCGACAGTGAAGAGGCCAAAGCGCAGCAGTGGGCTCTATTCATGGACAGAAACAGTGATACTTAAAAACATGTCTAACTAAAAAATGGCCCCACGTTCAATTGTGGGATGGCGGGCGGCGCTTGTCAATTGTGTCACCAATCGGAGCGATTTCAGTATTACCCGGCAAAATATCTATACCTAGACCTGCCACCGTCAGACCGCCATCTTGCGAGGTACCTAGATCAATGAAGTCATTGGTTGGACGTTTTTGTATAAAAACCAACCATCATTTACGCTGTCAATTATCGCCCAATGAACGTAGATAGTAAACAAAATTCTAACCCCTTTACGTCGTCATAGAACCTAAAGGCCTGCCGAGGAGCTTTCACGAAATCTGTCAAGCCGGTCCAGTTCCACTTGCGATGGTTTTCGGCCGCGGTCGAGCAAGGGAACATCTGGTCCAGGTTGCCACTGAAAAATTTTTACTTGTGGAGATTATCGGTGTTTGTAATATCACGATTCCTTAAAACACTCCTCAGAAGCCGTTTAAATAGTCCGTGGTAGCCAAAGAGAAAGATGTAACCTCTGAGGAGTGTTCCCAGAAATCTTGTTTGTTTGTTACGCTTTATTGCACAAAATAAAAAAATAAAAAACAAATAAAAATATAATTTAAAACCAATTGCCCTTTTCGGATCAAAAAAAGAGAATAAATTATTATTTAATATCCGTTGCGTCGCGCAACCTATTATTTAATAAATAATAGGTTGCGCGACGAACCGCGAACAAGATCTCTCGGCGCCGCCTTGCCAGGCGAGTCCAGTAACCCATCATCGTTTCTCGTGTATCTACTAACAATGTGTTTTAGTGCTAAAACGCATATAAAAAATAAAACAACTCACAGCTGCAGCCAGGCCCTGATCTAGGGGGGGCGAGCAGGGTCACCCGCCCCGAGCGGCTACCTATAAGTTCGCGTATTTTAAATCTCCTCTTATTTTCTTTAAACTCAATCAGTAACATAACGTAAGCCTTTTTTTCCTGAAAATATTCAGTAGGGCGCAAATGTACTCGTAAAAAAATTGCCTCGGGTCGGAAAAATTGTAGCTTCGGGCTGGCTGCAGATTACAGTTGTCCTTTTCCGTTAATCTGATGTTAATAGCTGGCCGATAATAGTTTGTTAGTGTACGAGAAACCGGGAGTTAGTGTCGCTTGCAAAAGTGCATAATTCGGTTAAATCAGAATCATTGATAGGAGATTTCACGATGATGTCACTGGTCTAATTCAGATCATGGACCAAGTGTATGACAGGGTTTTTTTCGATCTCCGACTATTCTAGAAGGGAAGTACCTAGGTAGGTACGTAAGTTGCTCGTATTTAAGTATTATCACAGGGGTTATTAAGTATTTAGGTAATTAGGTATACTTAATATCTATTCTATAATCTATTAGATATATTATTAAATTTGGTATGTGGGTTTCGTCCATAAACAAAATAATATAAAATCAGCAGCAGAATCGAATGGAAACATAAGAAAAGAGAAAAACAAGATTTTGTAGAAAGGTCCAGTGAAACTTGAGGAGATTATTACCCTTCTATTGAATTATGGCCCATAGCCAGGGCCGGCAGGCAAGCGCAAGCCAGGCAGACCATATGCTCGCTGGAGCGATGACATTACCAGGAGAAAATTGGACGACAGTAGCCAATGTTGCAATATTTATGTAAATAAAAATAAATAAATAAATAAAGACAGAGAAATGGAAAGAGATGGAAGAGCCCTTTACCCTTTAAACAGGAGCACATAAAAAAATGCGTGACTTTTTATTTGATTACTATATCTAAATATGCATAGATTTTTCAATGATTTTATATATTTGTTCAATGCAATGTATATACAATAACAATTAATTCAATGCAATGTTTAAATCAAATAGGATATACCTTAAAGGCCTTTTTATTTATTTATTATTACTGAATAGGAGGTTTTGTTTATGACTGTTATGAAAAAAAGTAGTTCCCAAGAACTCTGTAGATGGCGCTGAACTGACATGTAACTAGCCGTGCGTTCGGATTTGCGACCGTGAGCGATCATGGGCAAATCCGCGTGACGCGTCTATGATAGCCGTTTCGAAATGGACGTCAATGGATATTGCGATAACGTGAATGGATCAATTCGGAACGATATTTAGGTATTTATGTGATGTGACAATTACGTAGTGTGCGGATCTAAGTTTTACATGTACCCGCTCTTTTTAAAACTGTTGGTAATTTGTTTGTTTGAATAATAATAAAGGACAATAAAGTTCTCCCGCTTTTTTCGATAGTTAGTTTCTTAATAAAGATTGTTTAGTTGATGGGTAGGTTTCACCGCACCTGTCTACAACATCCAGTGCATGAAAAATTGGACTTTCCTTGCTGACTGACGCCATCCAATCGGTATCGGCCCTAGAATTTGAGATCGGATCGCAAAGGGAATTAATTGCACCGAAAAGCAACACAATTACAGAAAGAATCAATCTTCCGAACTTACCAGTAAGCCATAACTTTATAACGTTCCAAAAGAGCCTCAATTTTCGGTTGAACATTACTGGAATCCGGCTCCAGTGTGTCATAAACATCGGTGTTGAATATTATGAAGCGCTTTGATCCGACATGCAATGCTTTCATCACACGTTCTGTTTGGAGGAATTCTACAGCTTTCCTGTGGGCCGTCGGGTCCTGATCTTGAAGGTAGTTGTACAGATTCTTTTGATACGAATGCTGCAAAGCATAGCCCCCGATTTTAAGCCATTTCTGAAAAATAAACATAATGCTATGAAGTTTTTCGCGCACAAATAAACAACGAAAAATACCCATGCACCTCACCTTTGCGATGTCTTTCAGCTTTGCAGTCGTAATGTACCTTACCTTTGAAGCGCTCTAGTGTGACTTAATTTGCAGAAACTAAGTGTCTCTCACCTTTGCACAGTCAGACATCGTCACCGTCCTCTTAGTAAACGCCTACTAATTTCCAGTAGCTTTTCAGTTCTTACGATTTATGGAGTTTCTGGGTTAACTGTGTGCCTCTTACTCTAGCAGCGACTACGTGTTTCCCGGCAGCTATGTCGCGGTAGTAATCGTCGATGCGCGGCTGGAGCTCACGCGCCTCGCTCGCGTCCAGTGTACCGAAGAAGAGCCACGGTTCCACGCTCAGTGAGAAGGGGTGTTCGGTTAACGCGTTGCCCAAAATTATTCCCTGCGAAAAGGCCACGAATATATTTATCGGGGCACGATCATGAGTGAGCAATCGTTCTACGGTAAACGGGCCTGACAAGTGTGGGCCAGACAGCTGGACCTATACTCTGTAAAGTGTCATATCATTAGTACGGTTTCTTGATTCTGTGTGAGTGGCCGACCGCGCCCGACATTGACAATATAAGTAATGAAATATAAACGAAGAGACTGCGCTGGAACTAAATCTTCATGGATTCTGCCACGTGTTTTAAATGGTCAAAACATATCAACAGGTGTGTAACTAAATGATTCAAGGAGTACCTTAAAATTTGTGCATTATTCTTGATCGTTTCTTGGAAACAATCTACCGATAAACAGCTTCTTCTCTCAGCTTCTTATTTTCAAATTATATGGAATTAAATATTGTCTATCGTGGGATCGATTTAAGCTCAGATGAATAAAATTAAGCAAGCGGCAGATAGAGAACCATGCCTAGTACCAGTACCTACTAGTCAGTTATGAATGACTAGGATAAGAAATCTTTATTAGATGATCATGATCTTTTTCACATCAATGAAAGAAAAATGTTAGGCATGTAAAAAAACCAATTATAACTTCTTTTTTGCCGTAAGTAGATTAGTTAGTATATTAAGTAGTGAATTTAGTAGTTTGGTAGGAAGGATCAGTGTAATCACCTGCAAGTTGACTGTAATCTTGTCCATATGTCGATGCAATTCGAGCGCAAGCGAAGGCACGTAGTTCCCCGCGTAAGACTCGCCCGCGACGTACAGCGGCGCTTTCTGTAGCTCAGGGAATAGCACTAGCAGTTGACGCGTCGCCTCATACAGATTAGTCGAGTACTGGAAACAGGCAGAAACTTAACGGACTTCATTTTGCAATTAAACAAATCAATCAATCAGCCCGTACTCGGCCACTTCTGGTCCAAAGTGAAACCCGCCAATGCCAAGGACCTGTTTCATCATCATCACTATAATCAGCCGATGTCAGTCCACTGCTGGACATAGGCCTCTCCCAAGACCCTTCCTACCTATGGTCCACCTCCTGAGACCACCTGGGTGAACTGTGGGATTTTTTTCTTACAACGGTTTACCTCTCTGATAAAACATTAAAAGGCTCAATTTTTTTATTGGTGACAGTCCACCTCAGACTATGGAAAAAAAATCCCAAAGGACACCCCGGTGAACAAAGGTGGTCCGTTGTAAAAAAAATCCCATGGTTCACCCAGGTGGTCTCAGGAGGTAGACCGTGGGTAAGAAGGGTCCCAAGACACGCCACTGAGCCCGATCTTCGACTCTTCCTTTCCAGTCACTGCCCACCGCTTTGTGAATGTCGTCACAGGGCGTCCTACGCTATGTTTGTCGATTCGCGACCTCCACTCTAGAACCAATCTATCTACCCCAAGGACCTGTTTCACGAAGCTGTAATTTTCGCCCAACCGACAAAAGGTAACTGTGGCGCTACTACGTAAGTCCTCCACTCCGAACTGTCAGATTGCATACATATTTTGACACTTTGGAGTCGTCAAAATGGTTGATCCGATAGAGTAGACAGTTTCGTGATAGAAGGGCTGGTGCTGCCTGTCTAGTAGACCAGGGCCGCGTTTCATAAAACTACAGTTCATAGTTTATTAAGTATGCTAATTCGATGTTACAGGCGAGTCTTCCTACTTGTTAATTTGAGGGTTAAACGATTTTTTCAATAGCAAACCATGAATTGCAGTTCTATGAAATAGGAACAGCCCTTGTATCACGTAACTTTCCACGTTACGTTTCTTATCGACTCCAAAGTGCCGAAATTCGTATGTATTTGACAGTTCGGAGTAGGCTAAATCGGACAACTCCATACAGTGGAGGACTTACGTGGTCGCATCCCAGATGACAGTGTCCTGTCCATCCGGCAAACCAGACGGCTATATGTCTGACTTACCTACACTTGCCTGATCATCACCTGTCCCTATAATATTACGTGCACCAAATCATGAACGATTCCAATCGTCTAACTGTCAAATTCCACACATTACTATCGCAAACGTCAGGATTAGGACAGGATTTAGTGCGCAGAATTACTCATTAGGAGCATTTCTTTCCAAGTGTATATTTTCTATGGGTTCGCCAAGCACTGTAAATAAACACTTACGGTTTCCATGCTTTTTGCATAGCCATCTTTGTGATCGGTAAAACTAAAGCCAGCACCGACCGGATTGTCGATGAATACCAGCGAATGACTATGCAGCCAGGTGTAAAGGTTCTCTGCGAAGAAAGATTTTAATGAACAAGTAATTAATTTCATGATGTGATAATATTCATTTCAAGCATTTTAGAAAAATAGTGTAATTGCTTTGCTCGGACACTCTTCGATGGATCACGTCAGAAATGAGATGCTTCGCCAAACAAATAAACGCAGACTGACCTAGTCTAGATTAGTGAGACAAAGTTAGTGGGCTGGTCAAATCTATCATGTTCGACTCACACTTGCCTAGTTGTTGGGAAGTCTGAAGAAATAGAGGTTCCTTGGTGAAATTCTCAATTCAGAAACCGGTGACAAGTACCTACTTATCTACGAATAGATTCTAGTTTGAATTAGATACTTACTGTGTAGAATCCCTTCTTTGTCGACAGTGAACGGGCCAATCTCGTGAAATAGTCCGAACAAACTCGAAACGCCAGGCCCACCTTGGAGCCAAATGATCCAAGGCGTATCTGCCACAGGCTTGCCTTCCACGGGGAAGTACCAGAAGAATGTATTGGAGTTATATTGCTCGTTCACAGTGAAATAGCCAGAGTAGCTCTTGTGGCCCAGGAACATGGTTGAATTTACTTCGCTGGCGTTCCGCGCCTTTTCCAAAAGGCCTTCCTTTATGTAGGGTGTGAGTTTCAAAGCAGTTTCGTTTGTGTTAATATCCTTTTCTTTTAAGTGTATGACTATATTATTGGTGTTGCTCAGATTAAGATTAGTGGTCAACCAAGTTTTTAAGTTATCGAATGTGTTATTGTCAAATTCTAGATATAGCGGTTTTATTCCTTCAATATTTAAAGTATCTTGCTCTATTGCAGAGTGAAAACTCTGTGCGTGTGGTGTAGTTGATGTCACATTGTTAATATATTCTTTTGTTTCTGTGCTCTTTTTTCTTTCTTTGTGCGGTACTACGGAATAAACATTTTCTTTTGTATCACTGTCAGTTTTTATTGAATTTATTTCATCGCTATTACTAATATTATTGGCATTACTTAGGCGCTCCTTATCAAGTCCATTCAAAGCATAAACACCCTCGTGTTTTGTATTGACCTTTTGATCCGCATTAGATTGCGTGTAATTACTTATATCTGCTAAGTTGCTTTTCAATTGGTCGCTGTCTATGGTATTTTCTGATATTTCTGGTAACTTTCCTAACGGGTCAGGTATTCGGCTATTCACACTGCAAAGAATTGATATCTATGTAAACAACCTATTCTATTTTATGGAAGAAAATAACTAAATAATAGGTACTCAATTAACAAAACAAATACGTGGTATTAGTATAAAATTTACTTACCTTGTCACTACTAAAATTAGGAATAATATAGAAAACATCTTAGCGTAGGTAGTATGCACTTTTTAGCAAATCTTATTGAGACGACACATATTAAACAATTGACTCTAGCACACTGGCTAACTTATGTGCTACTATGTTTGTAGTTTTGTAATCTGAATTTTACCCGCTATCATAAATTATCATATTGAACTTGTGATCCCAGTTTTGTATTGATAAGCTCGACAATGTCAATTTCCTATACCTAAGTACTAAACTAGTAAAGTGTTTCATTACAAAGATACTACAAAATTATTTGTTTATTATTTATTTAAGTATAGATTTGTTCTGTGCTTAAGGAAGGTACGTTTTTAATGGGGAACTTGCGTCAAACTTAGATTGAAATGGCATTGCTTTTATACCATTGAATTTAAAAATAAAATAAAAAAATGTTTTTTTCTCGGTGTTCAGGGTCCCAAAAAATGCGAAAAATCAAGTTACTTTAATAATAAAAACCGGCCAAGTGCATTTTTGGCCACGCGCAGTGTAGGGTTCCGTAGAAAGAGAGCGTTTAATCTGCTTTACAGATCTAACTTCAACAAAGTAATTTTCAATGGATTTTGTACGTAGTTTTCCTTTTATAAGTTGGTCGCCTATTACTCGTAAACTTGTAAAGCCTACTTAGCTGTGATAGTTTTTCTTTTAAGTTAATTATGTGTACTACTGCCTTGAATTTTTTCAAGTTTCTAAAATCAACTATTTAACCGGGAGAGGGCGGAGGACACCCTACTCAGACAAAAATTTGTGCTTTAAAGCTTAATATTTCGCAAACGGAAGACTAAATCGAAAAATGGTCTTTCTACACCAAACATATTTTTAAGCGACTAATCCAACGTTACTCCGCACTATGGTGTAGGCGAGAAAAAAATGCTTCAGGAGAATTTTAGATGATATTTTTTTTAAGTTTTTATTCTCTCGTTTTGTCGGCGTGATTAATATCTATGCCAAATTTCAGCTTTCTAGTCATTCGGGGTAACCGTGCGCAGTGGTTAAGTGAGCGCACTGTGTATATCGCAGGAACGAGGTGCGGGGGAGGGGTGGTTCAAATGGATGAAACAAGGACACCGGAGTGGCAAACTAGTTGTGACATGACATTACGGCGCGTGACGTTTTATTCACTTCTTATCCATAATTAACTAAATTTCTTAATTTCATTGGTAATTTTGGGCATTTTGGAAACTCGTGTCGCGTCCAAGTTTTCGATCCTGTAATGGTAAGTCATATTTTGCTTGATAATAAGCATATTCTAGTAGATTTTTGAAAAATAATATTGAGGTTATGTTCGTTGCCTAAACATGTATCAACATTTATTTCTATTTTGGCTTCCTGGGGAAAGTGTGCGCGGGTAAATGAGCGCATGCGTACACTTACCCGCGCATGAGCAACATTTTAGATAGCGTAATGTCTTAGTTGATTTGTAGATAAAATTCTAATTACACCTGTTGAAGGTATGTATTTTGGTTTTTTTTAGGTTGCAGTGTTGATCATCATGCCGCGAATATATATTAGGAAAAAACCTGAACTATCACCAGTGACAGAACAACAACTTGCTAGGGCCAAACAACTTATTCGAAATGGAAAAAGTAAGCGAGCTGCTGCTACTGCCACAGGCATAAGTGAATCCTGTCTGCGCAAGAGGCTTAAACTGGATAAAACCGCGGATTCAATGGGTCGTTTTATGCGAACATTCAATAATGAACAAGAGGAAGAGTTTGTCATTCATTGCAAGAAAATGAATGAAAGATTTGTTGGACTCACCATAAATGATATAAGGCGATTGGCATATGAATATGCTTCTGCGAATAATATCGATAACAGATTTGATCATTCTTCAAAAATGGCAGGGCGTGACTGGGGCGCATGTTTTTTAAAACGTCACCCTGAACTAGTCATCCGACAATCTGCAACAACCAGTCTGGCACGAGCTATGGGGTTGAATAAAGTTCAAGTTAACCGATTCTACAAAAACTTAAAAGAATTGAAATACAAATTTCAGCCAAGTTGCATATTCAACGTAGATGAGACCGGTATGAGCACAGTACCAAATAAAGGTTACTTGATAAGGTTTAATCTGACTTAACTCTGCGATTGAGATAAATATGATTGATCTCGAAAAAATATATAGAGTTAAGTTACCCTTGTGACTGAAAATGAAGACTGAATTAATAGTAGAATCTTCCAGAAAATATTGTCACCAAAATAATTATGTTTTGTAATTGTTTGTGTGTTTTACTGAGGAATACGTTTACTTACCCCATACGCGTTCACTTACCCCATAGAGATGCGCACGGTTACCCGCAATATGGGTCAAGTGAACGCATTTCGATTTTTTCTCTTTAATTGTTTGCGGCAAGAAGAATTACCTACTTTAAATTTGTTTAACTTTTTATTTCTATTTATAGACTAATAAATGCTCTTTTCGAAGATATAGTTTTTATTTCTTTAGCTTTAATATTTAAGACACAGTATCGTATGAAAGGCAAAAGTGCGCACAGTTGCCCCGAATAATCGTTTCTGAGCTAGGCCGCGGACAGAGACTGACAGACGGACGGACGTGGCGCAACTATAAGGGTTACTTGTCGACTAGAGAACCCTAAAGACATATTAGATTTCGTTTCTTCATTGAATTCTAAACGTTTTCAGAAAAGGGTGTAGTGTAGTCCGTCTGTCACCAGGCTGTATCTTATGAACCGTGATAGACAGTTGAAATTTTCACAGATTTTTTTTCTTTTGAGGTACGGAACCCTAAAAAAACAACATATAAAAGGAAAAAGAGAGAGTAAAGGAAATCACAAACAAAAGCGGTCGTGGTCCTGGTGATGGCGGTGGCGGTCATTTACTGCAGAAGTATTTGCTTGGACGCGATTATTGCTAATGCTCATAAAAAAAAAGTTTGGTCTTTGCGTAATGAGATGATTTATGCAACGTTCATTGGCACCTTCACTCACACTATATGGGTGAAGGGACCACTCGGACGCTGCAGTGCCTGGGATATTTTTTAGATGGAGTAGGCTTGGCCAGCACGATTACCATCCTGACAGCTTAGTCGGCCTATCCCACAACATAGACAAGTCAATACGTGCGGAGCCAACCAAGCTGCGGTCTTTCTCACTACTGCAGTAAATAAATAATGGTACAAGGGGCGCGGACTACCACATAGGTTAGATTAGCTTATGTTAGGCGGGGAAGGGCGGCAGACGGTGCGTCCACCTGGTGACGAAGTCCCGGAGCGGCGCGCCCTGGTCGGCGGGCGCCATGTGGCCGGCGCCGCGGACCACCGCCTCGGTCAGGTTCCCGCCCGTCTTGTGGTAACTGGGGACAGGTCGAAACCAAATGACTGACATGACTGCCCCGTTGGCTTAGCGGTGTCACGTCTGATTACCACGCAGGAGGTCGTGGGTTCTTTCCACTGGGGGCCGATGTACATTTGTAACAAATGGCCTCAGTCGGGGTGTACTTCCATGTTTGTGATGTCCTTGCCTGGTTAAATTAATTTAAAACTAAAAGACCCTTGTTCCGTTGTGATCAACTATTTTGACCAACTAAAATCTGATCAACTATTTTTATGCCACACGGAACAATGATTTCCGTTGGTCAGAGAGGAACAAGGTAGATCAACTATTTTCTTTCCTATTGGAACAACTCCAGCTTGGTACCGCGAAACATAGGTTACCTACGTAGATAAGTACTCTTGCTTTTGAAGTAGGCACTTACCGGTCAACGGGCCAAAAAGTACTAAGCTTGCATAAGCTTGGAGCAAGTATAATAAAGTCTGGGAAATTACCTGACTATACTTTAGTCACCTTTCGTGGTTTGGTTAATATAAAAGGGAACCTAACATCTTCAGTTTATGCAAGCCTAGTACTTTTTGTCTTCAGGAGTATACTATTCCACTCCGACCAAATTCATAGTTGTTCCGTTGGGAACTCTTATATTTAATAAGCTTAATATGGTTGATTTGAGTAGTTGGTCCGATAGCAATAAAACCACGTACTGAGTTCCGATCGGAACAACTAGTTGATCCGTTTAGTTGGTCGGTACGGAATAAGGGCTAAAAGAACGATTACACGGCAGACCACCAGTCATTGGTTGAATTGACAATACTCCTATTGACCTTTTTCAAGTAAGTACTAGGTATTTTCAAAGTGATGTGTAATAGTAATTCACTCTTCATGACATCTCGGGATGTAGATATTAGATACACTTGTTATTTCTAAAAGAAAATTGGTTGAATTGACAATACTATTATTGACCTGTTCCAAGTACCTAAGCACCTAATATTTTCGAAGTAACAATAGTAATTCACTCTTCTTGACATCTCGGGATGTAGAGATTAGACAAACTTGTTATTTCTAAAAGAAAATTGGTTGAATTGACAACAATTGACCTGTTCCAAGTACTTAAGTGCCATTTTCAAAGTAACGTGTAATTTTTACAGACCGGCCGAAATATGTAATTTCATTCAGCTTTTCAACTTGATAATAAGGGTTGTTAAAATGGGTTCCGTAGTTGACAAGGAATCCTTATAGGTATGTATTTTTATTGTGATTGTAGTTTATAGGGTTCCGTACCCAAAGGGTAAAAACGGGACCCTATTACTAAGACTTCGCTGTCTGTTTGTCCGTCCGTCCGTCCGTCTGTCTGTCACCAGGCTGTATCTCAAGAACCGTGATAGCTAGAGAGTTGAAATTTTCACAGATTATGTATTTCTGTTGCCGCTATAATAACAAATACAAAAAACAAAATAAAATAAATATTTAAGGGGGGCTCCCATACAACAAACGTGATTTTTTGCTGTTTTTTTTTTATCTTTGTGTCTAATGTTAGGAACGGAACCCTTCGTGCGCGAGTCCGACTCGCACTTGGCCGGTTTTGTTTTTCTTTACTTTGAGTGAATACTAGATTGTTATTTAGGCCTTTTTTAGTTTATGTAGTTTATTTTGTGCACATATATAGACCCGTATTCCTACTGTTTCTCTATACCCGAAGGTTTGCTGGAAGAAATCTCTTACAGAGATAAGCTCGCCTTTGTACATGTAATTTCTTATGTAATGTTCTGTTAAATGTCTTGTGTGCAATAAAGTATATTAGTTTCGGCATGTCCGTCCGTCTGACTGTCTGTCTGCCCGCGGCCTAGCTCTGAGACGATTAGCACGAGAAAGCTGAAATTTGGCATAAAGAATATTAGTCACGCCGACCAAATGGTATAATAAAATCTTAATTTTTATTTTTAAGGTACACCTAAATTAGGGATGCAATATTTTTTCTCGCCTCCACCATAGTGTAGGCGTTGGATCGGCCGTTTAAAAATTAGGAATTTTTTAACCGAAGGAGAAATTGAGACGGGTAGTAGGTGCTAATAGGAGTATTTATGTACATACGTATACATAAGATTAAAAAACCGGACAAGTGCGATTTGGACTCGCCCACCGTTTTGCACAACTTTATAGGTACATCTTATAAATAGTTCAGGAATCGAGTCTCGCAGTGTTTTGCGAACTGCCAAGACAATTTTTTAGCATTTCCCGAACTTCCAAGACTATTTTTTATGATCTAATTACATATGTATCATCATCATTCAGCCACAAGAAGTCCACTGCTGGACAGAGGCCTCCTTCATGGATTTCCAAAAAGACCGGTTGGAAGCGGCCTGCACCCAGCGTCTCCCTGCCACTTGGATGAGGTCATCTGTCCATCTTGTGGCTGGTTGTCCAACGCTGCGCTTGCCGATATGTGGTCTCCATTCGAGAACTTTTAGGCCCCATCGGCCATCAGTTCTGCGTGCTATGTGCCCCGTCCACTGCCACTTCAACTTACTAATCCGGTGGGCTATGTCGACGACTTTCGTTCGTCTACGGATCTATAGGTCTATCAGATTACATATGTATAGTTTTCATATTTTTCCCTGTACTTGTAGTATAAGACGGTATTACTTGCCAAATTTCATAGGTCTAGGTCAACGGAAAATATCCTATAAATTTTGATTCCCTTGAGAGTGTCGAAATATACGTTTTTTGCGGCATAAACGGCCGTAACTTTTTTTTATGTTAACTTAGAAGTTTTATTTTTACAGCTTCAAGGGACTATTAGACCTATAGTAAGTATATGTTTTAAGTCTACAAGCCTCCACCAATCCGGACTTGGCCCCCGTGGTGGAGTATGGCCTATACCTTCCTCAGGGAAGAGACCCGTGCCCCTCGGTGGTGACATAATGGGTTGATGATGATGATGAAGTATATGGTTTTAATTTCAACTCGATACCTCCATGAGTTCCCGAGATTAAGGGTCTTGACAGACAGTCGGACGGACGGACGGGCAACAAAGTGGTCCTATAAGGGTTCAGTTTTTCCTTTCAAGGTACGGAACACTAAAAAGAACTTACACAGCCAGGCTGTTGTTAAAATTGAAGCTCTCCTTTCCGGCAGCCACAAACGCGTCGTGGCCTCTCCATTTGAATGTAAGATGAAACTCCGAGGCCACGCCACAAGACAGCATTTGGTCCAGTTGGCCGCTGTAAAGAATTAGAACTTGCTTAAAAAAAATAATCTTAAAAGTAAATCTTATTGGAGAGACCATGTTGACTGCCTCATTGGTCTAGGGGTATCACGTCTGATTACCATTGCGGAGGTCGTGGATTCAATCACCACTAGTGGCCGCCGTACATTTGTGCACATGGGCTGAGTCGATTTCCATGTTTTATGTCCTTTCCCGGCTAACATAGCACAGCGTATCGTGTTGAAGTTATTATTATTATACTTTATTGCACACACAAGAATAGAGTACAGGAAAGGTAACAAAAGAAAGTACATGTACAAAGGCGAGCTTATCTCTGTAAGAGTTATTATTATTATTATAGTTATTATTATTAAAAGGCCAACGTTTTTCTTCGTGTCATTCAAAAATAAAGATAACGATCTAAATAAAGAGAAAAAAATTAATAAAGATAAAAACAAATAAAGATCCGCTCACCAATATAGCAACACCCGATAGTGCTCCATCAACTCCTCATATTTCGCTTTAGCGCTGGTCAAGAATTCTGGCTTCAACAGTGTGCTGACAGTTGCATTGAACACGTTATTCCTGATACCGCCCACGTGTATCGCGCCCGCGATGTCTTTATCCTGTAACACGGCTTTGCATCCCATTAAATCTTCACCCAAACTTCTTGAATGTAGAAAGTTGTACGCCTGCTTGCGTTGTGTCTTCTTTAAGATCTTCACTAAGAGAGTCTGCCAAATCTGAAAAAAATTGCATTAGTTAATTATAAAAACACGGTTCCTTAAAACTCTCCTTAGAGACAGTTTAAATAGTCTGCAGTAAAAGGAAAGACGTAATAACAGATTATTCAAACCGCCTCTGAGGAGTGTTTTAGAGGTAGCGTGTAAATAACACCGACAGTTTTGTTAGTTCAAAGAAAAGTCGACTTTACGATAGGTAGTAACCCGTTTGACGACCTCGTGGCGCAGTGGTAGTGCATGCATACCATGCGAGAGGTCCCGGGTTCGAATCCCGGCTGGGGACAAAAATTTATCTTTATGTTTATGTTTAGGATTATGATTATGTTTACGTTTACGTTTACGTTTAAGTTTACGTTTACAGAGGTCGACGTGCTGATTGATTGATTCTTCGGTATGCTCACGACGCAAGAATCCCATACCGACGCTGACTATGGGAAAAGTCTCGTTCGTGGAAGTTCGGGGTAGATCGGATAGGAATTGTTTGGTGAGATTTTATCCCTATGAATGATCTTTCATGTTCTCTTTCACTCGGGTTTTTGGAATGTTAAAAAAAATACTTTGGATCTCGGACCAGCGCAGACCGACACGCATCATGGGAAAAGCTCCGGTGTGGTGTATGCCTGTCCGTACTCGTGCGCATAATCAGGCACCGATGGAATCCAGCTTTACTATCCTATTCTCGCCCGTCGGCTCGCTGGACTGACAATCTATGCAACGTGTAATTAATATAGAGCAAAACCTGAAGGCAGTTTTTTCATATCGATAATTAAACAACTTCCAAAAAGTAAAAATTTAAAACAGTAAATTTTATTTTTAGATTTTTCATACACTTTTGAAACTTGAGAGAAATTGAGAATTTTATTCGCGGTGGTTTAATTTATCGATAGAAAAACGTTCTCCAGATTCTGCGTTATCTCAACAACATCGCCGGGGGCGCCTGGATGATTATGACTGAAAACCGAAAACCGTGAGGGGGGGGGGCTGTCCGTGCCAGCCCCCCGCCTGTGTCCAGCAGTGGACAAATGTCAGCTGATTGATTGGAGATCTCTTACATAATCAGCATCAGTGCTCCGATTCGCTAACACGGCCCGGTCGAAGAGCATCTCGTATTCGCGCAGCTCCGCCACGTCCTCGGGGCTCAGTAGGCCGAAGTTGTAGAAGGAGCGGGTGAAATTGCTCAGCATCGCCGGGTCTATGTAACCGTTGCCGACCATGACGCCCTGGAGAGGTTTAGAGCTGTCAGTCAAAGGAAAACTGGAGAATTATTATGCCATGAATCATTCATAATACAGATCGATCCTATGAACGTTCGACTTTTTAGACTACCTACTTAGATAAATACCTCTTAATACAAATAATAAGCCACTTAAAATTCACCTGACGTTTTACAATACGCTGTAATTGTACCTATATTACACGCAAAACCAATTTAAAGGAAAAATCGTGTCTTATTAGATGCAATGTAAGACTAGTATCACCTGCAAGTTGACCTGGAGCTCGGCCTTGTGTCTGTGCAGCTCCAAGGCCAGCGAGGGCGCATACTTGCCGCCGTAGGACTCGCCCGCGACGTACAGCGGCGCGCGCTGCAGCTCGGGGAACAGCGTCAGCAGCTGCCGCGTCGCCGAGTACAGGTGGGCCGAGTACTGCGGGGTTGAATATGGTGGTAGGTTTGGCAAATGACGAAAGAGTACAGGTGGACAAGTAAAAAGGGGACAGCAGCGCCCGCTGCAGCCGAGTGTGGGCCGAGTACTGCGGGTGATGGAGGAGATTTTCTGGCGGTAGATAGATAGATAACTCTTTATTGCATATCAGGAATTTGCAGAGGGGTAGGTCATTTTCTAACGCGGATAAGCAGGGAGCGCGACAAGGGGGAGAGTTTATGTGATAATTTAAAACAAAATAAAATAAATAATTTAAAACAAGGTATAAAAGCGTGTTCTAAACTCACCGTCTCCATGTCTTTAGCGTAGCCATCCTCATGGGCCGTAAAGCTGAACCCGGTGCCGACAGGGTTGTCGATGAACACCAGAGAATGATTGTGGAGCCACGAGTTGGGGTTTTCTGTCGAGACGAAAACGGAGCGAAACTTGGTCAAATCTAGGCTCTACTAGTCAGCGCTAAATTATGACCTGGGGCGCTTTTTTCACATTTTCAAGAGACTGTAGACCTGAGTATAATTATTTTTATTTTAACTCGATACCTCGATACCTCCACGCGTTCCCAAAATTAAGGGTCTTGACGGACGGACGGACGGTCGGACGGAAGGACGGCCAGACGGACGATTTTTCCACTGAATGAATTGTGGCGAGCACATGTCAACTCTGCGCGCGCACTATAAACTCCAACATTCCTGCATCGCGCCAGCAAAATGTTTCACATGACATATCATAAATATAACGTCCGACGAACATCAGTCGGACCGGCCGTCCCCAGGCATACGATCTGCCTGGCGGGAAATTTCCCTTTATAGTGGAAGAGCACGATCACCCGCTCTTCCCTATAGTGGTGACCCTCGACAGAACATTGTCAACCTTCCTTCGCTCTCGCAGCACCCCACATACAATCAGTCTCAATGCAAGCGCTCTTCCCTATAGAATGAACTCATCCGATTTAACCTACTCCAAACTGTGGAATACAAACATTTCGGAAACGTGTAAATGGATTCATGGATGGATACTAGATCACAGTAGACAGTTACGTAATAGAAGAGCTAGTCCAAGGCAGTGGTGTTATACGTGCCATAATTATGGTATATGTACCGCTGTTTAGCTGTTCGTACCATGTACCATAAGACATCCATTATGGTACGCAAAAGTACCTTAATTTTGGCAATAATGATGACAGCATTGTGTCTTGTAATGAAACAATGGTTTTGCAAACGTTTCGTTTTTTTGCTGTTTTTCTTTTGAAAATTCGACATTGTTAGAATCCTAGACATGCCACAATCTCAAACCCAAACTCAGATGCTAAATTGGTTCACTAAGTATCATTTAAATTCTTTAACCCTCGCAAACATGTTACGCCTACGAAAAACACACATTTAAATTTATGAAAAAAAAAGTTTAGTGGCACCGTTTAGGTATTACTTAAGTAAAAAATTGGTTTTGAGTTTTTGTCGGAGAACATAAGATAGACTGTCAAACTTTTTTACGTAGGTACCATATTTTTTCCTAAAGTACTTACCACAATTTTGTATCTCCGGTGCCATAATTTCAGAGTTGGCATAAAACATCCCTGGTCCAAGGGCCTTATTATGCGCACCAAATCCTGAGCGACTCCTCTAACTGTCAAATTCCATACTAGGTAAGGCATATAACATCAATCCAGTCCAAGGGCCTTATTATGCGCACCAAATTCCGAGCGACTTCTCTGTCAAATTCCATACTAGGTAAGGCATATAACATCAATCCAGTCCAAGAGCCTTATTATGCGCACCAAATTCTGAGCGACTTCTCTAACTGTCAAACTCCATACTAGGTAAGGCATATAACATCAATCCAGTCCAAGGGCCTTATTATGCGCACCAAATTCTGAGCGACTTCTCTATCTGTCAAATTCCATACTAGGTAAGGCATATAACATCAATCCAGTCCAAGGGCCTTATTATGCGCACCAAATTCTGAGCGACTCCTCTAACAATTTTTCACTTAAATTATTGATGTTCATTTACTGGATCCTATTTGTCTCCAGTAAATGAACATATTAATTTTTACTAGTTCATTCAATGGATTTTAAAAACCAATGAATGAACACCTATGTTGCAATACTAGCCAAAAGATCCGTTATAATTTTTTCGATAGCTACACAAAACTTTAAATTAGAAAGACGAAAAATAGGTGCAATTTTCTGTAAATATCGTTATTGTCATGTCCCCCAGTAAATGAACAGCCGTTCATTCACTGAATATGTAGCATTTCAGTAATCTAGTGATGGAACACTCAATTTTTTACTTATAACTATTAAAAAACTAAATATTATCAGTTTAAATCGAAGCCCTAATCTATCATCTTTACTACAAACTACAAATTTTGTCATTCGAACCATAAAATCTCACTGTATCGGACAAAAATGTGGTGTCCGGTCTTGTCGTAAATTCTGGTCCAAACAAATCTATCTCCGGCGCAACAAACACACTTCAAACTGTGGCCATAATAAAATTAAGCACTGTAAATAAAAGTGTTAACATAATAGGTAGGTTATCAATCATGTTGACAATCGAAAAAAAAATAGTTTACCTTGTAGAAACGCTCCGAATTCTTATTTTTTTAAGAAAACTGATTTGTTCATTCACTGGTGTGAGTTCATTTACTGGAGCACTTACCCTAATTTGACAGTTAGACGATTGGAATCGCTCAGGATTTGGTGCGCGTAATATAGGGGCAGGTCAAATCGGCATTATTCCCGGGAACGGTACATCAATAGTCGGAAACAACTTACTTTTTAAACCATCTCGAGCACCAGTAAAGGGTCCAATTTCCGATGTCAGTCCGAACAAACTCGAAGCGCCAGGCCCACCTTGGAGCCAAATGATCCAAGGCGTCTCTTCCACAGGCTTGCTTTCGACGGGGAAGTACCAGAAGAAGGTGTTTGAGTTATACGTCTCGTTGACAGTGAAAAAGCCTGAATAGCTCTTGTAGCCAAGGAATATGTTCGAATTTACTTCACTAGCGTTTCTAGCCTGATCTACCAAGCCCTCTTTCAGGTAGGGAGTCAGTATCAAGGGGTCTTCCTCAACTGATAGTTGTTTAGTAGCTGCCAATTTCGTCGTGGACCTCTCTGCCTGAATATCGTCAGTTATATCGCTGCTGACCTTATCTTCTGTGTTCTGTTTTTCAATTTCATTTGTCGTGTTGTTCGTACTATTTAAATATTCATTATCCAGTGCTTGCGTTTTGCAAATCCCTTTCGCAGAGTTTTCCTTCACCAGTTTTCGTTCTACTCCATTGTTGATTTCCGTTTCCGTGGTTAAAGTTTCTCTCGTGGGAGATTGTGTGGTCTGATCTTGAGTCTCATGTGTCAGTTTGTTTGTAGGAGTTTGCTTTACAAAAGACAATACGTTATTCAGTATCGTGTTGAGGTAGAAACGCCATACTGAGGTGACATCGAGGAACTTCCCGTGAGTCCACTTGGCGATGAGATCCTGGATCACAGCAGGCTTGTCGACGGGCGTTACGTGTCCAGCGCCTATGAGGACGACCTCGGTGAATCGCCCCCCAGTCTTGAAGTAGCTGTAATCACAACTATGAATTACAGCTGTAAATCACAACTATAAAGACATTTTAGATTACTTCGTAGTTTTATCTAGATCTTGACATTAATACCTACCTATTTAGTTTATGACTTTCATTTTCTTTGGTTATGTTATGGCCTTTCGGCCGCTTTTGGCAACTAAGTCTCGCAATAAGTACCTAGTGAAAATTTTTGTACACAAAATAAAATAAAATTAATAAATAGAAAAAGGACTTTTTCCTCTTTTTTGGCAACTAGTTGCGGTAGAAGAATGTTTTTCATTTTTACGCAAGCTAGTTGTGAACGAAGAGTTCCTTTCGGCCGCTTTGGCAACTAAGTTCGCAACCAGTTGCGGAAGAGGGTTTTTTTCTTTTTTTATGATAGTTCTTCCGTCATTGTACACGTGTTACGCAACCAACTAGGTGGTAATAAATAGTTTTTGTTCTTTGTACGCAATCTTTGTCGATATGACAAAGTTTTAATTTTATTAATTTAAATTTTACATTAACACAATTACGGAACACATACATTACAGATTATTTACTTTATTGGTTTAGTTTATTTCGGTTAAAACATAGACCAAAAGGATTTTATTTGGTCTATGGTTTAACTTAATTCGTCTCCAGCTTCTAGTTGATACCTGTAACCACTAGTCAAATATCGTCTTGAGGTTGGTTGCGTATCAAGAAAAGTTAAAACTTATCGTATCAAGAAAACTTAAAACTTATCGCAACCGGCATTTTTTGAAAAATTCTTATTTTACAACCAGGTTGCGTAAAAAGAAAAAATAATCTTCTATCGCTAGTAGTTGCCAAAAAAGAAGAAAAAGTATTGTTTCACAACTGGTTGCGAAAATTAGTTGCCAAAGCGGCCGAAAAGAATTCTTCGTTCACAACTAGGTTGCGTAAAAAAAATATTCTTCTACCGCAAGTAGCCAAAAAAGAAGAAAAAGTCAATTTTCTATTTTTTTTATACCTACCTAGGTATAAGCTTTTTGTCACTGTATAATTTTGTATGAAGGTGTTGCAAAACACAGAAGTTTTAGTCTTAACTATAAAAACACAATTCCTTAACACCCCTCAGATGCAGTTTAAATGGTCTGTGGTAAACGGTAAAATGTAACCACAGATTATTTAAACTGCCTCTGAGGAGTGTTTTACAGGAATCGTATTTTATATATAGGACCGTTACTCGTTTAATAATCAATTATTATAGTCATTGTGATTTTGCTTAGAGCACCGCAACAGTGATCGATCATCAATGAATCGACAGAAAATACCAACCCCTCTACTTCGCCGTAGAACCTAAAGGCCTGTCGTGGAGCCTTCACGAATTCTTTCAAGCCTTTCCAGTTCCACTTACGATGGTTCTCGGCGGCGATCGGACAAGGGAACATTTGGTCCAGGTTTCCACTGAAAAATATCACTGCGTATTACAAATGATCGGAACCAGATTCGTTTTGCAACGAATAACGTTAAACGTTAGCTTGATATGAAAACGCGGTGCGCGGGCGTCTGCCTTCTAATGCCAATCTGACGCGACTAGGTAAAAGAATCATCCAGATTGGTTGGAAACGAAGAAGTTAAGCCTGAAGATATATAGGTAACCCAAAATAAAAATAAACACTCAGTTCATAATGTTACTGGGCAATTCTCTTTATCAAAACCTAAATAAAATAACATAAAAATATATCAAGAACTACAACGTCCCCGATTTCAATTAGTTATTTTCTAGGAACAGATCAGACAGTTTAGTAAGAAATCAACAACTTCAACTTACCAGTAAGCCAAGACTTGATAGTTTTGCAAGAGGGCCTCAATTTTTGGTTGAACATTACTGGACTCGGACGACATTGTATTACAGACATCATAGTTGAAATTCAGAAACCTTTTTCGCCCGACATGCAGTGCTTTCATCACGAGTTCCTTTCCGAGAAATTCTATAGAGGCAATGTTTAGCATTGGGCTTTCATCGTGGAGATAGTTGTACAGACTGTCCTGATACGAGTGCTTTCCAACATAGCTTGCGATTTCAAATAATTTCTGAAAAAAATTAAGTATACACACATACATTTAAAGAAAATCGACACATACAAATCGAGAGAAAATACACAAAACAACAATTACAAAATTAAAATTGGACATCCGAAGAATATAAGTCTTCATCAAAGCAGCTTCTCTGCGTGACAAGTAATGTGCGGTATTACTATAATGCTACTAAGAACAACAACCCTATAATCTGGAGACACAGGCCTTCATACTATCCACGGAGATAGTGTCTCACCTTTGCAGTACAAGTGTCTTACATGTTCGCAGTCCTAGAGACTCTCACCTTTGCAATCCACATGACTCTCAGCGTTTTAAGGTCCATGCGTCTCTTAGCTCTGCAGTCCAAGTGTCTCTCACCTTTACAGTCTAAGTTTCTCTCACCTGTGCGGTCCAAGTGTCTCTCACCTTTACAGTCTAATTGTCCTCACCTGTGCGGTCCAAGTGCCTCTCACCTTTGCAGTCCAAGTGTCTCTCAACTTTGCAGAGCCCACTTGTCTCTTACGGTCCAAGTGTCTCTCACCTTTGCAGTGTATCTCAGCTTTACAGAGTCCAATGTCTCTCACCTTTCTCACATTTACAGTCCAAGTGTATCTCAGCTTTGCAGTCCAAATATATCTCAGCTTTGCAGTCCAAGTGTCTCTCACCTTTGCAGTCCAAGTGTCTCTCACCTTTGCAGTCCAATTGTCTCTCGTTCGCAGTCCAGGTGTCTCTCAGCGTTGCAGCGTCCAAGTGTTTTAAACTGTAGGCCGTCCAAGTGCCTCTTACCGTAGTAGCGGCCGCGTGTTTCCCGGCAGCTATGTCGCGGTAGTAATCGTCGATGCGCGGCTGGAGCTCACGCGCCTCGCTCGCGTCCAGTGTACCGAAGAAGAGCCACGGTTCCACGCTCAGTGAGACGTGGGGCTCTGTCATCGCGTTGCCTAGAATTACTCCCTGCGGGACGGAAACCTTCTTTTTTACAAGTTGTTCAAAAATTATAAAAAAGACTAAAGGGTTTTCCGTTTATTTTAAACCATTCATATAGAGACAAGCTAAATGACAGTTAATTTTAACTGTCATTTAGCTTGTCTTCTTTTAAAGCCTACTGAGCCGTGACAGTTTTCATTTTAAGTTCATGCACCGTTTAGCCGGGAGAGGGGAGAGCATCCACCGTTTAGCCGGGAGAGGAGGGGGGGGCGCCCTACTCCAACATAAATTTGCACTTTTGCAATATTTCGCAAACCGATGACATGACCGAAACTATATGGGTTTGGCACAAGGATGGTTCTTGGTTTGGCAGAGAAGTGACACTTCAAGAAGTAATTGAATTCGAAGAGTTCGCCTGCCACTTTCCAACAAATTGTAGAGACATTTCGTCCTACTTAGCTCACCACGCGAGCCGTTGTGTCGTCAAGGTGTGCAAGCGAGGCAGATTTCCGATAGGCAGATTTGACAGGCAGAATTCTAGACAGATTTCTGCCCAAAAGTTACAGTCTCCCAGAGCTCAAAAAAAGGAAGAAATAAACATAAACATAAACATAAACATTTAACATAAACATTTACATACAGGCACATACATTGCTTCTGGCCCCACACTAGGATACCCTGTGTCGTGGGAACCAGAAACAACGACATCACAAACATGTAAACATCCAAGACCTGGGGTTTTTTTTTTTTTGTCCCCAGCCGGGATTCGAACCCGGGACCTCTCGCATGGTATGCAGATGCACTACCGCTGCGCTACGAGGTCGTCAAAATATGAAATTTCTAAGCCTTTTGTCTCATAATAACTATGAAAATCATAAGTAGGTACTGTTAGAGAAAAAGGGGTTTACAAGGTTTTACAATGTTTATTTGCGCGAGACAATATTTTACGCGGTAGACATATTTGCGGTTCACAGGAGAAAGAGGTTTGGGGGGAGTGTTGCCCCGATTGGTCCGATTTCGCTTGCCTTCCGTTTGTCATCTAACAGTACTTATAGTTTAGGATCAGTGTAATCACCTGCAAGTTGACTTTAATCTCGTCCTTATGTCGATGCAGTTCGAGCGCGAGCGAGGGCGCATACTTGCCGCCGTAGGACTCGCCCGCGACGTACAGCGGCGCGCGCTGCAGCTCGGGGAACAGCGTCAGCAGCTGCCGCGTCGCCGAGTACAGGTGGGCCGAGTACTGCGGGGTTGAATATGGTGGTAGGTTTGGCAAATTACGAAAGAGGGTCAGACATACGAGTAAGCAGCCTAAGCAGGCTGTTAGAAGCATTACATGAAAACAGTGGACATATGCCTATGAACTGCATTGGCGAAGTTTGGCAAACTAATGAAATTGTGGTTTTTCTTGTTTTACTAAGAATAAATAAAATAAAAAAACCGGCCAAGTGGGAGTCGGACTCGCGCACGAAGGGTTCCGTACCGTTATCTATACAAAATAGACAAAGATCGAATTTGAGAACAGCGCCATCTATAGAAACCAACAAGAAGCGGTTAACATCGACATTTAACGACATGACATCGGCGCTGTGAAGGTTACATAGCTGACCGCCAGATGGCGAGCGCTGTCTTTAGACAACGTTTGTTGTATGGGAGCCCCCTTAAATATTTATTTTATTCTGTTTTTAGTATTTGTTGTTGTTTGTTTGCAACAGAAATATATCATCTGTGAACATTTCAACTGCCTAGCTATCACGGTTCATGAGATACAGCCTGGTGACAGATAGACGGACAGACAGACAGACGGACAGTGAAGTTTTAGTAATATGGTCCCGTTTAGCACCCTTCGGGTACGGAACCCTAAAAATGAAACAAACATTAACGGCCTTATAAAATGATAAAATGTTATAAAAACACGATTCCTCTATCGCGGAGTGCGTGTGGAGGCATTTTGTTTAATCTGTTTTTAAACTTTTCCTTGTAAAATCTCCACCACAGGCTATTTTAATCGGCATTTTAAGGAATCATGTTTTTCATAAATAAGACCGTAAGAATGCTTATATCTACCTATATCAAGCAGTGGGCTTTAGGCACTTACGGCCTCATTTATAAAAACACGATTCATTTAAAACACCTGGAAGATGAAGCAGTGGGCAGGGCACTAAACACTAACCGGTCTTATTTATAAAAAGTAGATACCACTAAAACACTCTTAAGACGGACTCTCCACAGGTTTATAACAGAAACTCCTTTCATAAACAAGCTTTACCTACCTCCGTCAAGTGTTTTAGTGGAATCGACTTTTTAAAAATAAGACCGTTAGGTACTTACGGTTTTATTTATCGAAACAAAACCCCTTTGAAACACTTTTCAAATACAGTTTCAAATATAGTCAGTGGAAAAATCTTTCCCTTTACCACAGACTATTCAAACTGCATTTCAGGACTGTTTTAAGGAGTCGTGCGTTTATGAATAAGATTGCTGTAAGTACTTACTTCATTCAGCAAACAAACCGTTGATAGAAATACGGATAGCAATTAGGTATATTTATCAAGTCGATTGGTCGTCCTAGGAATAATCTCAAGAAATAACACGCCCTATTATCAATTGCTTGACTTTGGTATTTTGTCTACCTACATCTAGACCAAAGCTGAATGAAACCATAATATTTTATCGATGATGAAACGAAATAAGTATGTATATCTACGTTTTCTATGTTTGTTGCATAGCCATCCTTGTGATCGGTAAAACTAAATCCAACACCGATCGGGTTGTCGATGAATACCAGCGAATGATCCCGCAGCCAGGTGTAAGGGTTCTCTGCAAAGGTAGATTTTGTTGAAGGTTTGTAGAGATAGTAGGTTAAATAAGTTATGGGTTAATCCAATACATGTCTTAAATAGCTGAAAATGAGCAAAATAGCACGCAGAGACCAGAGTTTACCGCTTTACACGATCCTGAAAAAGCTCTTTCACTTGTATCGACGTTTATATTTAAATGATTTCGTCTAGTCTAGACAAGTAATAAAGGGTCCCAGTTCCGATCGGTTCCATTGAGAAGTTCCGCAATGTAACTACAGGGACTTATTCCCCAAAATGTTGCGTTATAGAAAAAGAGTAGGAAGCCAAAGAAAGAAGAAATGAATAAGTTTGGAATTGCTAAGAAGTTGAAACAAGTGAGAGAAAATGTTGTGGTGTAAAAAAGAACGAAAATTATGTTCGAAATGACAGAGTACCTACAGCGTAATCTGCTTGCACTTCAAATATGTAGTAATTAAGCCATCACGTTCTTTTTTCGTTATATTTAAGGAAAAGTAATAATACTCACGGTGTAAAATCCCATCGTTGTCGACAGTGAACGGGCCAATCTCATGAAATAGTCCGAACAAACTCGAAGCGCCAGGCCCACCTTGGAGCCAGATGATCCAAGGCGTCTCTTCCACCGGCTTGCCTTCCACGGGGAAGTACCAGAAGAATGTATTGGAGTTATACTGCTCGTCCACAGTGAGATAGCCAGAGTAGCTCTTGTGACCCAGGAACATGGTTGAATTTACTTCGCTGGCGTCCCGCGCTTGTTGCAATAAGCCTTCTTTTATGTATGGTGTCAGTTTTACAGCCGTTTCGTAACTGTAAATGTTCTTTTCTTCTGAACGGTCTCGCGTTAAATTATTTATTTCGGCTGAGATGCTTTTCAATTTATTTGGGTCACTATCTACGGCATTTTCTAATATTTCTAGTGACTTCCCTAATGGGTCTGTTATTCGGCCGGGCACACTGCAAATAATTGTAATATTCTTGTAAGAAAATATCCTTGTTCATGTACCTAAGTATCGAATAATTACGAAAAAACACTGTTACATGGAATATATATACTAACCTCGTTAGAACAATAACTACGATAAAGATAGAGAACATCTTAACGTTTACACTTTAACAATTCTAATTTACTAAGCACATTTTTAAACAAAAAACTCTAGTATACTGGCTAAGCTTCTTGTCTCGTAATCTGCAAAGTACGCTATCATATTGAACTATGAACCCAGTTTTGTATAGACGCTTTACTGAAATAAACTGATTGATATACACTACTGGAATTTAAAATTCAGTGATAGAATTGGTGTCGTAATTGGAATGTTCATGTTAGATCCACTTTTCATTTTTCTCACAGGATATAACGCCCCCTTGTGGTCGCTTGGTGGTTTCCAGAGCCGCGATTCATAAAACATAAGACAATTCGATGTACATTGCTTAGCCGAGAGTACTTGTTAATCTTCTACCTTATGCAATTTACATCGAATTGTCATAGTAAACCATCAATTTTAATTCTATGAAATGTAGCCCATAGGGGCAATAGGAGGCTATTACCCCTATGGGCCATAATTATAGCATTGTTGTTTTTTTAATTGACTTGTTCACAAGGGAAAAATATTAATTTTAGGTAACCAGTTATCGACGAGGACTATTTTTCTCGACAGATGGTGGCGATAAAGATTTTTGTGTGTCTACACCCGGTCCGTATTTATTAGAAAACGTTCAGAATTCAATAGAAAAAAGAGAGATTCTTACACAGCTCTTACTCACAGTAACTTGATTTTTAGCAATTTTGAGACCTAGGAAATCCTTCCTTTTTCTTCAGACCTTCGTTTTTTGCGAGTTCTTGTATGTCCTGCATAGTATAAATACAATTTCAGCGCAATTACATTTCGTGTATTAATGTAGCCAACCTATGTTTACTAAAGCATGCTTTACAGGCATTATAAATACTTCATACTCAGTGTCTAGGTACTCCATGTCACTACACTGAGTAATTCCATATCTATGGGTCTCTTATTTGTAGAAATAAAAAATATACAAACTTATATGCAGCATTTATTTTTGGACATACTTGCATAATAAATAACAGAATATAATAAATATTGTACAGCAGAAAAACATTACAATACACGTACTTATTTAAATAAAGTAAAAAATAAGACGATTCATTATCATCATCAGCCACTTGACGCATACTGCAGGACATAGGCCTCCTTCATGGTTTTCCAAGCTTCCCAGTCGTGTGCCGCCCGCATCCAGGGACTCCCTAAGAATCCCTAATAAAGCGACTACCATGAATTAAATTTAAAATAATTTGTTCGAAGTTGTTCGTTTCGGTGATTAGAAGAATCATGTAAAAGTGGGGGTCACAGACCACGTGGACCACCAGTTAAATGACAGGGAACGGCGGGAGACGGTGCGTCCACCTGGTGATGAAGTCCAAGAGCGGCGCAAACCACGGCCCCGACAAGATCAGTTTAGGTACGGTGAAATTACGTTAAGCAGAGAAAGGCGGGAGACGGTGTATCCCCCTGGTGACGAAATCGGATCAGTTTATGTACGACGAGGTGAGGTTAGACGAGAAAGAGCGGGAGTCAGTGCGTTCACCAGGTAACGAGGGTCATACCGATAGGGATAGACGAAGTCCCGGAGCGGCGCGGACCACTGCCCCGGTTAGATCAGTTTAGGTACGGTGAGATTACGTTGCGCAGAAAAGGGCGGTAGACGGTGCGTCCACCTGGTGACGAAGTTCCGGGGGGGCACGGACCACCGCCTCTAAATCTAAATTATCTTAATTAAATATAAATATCTGATTTAGAGATGGACAGATGACGTCATTCAAGTGGCAGGAAGACGCTGGATGCAGGCCGCTTCCAACCGGTCTTTTTGGAAATCCATGGAGGAGGCCTATGTCCAGCAGTGGACTTCTTGTGGCTGAATGATGATGATGATGATCTGATTTAAATCACTGATCTAAATCAGTTCAGGTACAGTGAGATTACGTTAGGCAGAGAAGGGCGGGAGACGGTGTGTCCACCTAGTGACGAAGTCGCTGAGCGGCGCGCTCTGGTCGGCGGTTGCCAAGTGTCCGGCGCCGCGGACCACCGCCTCGGTCAGGTTCCCCCCCGTCTTGTGGTAACTGGGGACAAGACGTTTCTCTTAAAGCGCGAAGTATACCCCCACAGGAAAACTATTAAATTATTATTGTGGATATTATGTTACGGCGCTAATATCTAACATAGGAGGAGAATATAACTTACACAGCCAGACTGTTGTTAAACTTGAAACTCCTCTTTTTAGCTGCCACAAACGCGTCATGGCCGCTCCAATTGAAAGTCCGATGGAACTCTGAGGCCACGCCGCAAGACATCATTTGGTCCAGTTGGCCGCTGTAAATAATCAACAGAATGTTTTAATAACAACAATACGTAACTTAATGAAACCTTCTGAAAAAAGATTTGTTTAGGGCACCTACCTACCTCCCCTACGCTTAGGAATGCATTTTTTTCTCTCGCCTACACCATAGTGCAGGATATCGTTGGATTGGTCGTTGAAAAATATTGTGGATGTAGAAAAACTATTTTTCGCTTTAAAGCGCAAATTTTTGTCCGAGTACCGTGTCCCCCCCCCCCCCCAAGGCTAAACGGTTGATTGTAGAAACGTGAAAAAATTCAGGGTAGTAGTACATATCATGAACTTAAAAGCAAAACTATCACGGCTAAGATGGCTTTACCAGTTAACGAGTAATAGGCAACCAACTTATTAAAGGAAAATTTCGTACAAAATCCATTGAAAATGACTTCGATGAAGTTGTTAGGTACTTCTGCTGTACAACAGATTAAAAACCCTCTTTCTACGGAACCCTACATTGCGAGTGGCCCGACACGCACGTGGCCGGTTTTTTAATTGTTTATGTATGTTCTCCGATTACTCGAAGACGAGTGGGCCGATTTGGAAAATTCGTTTTTTGTTTGAAAGGGTAGACTTTACAGGTGGTCCCATGGTCACCAAGTCAGGATCTGATGATGGGATCCTGGAGAAATCGACGGAACTCTTCAAATTTCAAAGGCACACGAAGCGATTGGGGTGTTTTTATACAGACTCGTATAAAAACATCCAAATCGCTTCGTGTGCCATTCGAGCATTTGCTTTCGGAAAATACAATTCGGCGGAGTCGTAATAACTAATAGTCACAAAAAAATAGTGAATTTTTTTTTTTAAATAGAAATAAAAACCGACTCTAAAATACTACAGCACTAAAAACAGAAAAGTAATTTAAACGAAGATGACCTTTAAATTCGATGTAGATATAGTAGAAATATATTTTGGAGTCGGTGCCGAAAATACTGTATGTGCTGGTCTTGTAACTTGGCACCGGCTCCAAACTATACTTCTACAATACCTACATCGAATTTAGAATATATTCGTTAAAACTATTTCTTTGTTTTGGTGCTGGGTAGTGTATTGAAGTCGGTTTTTGTATTTATTAAAAAAAAATTATTGTAACCCTTTTTTCGGCATGATTAATATGCATATCTATGGCAATTTTCAGCTTTCTCCTACTAATCGTCTATGAGCTAGACCGCGTACAGACAGACGGACAGACGGACAAACGAACAGACAGACAGACGGACGGACATGGCGAAACTATGAGGGTTCCTTGTCGACTACGGAACCCTGTGTCTTCCAATCTGTTCCGTGTATTGATGCTGTTTTGCATACCTATATATTGGTATACCTGTACAAGCATAATATTGATGCATAGATGTAGCTATAAGTTTCTTTCGCAATAGTCTGTATTAAACTACCACAGAGATTACACGCCTGTTTTAATCATCACCGCTGCCAGCTATTCTGAACCCTATTTCATTGACCACAATCAGTACCTGATCATACCAGACCACTTAGCTGTTCTTACGTCGATCATTCCGTCTCGATCGCACAATTTAACATTATTAGTGATTGTAATAAAATGTGTATACTTTTGACAAACGTGGTCTGAGTGTTTAGTAGATCATATTTTCAAGACATATTTTCCTTATCCTGTACATAGTTTTTGATTGAGAAAATTTGACATCGAAATTAATAATTTCGGATACAACTTTTCTCTGTTAACAACTACGTAGGTATGTATAGAAAAACACAAATATATTTGAAAAACTCAGACCACATAATATAAAAAAATTTACATTTTATTACAATAATAATTAAAAATAGTATTTGTGCGGGCGACACATCATTGCTCCACGTAAGAACAGCCTTAATGCCCTAAGCAATCGACGATTATATTCCCCTTCAACCGGTTCTGTTCCAGCTAGATGTGGGCCGCGCAGAATGTTTTCCGATGATCAATAGCCACTCACCAAAACCGCATGACTCTGTAGTGTTCCATCAGCTCTTCGTATTTCCACTTGGCGCTGGTCAAAAAGTCCGAGTCCAATAGCGAGTTGACTGTCGAATTGAGCGCGTTATTCTTGATACTGCCGACGTGGATCGCGCGTAAGATAACGTCGCTGTTCACCACAGTTAACATTGTCATGAGGTCTTGCCCCAAACTTCTTGAATGTAGGAAATTGTAAATCTGATTGAGTTCTGTCTTCTCTAAGATCTTATCTATGAACGTGGACCAAATCTGAAATAAAATAATAATACTTAATACTTTATTCATTTATTTGCTTCTTACTAAGTAAGTTACAATTGAATGCAGAAAGGATTGAATGCAGTCAAATACTTGAAGCTAGGCAAAAAAACTACACATGAAAGACAAACATTTAGCTAACACTTTCTGACTGTTATTGTCTGTTTGTCTTTGTTATGCTTGCAGAAGTTATACAAAAGCTAAAGCCATTTTAATATGAAACCGTATTGTACTTAAATAAAGGTATCAAATTGACACAATTTTCAGTAAAATAGGTAATTAGTTTGCTATTATAGAGTTCTTTAAACACTGCATAAAGAAAAAAGAGTTTAGGAAATCCGTGACACAAACAACTATCGGCTAATCAGAGGTCGTGTGTTTGATTCCCGATGGGGGCCGCCGATTGAGGCCGTTGGTACTTTGATAGACCAAATGGCCTTAACCTGGGTATTTTTCCATGTTTGTCATGTCCTTGTTGGGTTATCGTATCGCAGGGTATCCTAGTTTGGGACCAGAACTAGTGAACACTATCCCCACCTAACACTGAACAACAAATGTAAAAATAATAATAATAAACATTTACATACAGGCACATACATTCCTTCTGGCTTCACACTAGGATACCCTGTATCGTGGGAACCAGAAACAACGACATCACAAACATGTAAACATCCAAGACCTGGGCTTTTTTTTTGTCCCCAGCCAGGATTCGAACCCGGGACCTCTCGCACGGTATGCAGATGCACTACCGCTGCGCCACGAGGTCGTCATGTGGATGTTATTATTATTATTTCGAGATTAGGGAACGTTGTGGAATGAAAGAGAATGTCGTGAATGTTGCGTTGGTTTGGATATATCGCGGAGATGATGATGCGGGTTGATTGATTCATTGAAGGTACAAAGTCTAGTTACTAAGGTTCTTGAGTGGAGACCACGGACAGGCAAACGCAGCCCAGGACGCACACCACCACACTGGAACCACGACCCGAGGCAGATTTCTGGCTGGATGAGGATCACCGAGGACAGAAAGAAGTGGAGTGCCTTGGGGGACGCCCATGTCCAGCAGTGGACGAATATGGGCTGGTTGATTGACAAAGGTTGTGCTGGATTGGGATGGTCGAGGACGGAAAGGAGTGGCGCGCCTTAGGGGAGGCCCGGAGGTTGCGTATGCTGATGATATACAAATGCTTATATCTTTCGACGATCTGAAGGCGATTCCTGGCAGCGGCTGGACGATGATGGCAGAGGACGGAAAGGAGTGGCGTAAGTTGGGGGAGGCTTATGTCCAGCAGTGGACGGACACGGGCTGACTGATTGACGAAGGCTGCGTATGCTGATGATATTCTTATGTTTACGTGAGGCCTATGCCCAGCAGGAAGCAGCACTTTAAGTTTCACAAAGCAGTCTGCACAGCGAACGAAAGGTCCAGATGGAGAGCATTTTTCACCCATCCCCGTCATAGCGGCCACGATTCTCAGCATTAAGGGACTGACTGGATGTCCCGCAGTGGTGGCTGATTGATTAATTGAACATGTTTTATAATAGTAGATTATGCATTAAGGGGATAAAGCAGTGTATTATGTCTCGGGCGATATTTTGAACCCCAAGGACGAGGGATCCTAGGGTTAACTCACGAGCGAAGCGAGGGAGTTACAGAGTTAACTCCCGAGCGAAGCGAGGGAGTTAAAGCTAGAATCCCGAGGCCGAGGGGTTCAAAAACGCCCGAGACAAATACACTGCTTTATCCCCAAAATGCATACTCTACTTTATATAAACACTGCGAGGCAATAAAACATAATACAATTAAAAAGAAAAAGTTTTCATTCAAATTTTGAATAAATTCTTCTTGGTGTAGGGCTCTATGAAAAGTTTATATTCAAATTTTGACGTTTGGTCATGGATTGCAAGGAGCTCGTATATTCAATGTTGATTGCATTCCAAATTCAAATGTCATAATTCCCTAGGGGATTATGAAATTCAGTACATTTATAATGACCCGGCTAGACCATAGGACACAAATGACTTGCGTTTGCATGACACATAATATGCCATTGACGAGCAGGTGTTATATAAAAGTTATTTATTATTTTAATTCTTTATTGCACTCTAATTACATTGTAAATGTATAAGGGCGTGCTTAATGCAAGCAGCATTCTCTTCCACCAAACTTTTGGTATAGAAGAGACTGGCGACGGGTAGTGCAAGAAAAAGATTGTATTTCAATAATAAACTTATTATTGGGGGGGGGGGGGGTTTGGTACGCTAAAGCTTACTTCTTTGGCTGCCGTACTCTGGTTTTCCACTACGGCCTGGTTCATGCGCGCCTCGATGCCGCGTAAGTCCGCCACATCCTCGGGACTCAGCAGGCCCAAGTTGTAGAAGGGCCGGGTGAAGTTCACCAGCATCGCCGAGTCTATGTAACCGTTGCCGACCATGATGCCCTGGGCAGGTTTGGAGATTACATTAGATTAGATTAATATTCTTTATTAACGGCGGTGGTAGCCTAGTGGGTAGAACATTACACTCGGAAGCGAGAGACCCAGGTTCGATTCCCAGTGCGGGCATGTACCTAAGGCTTTGTTTTCTGAGTTATGTACATTTGTGAAGTTATAGTAGCAATACCACTCGCTAACGGTGAAGGAAAACATCGTGAGAAAACCTGAGTGTCTGAGCTATCGCATATCTCAGCGCTTGAAATCGCCAATCTGCGGAGGGCACACGAGGTGATTAAGCCCTTACTCTCTCTCTGAGAGTAGGCCTGTGCCCTACGGTGGGACGTAAATAGAATTTCGTATTTAAAGAAGAAGAAGAAGAAGAAAGACATTTATTATACCAACAAGATACATCACAGAAACAAAATAAGCAGATAAGTAACATAATATGCACAACAACAGAAAGAAAACTAAATACATAATAGACAAAACGAATAAATAAAACAGGACCATAGATGTAGCCTGTGGTGTATCTAAGTTGCGTTGCCACAAAAGGCAGCTGACTCAGCGTTGTGCTGAGGAAATGATCCCTCAGCGCTGATTTTCAGTCAGTGCCTACGGTAACCCATAATTGTACTACGGAGTGCATGCCGTGGTGCAGTTAAAATAATTAAATCAAATGCAATAACATACGTACATAAAGTAAAAAAAAAATACCGTCATAAAATACTTACATTTATATTATTAGTTTTAAATCAATATGTGTGAAATATAGAGGAACATTTCATATTTCATTGTCATGTGTCATTACGAATTTTCAGAACAATAGGAACAACTATGGGGAACTCGCCTCAAAATATTGGTTTGGAGTGACATAGTTTTGATAACACATAAGGCATAGAAAGTTGGAAAAAAATTAAAAATCACTATGGGGAACTCGCCTCAAAATATTGGTTTGGAGTGACATAGTTTTGATAACACATAAGGCATAGAAAGTTGGAAAAAAATAAAAAATCACTATGGGGAACTCGCCTCAAAATATTGGGTTGGAGTGACATAGTTTTGATAACACATAAGGCAAAGAAAGTTGGAAAAAAATAAAAAATCACTATGGGGAACTCGCCTCAAAATATTGGGTTGGAGTGACATAGTTTTGATAACACAGAAGGCATAGAAAGTTGGAAAAAAATAAAAAATCTAAACATAAATTAATACATTTTTCAAGGTTTTACATGTCTCAAAATAATGCGAAAAATCAAATTACTCGATTTTTAAAATGATTATCATTCCCAATGGATTTATTTAAACAAAATAAACGTAAGGGTAATTGTAGTACACAAACTTGACTGTTGAGTTGAGAGGGGCGCTACTAGTATTATTATTGGACCCATTCCCTTTGGATAATTATTTAGTTCCTTTTTTGTGCACTGTTACCACCAGCGACCACCCACTGGTGGAGACGTATCAACGATCAGTACTGACAGGTGTTCTAAACACAGGCTATTTGATTTCAGATCAAAAGAAATGTAACTGAAAATCCGGCACTAACGATTTTTCATGAAGCGAAAGAGCTTTTTCAGGACCGTGGCAAGTGGGACACCCTGATCTCTTCTAATAACTCCAGGGTACATGTACCTAAGAGTTTATGTTATCTCATTAAATGTGAATTTATTGCAATGTACCTGTATGCAGGTGGGCGGAATTCATCTGTAATGTCGTGGACTGCATGACATGCTTGACGACCTCGTAGCGCAGCGGTGGTGCATCTGCATACTATGCGAGAGGTCCCGGGTTCGAATCCCGGCTGGGACAAAAAAAAAAAACCCCAGGTCTTGGATGTTTACATGTTTGTGATGTCGTTGTTTCTGGTTCCCACGACACAGGGTATCCTAGTGTGGGGCCAGAAGCAATGTATGTGCCTGTATGTAAATGTCTATGTAAATGTCTGTCTAAATGTCTATGTCTATACAGGTGGGCGGAATTTATTTGTAATGTCGTGTACTGCATACAGGTGGGCGGAATTCATTTGTAATGTCGTGGACTGCATACAGGTGGGCGGAATTGATTTGTAATGTCGTGGACTGCATACAGGTGGGCGGAATTGATTTGTAATGTCGTGGACTGCATACAGGTGGGCGGAATTGATTTGTAATGTCGTGGACTGCATACAGGTGGGCGGAATTCATTTGTAATGTCGTGGACTGCATACAGGTGGGCGGAATTGATTTGTAATGTCGTGGACTGCATACAGGTGGGCGGAATTGATTTGTAATGTCGTGGACTGCATACAGGTGGGCGGAATTCATTTGTAATGTCGTGGACTGCATACAGGTGGGCGGAATTGATTTGTAATGTCGTGGACTGCATACAGGTGGGCGGAATTCATTTGTAATGTTGTGGACTGCATACAGGTGGGCGGAATTCATTTGTAATGTCGTGGACTGCATACAGGTGGGCGGAATTGATTTGTAATGTCGTGGACTGCATACAGGTGGGCGGAATTCATTTGTAATGTCGTGGACTGCATACAGGTGGGCGGAATTGATTTGTAATGTCGTGGACTGCATACAGGTGGGCGGAATTCATTTGTAATGTCGTGGACTGCATACAGGTGGGCGGAATTGATTTGTAATGTCGTGGACTGCATACAGGTGGGCGGAATTGATTTGTAATGTCGTGGACTGCATACAGGTGGGCGGAATTCATTTGTAATGTCGTGGACTGCATACAGGTGGGCGGAATTGATTTGTAATGTCGTGGACTGCATACAGGTGGGCGGAATTGATTTGTAATGTCGTGGACTGCATACAGATGGGCGGAACTGATTATTAATATTGTGGATTGCGTATAGATGGGCGGAATACGTATAGTATGAGCTGTTTGGTTACGTATACAAATAAACTATCACCTGCAAGTTGACCTTCTACCTGTCAAAAGTGAGGCGACAGATAAATATGTTGAAACTTAACCCACTTAAAATTCATCGGACCTTTTCGCAATAGGTACGCTGTATTCGTACCTACATTATATGCAAAACTAATTTACAGAAAAAAAATCTTATAAGAATAATATAATACTAGTATCACCTGCAAGTTGACCTGGAGCTCGGCCTTGTGTCTGTGCAGCTCCAAGGCCAGCGAGGGCGCATACTTGCCGCCGTAGGACTCGCCCGCGACGTACAGCGGCGCGCGCTGCAGCTCGGGGAACAGCGTCAGCAGCTGCCGCGTCGCCGAGTACAGGTGGGCCGAGTACTGCGGGGTTAAATATGGCGGTAGGTTATACGCGGTGGTAGCGGAGCGGTAGAACGCCGGCTTCTCATTCGGGAGGTCGTGGGTTCGAATCCCGGCATGTACCGATGACTTTGTTTTCTAAGTTATGTACATTTGTGAAGTTATAGTAGCAATACCACTCGCTAACGGTGAAGGAAAACATCGTGAGGAAACCCTAGTGTCTGAGGTATTTACATACCTCTCAGCACTTGCTACGTGCAACAATAATAATAATAAATTGTTTATTGAAAAAAGTTATGGATACATAGTAATACATCATTAAGTTATTCAATAGAAAAAACATAACATAAAATGTACTTGGGTAAATGTCTGCTGCCATAGCTAGGCTCACATGTAGCCTGTGTTTATGGCGAGCAGGCCCGTGCCTCTGGCGAGATACATGCTGAGACATAGAATTTTTTGTGGTGTCAAGCTTTGGATATTACAATGGAGGTATAAAAGTAAAAGCTAATGTAAATAATTTTGGGAATTTTTTTGCAACAACATAGGTATAGGGAAGAGCGGGTGATCGTGCTCTTCCACTATAAAGGGAAATTTCCAGCCAGGCAGATCGTATGCCTGGGAACGGCCGGTCCGACTAATGTTCGTCGGACGTTATATTTATGGTATGTCATTTGAAACATTTTGCTTGCGCGATGCAGGAATGTTGGAGTTTATAGTGCGCGCGCAGAGTTGACATGTGCTCGCCACAGTGGTAGCCTAGTGGGTAGAGCATTGGACTCGGAAGCGAGAGACCCAGGTTCGATTCCCAGTGCGGGCATGTACCTATGACTTTGTTTTCTAAGTTATAGGAGCTATACCACTAGCTAACTGTGAAGGAAAAAGGAAACCCGAGTGTCTGAGCTATTCACATACCTCAGCGCTTGAAATCCAATACGCGGTGGGCGTACGCGTGGTGATGCCCACACTCTCTCCCTGAGAGAAGGCCTGTGCCCTACAGTGGGACGTGTATAGGCTGATTATGTATAGATAAACTTTGGCGGCCTCGCCCTCGTATCGTAACTGACCGTTCGCCAGTATTAATCAATGAAGTATGTAGTGCGTCCTAGAGGAGTTATAGACCAGACAAGTTTAACGCAACATCTAGACTTTTGCATCGCAGCAAGTTGCAGTTTAATAAAACGTGGCTCAAAACTCACCGTCTCCATGTCTTTGGCGAAGCCAGCCTCGTGGGCCGTAAAGCTGAACCCGGTGCCGACAGGGTTGTCGATGAACACCAGAGAATGATTGTGCAGCCAAGTGTCGGGGTTCTCTGTCAGAATGAAGCGACATATGACTTTGACTTCTTAACATACCTAGATATATACTTTATTGCAGACAAACCATTGAACCGGACATTACATAAGAAATAGCATGTACAAAGGCGAGCTTATCTCTGTAAGAGATTTCTTCGAGCAAACCTTGGTGAGTCGGAACACCGGTAACAAACGGTTCTTCTTCTTCCAATGACTTTGTTTTCTAAGCTACGTACATTTTTGAAGTTATAGTAGTAATACCACTAGCTCACTGTGAAGGAAAACATCGTGAGGAAACCTGAATGTCTAAGGGTCCACATACCTTAGCACTTCAAATGGTGGGCACGCGTGGTGATTATGCCTATACTCTCTCTCTGAGAGAAGGCCTGTGCCGAACAGTGGGACGTATATAGGCTGCATTATTATGTAACGATGGATTCAAGTCACTTGACTGCCTCGTTGGTCTAGCGGTTAGTCTAGAGGTCGTGAGTTTAATTCCCCTTGGAGGCCGCGTCAGCATTAGTGTATTTCCATGTTTGTGATATCCTTGCCTGGTTACCATAGCACAAGGTATCCTAGCTTGGGACCAGTGCAAGTGATTATGTTATTAAGTATGTTCTCCCTGTTCAGTCGTGGTCCCGACATTTTTGTCAATGTTTTAGGAGAGATACTGTCCCGTCACTTGATATGTATTGTGTTGAACAAGCCTTACGAAATTAATTTTAAAAATTCTTTGGATGAAATCATTTGGAAACTCGCTCGCCAACAGATTTGGAGTTTAAGAAGGCTCCCTATGACTTCGGTAGGTCCCGATCTGTCGATAGTTCCCCATTTGAATCCACAAAAACGAATTCCTATAAAGACACCAGGCAAGAGATAGCTTTACACATGGAATCATAGATATATGAAGCGAAAAAATATAGAAAAAGAAAGCTAGAAAAAATGCTTTGAAAAAATTCTTACCTACCAGCTGTAGGTCAACAGAAAGTGCCTTAGAAATTTTCATTCCCTTGAGTGTCGAAATTTACGTTTTTTGCGGCATAAACGGCCGTATCTTTTTTACGTTACATTTTCTACGTAAAAAAAAGTAAAAACGAAGTTACAACGTAAAAAAGTTACGGCCGTTTATGCCGCAAAAAACGTATATTTCGACACTCTCAAGGCAATCAAAATTAACAGGGTTTTTCACATCCTCAAGGTACTGTAGACCTGAGTATATGGTTTTAATGTTAACCCGATCCCGCGTTTACCTCCACGCGTTCCCGAGATAAAGGGTCTCATACAGACAGACGGACGGACGGACGACGGAAGAGTTCCGTTTTCTCCTTTTGAGGTACGGGCCCCTAAAAACAGAGAACTTACTTATCAACTCCTCTCCATCAGCAGTGAAGGGTCCCATTTCCGACGTCAGCCCGTACATGCTGGTCATGCCAGGTCCGCCCTGCATCCAGATGACGCAGGGAGCGTCCTCCACCCTTCCGCTTTCCACCGGAAAGTACCAGAAGAATATATTGGAGTTATACGTCTCGTTGACGGTAAAATAGCCTGAGTAGCTCTTGTAGCCTAGGAATATGGTAGAGTTTACTTCGCTAGCGTTCCTGGCTTGTTCTAACAAGCCTTCTTTGAGGTAAGGTGTTAGTATCAGAGGCTCTCCAAAGGGTTCGTCGTCTTCGCCCGATATATCATTGCTGATCTCTGCTTCAGTGGTAGAAACTTCCATTGCGTTTTGACTAATATTAGATGTCTCTGTCTGGTTTTTAGTTTCATTTGACGATCGGGTACTAATATTTAGGCCGGCAGCATCCAGCGCTTGAGTTTCCTCTTTCGATTTCTCAGTAGTTCTTTCTATGACCGGTGTTCGTTCCTTGTCGTCGTCTATTATAACAGTGCTGATCTCCGCTTCAGTGGTGGAGGCTTCTGTAGTCTGACCTTGAGTTTCATTTGCCAGTCGGGTCGTAGGATTCAGGGAATCATTTTCGCTCTCTTGTGACGCCGCAGCACTGTCGTACCAGATGCTAAGAGCCTCCCCGTAAGTCCATTTGCCGATAACATCGTGCGTTTCAGCTGGCTTGTCAGCCGCCGCCATATGACCCGCGCCGTACAGGACCACTTCGGTAAATCGCCCCCCGGTCTTGAAGTAGCTGTAAACCACATCTGTTTGCTGAGTTGCACAGGGCCGTGTTTCATAAAACTACAATTCCGGAGTTTATTACGACAATTCGAGGTGCATTGCGTAGCAGAGTCGGCTTGTTAATCGACTTTGCAATGTCATAGATAACCATGAATTGTTTTATAAAACAGGCCCAGCACTTATTGGTGTTAGGGTTTGAACTTAACGAGTAGGAACGGAACAGATTAATTTTTTTCGCAATTTCGAAGTTTTTCCCATATTAAAAGTGGTTCGCATTGATGGAAAATCCTCCTATGTATGTTATACCCTGTACAGAGATATATAGATAGGAAACACTTTATTGTACATAATAAAGGAAATTACACTGATAATTATCAGACCGATATATCAAAGTATTATAAATGAGAAAAATTCTAATTGTAGTTCATGAAATATTTTATATTTCATAAACTGTATGACTCCCTTAAATCTAAGAAGAAATTAAGAAGATAGTGGCGGCCCTACATCCATTTCACTAATCACTGATAACAAGAAAAATCAAAACAAAACTAAAGTAGCAACCACAGATATTGTCTATCTATATCTGTGGTAGCAACGAACGATTTGTTTGTTCATAGTTCGCTTAGCATAAACGCCTCGAGAAGGCTTTTCTCTAGTCAGTAATCGCCCCACCCTGCGCTTATGCGGAATAGATCAGAGCGGAATGGCGCGAGTCTTTGTCCATTCTCGCCTTTTCGAGGCATGCATGCTAAGTGCTCTGGTATTCCAAAATCTAACCCCATAAGTCTTCTGATACTTTCAAGTAATTGGAATCGTAATAAAAACTGTTTTTATTTGTGTACTGCATTTTTCAAAGAACTGGGAATGCTGTTAGTATTAACTGCAAAATATATGCGCGTGCGCTGCAGCTAAAGCCCTACAGCGTGAACGTGTAGGTATGTAAGAGAATGCTAGAAGATGTTCGATGCTCAGTTGTAACGCTTTGGTTTAATTTTAATGTTATTTTACAATACTAAATACGAAAATTGGGTTGTCTTTTGAGAACGTTATTCAGTAGATGGGGATCAAACAACAATAGATACCAACCCTGCTACTTCGTCGTCAAATTGATAGGTATATCGCGAAGCCGCCAAGAAGTCGTTAAGACCGGTCCAGTTCCACTTGCGGTGAGACTCGGCGGAGATAGAGCAAGGGACCATCTGGTCCAGGTTTCCGCTGCAAAATATTACATTATCTATACTAATAATAAATCTGTAAGGGTCGGTCATGGAGTAAGTTAGTTTGTTTTCAGAGATATTGTGTTTATAGGCTCAATATATGATACTGAAACTAATTTCATGATTTTTAGATTTTTTTTCTGTATGTGTGTATGTATGTATGTATGTTCCTCCATAACTCTTAAACCAATTATCCGAATTTGATGAAATTTGGTATAAAAACGTATAGACATCTGGGACACAGGATAGGCTATTTAAATTCTAGCTCCAGTTATGATAAGACGTGGCCCCCATACAAATGCTGCTTCGTAAAAATCGAAATGTACGCGAACGGAGTCGCGGGCACAGCTAGTATTACATAAACTCACGCCTGTACCCCGGAGGGGCGGAGACCAGGGTTTACCACTTGCCACGATCCCGACAGACCTCTTTCGCTTCATCAGCATGCAATGCAAGCATGCTGCTTTAGGGTACTTTGTATCGAAATATTTCCCTATATGTTGCGTATCTAATCTATCTAATACCTTTAAACAAGCAATTCTTGTGTATATCATCTGAATCTCGGAAACGGCTCCAACGATTTTCATGAAACTCGCGGGGGGTTTCGGGGGCGATAAATCGATCTAGCTAGGTATATTTTTAGAAAAAGATGTTTTATCCGTGTTTTCGGGCAATGGAAAAATGCTACAATATCATTAGAATACGAAGGTAAATTTCGCCACGATCTACAAAGTTGTAATAGCTTAGGTGGGAAGTCGGGCGGTTCTGAAACCTGAATCCGGTTCGTGTTCAATGTCCGATAATTTTTTTCCCTTATTTCCCCCTTTTTTTTCATCGTATCTAAATATTACTTCAAAAAAACATGATTAACCAAAAAAAAAAAACATGTCAGGTCATCCAAGTACTGAGTACAATAAGAGGTGGTCAACGCAGTTTTTATAGTCGACTTTCTTAGCATAAAAAAGAGTGAAAAGAAATTGTCTTATTCTCTAAATTTTATAATGGATATTCGGCGATAAAATACATTCTAAGCGTGGAGTTAACATTTCGATGATATGACAGTCATCAATATCCAAATGTTTACTACTTACTTTGTACTCTTTTGTACACAAAGAAAGAAATATTTACACAAAAAAACCGGCCAAGTGCGAGTCGGAGTCGCGCACGAAGGGTTCCTTACCTTACACAACATTAGACAAAAAAATTCGAGACAAAACAACATTCGAGAAAAAACGGCAAAAAACTCACGTTTGTCCCATGGGAGCCCCCATTTTATTTTAATTTAATTATTTATTTTTGAAGTGAATATGCAACTAAATATTATGTTAATATCTGAAGCTGTTGCCGTTATTAATATCTAGTAAAAATCGGCAAAAAAAATCACATTTGTTGTATGGGTGCCCCACTTAAATATTTATTATATTCTGTTTTTAGTATTTGTTATAGCAAATAGAAATACATCGTCTGTGAAACTTTTAACTGTCTAGCTGTCGCGGTTCATGAGATACAGCACAGACAGACAGACGGACAGTGGAGTCTTAGTAATCCCTTTCGGTTCGGAGCCCAAAAAATAAGCGTAATGTTAATGAGTTCATAGGCGAGCTTAATTCTTTCATCATCATCAGCCATTTGACGCTCACTGCAGGACATAGGCCTCCCTCATGGTTTTCCAAGCTTCCCGGTCTTGCGCCGCCCGCATCCAGCGACTCCCCGCCACCGTAACCAGGTCGTCAGACCATCTGGTGGGCGGTCCGTCTCGTCCGGTCCGCGGTCGCCAGGTCAGAACTTTTTCGCCCCAATGGCCATCAGTGCTCCGAGATATGTACCCCGTGATTTAGGAGATAAACAAACATAAATTACCAGTAAGCCAGAACTTTGTAGTGTTCTAAGAGGACCTCAATTTTGGGTTGAACATTACTGGGCTCAGGCTCCAGTGTCTGATAGACATCGATGTTGACATTCGAAAATGGTTGAGACCCGGCGTGCAGCGCTTTGACCACATGCTCCTTTCGCAAGAATTTTTCCAAGCTAGTGTGGCGCGTCGGGTTCTCGTCGCGGAGGTAGTTGTACAGACTATCTTGATACGAATGCTCCAGAGCAAAGCCTCCAATATGTAGCCATTTCTGTAAAAAGCGCATATCACTACAGAAGACTGCATGTGTAGCAAGTGGATAGTGGATAGATTTTTTATGCGCTGACACGGTTAGCCAGAGGTCGCGGGCTCAGGTCCCGGCATAGGTGGAATTTTTAGCCTCTAAATAAGTTTTTGAAATTGTCCTCAGCACGGGTGAGGGCAAAAAAAAGAATATAATATCCAAACATCTTCACAAACTTTCACATGTATAATATTAGTAGGATTACAGATCGTTTTTGCAAAAATTGTCAGAGCAATCGCTCAATCATGTTAATAGTGATCTTTAGGACCGTAAATCTGAGGCCAAAAACCCAGGAATAGATAGCATGAACGTCAAGTTTTCGGCATAAATGCTATCTAGTCTCTGGTCCGTGATTGTTCTCGGCCTTGGATCTTAAAATTCACTATAAAATCATAATTTAGAGATTCATCTGACACTTTTTGCGAGAACGATCTGTAAAAGTAGATAGGTTTTTAGGGTTCCGTACCTCAAAAATAAAAAACGGAACCCTTACAGGATCACTTTGTTGTCCGTCCGTCTGTCCGTCAAGACCCTTTATCTCGGGAACGCGTGGATTTATCAAATTTAAATTAAAACCAACTACTGAGGTCTACAGTCCCTCCAAGCTGTAAAAAAAACTTTCTAAGTTAACGTAAAAGAAAGATACGGCAAAAAAACTTATATTTCGACACTCAAGAGAATCAAGATTCATAGGTTACTTTCCGTTTACCTAGAACCAAGAACCTTGCCTAGAACTATGAAGTTTGACAGGTAATATCGACTTATACTACAAGTACCTACAGGGAAAAATCTAAAAACTATACATTTGAAATTAAATCGTAAAAAAATGTCTTCGAAGTTGGGGAAAAATTCGGAAAAAACTGCGGTTTTTATTTTATTGGTGGAGCTTTCCGATCAGAGCCGCGCGCGATAGATCGCGTGCGAAGGAAACAGCGCCATAGTCATTCTATGAAAATGTATGGCGCTGCTTCCTTCGCACGCGATCTATCGCGCGCGGCTGCGATCGGCCGCGATGCACGGAAGTCTACCTTTAGTGAACCACATGAAGCCCAGCGTCCAAGTGTCTCACCTTAGCAGCGGCCAGGTTCTTCCCGGCGTGCCGGTCGCGGTAGTAATCCTCGATGTGCGGCCGCAGCGCCCGCGCCTCGTCGGCGTCCAGTATGCCGGCGAAGAGCCACGGCTCGGTGATGCTCCGCGACAGGTAATGCTCCGTTATCGCGTTACCCAGCATCACTCCCTAAGGGAAGGTTCATACATTTTATTGCAGTCCAACCCTTTTTTAGGGTTCCGTAGCCGAAGGGTGCCAAACGGGGCCCTATTACTCTGCCTCCGCCGTCTGCCTGTCTGTCTGTCTGTACGTCTGTCTGTCTGTCTATCCGTCCATCCGACCTTTAAAGGGCTCTATCTTTGGAACCGTAATAGGTAGCCAGTTGAAAATTTCACAGAATATGTGTTATTATACGGTGGATTACCTAAGAAATAATAAAAAATAGGGGGGTCTCCAATGGAGTCTCTCCATAGAAAAAATTAGGGTTCCGTACCTCAAAAGGTAAAACGGAACCCTTACAGGATCACTTTGTTGTCCGTCCGTCCGTCCGTCTGTATGTGAAGACCCTTTATCTCGGGGACGCGTGGAGCGTATCGAGTTGAAATTAAAACAAATACTCGGTATACAGTCCCTTGATGCTGTAAAAAATCGGACTTCTAAGTTAACGCAACAAAAAGTTACGGCCGTTTATGCCTCAAAAAACGTATATTTCGACACGCAAGGGAATCAAGGCCAGCGGATTAGTAAGTTGAAGTGGCAGTGGGCGGGGCACCTAGCACGCAGAACTGATGGCCGATGGGGCCGAAAAGTTCTCGAATGGAGACCACATATCGGCAAGCGCAGCGTAGGACGACCAGCCATAAGATGGACATGACCTCATCCAAGTGGCAGGATGACGCTGGATGCAGGCCGCTTCCAACCAGCCTTTTTAGAAATCCATGGAGGAGGCCTATGTCCAGCAGTGGACTTCTTGTCGCTGAATGATGATGATGAAGTCTTGTCGCTGAATGATGATGATGAAGAGAATCAAAATTTATAGGGTACTTTCTGTTGACCTAGAACTATGTTTGGCAAGTAATATCGTCGTATACCTACTATAAGTACAGGTAAAAATCATTTGTAATCAAATCATTAAAAAAATTGTCTGAAGTTCGGGAAAAGCTCGGAAAAACTGCGAGACTCGATTCCTGAACTATTTATAGTATGTAAGTACCTACATATTTGTATGGAACCCTCGGTAGACGAGTCCGACACGCACTTGTCCGGTTTTGTTTATGCTCTCTAAAACGGCCAAGCGCTTGTACGTAACCCTCTGTGCGCGAGTCCGACTCGCACTTGGCCGGTTTTTATTTCTGACAACCCCTCCTATGTATGTTGCTCCTGTACGCTTAGCATGCCACGCTCGAGAAATGCCCTTCTCTATGCAAATCTGTCAATTTATCTGTCGAGCCCGAGATGTCTCGACGTTAGCATGGCGACCGCGACCGACATGGAGACGACCGAGACTTGTCTACAACTGGTAACATGGCGGCATTGCCGAGATAATTTCGGCCGAGTTAGACACTAATTTTGACATATACGACCGAGACATGTCTAGTACCCCCGGAGGTGAAGACAAGGCTTCGAGACCATGTAATTCAACAGAAAATACATATTTTGTTAATGTTTTTTTGTGTTCCTGCTGTATTATACTTTCCTTTTGATGTTCGTTTCTTAATTTTTTCCATCCTTAGTGCATTGAACTATTTATCTTTTAAAAAGAACCCAGTTCAAGCAAAGAAAAACAAGAAAACCATGGAAAATTACAGGAATGCGTTTTGTTACTACTATTGTAAAGCGTGCTCATTAAAAAAATCAAATAAAAATTAATGGTTTTGACTCATTGCTTGCGTAGGAACGAAACGCAATTCGTAACTTTCTAGTGAAGTTCCGCTGTCGGAAAAAACTGAGAACAACTTTTACAGGGTTGCCAGACAAAAATACAACACTTTTATTTAATATGGCAATAACTACTTTTTGGTAGACAAGACCGCACTCTATTGACTATCTCGAGTCTCGGCTACCACGCTCGCACTTTCGACATGGCAAGTACTTCTAAGTCTCTCACTCGACGTCGAGAGAGAGTCAAAACGCGCATGCTAAGCAAACAGTAGCAATTGCTTAAAACAGTGCTCCGCGTGTGCCGCGGCACATCGGTGCGCCGTGGTTATTCGTTGGTGTAGTTCAGAAAAATGACAAGGTTTTGCCAAACATTAACGTTTTTTATTGCAAACGCAATGTTATACTAAAGAAATGCCACATAACAGCCCTTTTAATTCTTTTTACCTTTGTATTTAACAATAATTAAGGAATTGAAAGAATCGTGTAATGGTTGTGATCTGTTTGTACACCAAATAAAATAAAAATAAAATTAATTACTTATTCATTTGCGGTGTACCTCCGAAACTTGTGTTCAAACACAAAAAGTTTGTGGAACACTGGTTTAGAAGGTTGAGATGATTTCACAATCACCTGCAAGTTGACTTTAATCTCGTCCTTATGTCGATGCAGTTCGAGCGCGAGCGAGGGCGCATACTTGCCGCCGTAGGACTCGCCCGCGACGTACAGCGGCGCGCGCTGCAGCTCGGGGAACAGCGTCAGCAGCTGCCGCGTCGCCGAGTACAGGTGGGCCGAGTACTGCGGGGTTGAATATGGTGGTAGGTTTGGCAAATTACGAAAGAGGGTCACTTAATTACAGGCACTTACCGGGACTTATGCGAAAACATAGCAAAAAAAAATATACGCGTCGAATTGATAACCTCCTCCTTATTTGAAGTTGGTTAAAATAGCACATTCTTTGTTGTCAACATTTTTAAATCTGTGAATGCAGTTTTTATTCAAGCTCCAAATTTTATTCACTATAAATAAAAAATAAAAATTAACTATGGTTCATGTACAGTTTTTATTTGTTAGAAGTCAGCTCCTTATGAATGACGTCTCCTTATGGAGACGTAAAAATGGTCTCCTTAGAACGTTTTTACTACCTCTACCAAGGTGCAGTTAGTTCCCCCTGCGACCACATCCCAAATTACGATTGTAAAAACTGGGACTTCTTTTCTTAAGATCAAAAGTACACAAAACCATTTAGACGCAGAGTGCCGAAGCAGAAATTTAGGCCCAAAATAGCAAATGAGTCTTCAAAAGACTAATTCTGAAACATTAACTTTGACTAAGGTTTGTATACCTACAATTGTCGCCTCAGACTTGACGTCGTGTGGTGTGAGCTTAAAGCAGCAACGAAATAAAATATACTTACGGGCCTTTGCACATTCCATACCGCGTTTTTTATGCGCTGACGTCACGCGTTTTTGATGAGCTCGTCGTCTGCGCGTTCTCAACGCGTATTAGTATAAAACAAGTGCAAGTATCGCGTGGAAAGGTTACAACGTGCCAGGCGGCCTTGCGTTTGCTGAGCGTTCTACGCGCGTTCTAAAAACGTCGTGTGCAAAGGCCCTATGTCAGAGGATTTGGTGCGCCTGGAGTGTGCCTTGCTAAGTATTTACATAGCATTTAGCACTTACGGTTTCCATGTTTTTTGCATAGCCATCCTCATGGTCGGCAAAACTGAATCCTGCCCCGATCGGGTTGTCGATGAAAACCAGCGAATGATCCTGCAGCCAGGTGTGTGGGTTTTCTGAAAATTTTATAGATTTTTTTTTAGATTTTAAATAAACAAGAAAAGTTAACGGTTATGTTTCCTCTTCGCTTACGAGATATTTTGTGAAGATGTTTGGATTCTCACTGTAACTATTGTAAGATTACAAAGTCAATCACTCACTGTGTAAAATTCCTTCCTTGTCGACAGTGAACGGACCAATCTCATTGAATAGTCCGTACATACTTGAAGAGCCAGGCCCACCTTGGAGCCAAATGATCCAAGGCGTCTCTTCAACAGGCTTGCCTTCCACAGGGAAGTACCAGAAGAAAGTATTGGAGTTATACTGCTCGTTCACAGTTAGATACCCAGAGTAGCTCTTGTGCCCCAGGAACATAGTTGAGTTTACTTCGCTGGCGTTCCGCGCCTGTTCCAACAAGCCACTCTTTATGAAGGGTGTAAGTTTCAAAGCATTTTCATTCGTGGTAACGTCCTCTTTTTCTGCATTTGATTGCGTGGAATTATTTGTCCCAGCCTTTATGTCTGGTAAAGGGCTTTTCAATTTAATACGATCACTGTCTATTACATTTTCCGATACGTCGGGTTTTTCAGGTTTTTCCAGTCGACCAGATACACTGTAAAAAATTGTGATATTTTTGTAAGCAAGTATACTAAGGTCCATGGTAGATGTTAACGAACATCTACCACCGACATGGTAGACTACATCTTCGATTAGGCTTAGGTTTAAGGTCAAGAGGCAGACACACCAGATAATACTGGCCTGAAGTGTCGCCGACTAACTGTCGGCCCCCGCATGACTTCTTTAAAATAAGATCCTGTATAAGATCCTAACGAACATCTAATCTTCGTCATTACACATTATTACGAGAATCTTATGGTTTGGTGCAGCATTCTTTACGCACTCCTATCACAAGCCAGAACATCACAGAAGAAAGAGGAAGTTAGCAAGAAGTTATTTTATAGTAGGTAATTATAGAGAAGACGGATGTCGTAGCGTATAGAGCAGTAAATAAATAACAAAAAATCTATTTTTACCTACGGCATTAAAATCTACTCACCTTGTTGTAAACAAAACTATGAAAAACATAAATAACATCTTAGCAGTGAAACTTTTTAGCATTTCTAATTTACAAGACACATTTTAAACACTAAACTCTAGCGACTGGATAACGTGCTACGATGTTTTAAGTTTTATAATCTCCATTTTTACTCGCTATCGCATTATCATATTGAACTTATGATCTTTCCCCTCCGGGATACAGGCGTGAGTTTATGTATTAGTTTATGTACTTGTGATCTTTTGTCTCAGTGCGGTCGACAATGTCGTTTTCCTGTAATAGAATGCTTTTATTCCACTAATTGGAACTAGTTGCTGCGTGGGAGTGAAGTAAGTAGAGCCGGACATTACAATCACCTTATAACCAAGATCAAATCTTGCTCATAAGGTCATTCCATAGATTCTATGGAGTTAATAGATAATGGTTGTCCAGGGGCGTCCTCCTTCTTCAATGTGTTAATTTGTTTACGGGTGAATTCTACTCTATCATACGGTCTATGCACGTTACAACGAGCCGGTGATGTACGGGTCTAAAATAATCTTTAAATACTTAAAAAGTTAGAGACTATAATACAAGTGCAAAAAAGCCCGTTGCCGTATTGTGCTCCTCGGCCACCCGTCGGACGCACGTGGCCAGGCTTTTTTGCGCTAGTACCTATTGTAGTCTCTAACTTTGAAAGTACCTATTTAACAGCCCTATCACACTAGCGATTTGCGAGTGATTTTAAAGCAATGCGATTGCGCAGCGAGCTCGCCGCGATTGCGTAGTGATTGCGCGGCGAGCCCGCCGCGACGCATTTTGGACACTCAGCAGCAAAATGGATTAATATGACAAGGAAACACTTCTTATAGCTTTGTTACTCCGAAGCAGTGATAGTTAAAAACATACATAGATGTTTTGCTAGCGCAATCGGGCTTGTCAACTGTGTTACCGATCGGAGCGAGTTCAGAGTATTACCCGGCAAAATATCTATGCATCTGCCACCGTCCGACCGCCATCTTGCGAGGTACCTAGATATTTCGGCGGGATATACATCATGAAGTCAATGGTTTGACGTTTTTGTATAAAACCAATCATAAGTTACGCTGTCATTTACTATCGCCCAATGACGTTTACGTCGTTACGCATGGCTCACAGAATGAACCAATCACAGAGTGATTTACTCTACAGCGCTCATTTCATTGGTACAGACTAATCGAGAGGAAAGGGGCCGTTTTTGAAATTGAATTTTGTAGGAAGAAATACTTCTATGGTTTTTTTATTGGTAGCTTCGAAGACGCAGAAAACGAAAGCAGATACAAGTCAAAGACCAATCTGGGAGGATTAATTAACAAGTAATCAACTGGGAGACAATATGATACTACTATGTATTCCTACCATGTAACGGGAGGATTTTAAATTTTAGTATTAAATAAGTTTGTAGGTATCCATTTTACCAACGAAGATTGTACCTCTAAACGATGCTGCGTCCGCTTACCTACACACGTATCTTTGATATGACTCAAGTAGGGCGGTCGGACTGTCGAATGCGATTGTACGAAATGGCGTCGACGGTGACAATCGCGACGTCGTCGCGGCGTGCTCGCTGCGCAATCACATCGCTTTCAAATCTCTCGCAAATCGCTATTGTGATAGGGCTCTGAGGTATATTTTAGTTTGTAACGTTGCGCCCGAACGTCTCCGGCCCGTTGTAGGTAATATGGAGTCCCCTAATAGTCCCTTAATCGGTTCTTCCTCATCACAGTGGAAGAAAATTGTTATACAAGTTTTCCTATTTCGAGAAATATTTCTCGCTGACATCACATTTTGTCGTATTTAGCCCCCAAACTTATGGGGCCCCTGGCCGTTGGCAAGCATACCTCATACATTAAATATGTATTTACATATATAATTTCACTATTTAGTCATTGCCTCGATCTCTAAAATGCACAATTCCTGAAACACCCCCATCCGGCTATATAACAAAAGTTGTTTTTGAACTAAAACTTTCGTAACCACTTCACATTTGCTTAATTCCGAAATAAATCAAGTAACTAAGTGAATCCGGAATCAAGCTAATAAAAGTTGTTTTCTCAGATTTATATTTTTGGAAATATTAGCTTTTACAGATTATGTATTAAATTCGCGCTTTATTATTATTATTAAAATTCTTTATTGCATAGAAAACAATTTTCATACAAAGGCGTACTTAATGCTAAATAGCATTTTCTTCCAGTCAACCTTGGGTTTGTGGATAGTGTGGCTTGGGCAATGCACGATACATACTATAAGTACATAAATTAGTTAAATACAAGAAAAATAAAATATAAAACGCGGGGGCGGGGGAGGGGATCATAATTATATATATGGTCAATAAATAAATACATACATATATATATACCTAACAGACACGTACAATAAATTTACTAAAAATAATAAATAATAATATGGTAATTAAGCCCGTTCTCTCTCTGAGAGAAGGCCCGTGCCGTGCAGTGGGACGTACCTATATAGGCTACATAAAAATAATTGTAATTCCTCTGTGAGGGCGAGGATAACGATTAAATACCTACCTATCAGAAATGCATACAAAAACGCAATGTGATATCACTCAGAGTCTGAGTTAGTAGTGAGAAACAGTAACGGCCTTATTTATAAAAACACGATTCCTCTAATGCACTCCTCAGAGGCAGTTTATTTAATCTGTTGTTACGTCTTTTCCTAGTAAAATCACCACATACTATTTTAGTCGGCGTTTATCGAGCGTTTTAAGGAATCATGTTTTCATGATAAGACCGTAAGATTAATGTTAGTATGTTGGATTTTACTAACGTCCGTTTACAAAATAAGTATGCCAGTGTTATTTGTGGGAATTTGATTGGAAGACATTAATTGCACTAACTGTCTATTGTTTCCCGCAAGACTGGACACTTTATCATTCTGATGACATTGTAGTTTTATTTCTACTGATGACAAGTTATTGATATCTCGACTATAGGTAAAACTAGTGGATTTTTTTCTAACTTAAAGTAGTGATAAATAACGTACGGTATAGACTACATACTACCTATCACCACTCACTACAAATCCGTGAATCACAACACACTTAAAATTATTGTGATTGAATTTTTCGCCTTCACAATCACTATCCTCGGTAGTATAGTGGTAAGTATCCCCGCCTGTCACGCGGGAGACCGGGGTTCGATTCCCCGCCGTGGAGACCTCTTTTTTTTGTTTTCATATAATGCTCCTCTGTTTACTCAAAAACAGAGTTTGAAATCATGACTAAAAGAAATGTTCATAAGAGCATGATGTGGCGATGGTACATATTAAGAAAAATATTGTAGGGATGGGTATTTTATTCATGACAAAATATGTTAAGTTATAATTGAATCGTGTGATTTTAAAACGACACAAATGTCCTTTCATTACAACTTTGCAGGAAATAGAAAAAACTGTTTTATTCAAATACTAATATCTACAACAGCAATATTTTAGCATATTATATTGATTTCAGTTTATTCAACTACAATTTTTTTTTCTAATGTAAATCAATAGGTAGGTGTAAATAATTTAATAAAAAAAATGGGCAAGTGTTATTTTAAAAACACATGTGACTTGTGTTGTTTTAAAATCACACGATTCAATTATAAACTCCGTTAATTAAGTAAAATCGTGTTTTGGAAAGAATAAATGTTTCTTTGGTAGCTTCTCCACATAATCTATTAATTGTGAAACTAACAACTTTGAAGTTCATTAAGTAGGTAATCATTCTGTTTTTATAAGGAATAAAAATATTTGAATTGAATTGAATTATTAAAATCTGTACAAGTGAACAGAGTGTAATAAAATACCCATATCTATCCGGAAAGAGAGATTCTACAAGTCAATAAAAAACTTACAATTGTGACAACTTCGAGCCAGCAAAAAAAATCTTCAAACCTATCAGATCTGGGGTATTAAAAAAAGTATTAAAATTAAATATGGGGTATAAAAGCAGATCATCCTTAACGTAACTGATTAGAGTGTACATATGTAAAGGTTGATGTGTTGTCGACTGTACCTACAGCTAATGGAACATTTAATTATATGCTGTGTGTAAAAAATCCATCCATCACAATGTATCCATCACGAAAATAGGTCGAAAAATGAAAAATTGTATTCTCCAATAATATTATCCATAATAATATGATGAAAGTAGAATGAATTAAAGTTTCTAATCTGTGGACTGAAATACAAATTAGATGTCAGGTTTACAAGTTTTCTTTATTTTTCCAAATCAGCCAGCCATAAACTTTTAGAATAACATTATAGCTATGCAAAACTTTTTGGCATCATACCTTGGACAATTTCCGATGAACAAATCAACTGCACTGAAGTCATTTGGAGCCTTTAAAATGTTTCAATCCAAATTCATTTGATACGACGCAGATTGTTGAGGAAAGTTCCATACAATTTCCTACATATTCTAAACTTATTTCTGTTTAGCTCATTTGACGCCACTAACTCACATAGGTTTGGCATATTCACCTTTCTGTGTTTATTTGATTTTGGAACAACAAATTCCAAATTTTCAATTCAGACTGACCAAACTTTTGACTACATCTTGGTGATCATTCAGGAAAACATGCAGCTCAATAGGTTGTGCCTTTGTGACATGTAGGGCTTAATATATCCATGGTGATATGCATGGGTTTGCAAATTAATATGTCCATGGTAACCTGCTCGCAAGGTGGGGTTTCTGAAAAGGACAAAAATACACACGTTACAACTACTAGTTCTGGTCTCAAATTAGATACCTACCCTACCTATCTACAAACATGGAAAAACACCCTGACAGGCCATTTGTGGTGAAATGAAAGTATGGTGGCCCACAGCAGGAATCAAACTCACAACCTCTGACTTGGTAGTGAAACATTTTAACTCTAGACCAATGAAGTAGTGAGAACAATTAGTTATTAAAAAAATATATAAATCACTGGGACAGATAATTTATGGGAACCAACCAGCGACACTATCTATGAAATCAAAAATTTAAAATTTTAAAATACAAAACGTAAATTCCGTTTGTTGAATGTCAGTGTCAGCTTTGTGCGAAGAGTTTTCAAGACTTTCAGGAATCTTATTAAATACCATTTCTCCATATTTTATTTTATTTATTGGGTTTTAGGAAAACCATCGACTAAAAGTAACATGATGAAAGATACAACAAATAACACTCTTATTATAATCCCAAACTTTGAAGCTTCAAAACTTTAGAAACTAGTACCTACTCCAAACTGATTTCAAAGAAACACAACAAAAACAAAATGCAGATCGGATTCGTGTACATACCTACTCCTCCATGAACTCTACAATAAAAAATACAAACCAGTTATCATTCCGTTATGCATTGACTCCAATTTCAACTTCACAATTTTGTGAATTGAATGGTTTTTGGTAGCAAAGAAATTCTTGAATAATCTTGCAGAGAAATTATAATTAATTACGGCAAAAAGTAACAGAACAAACCCGCCAGTGTTGCCAACTCAGTAACTACAAAATATGCTAGATCAACGTCGAAAATAAGCCAAAAATGTGCCAAAATGTGTTCTGAGGTGCCAACTCTCTGTTAAATATGCTAAATTAAAATGCCAACGTATGAATTAAAATGTTTATTCATTTAAATGTTTCATAATCCCATATAATGTTATGCGGAATAGTAGGATATCAGTCAAACAAAATATCAATTGTTCTTGTCATCATCAGTAACATCAACAGTTGCATGCAGCTGCTGTTGAAGGTTGAGATCTATCGTAGTGTCTTTGCTACCAATACAGCTCAGAACACTGTCTGGCACTTCGTAGGAATAACAGCACTTCCCTACTCTCTTGAGTCCAAATCTTATATACAAAATCAAATGAGTTTGGTTAAAAAAAGCTCAGAAATTGATTGACAGTGAAAACGCTCAACTCTATTTTGTAAGAGATCATTAAGTAAGAGCCTGTTCTCCTGATCTCATAAATCTGTCACAATTTCATTTTCAACGGGCTGCAACCATCTTTAAAATCTTTTATCTACACTCATATTATAATCTTCAAATTAAGAATTTAAAGGTATATTGACACATACATATTGACAGGCTTTAAACAATACATAACTTTAAAGAAAATAAAAAAAAAGTGTAATATAGTTACATAAAGGTCAGATTTTTCACTTTATGTTACAGTTATTTTTTTTAAAGTGTTGGTGTGATCACGGAACAAAACTTAAGTTTTTTTTTTAATGTCAAAAGTTGACTCTATAAAAAACCTAATTTCATTTTCGTGGTACCAAAAGTGCAACTAAAAATACCTAAAATTGCGCGCGCAAAACTGAGTGCAGACGATTAAGATACTTTTGTCGAAATTGCGCCATTTTGTTTCAAAAATAACCGTATATTTATGTATAGTACAAAGCTTGTCAAACGTGTTTTCCTTTGATTCCTTACTTTGAAGATTAAGACATGAGTGTAGATAAAGTAGTGTATGAGACTGCACATAACTTGGTATTAAAACACTCGCGAATGCTATTAAAAAACTCGCCAAGGCTCGTTTTTTAAAATCTCGCTCGTGTTTTAATGACCCTCATTATGTGACAGTCACATAAACTACTATTATTTGCTTCCAATCAATGTTGATTATACTTAGGCGGTATTATTTTTTTGTGATAAAACTCAAAATGAAAAAGAAATTGGAAAATCGCACGGAATATCAGACGTAAGTGAGTCGGTAACGAACGAATAGACGACGAAACGAATCCACAATGTACTTTCCATAACATAGACAATCAAAACAAAATAAACTGCTTCGATTGTCTATGACGCGGCACTAGGGAATCATGAGGGAATCCCACTTAGAACAATATTCGCCGAATGAAAATATTAGTGATGGGCCGTAGAGTTACGTTCGGAAACATGTTATCGTTCACGTTATTTGTGTAGGATAAAAAATGCTAAAAAATTATGCTATATGCTAAAAGCCAAATAAATATGCTAAACATAACGAAAATATGCCAAATTTAGCATAAAATATGCCAAATTGGCAACACTGAAACCCGCCGAGGGCAGTGTTACCAACAACTCAGGACCTGCCTGATATCATCATTTTTCAAAGCTTAAGTAGCCTAAAGTAGCCGAATTTTAGCTGAGGTAGCCTAGCTAGTAGCCTAAACTCTAAACGCAAATAGTAAAATAAAAAGGTAGTTTTTGACAATTTATTTATATTTTATGAAACAGATTCTGCATCATCTGCGACTAGCAATAACAAAATATCCACAAGGTGACAAAAAATTATTTTCTTTTACCAACTATCGGTATAACACAGACAAATTACAATAGTTATTAACAGCGAAGCAAATACTAAGAACACTATTACATCCTTAATTGGGTTGAATTGGGCTAAGCTATTATAATAGCTTGCCTTTCCTGTAGGCCAGGCTGACTAATCTATCAGGATGGTATAGGTGCTGGGCAAGCCTACTCCATCGAAACAACAATTTCCCAGGCACTGGTCCCTTCACCCACCTAGTGTGAGTGAAGCTGCCACTGGACGCTGCATAAATTATCTCAGTTAGCTGCGGAGAATTTGGGGTATTCCGTGCAAGGTGTGGCCATCATAATAAAATTATTCTCGATAATTTTCACACTACTTATTCCGTGATCGTATTTTCTTAAATTAACATTTGTGTTGCAATTAGTTCGGCTGGACAAGTACTTAATTGTCCCTTGACCGAAGTAGCCTAAACGGTGACCAGTCGCCTTTCACATTTTTTCGTCGTCGATTTTATTTCCGAGTAGCCTAAATGGCGGAAAATCGCCTACGTTGGCAACACTGGCCGAGGGGCGAACACAACCAAGTGTTGCCAGAGCCTAGCCAGCAAAATCGATGAACTTTTCTATTACATTACGTTACAATACACTACATTATAAATTATAGGTGTTTGTCTACCCTATGAGGTATGTAGGCACCAACATAGTACTCAACACTCAATATTTTATTGTAGACATACATTTTGTAAGATCTCAAATAACAGATAATAGTGTATCATTGTGGTCCCTGTGCTATGCCCGCACAGCAAAAGCCCCATATATGTGTATATCTAAATTCTTAGAAAATTTTATAGCTAAAGTGGTATCCAATACCTAAGACATCTTTAGTCTGTAACAATTTTATTTTTATACTCGGGTAATACCCATCCGGGGGCTCACCAGTGCCCTCGCCAAGTCGAGCAAAAAAGCGGCACGGCCGTACCATTCTTTTCTCGAAGCAGTTAAAGCCATTTTCGACCTACCTATAACTTCGTTGTGGATAGAACTAGAAGCCCGAATTTTCAGTAACCAAGCAAGCATTATATAAACACTAAATTTTAACCAGTAGCTTAAGAATTATAACTTGTCAAAGTTTCTTAATTTTGTCACTCACTGACTGACTGACCGATCATCAAAACGCTAAGGCACTTCCAGCAGACATAAAAACTTCAAATTTAGAATATAATAATTAGTGTTTAGTGTAGAAATCAAGGAAACATTAAAATTTTTAGCAATTTAGGTCCAGTTTTCTAGATACACCAACTGCATTTATAACTTTGTAAGCCCATAAAAATATATAGGATTACAAAGTTACATTTGCAGTAAATGAATCAGTGTACCTTTATATAAATATAATACTTTGAGAAAATCCGTTGTTGGTATTCAAGGAGTAGGTACTGGAAGTCATTCTATTTATTTAAAACATAAAATATTTTTAATATTGATATGGTCACTATAAGATGTTGTCAGGTTAGCTAATTACGCAATAACTTAAGATAGAAGGACCCTTAAGTAGGGACCGAATAAATTAACCGACTTGGTATTACATGGATCTCACAACTTTTTACGGTAGAAGAACTGAGTTGCAAGATTTGGTTTTTTTTCCAAGTTATGTTTTGTGTGGCATTTTATAATATTCTTTTACTATTGTATTATATCGAAATCTTACAGTGCTACTCAAACAATCTAAAAAAATATGAATAAAGAATCGGTTACACACAAAAATAAAGTTTTTGTTCTGTTGTAAAAAAGTCGTCAATTTTTTTTTATATAGTCCATATGGCGACGTCTTGTATTTCTCCAAAATAGCCCAAGTGGCGACAAAATCGCCTAATCTGTTAACACTAATGATGAACAACTATTGACAGCCGGAAATTAACAGTCAAGCAAAACATTGGTTATTACTTTTTGAGTTTGGTAAGTTTATTTTTGACAAATGATTGATTAAAACATCCATGATAATATGCAAACAATTTTTTTTTCGTCAGAAAAAACATTCAATTTCATACTTTTTATTATTTAAAACTATAAAATCAGAAAACTTTCACGGTGGTTTCGGGTTATATGTAATCCGTGGTTGTGTTTTATTTTTTCTCATTCTGTTGGTCGTGTGGTCTGCGATACGCATGCGGTAAGAGACGATCGTTGAAGAGTAATGGAAAAATGGAAATGGAGCTATTTCCGACTATCTACGTCTACTCTTTGTTTAATTTCAGACAATAGTTTAATTAATTTAATATGAAGAAAAATAACTTATTAGTCCTTAATAAATACATATTTTTTTGTTTTTCTACGAATTCCATTAATGTGTAATGTTTGCTAAGCATAATCTAAAAGTATCTGAAATAAAGCTTTTCTGTGTTTGAGGACGGGTTGTCATAGTAAATATTTACTTCCCGCCCGCCCTAGCCGCCAACTCTGCCCTACGTAGGAAAATCCGACCAAATTGAAATGTTGCTCATGGTCACACACCATCTTTCATGGCACAGATTTTGAATTCGATTGTATTTTAAATCTTTCAGAGTGTAATAAAATTGACTAATATCGTCATTGGTTTCTGATTTCCTTGCTGCACCCAAAATGGGAGAAATTGATCAAAATGGCTCCAGGTTGTTGATTTAGGGCCGAAAAGATGTTGATCAACAAACTGTTGGGGTTCAGACGGGTAAGTTTGTTTCCTTTGCAATTATTTTGTCTACATAGCTTAGTAAAACCATAAAACTCATTGGAGCCGAACTATTGAGCCAGCAACTATACCTACCGATGTTTTAGCTTACGCCCAAAGCAGGAATACTTTTGTAGGTCAAATTCGTGTTTACATTGATAGCAGCGGACGAATTTTATTTGGCCTGCGTCAGTCACTAGTCGTTAGGTAGGAAATTCCTAGTAATTATTACTTTAATGTTTTTTTTTGTACCTAGTTATTTCTTTCCTCGGTTGGTTGGAAAGATAGGTATACTATGTGGTTTGAATTGAAATAACGCATAACCTGAATTTAGAATACCTAGATAAGGTTTATTTATTTTTTTAGTATCGATAAAACATCGAGGGAAATATCGTGAAGAAACCTGAGTGTCTCACATACCTCAGCGCTTGAATTTGCCAATCTGCGGTGGGCACGCGTGGAAATTACCCTGCATTGGCACGTACCTATATAGTCTACATGAGAAAAACCGTTCTGAGAGAAAAACGATAAACAAATCCATTACTCCCAGTTATTCGTACAGTAAAGAAATAAATAAAATAAAAATAACCTTCGTTTGCCAATTGAAAAATAAACTTCCATTTATATTTTTACATAATGTTAGTTATTTTATATTTCATGCTTATTCATTGATTTAATTGTCTTCATTAATTATTCTAAATTTAATGTTTCACATAAAATTTTTAGGGTTCCGTACTTGAAAAGGAAAATCGGAACCCTTATAGGATCGCATTGTTGTCCGTCCATCTGTCTGTCAAGACGCTTTATCTCGGGAACGCGTGGAGGCATCAAGTATCAAAGAAAATACACTCAGGTTTACAGTCCCTCAAAGCTGTGAAAAAATCAAACTTCTAACGTAAAAAAAAAGTTACGGCCGTTTATGCCGCACAAAACGTATATTTCGACATTCTGAAGGGAATCAAAATTAACAGGGTTTTTCACAGCTGTAAGGGACTTAAGACTTGAGTATATGGTTTTAATTTCAACTCCATACCTCCACGCGTTCTTGAGATAAAGGGTCTTGACAGATAGACGGATGTACGGACGGACGGACGGACAACAAAATGAACCTATAAGGGTTCCGTTTTTTCTTCTGACGGACGGAACTTTAAAAATATGGAGGGTCTCCACATACGTGTTTTTTTTTTGTTTATGCTTTATCGTAACAACGGTAATACGTACAGACATCAAACTTGGCGTGATTGTGGGACTTACTAATATTCTAACGACAAATAATAAAAATCGGCCAAGCGCGAGTCGTACTCACTAAATACTTTAATAACTGCACTATCAATTTAAATGAATAATATTAGTTCTACCACCGAAAGCGAGATCGCGTTTCTTGGGATTCAAAAACAAACTTGTGGTACGGAACCCTAGGTGCGCGAGTCCAACTCGCAATTGTCCGGTTTTATTATATCACCTATCCTTCTTCTATTTGGTCTTTCAATACAATGATAGTTAAAAACACAGATGTCTTACTAGCGCAAAAAATTACTTTAATGATCGGACCTGTGGCCTAATTACGCGCACCAAATCCTGAGCGATTCCAATCGTCTAACTGTCAAATTCCATACTAATTTGACAGTTAGACGATTGGAATCGCTCAGGATTTGGTGAGCGTAATATAGGGGCTGGTCGGACTCATCGACAACAAATCAAGTAAGTAAATCCAGAATTAGGTTAATAATGAATTTAATGATTGTAAAAAATAGTATATTTTTAATAAATGTGGTCTGAGGGTTTGTTAGATAATAAAACTACGGACATTCAAGACATATTTTTGTTATCATTTACCTATCCTATTTATAATTTTTTTGATTGAGTAAATGTGATACTACAACTAATAATTTTCGAAATAGGTTTTCTTAAAAACAATTAGGTATAGGAAAACAAAAATGTAGGTATTAAAACCAAACCTCTTGACCACATTTATTAAAAGTGTACCTGTGATGTTGCGGCTCGGAAGAGTATAGAGAATAGCCACAATGATAGCCGACCTCCGATAGGAGATGGCACCAAAAGAAGAAGAAGAAAAGTGTACCTAAGTGTAACTTTATCAAAATCGTCACTAAAAATGTTAAACTGTGCGGGCGAACAGCATGCCAGACGGACCAGCAGCCTTAACAGCTCAAGTGAAAAAAAAACAACTGACAGCTGTTAACAGTAGGTAGATAAACAGATTGTGTACGAGAAATCGGACGTTAACCACTTTCAACGCAAGCATACTACATAATGAGATGATTTATACAGCGTCCAGTGGCACCTTCACTCATACACTAGATGGGTGAAGGGACCACTCGGACGCTGCAGTACCTGGGACATACATATTATTATGTTTAAAATTCTCAAAATTTAAAACGATTAAAAACTTCTTGTCTGTCACCAGGCTGTATCTAGCCTGGTGACAAACAAACAGACAGACGGACAGACAGACAGACGGACAGACAGACAGACGGACAGACAGACAGACGGACAGTGAAGTCTTAGTAAAAGCGTCCCGTTTAGCACCCTTCGGGTACGGAACCCTAAAAATGGATTAAGAATTTTAAACTTTAAGAACCTACATATTCATCATCATCATCATCATCAGCCATTTGACGCCCACTGCCGGACATACGCCTCCCTCATGGTTTTCATAACTATGAGGGGTTTTGCCATAATCGCCACGCTTGGCAGGCGGGTTGGCGATCGCAGTATGTGGTTGGAATCTCAGGAAGACGCTGCTGCCCGTCTCCTGGTAATTTATTCCCTTAGTCGCCTTCTACATATTGGAAATGTTTAATTTACAGTTTTTTGCCTTGTTTCTATAACACGTTGTAATCAATTACCTACTAGCTTATCCGATCCTTTTCGGCCATCCGTTATACCGGCTTTGAGGTGCTACCCGGAGCCGCCAATCGAAAAAATCATATATTCTCTTATAAGCAACATATTTTTGCAAAAAAGTGAATATCTTAAATCTAAAATACTTAATTGTGTAGAACCTGTAGAACCTACAGCCTAAAACCGAGTTGACAAAAAAAACACCGAGGTTCTTGGCCCTAGGGCCTAGGTTCTAGGGTGTAGGTTCTACACCACAGAACATAGGTTCTACACAAAAGGAGGGTACCTGACGTGTTGGGCTCGTATGTATGTAAGTACGTCCGATTCTATGTTCCCTCCCAAACAATGGTCAGATTTTGCCGAGTACTATTTCAATCGGTTCGTCATGTTTGCGCGCGTGTCATAGGCTATATGAAATTAGCATAAATCAAACAAAAAATTAACCGTGTGGCGCCGGATTACGAATAGCGTCACTCCATTTCCTTCTGTGGATGTCGTAGAAAGCGACTAAGGATATACATTACCAGGAGACGGGCAGCAGCGTTTTCCTGAGATTCCAACCGCATACTGCGATCGCCAACCCGCCTGCCAAGCGTGGCGATTATGGCAAAACCCCTCATGGTTAGGACAACCACGAGGGAGGCCTATGTCCTGCAGTGGCCGTCAAATGGCTGATAATGATGAAACAAAAAATTAAAAATATACTAAAAAGACAAAAATAAAAAACTATATTAAAAAATAACTAACAACCCAACTGCTAAGCATTAACTACTAAGCAGGCGGGACCCGAATTCAACATTGTAACTCCTTGCGAGGTATCTAGGCGAAGATGCCACCTCCAGCCGCAGCAACGGAGCCATGAAAATGTAAATTCTGATTGCTTCAATAAGCCAACTGTGGCTCTAACTGTTAGGAGTAAAATTATATTCTAGGTAATTTCCGCACTAACACTACAATAAGTGAAAGTTGGTATGTTTGTTTCGCAATGACATGTAAATAAATTACTTTTAACTACAATCTACGAATAAAAAAACCATAGAAGTATTTCTTCCTACAAAATTCACACTCTAAAACGGCCCGAGTCTCTCGATTAGTCTTTACCAATGAAATGAGCGCAAGATGTGCTGCAGAGTCAATGACTCTGTGATTGGTTCATTTTGTGCGCCATGCGTGACGACGAGAACGTTGATTGGTGATAGTAAGTGACAGCGTAACTGATGATTGGTTGTATACAAGCATGTCAAACCATTGATGTAACCCGTCGAAATATCTATGCACGTTGCAAGATGTTGGTCTGACGGTAGCAGGTGCATAGATATTTTGCTGGGTAATACTGGACGCATTCCGATTGGTAACAGAATTGACAATAGCGCTAGTTAGACATCTATGTTCTTAACTATTGTGACGGAGGTCAGAATGAGAAACAGTGTTGTGGTATCAGCAATTTATTCGACCCGTAGTCGGACAGAGTTTCCACCTTGCAAGTGTACTTCACGAAATTTACATTCAGACTCCCTTAATAGCCTATTGTATTGCTTTTATATAAACTCAAATCTATTGACTGACCGTTTAGGACAAAACATTTCAATTAGGAAACGGAAGTTGTACGACTGTTATTATTTTATATTAGCTCCAATAATTTTACGTAATAGTTTTATATTATTAATTATACATTATTAAATATATTATGATGTATTTATATTTTTATCTTTAGTCTTATCTGATTCAAATAACTGAATAAGTAATGTCATGATACCACGAATACGATATTAAATTAATTGAGTTACTTTAATACTCTCGAAATTAATATGAACAATTGATCGTTAATTAAATTGTTAATAATACTTTTGTAATTTATAATAATTAATTATAGGTATACCGTAACTGCAAATGGATAAAGTTATTTATCTATACGTGTTGCGACACTGGATCCTGAAGTCTCTAACACTCGGCCATCCTGCAAGGGCCGTGTCCCACGGCGCTCCGCATTCTTGTTACCGAAGTCCCAGACCTGAAAGCAAAGCAGAAGCGAAGTATCTATATTGCAATAATAATGTTGTTTCGGGTTTGGTATTTCGTCACATCATTATAGCTCAGCACACAGTCACTTAGTTTTGAATCATCACACAGTCACACAGTTTCGATTAAGAGGTCTGCACACAGTCACACAGTTTCAGTAAGGAGGATCTATCAGCACGCAGTCACACAGCTTTATTGAAGAAGATCAGCATATAGTCACACAGTTTTATAACAGAAGATCAGCACACAGACACACAGTTTTATTTTTGTACTGGCTAACTACATAGTCACACAGTCAGTTTTATTGTATCAATTCAGCAGACAGTCACACAGTCACTTGTGATTATTTATGTTATTAATTCGCGTTATATATGCTTCTGGTCTTATATTATTATCATGTCTACACTGCACAAAGTTAAGTTCACACAGCAATTTTGTAGGATTAAGTATTTGTTTGTTTAAGTTTTATGAGCGTGATGTATTTAGTTATTGGATTTATCAGCAATTGAAATAGATACTTTGTTGAGTTTTATTTACATCCTATATTTAATCCGCTTTTATCTACAGTAATACAAACTTCAAATTCAAATCAGATACAGTTACTGATTTACATGCTCTGTATGTTTAATGATAAGCATTGCAAGAACTAAACTATTGACATTATTCACATCCTAACTCTCTAACAGATCAATTAAATCATCTCTATCTACTTCGTGATCACTGCCTGAACTTTCGTCTCCAGAGACTACAGATTTGTAATGACGCAACATCTCCCCGCGCACAACAGCATTGAACCTTTTGTAACCTTTCATGCCTTTTATACTTGCAATTGTATATCTATCTATGTGTTGTTCAGCCTTTATTACTTTGTAGGGCCCAGTGTATAATCCGTTTAGTTTCCTCGTTACTCTAGCTGTGGGGTCTCTACTTATGCCACCTTTCCATAAAACTAGTTGCCCTACCGAATACTTTGTAGACCTTTTGTGGGCTGCGTCAAATCTCTTTTTCATGACAGTCATGTTTTTATCTATCCTTAATTTTGCTGTATCCCTTCTATCGTGTAAGGCTTGAACCTGAGATTCAAAACTTTGTGGTTCACCTAATGGGTACGCTGGCAAACGCGAATTAGTGTGACTAAACATGAGTTTAAAAGGAGGGATTCCAGTTGTGGCACTGGTTGTGTTATTGATGCCCCAAACTATGTCAGAAAGTTTAGAATCCCAAGTGCATTCACTGTTAGACATTGTGTTTAGCCCGTTTAGAAGAGTGCGGTTAACTCTTTCTACCTGACCATTCGACCGTGGACTAGCGATAGCATTTAAGACGTGTCGAAACTGCGCTTCCTCTGAAAATTGTTTGAAATAGCGACTTGTGAAAGCTACACCCCTGTCGGTAATTATTCTGTGTGGGTTGCCAAATACTGAGATTATGTCCTTCAGCTGCTTTATGGTTTCTAATGAGCTACAGTTCTTTACTGCTCGTGCAAAGACAAATTTGGTAAAAGCGTCGATAACGACAAGTATGTACATGTTCCCTTGTCGTGTTTTTACAAAAGGACCCAAGTGGTCAGCATGAAGCGTATGCATAGGAGTTGGAGTCTTTGCAATAGGGTGAAGTTCTCCTTCCAATCTACCATGGTTTCCTTTGCCATACGCACACTGTAAGCAGGAATTTATGTATTTGCGTATGAAGCGTGTCATGCCTGAAAACCAAAACTGGGTTTTGATTGTTTTCTCACATTTTTCGAACCCGGGGTGTCCAATTTGGTCATGATATTTTTGCATGAGACCCCACTTACCTAATTTAGGAATGACAAAAAGTTCCCCGGCCAAAGCTTTGCGATATAGCAAATTATTCTTTACGACGTAATTTGAACGTAAATCGGAATTATTTGTCCCTTCGTTAAGTTGGGTTATAATATTCCGAATATTATCATCTTGCAATTGTAAGGTGAGTAGCCAATCTGCATTATCGATCAAAAGGACGTTATTATCAGAGGGATTTCTACTCAGGGCATCAACATGCTTCATACGGTCACCTGGACGGTATTCTATCTGGAGGTCAAAATCTTGAATTGTAAGCCACCAGCGCGCTATGCGTGGAATAAGATCCTTTTTTACAAGGGTTGTACGCAACGCAGCACAGTCGGTTATAACCTTGACTGGGATCCCGGTTATGTAAATACGAAAGCGCTTAAGAGATTCTACCACAGCAAGGGTTTCAAGCTCATAGCTATGATAAAATTGTTCTTCCTTACTTGTAACCCTGCTAAAGTACGCGATTGGTTTCAGCAAACCATCAGCCTGATATTGCATCAGGATCCCACCCAGACCCAGCTTGCTGGCATCTGTGTGCAACTCTGTCTTCGCAGCTCTATCATAGATTGCCAACACAGGTCGCTCCACCAACCGCTGCTTCAACATTTGAAACGCCTGTTCCTGTTCTTGACCCCAAACCCAGTCTACGTCTTTCTTGGTTAATTTGGTCAGTGGACGCGCAATTTCAGCAAAAGCTCTAATAAATTTTCTGAAATATGATGTTAAACCGATGAACTGGCGAATTTCGTGAACATTACGAGGTCTTTTGTATTCCGCAACGCAATTGATTTTACTCCGACCTGGCTGAATTGTCCCTGCAGTAATTTCATGACCCAAGTAATTAACGCTCTTTTGGAGAAATGCGCACTTTGATAAATTAAGTTTCAAATTGGCATCTCTCAACAATCCAAGCACCTGTTCCAGCAAATTTATGCCTTCATCTACTGTAACGGTAGGCAACAACACATCATCTAGATAAATGGCTAGCTTATCTCCTACTTTATTCAACGCCATCCGAATCAACCTAGAAAACACTGCTGGGGCATTGGCTAAGCCGAAAGGCATTTTCAGGAATTCAAATTGCCCTGTTGGTGTTACAAAAGCAGTTTTGCGTATGGATTCTTCCGTCATGGGTACTTGGTAATAACCTTGTGCAAGATCTAGTGTGGTAAAGCACGTTTTGCCTGCGAGACGAGCTACCTGATCATCTATGTGTGGCAACGGAAAACGATCTTTGACTGTACGCGCATTTAAAGCCCGATAATCAATGCACAAACGATAATCCCCTCCTTTCTTCTTAATCAACACAACAGGACTAGCATATTCAGACGTCGATTCCCTCACTATACCGGCTTCGATAAGGTCTTTTACCTTTCCGTTCACTATTTCACTCTCTTTATGTGCTAATCGATATGGCTTGCAAAATACTGGTTGGTCATTAGTGGTTTCAATATGCATTTTAATTAGTTCGGTACACCCCAAGTCTTTAGTGTCTTTAGCGAACATGTAGCTAAATCGGTTCAGTAAGTTGATTAATTTCTTGTGCTCAAATTGTTGCAGCTCCCCAGCATTTATATTGGCCAAATTTAGATCGCTGTCCGTTTCCTTACTTTGACTAATACTCATTACATTTCTTGTCTTGTTTTTTACTATAGCCACGGGTTCGGCTCGAGCTACTAATCTGCCAGTTTCCCATTTGATATCGACCTCGCCAATATTAATTACTTTTAAGTAAGGCTCATTTGACTGTATGACTACCGCTGGTATAATATAGGCGGCACAACCCAGTTCGAAATATACTGGATGTGTCATAAATGTACAATTTTTTATTTCACCGCATGGAATATAAACATCTATGTACTGTGCACTTTTCACTGGAATAGTTACTGCGCTTTTTAGATAAACTGAATAGCTTTCCACGAAATCGGAAGCCGCCAACTGAATATCTGACAATGGAGCATCAATTCCGTTTGTGGGTACAAATGTGACGGAACCCTTGGTTGTAATTAAGCTTATCTCATCTTGGTTTATCATTGTCTGTCCTATTATTAGGTCGATCTCAGACAAATCATAGTTCGTAATTTCTACAGATCCACGTAAAATTACACTATCAATTAATACTTCAATATAGGAGGTTCCCAAAGAGCATGTATGGGCCCCACCAAAACCTTTCATTTTAACGTCCGAAGGACTGACAATTAATTCTAGTGATGTAGCTTGCGATATTGTAAAAATATTCAGTTTGCTTCCAGTATCAATATAGGCAATAAGCTCACGCCCGTTAACTTGTACTTTCTTTTTGTATAAATCTAAGTAGACGTTGTAAGTAGTAAAATAAACGTTACATACTTTTGTTGCTGGCTGAGAGGAGTTGGCAGTATGCCAGCACGTGGAAGCCGTATGACCTGCCCGTTGGCAGACCTCGCAGCGGAGACTTGCACGGCACTCCCGCGCCTCGTGACCCGGACGACGACAGTTGTAGCAGACTTTCGGAAGCAGGTGATGCTGATGCTGGTTGGCTGGCGGCGTGTTAGTGGCACCACCTCTTCTCCAAGTCGATCTTCTTGCCGGGCTTGCTATGTCAACTTTCTTGTAGTTTTCCAACGATGAGAGGAATCCAGAATATAGTTGTTGTGGAGTTTCGCACTTATATGCCTTAGCGTTGGCGCGTATTTCCGACGGAAGTCCTCTTATGACGCAAGATATCGCTGCCTCTCCAGATATTTTGCATTTTTTGAGTAGAGAGATTTTATCGTGGAAGTATTTCGTCATGCTTTCGGTCTCCATCTTATTTCTGGAAAGCATAGTTTCTAGGCAGTCTACAAAATCCAATGATCGCGGAAAAGCAGTCTCGAGTGCCTTTTTCCATTCGCTCCAATTCATATTATAGTCTTCTAAATCGTCGTACCAGTCCCTGGCTGAGCCGCGAAGCCGAATCTGCATTATAAACTGGCGATCCCTGTCGTCCCAGCCGTAGATCTCTCCAAGCTGGTCAATCTTGTGCACCCATCCACTCACGTTACAAGATTTTTGTTCCGGTCGAAATTTGGGTATTACCTCTGCATCTGCTTGTGTAACACGCCGTTTTGTCCTTGGCGGTTGCGAAGAAAAATTTTCGCTGGCATTTTCATCTTCAGATTCTTCAATATCGATGTAATTTCTCTTCCTGATGCCGAGACCTCGTAGAAATGGCCCAGACATCCCACTTCTGACGTGTGACGGAGGTCAGAATGAGAAACAGTGTTGTGGTATCAGCAATTTATTCGACCCGTAGTCGGACAGAGTTTCCACCTTGCAAGTGTACTTCACGAAATTTACATTCAGACTCCCTTAATAGCCTATTGTATTGCTTTTATATAAACTCAAATCTATTGACTGACCGTTTAGGACAAAACATTTCAATTAGGAAACGGAAGTTGTACGACTGTTATTATTTTATATTAGCTCCAATAATTTTACGTAATAGTTTTATATTATTAATTATACATTATTAAATATATTATGATGTATTTATATTTTTATCTTTAGTCTTATCTGATTCAAATAACTGAATAAGTAATGTCATGATACCACGAATACGATATTAAATTAATTGAGTTACTTTAATACTCTCGAAATTAATATGAACAATTGATCGTTAATTAAATTGTTAATAATACTTTTGTAATTTATAATAATTAATTATAGGTATACCGTAACTGCAAATGGATAAAGTTATTTATCTATACGTGTTGCGACACTGGATCCTGAAGTCTCTAACACTATCACTGACTTCAATGTCGATAAAATCGCACCCAACCCAAATAGATGTTTTTAATCAGAATTCGCCCTAACGAAGTCAACGAATTAGGTAGTTGCCCAAATTACGATCCTGTATAACCCAGTCTCCCTGTATATTTTTAATTACTATCGACTTTTTCCTTGAGTAGTATAGAAAAGAGAAATATTACCAATTGCCGGTATAAGTGCTACGATATTTTTTTCTATAACCTTAAGGGATTAAGTTGGTAGTTAGCTTATACCTTGTCTTAAACTACGACCCTGTATAACACAGGCACCCTGTATGTTTTTAAAGATTTTATATGGAAGTTGAAATTTGTGAAATATTAAGTCGACAGTTCATTGAGGAACGTCGCTTTATACACTGAGTGATCTGATTCATGCCATCACTACAAGTGAACAGGAATTCACTACTACAAGAATGACCGAGCCTACAGCGGGAGACTTACTTTACGTAGATTAGGGTGGTGTGCTGAGGCTTGACGCAGCAGTGGCCTAAAAACTATTGGAGTGACCGCGCGTCTCGGAAAATCCCTACCGTGTTTTTCCCGTAAAGCCAAATAACGTCGCCCTATTGGAGTCTCAATCAATTCTGGCATGCAGTGTCTTTTCCGCTGTGAGAATGCTTAGAATGGAAATAAAAGTGGATGTGGTGAGTACGTTCGTTCGAAGGTATGTTTTTGGAGGGTTGAAAGTTTATTTTGGTTTCCTATCTACAGGCTCTTATTAGATTAAGATGCCTGTAGTCAAGTGTCTTATAAACTATTGTAGAATCAATTACTACTTAATTAAAATTAGTGCTTGCCATGGCGAACTTAGCAATAATTAAAGGTTGAAGGAGACAATTTCATTTAGGTAAGTAACTAAGTTATATTTTGAGCTACTCGTTTCTGCCTAATGTAGCTCTACAATGCTCCAAAGTACTAATCTGCATAATTTAGACGAGGACATAAAACTTATTTACTTTCGGTAATTTCTGAATGTAGATTTTCGGATAAAAAGTTCCCGAAACCGGCCTCATCATCATAAGCAGCCTATATACGTCCCACTGTAGGGCACAGGCCTTCTCTCAGAGAGAGAGTATGCCTAGGCCGAAACCGGCCTGCGTGCATGCAACGACTAATGAATGGTAATGAAGCGAATGAGGTATGCCACTGTCAGGATCGTGGCAAGAGGCAAACCCTGCTCTCTACCTACCTGAGTTTATGTAATGTAGAATTCCAATAACTCGGGAGTCAGGTTGCGTGTCCTTAGATGAGTCGGTACTTAGGCCGACTTGCAGCACTTCTTAAATGTCACTTAAGTCGCCATTTAAATCGACTTTTGTACGGAGTTGTGAGCCGAAAGGGAATTTTTGTTAAATGCTGCTTAAGCCACATTTAACAAGGTGGCCAATCGCCAACCTGCCTGCCAAGCGTGGTGATTATGGCAAAACCCCTCATGGTTAGGAAAACCATGAGGGAGGTCTATGTCCTGCAGTGGGCGTCAAATGGCTGAGGATGAAAAAGGTGGTGGTGTTAAGATTCGATTCGGAGGAAATTTCCAATTACTTAATTACTACTATACAAGGCAGGGACATAGATTTCAGTGTACAGTCAACAGTACCTATGTACTGTTTACTGCGTACTGCGTCTATACGCACAAACATGTTCTCTATTGAGTTACTTAATGATTCTTGGACTGTGCCCTACCTGATTCAGTTTTAACTACCACTTCAGTTTTGCCACTGATTCAACTGAATCAAAGAGAACTGAACTGAACTAAAATCTTGTAAACTTATTTTTGTCGATGCGCCCACTTGCGTTCTACATTGATTATGGCGTTTGCTTCGAACCGGCCTAACACAGCTGGCGTTTTAAAGTATAGTGACACAACATATACTTTGTTAGTAAAATGTTTTCTTGAGCGATTGCAGACAAAAACAGAGTCTACGCGTACCGTATTTAGCGAGGGAGTTAGAGTTAGGGAGTCCGGCTCAGCATGATCCCTGCATCGAGCTCGGAACCCTAATATGCACGGTTTCACGTTGGACGATAATCGTAACGACACTAAATGTGCGTATTTTAGCAATAACTCTGATATTTTTTTCTAACAATAACGTTAATTTGTCAACGTAGGTACTTAACTAATTTGCCACACCTCTTCTTAATCACTCTAATGTATCTACGCGCCTACAGCGTTTTACTCGCAATCGTTAGCAACTACTGCTATATTTCTCCGAGTACTTACTTAAGTAAGTAGTTATCGACGATATAAGTCACTTATAATAAGTATACTTATAATAAGTGAACTACAAATTGAGGACAGCGAAAGGACATAATTTTTACAAATTATAATCTAATCTAATTATACTCAAAAGTGAGGTCAACCACAACCGTCCTACTAAAGATCTACTAAACTAAAGATACAGTCTGCTAAGCGCTGGCTGCTGCGGGTAGAACTTAGAGTGGACTGTCCAGGGTGGAACTGATTAAGAGGATAGATAATACTGTTAGAGTGGACGGTACATTATATTAAACAATAAACCATTCTTCATTTCATTTTTCTTCTGGTTGTGCAACAAAGTGTTCTCTATCTATCTACATTTAAAAGCCGCACATCACAGGAACAATATAATTTGGGAAACCAGCACAAACACCGTGGATTGGGTCACAGATGGAGAGCCAGGAACCACATTCAGCCAATAATGAAAGGCAACAATAATTGTGTTGCCATGAACATCGGCTTTTACCTACATACATAAGCAGCCTATATACGTCCCACTGTAGGGCACAGGCCTTCTCTCAGGGGGAGAGGGAGTCCTGTACGTACGTGCCCTCTATTCAGTTACATTACAGGCTACTTTGCTACACAAAAAAGTACCTACCTAAACATCAAGCTACTGTAAACTGTACTTTTCATAATCCATTAAGCCTCAGTGTCGCACGTAGAAGCTACTGTGATTTGAATACGAAGTGCTTTATAAAGCCTCTAGGTGTTCTTGTAATCCGTTCTCGTCACGGCCTCTCATTGATTGAAGCCATAGCGAGCTAGTTTAATAGAGTTGCACCTACCGGAGTACTTGGTGGACATTTTAATTTACATATTGTGTAGGTATGTGTAGGTCAATTTGTAGGAAAAGCAAACTGCAGTTGCGTGGTAAATGGATACTTAACCCTATCAATCAACCGCCCTTTAAAATGTATAGATTTGGTAAATTCACTAAATGCATAATAGTGAATTTACCAAATCAAAGCCAAACCACCAGTTTCTGAAATAAGAATTTCACTTAGTTAAAAATAACAAAGCATTCAGATTTCAGATACGTATCTAAGTATGTGAATGCTTTGTTATTTTTTGTGCACTCTCCTTGGATTGCTTACCTTTCTCTTTAGTCTAAACGATATGTACTTAATTAGTTAGGGAAATATTCTTACACACACACACACACACACACATACGAGTACCTACGACAAAAAGATAATGGCAAAAAGCCTTTAAGTATCTAACCCCTTGATTTGAAAAGTTATTGCGCACAATAATGAAATTAAGTAATTGCTATCTAAACGAGAGATCACAACACGATGCCCGCGTCGTAAGGAGTGGACTTTTATGGCATTAATAAAACGTAACGTAAACACTCACAATATGTGTCTCCTAAATCTTTAAGTAATCGACGTATAGAGGAATACGATACGATACCCTACAAAATAGATTAGGCACACACAGTCTCAAATATGGTCCACAACAGCAATCAAACTATTATAAATTAATATGTACCTGTAATTCCTGGTGTACATACAATAAAGAATATTCTATCTATCTATCTATCTATCTACCTGCTCTACCTATGATAAAGTCTGTACAGCATACTCAAGAACGTTTTACCTTTGGGTAAAGCGTTCTTGAGCCTACGAATAAATAAAAAAAACAAGAATAAAAAAAACCATAAAAGTATATTCTTTTTGTTGCACTAACCCGTGCTGAGGACATTCTTAAAAACCTATTTAGAGGCTAAGTCCCGGCATGGGTAGAATTTTTAGCCTCTAAATAGGTTTTTAAAACTATAAAAGTATTTCTTCCTACAAAATTCACACTCAAAAACGGCCCCAGTCCTCACGATTAGTCTTTGCCAACGAAATGAGCGCAAGACGTGCTGTATAGAGTAAATCACTCTGTGATTGGTTCATTCTGTGCGCCATGAATGACGACGTGAACGTTGATTGGCCGATAGTAAGTGACAATGTAACTGATGATTCGCTTTATACAAAAACGTCAAACCATTGACTTCATTGATGTATAACCGTCGAAATATCTAGGACCTTCGCAAGATGGCGGTCTGACGGTGGCAGGTTCATAGATATTTTGCTGGGCAATACTATTTAATAAATACAATTGACAAGCCCCACCCGCCTTCCCACAATTGAACGTGGGGTCATTTTTAAGGTTCCGTACCTCAAAAGGAAAAAACGGAACCCAAATCACTTTGTTGTCCGTCCCTCCATCTGCCTGTTAAGGCCCTTTATCTCGGGAACGCATGGAGGTGTCGCACAGTGGTTCGTCCCCATACAAGAGGTTGGACATCGGATCCTTAAAAAAAAAAATTTGAGTTTTGAAAAAACTAAATTAAATATGCGATCGCATTCCTTCATTGAAGGGCAACAAATGTTATTATTATATATTTTTTGGATTTGATCGATGGTTTAGGAGATATTCGAATAAAACTGTTTCTTTAGTATAGAGAGCAACACTAAATTGTCCGTTTCTCACGATTCCCTGCTTGTTTCGATTTGCGGTTTTCATGACTAGTATTTACCTATTTTTTGCCACATATTGTTCAAAGATACATGGTGCCCCTAAAGCGCCCCTTCGGAGATATAGTAAAAAATGTTTTTTTTTAATATTATTTATTTTTATTAATGTAAGTCATAATGTTTTCCATAAAACAAAAATATTATAACAGTGTTTACCACAAATTACAGCCCAAAATAAAAGAAGTTAAAAATAATATTAATGTGCAGAAATTAATATTGATGTGTATTAGTAAGTGTATTAAGTAGATTACAAAATTGAATTGAAAAGTGAAATTAAAACCGTATAGGTACTTAACTCTACAGCTCACGCCATGTAGGTAGTACGACGGCATGAGTCACGCGTTTTGTGGCGCTAAAATGTCAGAATTTGAGAATGTACTGAGAAGTCGTGACTTTTGACATATTTTGAAACGCGCGACTAGCATTGTCGTACCGGGCGGTCGCGCCGATTCGAGCGTCAAACATTCTTGGTCAACCCTTTCTTTGTACATTTAACTCGGTGACCAAACCATGCTCTATTGATAGGTTTTCCTTGTTTCAGCACACGGTCCACCCTTCAGGCGTCTCGAAGCCTCCTATAAAGGCTCCAGAGGGCAAAGCATACGGATCCTGGTGCAGTCCTGACGTCACCACTCCTCGTGCTACGTAAGAGACATTTTCACCGATTTATTTATTACCGATTAGTAATAACAATAATATTATTTCAGATAAATCAAATTCATATGTTACTAACTAACACAAAGCACAATACAGATAAACGGATCAAACAGTGCAAAAATTGTTACTAATTTAATTCAATTCTTTATCTCAATGTCTTTCCCTTTACCACAGACTACTTAAACTGACTCTGAGGAGTGTTTTAAGGAAACGAGTTTTTTTTAAATAAGACCGTAACGGTCTTTTTAATAAAACATGATTGCTTAAAACACTCCTCAGTCAGTTTAAATGGTGGTAAAAGGAAAAACGTAACTACAGATTATTTAAACTGCCTCCGAGGAGTGTTTTTTTTAATAGTTTTTTTTATAAATAAGATCATAACGGCCTTAATCTGTGGTTACAACTTTTCCTTGTAAATTCTCCACCACAGACTATTTTAATCGGCGTTTTAAGGAATCGTGTTTTTTATCAATAAGACCGTTATTTTAACAATTATTGACCGTCTTTACAAAAAATAGATTCGATCTCGATTCTGAGACACTGGAGAGTGTAAGTTCATCCTTTAGCTCACTGTTTAATAAATTAGCACTTTTCACTGATCAGGGCCGTCTTTAACCTATTGGAGGCCCTGGGCACATAACGATAATGGGGCCCCTACAACCTTGACAGAACACTATTTTGTTGGACTAGACCAAGAAAGTAGATAAGCAATATAACGTAAAATATGTTTTGTATAATTGTATATACTTACTTTCTCAATAAATATCGGTTATCGTTTGGTGATATGGCAGGATCAAAGGTGCCCCTATCGATTGCGGGGCCCTGGGCACGTGCCCAGAGTGCCCAGTGGGAAAGAGGGGCCTTCTAGGGATAGGTGAGACCACCTAGTTATTTATGCTTCGATTTCTCGATCCGAAGGCAGCGGCTAACATAGTACATTGACATTCAACAAACATAATGTAAATTCTTTACGTTGAAATACATTTTTGATTTCTGATTTCTGATTATGCAATTTATTTCAGGCTCACGAGAACTAACTCCAATAATGAATCGACACAGATCAAAGAGGCCCCCCATCATAGCAAACAGTAAGTTGCAAACTGCAACAGGTTTGTCGTAAATCTGAAATAGTAGATTGTGTCTCTAGGGAGCAAAATGATATATTTACGGCGAGGGCGGTATATTGAATCCTGAGTGAAGCGAAAGATTCTACAATAGAATCTCGAGCGTAGCAAGGGATTCTAAAGTAGAATCTTGAGCGTAGCGAGGGATTCAAGTGTTTACGCCCAAGACGAAAATAATTTTGCTACCGAGTGACACATACTGCTTTTCACACCTGCTATAAGGAAAATTTAAATCAAACACAATTAAGATATCGAAAGAAGTGTGGAAGACAATTATGATCGATTGCAACAAAATAAAAATCGAATTGGAATTACATTTTGTGAAAATCTGCACACGGATCATGCTGAGGGCAATAAAAAAAACTAGAATATCAGGGAAGAAAAGTACAACTTTGATCCCTCATTTGAGGGAATCAAGGGATCTTTTCTGAATAGCAGGTGTGAAAACACTGTTTTCTAAACATAATTAAAATACAGCCAACAGCAACCTTTGCATTTTTTTTTTTTGCAAACTCGCCCATAACCGCAACCGAATAGGACGCATGAGTGAAGAGTGATGTCCTGTCGAGTATACTGTAGCGAAATACAAATCCTTTAACGTTCCAGAACTGAAGTCGCACGGCAGAAGGTCCGAACATTCACAACCTCCATCTTGAAGGCTGACGAGATCAAGGAACTACCGATTGAACTAAAGGACATAAAAAGCCACGAACTCAAAGATGATTTGAAGAAACAGTAAGACAACGTTAATAGACTATTCTCAGGCAAAATAATGGCAAGAAAGCTTGTCATAAATTCGAGAGGTGGTGGGTTCGAATCCCGGCTTTGTTTTCTAAGTTACGTACACTTGTGAATTTGTTGTAGCCATACTAGGTACTCGCTAACCTAATGAAAAACATCGTGGACAACCCGTTTCAGAGATATACGCAAAAAACCAAAAATTGTGTATAAAAATAACGCACCAGAGCGGGATCAATGAGGACCTTTGACATAGCATTTATTTCTAATGCCCAAGACCTATGAGATACAAAAATCCAGCTTCATCATCATCATCAGCCATTTGACGCCCACTGCAGGACATAGGCCTCCTTCGTGGTTTTCATAACCATGAGGGGTTTTGCCATAATCGCCACGCTTGGCAGGCATGTTGGCGATCGCAGTATGCGGTTGGAATCTCGGGAAGACGCTGCTGCCCGTCTCCTGGTAATTGATTACCTTAGTCGCCTTCTACTACATCCACGGAAGGAAATGGAGTGACGCTATTCTTAATCCGGCGCCACACGGAAAAAATCCAGCTTGTTGGGAATTAATGCAATGTGTCGTGTGGAAGTTATCATGTTACCTCTGCTAAATCAGTCTCGATCATACTGATGTGACATGGTTCTGCTGAATCAATGTCGTTCATATTATGTGACATGTTCGTTATTATTCTAGAATATCACAGAAGAACGAAGAGAAAGAAACAACTGTAGAAACGCCACACAGCCCAGTGCCAACGTGTCCTTCGAGAGCCAGCAAATGCAAGGGGAACTTCCATCTACCGGCCTTCTGCGATCCTTTCGTACCCATAGATCCTCAAGGTAAGCAACCAGAAAGAGAACTTTGTATCGGAAGTGGTAGGTGCCTGCTCTCAGGAAAAGAGGTAACCCAACTAGCATATATGTAGTACAAAAAAAAAATAAAAAAAAAACCGGCTTCGAAACACTATAGCACTAAAAGATTAGAAATAATTTAAATAATTAGAAGTGTGTATACATGTAGGTATTATAGAATTATAATTTGGAGTCGGTGCCCAAAATATATGTGCTGGTCATGAAACTGGGCACCGACTACAAATTATACTTCGATAATACCTACATGTACACATACTTCTAATTATTTAAATTATTTTTAACCTTTTAGTGCCGCAGTGTTTTGAGGTCGGTTTTTATTTTTATTTAATTTTTTTTTGTTTTTAAATTTTTAGTGGGGGAGCGGGAGAAAAATATACGCGTCCCTTATAACCATAATTTACCCTACTTAATTCGTTGCTTTAAAATTTGATGTTCTAAATTTCCATCTCCGAAAGTCCTCACCCGAACATCACCAAATTAACTTGGGACTACTTTTATGCTATTTTGTGAAACATACGGATATTACTAAAGGATGGGCTCCAATAGGGCTTATTTACTGCTGTCCATTGAAGAGTTCCGTTCTCCATCTCTGAAAGTCTTCATCAGATCTTCACCAAATTAGAATGGGACCAATGGGACGTTAAACGCGTCGAATTGACAACCTCCTCCTTGTTTGAAGTTGGTTAAAAACTAACAATCCCTCACTCAATTGTACTGTACTTTATTATTGTGTAGTCTCAAATGTATTTCCTGGTGTGCAATGAACAATATCCTATCTATCTAACTCTTACAACTCTATAGCGCGCTATGCAGCTCTACTGCAACCACCAAATCATCATTCAAGCTTCCATCTACCACATAATATAACGAAGTTAAAAGAAATCTTGTCACAGCTATAAGTGGCATTACATACAAGTTAACGAGTAAGAAACTTCGTACAAATTACATTAAAAATTACTTTGATGAACTAAGTAAACGTTATTAGATGAACGAACTCAATAATACGTTCAAAATAAAATCCCTCTTTCTAAATCCTTATACAACATGATTTGTGTGGTTTAAAAGCCATAACAAAACGAACTTTCCTTAACAATAGCTGTCGAATGTGCTAGTTTGTTTTTTAAAAAGAGACTCTCCAAAAATATTTCGAACTAAACTCGAATCTATAAGAACCATTAGTAGACAGCCAGAGCGGTGCGTACGCGCTGCGGGTCCGCGGGTCATTGTTCTGATAGACGAAAAGGCTGTATTAATAATTATTCGCGATTTTTTTTTAAATTAAACAACATTTCACACCTCATTTTTTTTCGTCTATACTTAAAAGTACTAGTCTAAATAGATGGCATTTGGAATTACTAATTAATTACATAACCGCGGCTTTCAAACCTCTGGGTGGTTTCGGCGTTGTGTATTTTGACGGCCAACTACGGAACCCTGCAATGCGCGTGACCCGACACGCACTTGGCCTGTTTTTTTTCGACTCGACATAACCTGGGCAATCTCTTAATGGCCTTAATTACCGGAAAGTAAACAAGTTGATTAATGATACGGCCATTCTTCTCAATCGATTAGTTACCTACGATAACTCCGTGTTGGGCCCGCTGTTATCAATTAAGGGCCCTATGGTTTTATTATATCTATTAGATGGTCAGGGGGGTGCCAAATAACAGTATTTGCCACAAATAGGGCCAGTTTCTGAATTGAGAATTTCGGTCAGTAAACAGTTAACTGGCGCGGATAACCCGAGGTCGCGGGTTCAAGTCCCGGCATGGTTGGAATTTATAGCCCCTAAATAGGTTTTTTTTAAATTGTCCTGAGCACGGATTAGTGCAACAAAAAGAATATAAACAGTTAACTGTAGTGCTGTCTCCTCGAATTTCTCAGAAAGGAACGTTACTTAAGTATTTACTTAGTGAAATTCTCAATGCAGAAACTGGCTCATAATCGCACATGTTGCGAAAAGGTGAAAAAGGCCTATACTCAGCAGTGAACAACGACAGGCTGATGATGATGATGATGATGAATCCTAAATGTAATGCACTCTTTATATTGACTCGCCTGACCCTTATTTTATTTGCACAAATCACAATGCACAAGGTCGTGCTTAGTGCAAAAATAATTAACAACTCTTCCAGGCAGTACAGTACAAAAAATAATAATAATAACCTTATACATACATAAATATAGGTAAGCTAACTCTTTATTGAAATTGAAATTGAAAAAAAAATTATTTATGACATCAAATTACATTTAAAAAAAATCATAATAATATAAATAATTGTAAACTTAGGGATATTGATAAAAAGGGGTATGCTCACCATAGATGTTGTGTTAGACACAACGCTGATTTTCAGCAAGTCCCTGTTAAATTTTCGATATATTACCTATATATCGTCTATATATTTATGTATGATTATTATTGTAAAAAGAATAAGATGTAGTTTTGACTAGATTTGCTGTATTTCTTTGGTAATTAATTTTACTTGACTTAACGATAACCGAAGGGGGCGATGGGAACCATAGCATAGTTTCTACATAGATCTACATAGTTTGGTTTCTAACGTGATAAATAAATTACGCAGGTATACGTACTTAACATCTAAGTCAACTTGTTAATTGGTCATAACTTTACATGTAACAAACCGATGTTTGCAATCAGCCTATTTACGTCCCACTATGGGGCACAGGCCTTCTCTCAGAGATAGAGAGTATCGGCTTAATCACCACGCGTGCTCACCGCGGATTGGCAATTTCAAGCGCCGAGGTTTGTGAACACCTCAGACACTCAGGTTTCCTCACAATGTTTTCCTTCACCGTTAGCGAGTGGTATTGCTACTATAACTTCACAAATGTACGTAACTTCAACAGAAAACAAGGTCATTGGTCGTACATGCCGGGATTCGTACCCACGACCTCCCGAACCATACCGATGTTTGTTTCTCAATAAATATCTTTATCTATCTTTATCTTTAACTTAGACCTACAGGGGGCGTTGTAATAAATCTACTTAAGGGGCTCCATGCAGTAACACTAGCATTTATTCCAAAAACGGCTGTTTTGGAATAAGTGCTATCTAGTCCCATACCCGTGATCCTAGGTTCTCGGTCGTGGGTCCTGAAAATCACCATTTACGTAATTGAGCATACAACGATGAGGTGCAGAAATGGATAACCCAAGTCTTAAATCGTAGAGGGCAGGCGTCACTTTGAAGTTGAACAAATAAAGAGTTCTCTGAGGTAAGGCCCCCCTCTAGGCAGTGTTATTCAACACAATTGTAAGATAAGATAAGAATATTCTTTATTATACATCAGAGAAGGACATAAAAACATGTAAAGATACAGCATAAAATCGGCGGCCTCATTGCTAAAGGCTAAAATTTCTTCCAGACTACCCTACGGAGGAAATTTGCTGAAGGAAAAGAAAGACGGGTAGTCGGTGCACTGTGGAAGAGTGTACAAGGTATCGGAATTCCTGGGGAGCTCGGTACGATACTGGGAGCGTGATCACTGATCATACCTGAGCAGACCGAAAATATATCAGATCCATAAGTTCAGAAGTCCATAGCACAGTTCCGCAAACTTGTGTTCAACGAAGTAAGAAAAAAACAGAGGGGTGCACCTGAATAACTGAATAATGTATAAGTTTTGAAATAATTCAGTTTACGTGTCGTTTTTCTGAGGCACACCAACTAATGTCCACGGTACATCAGTGTGCCGCGGCACACACGTTGCGGAACACTAGTCTATAGAGACGTACTTACCTAAGATTCCAGTGTTATTTCGTTTCTTGTCCACCAGGCCGCGCCTACATATCCTGGCTGCTTCTCGTGACATTCACCTACAGCTACAACGCTTGGTGCATAGCCCTGCGCGCAACGTTTCCTTACCAGACTGCCGAGAACACCCCTCTTTGGATGGCCGCGGATTACTTCTGCGATGTGGTGTATTTGCTAGACCTGGCGATGGTGAAGCCGAGATTGATGTTTCTGCATGAGGGGTTCTGGGTCGACGACCACGGGGCGACTAGGCGGAATTACAGGAAGAAGCTGCAGTACAAGGTTAGTTCTGTCTCAGTTCAAACTGAACGTGATGTGTGTCCAATAGCCATTTTCTGTAAACGATCCATGGCTACTGTCAGTTAAAATTTGAGATTTCTTCTATATAACGTACCTATATCAAAACTACGTACTGGACCCGTCAAAAATCTGCTGTCGGTAGGCTTATATTGAATATAGGATAGGAAACCCTGCAGCCCCTAAATTATGCGCACTAATGGTGAACGTAGACCTGAGCGCACCGCAGGTGCCGCAGTCACCGCATTCGAATTCTTAATATGAAGTTCTTTGTAACCTCGCATACGCACCCGCGCCGCCATCCACGCCGGCCCGCCCGCGTCGGACGCTGAGGCCGGCGCTAGTTGATCCAGTGCGATGCGTGCGGCGACGGGAACGACTGCGGTGACTGCGGCGCGGACAGGTGTGCGAGACCATTAACCAAAGCGATGGCTGCGGCGACTGCGACGCGTGCGGTGCGGCCAGGTCTGCGTTCACCTTAAATCCTGAAGGATTCTTGATGGTGTACCTAAATTTCTTGATAATTAAGAGCAAATTTTAGGAATTCATTGGGATTTGCTGCGCGTAATATAGGGGCAAAATTTCGAATATGGTTGCGGATACGATCCCAGTTTCGCGATACACCGCGAACTGATTCGACAGTAGGGAGGATCACAGTGTTATACAGCGCAATAGCTCTTTCTATCCTGAACGTAACCTTCGCTTGACTGACGAGACAAGTTGTCTAGGATTTAGTTTAGGCACTAATGTGGATTTGGTTTTTGCAATCACCAGTTTGACGTGATATCGCTCCTGCCGTTGGACCTTCTGTACTTCTACTTCGGACCACAGAAGGTTATACTGAGGCTCCCGAGAATGCTCAAGCTCCAGACTTTTTGGGAGTTCCACCGCGCCATGGACCGGGTTCTTTCGTCCCCTTACATTGTAAGTTTTCTATTAAAACATCTCTGTGTAACGTTATGACCACCCCGACTAGCGATTCTTCTGTTGGGTAAGAAGCGATGTAGGGAAATCCAGAGCGTAGGTATCTTGTTTTTCAGAGTAAAACTCTTCTGTGATCTCTAACTGACCTGCCCAGCGTGGTAATTGCAAACTAACTTCAATGGTCACCACGTTTTTGTGGCGTGCCTCTCTTCTTCTCCAAATGCTGAAGAAGAAAACTTCAGCATTTTGTGTACTCTATCCGGCAAATGCCTCTTCTTAAAACTTACTTGCCATCACGACTGGAAGTGTCCATAAAGTATGCCCCATCAGCTTTTGTTTATTTCCCTTTAACTCTATATATGTCAAGAATTATCTATCTGTCTATGCTATAAAGTCATCTGACCATCCTATCTCTTTACAGGTAGCAATAAAAGCTCGAGTACGAAGGCTATTCAAATCCATAAGTTTACGTTCTCAATTATAGGTGAGAATCGGCAAGACTCTCTTCTATATCTTCTACCTGATCCACCTGAACGCATGCGCTTACTACGCCATGAGCGATTACGAGGGCCTTGCGAGCAATGACTGGGTCTACGATAACCAGGGCACGGCCTACATACGCTGCTTCTACTTCGCGACCAAGACGGCCACCTCCATAGGTAACTTCTATGCTGCATCTAGAGAATACTCTTTCGTATATGTACTGTATTCCTTTACAGACATGCGGATATAAATTAACCCATGGTGAAAGTTGTAAAATAAAACACGTTGTTATAATTTCTTGATCTTATGCGCTTTATTGGTCTCATTTGTAAAAGAAACATCAGCTCCTAATTTGAGTTTCTTAAAGTTGGTCGTAGGTATTTCGAAGCATATCATCATCAGCCATTTGAAGCCCACTGCAGGACATAGGCCTCCTTCGTGGTTTTCATAACCATGAGGGGTTTTGCCATAATCGCTACGCTTGGCTGGCGGGTTGGCGATCCCAGTATGCGGTTGGAATCTCAGGAAGACGCTGCTGCTGCCCGTCTCCTGGAAATTGATTTCCTAAGTCGCCTACTACGACATCCACGGAAGGAAATGGAGTGACGCTATTCTTAATCCGGCGCCACGCGAAACATATTATATAGCTTGTTTAGATCCAAGCAACATAGGTACCTCATAGATCAAACACACGCAACTATTATTCGGACCGAAAAACTGTTAAATTATTAGGAGCAAAGTACAAGTTTGCATATTGTTTCCAAGCAACTAAAGCTTCACAGAGTTGGTGAAGTGAATCCCTCTGTATTCGATTCCAGGGAAGAATCCTAAGCCTGAGAACGCCGCCGAGTACTTGTTCATGACGGCAGCTTGGCTCATGGGCGTGTTTGTGTTCGCTCTCCTCATTGGCCAGATACGGGACATCATCGCCACGGCCACTAGGGCGAGGGTGAGTCTGATTCACAAATGTACTCTTTCCTTCTTCCTAAACTGCTTCTTTATTGTTGGATTTTTTGCGTCGCTCTACACATCATTTTTTCAGTGTTGTCAATGTGGCATCTGCTAGACTCAATAAATGTTATCCCGAATACACTTGTAAAAGATCTTCCTCAACTTCCAGACAAATAAGAAGCATTTCTTGATTGTGCAGATTGTCATACCATTGATTTCTAAGTGTCTGTCGTTTGCAGTTAACACCATAACGTCTTACCCAGTATTTTTGCTTAAACCCAACGAATGTCAAATAATAATTAACGAGATATCTCTCGCCAGAATATCTGAATCTGGCCAGGCGAAATGTGACTTCACATTACAAATCATAAGTATGCCGAAGAGCAAAGCGTCCTACTCGAAATTGAGATCACGAAACAAATTACAAGGAAACAAAGAACTCAAAGACTAATACACAAGAGACTGTCGTTTTGTTTTATCATCAGCCGTGGCTACGGCTGCCTACTGCTGGCCTTTTCGTTGAAATGCCATCTCTGACTGACCCATGCCATCCGTAAGTCGTTTTTTACCGACACACAAGTTTTGTTGCTTGCTTTCGGCTGTTCAGCACATTTCCCCTTGTACAGGCTGAGTACCGGAAGTCAGCGGACGGCTGTACGCGGTATCTGCGCAAACTGAACATGCCGGCGTCTCTACAACGTCGGGTGGCGCACTGGTTGCACTTCACGTGGAACCAGCAGAGGTGTTTTGGTTAGTACCATCATAGATATAGATTAAGCTAGATGCTACAGGATGACCTACCTCGCACGCCCGTACTATGATCAGTGGACCCAATGCTGGCGCCAATCGATCAGTCCGCTTTCGATCTCGAATGTACCAATGTACTCGTTAGACGGAAACACCAAACATTACGATTTGTGCCATATTAAGCAAGTACGTGGTGTCGACCATGGCCCAGAGAGCCTAAGATTGCAGACATTTTGACTGCACCTGCCGTAGATCCACCAGGATCTCATGAAGAATGGGAAAAATTAAATTTGAGGATCGGCACCCTTGGCGATTCGTGGAAAACGGATTAAGAGTTCTCCTGGCGAGTGACTCCTATTTCAATTTCAATCAGTACTACTTGTCTTCCAAGCGAAGTCTTGAGTTGACTCTTGCTAATAGATAGGTGGTTAACACTTTATTGTACAACATTATTGTACATATGTTGAAGTATTATTGTGAAACTTTACACAGTTGTAGAAATTACCTCTTAGAAATCGATATAGCTATGAGCTTTTCTCTTTTATGTCTTTGATTTAGTCTATAGAAAACGCTGCTGGTTGTGCAATTACATAGTGTAAATGTAATTATTCTATGTATTTAACCATATTGTACAATTGTTTGTTTTCTTTCAATAAATAAAAATAGTGGACAGCAGGTGAACTATGTACATTGTACAATGCTCGCATGAAATTTTGACTAGGGGCGCCTCCCTCAACAAAAAATAAGTTGGTTCATATTAAATGCATTTTTATTAGTGTTTTAGTAGTTGCCATATCCCGACCTAAAGTTTGTTTTTAATTTTAAGTTACAAGAAAAAGATACCACGATTTACCGCTTTTTTCGATTGGAGTTCTCTTGAGCAAGCACACACATAAGCAGTCTAATAATTACATACTAAATCTCATCCTTGATAACCTACTCGTAAGAAATAAAGTAAGTTTATTTTGTTGTTCGAAAGTTTGTCGATGCTCACCGATTCAATGAAACATGTCGACACATTTGTTCAAAATTTACTTAGGTACCTAACTACATAAAACCGTACCGGAGGGCGTCTTCAAAATTAATTCCTGGATCCGGCCAAGACCTTCGTCGAATTTAATGAATTATTAAACAGAACCGTTACTTTTCAGACGAATCCAAAATCTTGAACTCTCTACCGTACAACATGAAACGCGACGTGTCTCTTGCGGTTCACATGGGCACTTTAAGCAAGGTAAGGAACTCTTCCCTATCATCGGTTTGACCATTGGCAGTTTCAGAAAAGTGATTTTCCACACTGAATACCAATGTTCGAATGCAGTAGTTCAAGACCCTGGGGCTGGCACTGTCTACCCGACTCTCACCATGTACCTAGTTACACTAGTTGGTTGACTGACCGGTTTGACTATAGCTAAGAACAAGAAAGAGAGGACGTCCTAAAACTACTTGGAGACGCTCAGTGCAGTAGGCTGCGACCAGTATCGGGACGGCTATGCATGAACTTCAATTGAATATACAAATTGGAAATCAGGAATCCTTCTACCTCCCTCTTTCTACCCTCATACTAATCATCATCATCAGCCATTCGACGCCCACTGTAGGACATAAGCCCCCCACATGATTTTCCAAGCTTTCCGGTATAGTGCCACCCGCATCCAGCGACTCCCCGTCACCGTAACCAGGTCGTCAGACCATCCGGTGGGGTGCCTGCCCACGCTGCGTCGTCCGGTCCGCGGTCACCAGGTCAGAACTTTTCCACCCCGACGGCAATTAGTAGTAGGTGAAAATCAAATTCATGAAGCACATCCACCAGCTATGCCTATCGATCTCACGGCTAGTGGCGTAACTATAGGGTGGCAGGACTGGCAAAACGCCACGGGCCCCCGACCTGAGGGGGCCCCCGAACTATGAGGCTGTGAGCTCAGAAGTAACTTAACATTTTTAACAAAAATTTGTAAGAATTATGTTTATATATCAGTACTTTAAATCAATTAAAGTTGGGCCATATATACTTCAACTAAAGACTATATTTTTATTTTTTATTCTTACTGGGAGCGCCTTATCCAGTGAATTTGCCACGGGCCTCAGATGGTATAGTTACGCCACTGCTCACGGCCCTAACGCCCGCTAGATAGAACCGTGTGTTAACCCGGAGCCGGCGCGCCCCAGGTGGAGCTGTTCCGGGACTGCTCGGCCTCGCTGCTGCGGGACCTGGTGCTGCAGCTGCGGCCCGTGTCGTTCCTGCCCGGGGACATCGTGGTGCGTCGCGGGGACGTCGGACACCACATGTACATCATCAAGTCGGGCGAGTGCTGCGTGAGTTTCTTGTCGGTTTATGTGCTCTAAAATAAAAGATCATATACGAGTAAACACACGTTTCACCATCATCATCATCAGCCGTTTGACGCCCACTGTAGGCCATAGGCCTCCCTCATGGTTTTTCGAGCTTCCCGGTCTTGCGCCGCCCGCATCCAGCGACTCCCCGTCACCGTGACCAGGTCGTCAGACCATCTGGTGGTGGGCCTGCCCACGCTGCGTCGTCCGGTCCGCGGTCGCCAGGTCAGAACTTCGCCGCAACGGCCATCAGTTCTCCGAGCTATGTGCCCCGCCATACGATTATAATTTTGACAATACGCAACGATACCGAACCATATAAATACCGACCGACCCGTAGAACACAGACCCCTGTGAAAATCAACACACTGACCTTTAACTACTTATAGCTATGATAAAACTATTGTTAAAACTAAACAAGGGCGCCAGGAGGAGGTTAGTCTGTGCAAGACTCCTGCCTACCCGTAACGTGTTTGCCTGGGGCTCACTCAGTGGTAATAGAATAAATATGTTATACATACCTACAATTCTCATTTGAATGTAAACATCGCGTTCAAAAAGAGCATGTCCCTAAGATTAGATTAGATTAATACTATTCATTGCCATACATTATAAAGAAGCTAATGCTAGCTAGTTATTTTGAGTCGCAAGATAAAACATTTACATATTAACGGTTCTTGAGATGTTGTGTTGTCTTGCCCCTTTTGTACTGAAAATCTTCCAAAACACAATCTTCACTTTTACAAAAATGCACCAAGTATTAGGGGTTAAAGTATGAAATTGCCGTTTTATTGCAATAGGTTCTTTGAATTGACATAGAATATTCATGGTTTGAGGTTTTCGAATGAAACTTTTTTCAAATGGTTTCTATGATGTTCTTTTTTTAAAAAATGTGAAACATTTGAATATCGACTTTCAATTGTTTTTGTTATTCAATTTAGACAAGAAAGATGGATACTGCGAAATTCGAGTGATTGATGATTAAGATGACTGCGTTCGAAAATTAAAAAAAGTTGATCTGGAGTTATCGCCAACACATAGATAGATAGAGATAGAGAACACGTTATTGTAAGTTTACATTGAAAGAAAGAAAGTAAGAGAGAGAGCAAGATAGAGAGGGAAAGAGAGAAGAGATATAAATAGAGATAGAGAGAGGGAAAAAGGAGACAGAAAGAAGTTTACATTGAAAGAAAGAGAGAGAGAGATATATATATATATCATCATCATCATCATCAACCCATTATGTCCCCACTGAGGGGCACGGGTCTCTTCCCTGAGGAAGGTATAGGCCATACTCCACCACATAGTGAGAGGGAAATAGAGAGAGAGAGAGAAAAAAATAGAGATAGGGAAAAAGAGAAAGAGATAGAAAAAGAGAGAGAAAGAGACAGAGAAAGAACGAACAAATAAAGAAAGGACATTTATTATGACAACAAGACATATCAGAGAAACAAAATAAACAGATAAGTAGATAACATAATATGAACAACAGAAAAAAAAAAACAAAGTACACAACAAACCAAAAAAAAACACGTATATTTGGCCTGTGGTGTGTCTAAATTGCCACAAAAGGCAGCAAACTCACGCCTGTATGGGGGGTAGGCAGAGACCAGGGTTTACCACTTGCCACGATCCTGGCAAACCTCCTTCGCTTCATCAACATTAATTTATCGGTCGTTGCTGGACGCCGCCGGTTTCTTTGTAAGTTTAGCATCAGTATTTTTTTTATGACTAACGATACTCAGTTATGTTAGTTTAGTTATGCATTTGCCGATGCGTCAGGAGTACAGGTAATTGGGTTTACCTAATAGTTACGTAGTCTCGATTAGATCCGTTAAGTGTACTGCTAAGTTAATCATCGGCCCACCGCTTCCCACTGCTGGGCATGGCATTTGGACCCTCGCCTCTGTAAGCCACGGCCTACGGTTCCTCGCCATCCGCATCCAATGACCTTCGCCGACTCCATGATCGATGTCGTCATGACATTGTTTGTGTCAGTTATTACAGACAGCTGAATCCGAACACCACACAAACACTCCGGAACCAAAATGGACGATGCTGCAACCGCAAAGTTCAAGATTTCATTCACCATAATTCCAATACATGTGGCTTAGCAAATAAACTGTTGTATCTTTCCGAAATCTTGAACAAACCTCATTATCGATTCGACGGGCTATGCTCGGCGTCTGATTGCTTACATCAGAAATGAATCAATTTACCGGGGAACCAACGTGATTGATACAGCCTATAATTTTTAGCACCTTGAAATGGCAGTGGGCTGGTCGCATCTACTGAAGAACGACGAACGAAAGTCGATGGGGTACAAAAGTTCTCGAGCAGAGACCAAGAGCTAGCAAATTATTACTACCTGTTTTATAACCATGACATGCAATAAATAAATGAAATAATGAAATAACGTAGCATAGGACGCCCACCAGCTCGCTGGCCCGAAGAACTGAGGCAGATTGCCAGCAGCTGGTATTCTATTCTATGTAGTAAACAAAGTTCCTATCTCTCTATCATCAGGTAATGTCGCAAGACGAAAAGAATATCCTGGCGACGCTACACGAGGGGTCGGTCTTTGGCGAGATCAGCTTGCTAGGTATCGACGGTCTGCGCAGAAGAACGGCCACAGTTAGGTCTGTACCATGTGTGCTCCATAAGAGCTGGTGTCGATTCAAAAGGTGATTTATAAACCTTGGTTAATGTTTCGGAAGAGACAGGAGAGAACGAGAGTGTGTATGAGAGAGGAAGATATCAATAGAGGCAGAGATTACAGATAAAAGTAAAGTAAGGCTTAAAAAGTAGAGACAGGCCGATCAAGTCCAACATCTTGTAAAACTTTTTTTATATAGCCTATATACGTCCCACTGTAGGGCACAGGCTTTCTCTCAGAGATAGTGTTTGGGCTTTATTACCACGCGTGCCCACCGCGGATTGGTAATCTCAAGAGTTGAGGTATGTGAGTACCTCAGACAATCAGGTTTCCTCATGATGTTTTCCTTTATACCTAACTAGCCATTTAAAACTTATTCTTGCAATAAATGATGATTTAATTTCTCATTTCTCCTTACATCTTCTTCTGTACCAATCAGTAAAATTAACAACAGAAAGACTATTAGCTTAATTTCGGATTCACTAACTTGATTTTTGTCGGGAGAGTCCGACCAGGTTTCGCTCTGATTCGCAGAGCTTAATTTTATGATGGTGAGTAGAGACGGAGCTCGCCTCGCCGGTCGCTCGTCTGTGAGGCTTCCGACAAAAAATCAAGTAACTGAATCCGGAATTAAGCTAATAATGTATAGTGCTTACAAAAGTTTCAGTTCGAAAACAAAGACTCCTTACCCCCTCAGATCCCGAGGCTACTCCTCCCTGTTCGCCCTGTCCCGCATGGACCTGGACGCGGCGCTGGCGCAGCACAAGGAGGCGGCGCAGATCCTGCGCCTGCGCGCCGACCGGCTCATACGGGAGAACGCCGACCGACTGGCGCAGCAGCGGATCGCTGACAGACAGGCCAGGTGACGCTATAGCACGCTTCTGTGAGACATAGGCCAGGTGACGCTATAGCACGCTTCTGTGAGACATAGGCCAGGTGACGCTATAGCACGCTTCTGTGAGACATAGGCCAGGTGACGCTATAGCACGCTTCTGTGAGACATAGGCCAGGTGACGCTATAGCACGCTTCTGTGAGACATAGGCCAGGTGACGCTATAGCACGCTTCTGTGAGACATAGGCCAGGTGACGCTATAGCACGCTTCTGTGAGACATAGGCCAGGTGACGCTATAGCACGCTTCTGTGAGACACAGGCCAGGTGACGCTATAGCACGCTTCTGTGAGACACAGGCCAGGTGACGCTATAGCACGCTTCTGTGAGACACAGGCCAGGTGACGCTATAGCACGCTTCTGTGAGACACAGGCCAGGTGATGCTATAGCACGCTTCTGTGAGACACAGGCCAGGTGATGCTATAGCACGATTCTGTGAGACACAGGCCAGGTGATGCTATAGCACGCTTCTGTGAGACACAGGCCAGGTGATGCTATAGCACGCTTCTGTGAGACACAGGCCTAGTGATGCTATAGCACGCTTCTGTGAGACACAGGCCAGGTGATGCTATAGCACGCTTCTGTGAGACACAGGCCAGGTGATGCTATAGCACGCTTCTGTGAGACACAGGCCTGGTGATGCTATAGCACGCTTCTGTGAGACACAGGCCAGGTGATGCTATAGCACGCTTCTGTGAGACACAGGCCAGGTGATGCTATAGCACGCTTCTGTGAGACACAGGCCAGGTGATGCTATAGCACGCTTCTACAGGCGGCTGGGCGGCGCTTTGCTGAGACACAGGCCAGGTGATGCCTACACTGACGCTTCTTTAGGTGGCTGGATGAGGATGGCCGGGGCGAATTAGGGTGGCTTCGATTCCCACTGAGGCCTGCCATATATTTGTACAAATGGCCTCAGTCTGGGTTTGTGATGTCCTTACCTGGTTACCATAGCACAGGGTATCCTTAGACCTTTTGATAAGGAAGCTCTTAGTTTCGGACCTGAACAAGGGATTATGTTATGTGGAAGTTATTTATTTATTATTTAGTTACTTAGGCCCGGGCCTAGGGCAGCCACAAATTTTGGGCGGCCAATGCGAACTTGAAACTACACTTTAAATAAGTAGATAGTATTAAAAAAAAACAGTTAAAATCCTATTCTAAAGAATCAATTAGTTAGGTACGTCTGTAGTGTTCTTTTTTTTTATTTTTCATGGTCTAATTTCTGAACCGATTTCGATTAATGTTGACAAGACCTAGGGCGGCTAAGACTGAAAATCCACCTCTGCGCTGAGGACAGAAAGAAGTAGCGTGCCTATGAGGCCTATTGTACAGCAGTGAACGAGTACGGGCTGATTGATTGGTTGATCTATAGGTAGATGATACGTACAGTACCTAATATGGGGAGGACAATTCCACATACACGCATAATGACCACGGTGAACAAGTAACCGAATATTCAAAAATAAGCTTCGCGAGTCACATCCGAGCCCGACGCCGCAGAAGTCCTACCAACCCTTGAGATCGCCGTCGTCGAACTACAATAAAGAGGCTGTCCTCATCATCATCAGGTAGAGGAGAAATTCTCATGCACAAGATTTTGAAAAGGATGCAGGCATCAAACGAAGTCTTGATCCGCTCTAATCCATCAACCATATTCGTCCACTACTTGACATGGGTGACCCACAAGGGATGGCACGTCTTTGACCTGGGCCGCTCTCATCCAGCGGCTGCCAGCAGTCTGCCTCAGATCGTCGGTCCAGCGAGCTGGTGCTCTAATATAGTGCGTTAGCCTACTAGTTAAACATCATGACGTGACCAGTCCACTGCCACTTCAAATTGCTGATCTTATTGGCTAATAAGATTGAGGTTCTGATGACTATAATTAAGACAAGTTTAGAATATTATCTATTGTACACCAGAGCACAAGACAAAAACAATGTAAAGGTACAGAGAACAATTTGGCTAATTAATTAACCGAATACCAATGCGTGGGTCAATAACTCTGTAGATATATGTACACGTACCCTAGGATGTTTCCTGGGGTGTGGACCAGACCATTTTGGATGGACACGGCCCACCCGGCTACCCTCAATTTAGGTACGCCAACAGAGGGACTTGCAGAAATCACGACACCCTTTTTATGAGAGAGCGGAGGCTGGTCAAGTCTAAAAGTCACGCACCAGGGTTATCTGTGTCACCTAAGGCGGTGAGGGATGTTTAGCCAAAATTCAATCAATCAGTCCGTACTCATCCGCTGCTGGACATAGGCCAACCCCAAGGCACTTCCGTCTGTCTCAACCAGCTGCCGCTAGCAATCTGCCTCAGAAAGTCGGTGCAGCGATCTGGTGCAGTTTTAGCCAAAATTGCGTCACGTGATTTCTGGAGGTCCATTCTCTCTCGCAGGAAATCGGGCAGCATCGAGGAGAGCGCGTCGGTGCGGGCGCGGGCCCGCCGCCTGTCTAGCGTCTCCAGCACCGACAGTTGTCTGGCCGAGAGGCGCCAGCGCGCCGCCAGCGCGCAGTCCAGGAGGCTGCCTGTCCTCGCCGAGACTCAGGTACACGTAGCTTTAAAGAAATTCAGACCCGCAAATTACGGCAAAGTCATTTTTGAAATAGTAAATTACTGCAGCGACCAGCAGAATAAGCATTGATGGACGAACGTGTAAATACATACCTACGTCAGTCCATCAAAGCCTAGTTGTGGCTAAGGTTTGTATAGGGTACCTAATGTTCTCAAATAATGCGCCGAAATCAAAATTAAGTACCTAGGTACTAGTACCTAGGCAGAACTTTTTGCTTTTCAAAATCAATGACGAACAACGAACAACAATATTTTTTTCACACCTGCTATTCAGAAAAGATCCCTTGATTCCCTCAAATGAGGGATCAAAGTTGTACTTTTCTTCCCTGATATTCTAGTTTTTTTTTATTGCCCTCAGCATGATCCGTGTGCAGATTTTCACAAAATGTAATTCCAATTCGATTTTTATTTTGTTGCAATCGATCATAATTGTCTTCCACGGCATAATAAACTTCTTTCGATATCTTAATTGTGTTTGATTTAAATTTTCCTTATAGCAGGTGTGAAAAGCAGTATGTGTCACTCGGTAGCAAAATTATTTCCGTCTTGGGCGTAAACACTTGAATCCCTCGCTACGCTCAAGATTCTACTTTAGAATTCTACTTTAGAATCTTTCGCTTCACTCAGGATTCGATATACCGCCCTCGCCGTAAATATATCATTTTGCTCCCTTGAGACACAATCTACTATTTCCGCGTTAAAGTGTTCATTTGTTTTTTTTAATAAAAGCTTTCTATTTGCAAGCCAGTTCAAAATTTAAATAAAACCGTTGATCAGTTAAGTACCTCCTTGGTTGCCATGTTTCAGAGTAAAAGATCGTTCCATTTTTAAATTACATGACAGATTTGAGTTTACTACCTACCTATGTAATTTATTTGGCCGCTGCTCGCATGTATTTGGCCAGTATGGCAACTTCGATTTATCTCGAAGAAGGTTGTCAAAATAATGCTCAAACCAAGCATTTTTGAGAAAATGTAAATGTTTTCTTATTAATGATAAATAAGAAAACGTAAAAACGAGAACTTTATTTTAGTTTAAGTTAACTAAGTAACTAAGTTGACCGTAACTAAGTAGGTAAATAACATAAATTCTACGTTCATTCTAATTCTAATTCTCGTGCTATTCGATCTTCTTCGCGAATGATGCCTATGTAATTTGCACATTTTCTTATACTCTTCTTCTCATCTTATATTTATGGCTTATAAAACTACTCGTATTTATTACAGTCTAGGCCCGTGTTTGACCCGGAGTCTACGGGTTTGAGTGGTACTCGCCCGTCTATCGTACTCTCGTCTTATCGGCTACTGTCGTTTCACCTCAATTCAAAATGCGTTGTTATTCCCCGCAGCCCCAGCCAAGCAGCGCCTCGCTGGCTTCGGCCTGCAGCGGAGTGCGGACCCCTTTGCCGACGATTGTGCTCTCCAGTGACTGAAGATTGGAAGTAGTACGGGGAATTGAAGAATTTAGGCTCCATCATTGGCAGCTTTCACCTCACAAGATAATCCACCGAACGATACTTTAAATTTCTCAACAGCATGACAGCATCAATGCAGCCCAACATCCGTGCTCTACTGTGCCTACTGTGTCCAGCAGTTCATCCTTTGGGGAAAACTACGAAGTCAAGAAAAGCATGTCGGGTGTTCCATGCTAAAGTTACCCGCGGCATTATTTATGGCAGAGCTTCCCAATTTTATTTCGCCTTGGAACCATAATTCATTATATTTTTTTGGTGGATCCCTGTTTCACTTAGTTTGAATATATTTATGCTAGACTCAAAGAAAGAATAAATTTTAAATGAAAAAGAATTATTATGAGTGTTTCCGAAACATTTATTGCGACAAAATTTCATTCTTATGAAAACCAAGAAGGAGGCCTATGTCCTGCAGTGGGCGTCAAATGGCTGATGATGATGATGATGATTCTTCACATTAAATTATTAGCTACCTACAGCTAATAATTTAATGTGATGAATGAAATTTTTTCACATATTTTCTTTTAGGATTTATGTCTGACAATTGAACGCGAAGTTCTATTCCACGAACGTTTTATTTAACTCTTGGACAGACCGCAGAACCCCGGCGACCCTTCCACGGAACCCCAGAGTTCCGCGGACCACCTTTTAGGAATCGCTGATTTATTTTTAGGTGATATTTTGGTGGCTAGTGGCGACCCCAAAATGTCTAGTGCCCAGATACTATATACCTGTATGTTTGTATACTTTGAATTTAGTGTATCTTTTCAGGGGCCAGGCCCCCTGGAAACTGACCCTAGATACGTCAATGGTGTTTTTTCCACGTTTGATTCAATGTCGTATATTAATGAAACATTACAGCAGTGTTACCAGAAAATGTGCTAATTTTGGTTTGTAACTTTTGCTGGTAAATTTTACTACACTGCACTGGCGCGCCCTCTATTTTGAATGTGTTTTAGTGTTGCGTGTGTCGCTCAATATGTTCAGGTTTGCCTGAAGAAGTTTGAATCACAAAATTAAGTGTTTCCAGTAATTAACATCGTCACTCTTCGGTCAAGTCTGAAACAGCTCATTGAAGGTATTTACGCCTACTTATATGTTTGCTCACTATGAGTAATAATTGTTAAATAAGATAATTAATTTTGTGTTTCTTTTTTTATTAAGGGGCTCCATGAGGTTCAGTACCGACGACAACGGAAAAAATCTTCATTTACAAATCGTTCTTGCAAAAAGTGTCAGGACAATCTCTCAAACACGTTAATAGTTTTTTTTAACTAAACTATGTTAATAGAAATTTTTGGACCCATGACCGAGAACCTAGGATCACGGACCTGGGACTAGATAGTATTTATGACAAAAACGAAAAAAAAAAATTCTAGGTTCGGCTGTGGATCCTAAAATCACTATTATCGTGTTTAATAGATTGATCTGACACTTTTTGCACAAACGATCTGTAAAATTTTTTTTTCCATTGACCTCGCTAGTAAACCTCATGGAGCCCCTTAAGTAATAGATGTGACAATATTGTAACATTTTTTATTTGAAACTTGTGATAAATGTGTCGGTCAAAGTAAGTCTACTATACATAATTATAGTAATTATATTTTTCGCTAAATAAAAGCATATTACCTACTAACCTACCTAGTACTTATTTTTTCAACTCTCCAAGTATTTAGCTACAGTCCACTCCATCCAAAGTTTGTCTGGAAGAGATCGCTCTAAGCCATATGGCCGCCAATTACCTTTACTTAGATAAAAGAAATAATTTGTAGTCATTCTTTCTTCTGGTTGTGCAATAGGTAGTGTTTTCTATCTATCTATCTACACTTCGCATGCAACTTCTAAGTAAAAAACCTCAGTAACATTCCTCGGATGTCGTGATAGAATCGCGTGCAAGAAAATGTCCCCATCCCTAGGTCGTATAATTTACAAAACATTAATTATATTATTAGAATTAGATCAATATCGCGTGCGTTGCGCTTTTACCGAGCAACTCTTGAAGGCATTACGGACTTCGAAAGCAACGTACCTTAACAAAGCTACTACCAAGTAGTGAAGCCTTCAATGCGTAAGTAATTACAGTCGACAGCGAATTAATCTTCACATAGTTATGCTCCCTCATCAGCTATGTTAAGGGTGACTTTACAAAGAAAATGTAAAGGTTGACCTGCTGTCGACTGTACTTGTGAACTCTATACAGCAATGGGTCTCGTTATCTTTCTTTCTTCGTTCCCAAGTAGTTCCATCTTTCATTCATCATTCCAGGAAGTTCTTTCATTCGTTGAATCATTAAAGAACTTATAAAGTAACTAGCTGACCCGGCAAACGTGGTTTTTCCATATTAATTAGCCTACGACCTATTTTCAGACCTACCAGATATACAAAAAAAAAATTACAGTCTAAAAATCGTTGAAGCTGTGTCGGAGGAGTTCGATAGCAAAAATTATATAAACACATATTGTTTTGTTATTTTTTTCAAATAAGTATTTAATATGGTTTAAAAAAATGGTAATGAAACTAATTTCGGAACTGCTGTTTTAATTTAACAATGTCTAGTTGTATTATTGCATAATATGTGAGGGGGGAAGGGGTCTCACAGAAGTTACCAACTGTGACAAGGACGGGGGATGGGTAAAAAAATCACGAAATTAGTGTTGATGACCCCTGTCTGGAACAGAGTACCTAACTAAGTACGTTTAGTTTCAAGTTGGTTACACCTGAATGGTCTATTTGCAGGTCAAAAGAGAACCAATATGAAAGTTCTGAGCACCACCCCTATCTATAAGCCTTTCGATGCAATCGCTAAACAACTGTCGTTAAGATGTTGAGATACAGAACACGCTAGCAATGAAGCCTTCTAGATACTAAAACTTCGATGAATACTGGGAAGGCCTGCCCTCCAGAATTAATAAATTAGGTAGATATGAGATACTGCCCCCTGGAGGAAACATTGCAAACCAGTTTTTTGGCGCAAAAAGCAAGATTTTTGCGAAACTCATCGACAATTTCTTTAATTTTTTTTTCCATATACGTATAAGAAGTTTATAAGTTTTAAGTACAGTGAAACAGGGTAAATAGAGTATGAGTATGAATAGAAACAATCGACATATCTGTCAACAGGAGTTGCTGTAGTCGTAAGTTCAGTAGGATATCGCGTCGGTGCCAAATAGCACATTACTGCAGTGGCCAGCAAAAATCCATCAAAGCCTAGTTATGGCCAAAGCTTATATAGGTAGTACTTTTCTCAAATATTGCGCGGAAATTAAAACTAAGTAGTACCTTGGAAGAACTTTTTACTTTTCAAAATCAAAGACGAACAACGGACAACAATAATTTTTCCCAAGTTAAAGTGTTCAGTCCCGTGTGGCGCCGGATTAAGAATAGCGTCACTCCATTTCCTTCTGTGGATGTCGTAGAAGGATATCAATTACCAGGAGACGGGCAGCAGCGTCTTCCTGAGATTCCAACCGCATACTGCGATCGCCAACCCGCCTGCCAAGCGTGGCAATTATGGCAAAACCCCTCACTAATCACGTGATGTGTATTAGAAACTTTTTAAACCACTCCCTTTTTTCAAACATTTTCTTTCTTTCAACAAAAGTTAAACTTTTTTAGCCTTTTGTTTTAAGGGTTCTACAGTCGACAAGGAACGTCTCTGTCTGTCTATCCGCAGGCTAGCTCAGAGACGATTAGTAGTAGACAGCTGTGCCATAGATAGGTATACATATTAGTCACGCCGACAAAAAATCTTATAAAAAAAAGGAATCTCCGTACCCCTAAATTAGGGATTAGTCGTCAAAAATATTTTATGCATCCGAAGACCACTTTTCAATTTAGGGATCCGTTGGTGAAATATTAAGTATAAAGCGAAATTGTTTTGTTAGAATAGGGCATCCCCCTTTCTCCCGGCTAAACGGTTGATTGCAGAATCGTGAAAAAAATTCTGGGCAGTAGCACATTTAATTAAATTAAAAGGAAAAGTATCACAGCTAAGTAAGCTTTACAAGTTAACGAGTAATAGACGAACAACTTATAAAAGGAAAGCTTCGTACAAATTACTAAATTAAAAATTACTTCGATGAAGTTGTTGGTACTGTAAAGCTGGTAAAAACCCCTCCTTCTAAGGAACCCTACACTACGCGTGGCCTGGCACGTACTTGGCCGGTTTTTATAGCCAATGAAATCAAAAATCAAAATCAAAATTTTTTATTCAAAGTAGCACAGAAACTGCGACTTAATGAACGTTACAAGTTAAACTAGGTGTCCATTTCAAAATCTAGATCATTTTGGAGAAAAAATGGACAAAAAAACTCCAAACTTAGTCTTTTCAAGTCCTTAATTTACAGGATTTATATAAATGTACTAAAACTCATGCATTGAACTGGCTTTAATTCCAGACATCTTTGTCATCTAAATAATCTTTAATGTTATAGTAGCTTTTTTGGCACAAAGTGTGCTTCACACATTTTTTGAATCGCGCTTCTGGCAAGCTTATTATATCCTCAGGGATCTTATTGTAGAAACGTATACAATGCCCCATAAAGGATGTATTAACCTTTGCCAGCCTAAATTTTGGGAACGAAAGTTTATGTCTATTTCTAGTATTTACATTGTGTTGGCTACCTACAGTTTTAAAGTCACTGATATTTTTCCTAATATTACTACGAAATTTTCATTATGCCAGTTCAGGCCCTTTCCGTTCATAGTAAAAGTACTGATTTAACAAATCGAGAACCGAAAAAAACCCTGCGAAAGTAATTTTCCGCGAAATGGTAGCGTGTCATAAAACAATTCAGGCTGAGAAAGAGATTGCAGAATTTGCGCCTAAAACTTTTTGAGCTTAGGCCAAATCAGTGAAGTTTACCTACCTAAGGTTAGTCAATCATTCTTTGTGCGTTTTACTGAAAGAATAACTTAATTTGACCTTTACAAAGAATAGGGGCGCGTGGATAAAGAAAATTAAATCGTTGATAGTTTGTGACACGACACACCCAAATTGATTGACAGCGAAAAATTGTGAAAATATAAACGTGAAGTTAGACAGAGCTTTACAGTCGACAGTACAATAACCTTTACATACGTGCACTCTAATCAGTTTCGTTAAGAAATACTTTGCAACAAAAATTTAGATAAACCAACCAACCAATCCACCTTTGCTGTCGATTGTACCACCTACCGTATGTTAATTTAGGTATATATTATGTTAATTTAGGGACTCGGGAAGCCCACAAGGCTTATATATGCATAATTAAGATTTTTTTCAAAGAAACCATTTCCAATCCAGGGCCTAGATTCTGTTAATGCATTGTAGTAACATGACAACTGCATGAACATGGCGGTTTTCATTTCATGGCTGCTTTAAGTCTACGCGGGCACACTCATCAAACCTTTTAGGCGTCAATGGTACGAAAAAACACGTCACGTGACCCGACAGTGTACCTGTCATTATACTACAATGCACTAACAGAATCCAGAAATCTACGGCTTTCCTAGAGCAACTATCTCCTACTTAGAGATTGATTGAGGTTTTAAGGTGACTAAAGATTTTTGCGGAAATGCATTACGACGAAACCTTACCGCAAATCTGCGCAGTCGGGCTAAGTTTACGGTAGACTACGTGTCTTGAGACAGAGTATTTCTTTCTAAATTATTATTAATTTACTCAGTCCTGACCTTGAAAATAACAATGGTGGTCTCAACTCAGAAGTGACATTCCGCGCCCCCCGCCATGCGAAGTCAAATTCATTTGTTCAAGTTATTTGTCGCGATTTATAAATGAGTGTATATTACACTACCAACCCTACAAGTTGTGAAAGAATTCGTGTAACACAAAGCCACCCCAGTCGGTTGGGCTAGTTACCCGTACCGTACCCGAGCCACCAGTTGCTCAGTCGAAGGCCAACCCCGCTTGTAATGACTGTGGCTGATCTGCCGCTGTGATTTCAGAGTGAATTTCGTGAAAACAATTTCGTTGGACTTTTCAACTAATTCCAAGCAGGTAAGTAGAATAATACAAATACACAATACAATAGAGAACTTTTGACGAAGTAATTTATCAGAAATATAAGTTCTTTTACGGAATCCTAACCGTACCTCAAAAGGAAAAACGGAACCTTATTTATAGGATCACTTTGTTGTCCGTCCGTCTCTTTATCTCGCAAACGCGTGGAGGTATCAAGTTGAAATTAAAACCATATACTCACGTCTACAGCCCCTTAAATCTGTAAAAAATAAAACTTCTAAGTTAACGTAAAAAAAAGATACGGCCGTTTATGCCGCCAAAATCGTATATTACGATACTCAAGGGAATAAAAATCTATAGGGTATTTGCCGTTGACGTATTTAGCAAGTAATATCGTCTCATACTACAAGTACAGGTAAAAACCTGAAAACTATACATTTTTAATTAGATCATAAAAAACTGCGATACTCGATTCCTGAACTCTTTATAATATGTAAGTACCTACAAATTTGTACGGAACCCTTGAGGGGCGAGTCCGACTTGCACTTGTCCGGTTCTTTTTTTCCAGCTACTTAATACCAAGCGAAAGTTTTTTTTTATTATACAGCGTTTTTTTTATAATGATAAAAAAAATATATTAAAATAAACTAACCTTAAATTTTTATTTATTAATTAATTAAATTTACGTAGTTGCTTTATTTAAAATTTTGTAAGTGTATCTAAACGCAAAGACTAAAAACCAATTTCTCAATATTGTAGAAACGATAACTAAACTACTTTTGCAATTATCAATTTGCAGCAATAAAACTAGCTGACCCGACAGTTGTGGTCGTGTCAATTTATTTTCACAAAAACAACACCCTGATACAGGTTTAGAGCCCAAGAGCCTCGAGCTAGACTAACCCAGCGCTACACCGAGGACATTCCGGACATCAGCATACGAGATTAGAATGGCTCTCAAACAGCTTAAGAACACCAAGGCACCGGGTGATGACGGAATTACAGCTGAGCTATTAAAAACTGAAAATGTCAACTGGTCACACATTGGGGTTCTAAAGATAAATGGTGTTTTTTTCCACTGCAGAGCACAGACCTTCTCTCAGAGAGAGATAGAGAATGCGCGTGCCCACCGCGGATTGGCAATATCAAGCGCTGAAGTGTGTGAGCACCTCAGACACTCGGGTTTCCTCATGACGTTTTCCTTCACCGTTAGAGTCACTAACTTATTGCTACACTAACGTATTGCTACAACTTCACAAATGTACCTACTTAACTTATAAAATAAAGTCATTGGTTGCCGGCGTTCGAACCCACGACCTCCCGAATCTGAGGCCGGCGTTCTACCACTGCGCTACCATCGCGTCACCTTTCAGTTAGGTACGGAAACCTAAAAATGTATCGCAAGGCAATGTCGCTAATTTCATTATATCTGCGGCTAAAAAGCGGCGCTGAATCTCGATGTTGCGTGAGTCCGCGACTCAGTAGTCAACGGGAACAAAACCACGTAGCTTTTATCGCTCACGGCGTAAGTGCGCGTTTCCAACAAATGGGGTTCCTTGGACTATCTCCGGCTGTATGAACAAACCAAACAAACCATTGTCTGTAGCTTGGATTTAAACTGTTGTAAGTACCTTCGTCGTGATGGTGAAATCAATACGCGCACATTTTTTTATTCTTCTTAGACTGGATTTTTCAATAGTCAGATAAAACTTAACTGGAGAATAAAACTGATGTTGTCTCCGTCTTGTCGTATGATTTAGACAGCGATAGCATGCAATTTATTCTGCAGTTAAGTTTTATCTGGCTATTGAAAAATTGGCCCTTAAAGTAGCCGAAACCGGCGTGCGCGCATACGACGACTTAATGAATGTTGATGAAGCGAAAGAGATCTGTCAGGATCGTGGCAATTGGCAAGCCCTGCCTACCCCTTCGAGGTACGTTTATGTTTTATCTTACGTGTGTTATGTTGTCTTCTATGAGTTACATACCAACAAGGACTACGCAAGCTGGACTCCAAAACAAACTATTTCATCCTTATTGCTGGGCAATAATGTTTTTTGTTTGTACCTATAAGAACAAAAAAAATTACGCGCACTGCCTCGTAGCGGTAACACGCTTGACTATAGGTCACCTACGAGGTCGTGGGTTCGAGGCTTGGAGGCTTTCGTAGGTACCTACTTGATTTGTACAGATGGCTTCACTATGGATGTATTTCCATGTTTGTGATGTACTGGCCTGGTTGCCCTAGCACAGGATATCCTAATTCGGGACCAGGACAAGTGATTGTGTTGTGTAGAAATAACATAATATAGACTTGTTACCTACCGGAACTACACTCGATTTACGATATCTCCGTTTCGCCTGCATTATGTTGTGGATTCCGTGATTTGGATAGCCAACCCCCGGCAGGTTTGCATGCATAATTTTTATGGTAATGACTCGCTGCTCCGATGCCAAAGTTATGCCAAACAAACAGAGCGACTCCCTTGCCCCACAAAACTAACAGCACCTAAACCGCGCAATATACGTTCCAAATAGGTAAACGAATACCTTTGGAGAAATCATTAATTTATTTTTTAAAAAGATAAAGGCAACACATAATCAGAACATTCACACAAGCTTCGTCATACAACGGGGCACAACAAAAAACACACAAAATGAACATAAAATAATTTGGCATAATAAAGCAATTTTGGGTGATACATTATTGTTTACACTGGCAAATGTAAACAATAATGTATCACCCAAAATTGCCGCCCCTAAATACCCGACCGCGGCAACGCCAGGGTAATCCTCTACATCAGGGCCTAGATTCTGTTAATGCATTGTAGTAACATGACAACTGCATGAACATGGCGGTTTTCATTTCATGGCTGCTTTAAGTCTACGCGGGCACACCCATCAAACCTTCTAGGGGTCAATGGTACGAAAAAACACGTCACGTGACCCGACAGTGTACCTGTCATTATACTACAATGCACTAACAGAATCGAGGCCCAGGTATGCCGCAGAACGTTGGTCTTACCCACGACTCCTCAACCGCCGACCGATTTCACGAATGAAAACCATTCCCTCATTCTGTAAATGGATTATTTTCTCGACCACTAACATTTGTAACCTTATGCTGACCGCGTCGAAATCGGTTCATTCGTTTGAGTGCTACGGCACGTTACCCATACACAAACAGACATACCGCAATTACCTAGGTACAGTAAGTATATCCATTGCTCTGTCTCACCAGATTCTCAGAAAATAACGAGACAGGAAAATAGTGAAATTCTCATTTCGGAAACCAGCGGACTCATGTTAAACTCATAATACCCCTTATTTTTAGGGTTCCGTACCGGAAGGGTGTGACCCGCTGTCTGTCTGTCCGTCCGTCCGATCTTTAAAGGGCTCTATCTTATAAACGGTAATAGTCTCCAGTTGAAATTTTCACAGAACATCTGTGTGTTATTACTGCAGATTACCTAAGTAACAAATAATAAAAATTAAAAAATAATCAAAACTGGGGGGTCTCCATTCAATAAACGTCGTTTTCGCAGTTTTTTTCTTTATGCTCTATCTTAAAAACGGCATCAAACTTGGCGTGATTGTGAGACTTATTATAGGTAATACACTCTAACAACAAATAATAAAAAACGGCCAAGCGCAAGTACACTTGGCACTTGGCCGGTTTTTTTTACGTCGGGAGGGCACATAACGATGTCAATCCAATCGGGTTGTAATAGTATTGTCACCATTATAAACGTGGTGATGCCCGAATGGCACCTTTTATATCATTCTGGCTGACACGGGAAGTTTTTATGCATTACCTGATTAATTAGATAGACTGAACAATTGAACGTAACTTTGTAAAGTACATTAGATTAAAACTCTTTATTGCATACCAACCATTATAAAATTACATGAAAAATCTTAAATATCTAAGTTACATAGTATACAACTGGCAAAGTAACTGATAGTAAAGCTTAATAGCAAAACCCACCTACTCAATCTGAATATTTCACGTAACTAAACAAGGTAAACATAGACGTACCTATTTAGCATAATATAATAAAATAAAATCGTAGGTAATTCGGACCGTAAGACCATAAGAAAATTAAAAAATAAATTATTATTACCTACCATGCTAACAATAAAAACATACCTAAACATTGAAATTATTATGGCAAAAGAACCTGAATGAAGCTTTCTCTATTATATTCTTCATCATCAGCCACTTGACGCCCACTGCAGGACATAGGCCTCCCTCATGGTTATCATATGCATGAGGGGTTTTGCCATAATCGCCACGCTTGGCAGGCGGGTTGGCGATCGCAGTATGCTATTGAAATCTCCGGAAAACGCTGCTGCCCGTCTCCTGGTAATTTATTTCCTTAGTCGCCTTCTACGACATCCACGGAAGGAAATGGAGTGACGCTATTCTTAATCCGGCGCCACATGGATTATATTCTTACACTCGTATTACAGACTAATACTAGGTAGTTTAATACGAGGTACTTTTTAGGGTTCCGAAGCTCAAAAGGAAAAAACGGAACCCTTAATCCTTAACGGATCACTTTCTTGTCCGTCCGTCCGTTCGTCCATCCGTCTGTCTGACAAGACCTTTATCTCGGGAACGCGATTAGGTATCGAGATGAGGTTAAAACAATACAGTCCCTTGAAGCTATGAAAAAATCTAACTTCTACGTAAGTTGACGTAAAAAAAAGATGCGGCCGTTTATGCCGCAAAAACCGCATGTTTGTACATTCAAGGGGATCAACATTTATAGGGTAGGTACTTTCCGTTGATCTAGGACTAGGACTATGTTTGGCAAGTAATATCGTTACTACAAGTACGAGAAAAAATCTGAAAACTATACATTTGTAATGAAATCATAAAAAAATGTCTGAAGTTTGGGAAGAGCTTGGAAAAAACTACGCGACTCGATTCCTGAACTATTTATAATATGTAAGTAGCTGCAAATTTGTACTGAACCCTTCGTGGGTGAGTCCAACTCGCACTTGTCCGATTTTTTTTAAATAACATTGACTTGTTCCCCTCATTATGCCTGGTATCTTCGAGAATATGGATTAGTCGAATGTTTACCAAGGCCAGCCATTAGATACGGTTATTATTAATTTCAGTTCGTAAACTAAGGTATCATTTTGCCGGCAGACAAGTGATTTAGCTTGATAAATGGCCTCTGTTGGCATGGCCTAATCGTAACGACGTACGTATATAGATACGAAAACAGGAGTAGTTTCTGTGGTTCCATTTTATTGTATTTTATTTTGTCTTTCATACAAGAATCTTCAAAGTTTCAAGAGGATTTAAATTGCTATTCCGCTGTGGGCTCACATCTCTATCTAAGACAAAGCCTGTATTATGCCCCACTTTAGTGCATGCAGTGGAACATATTTATACAGTGTTACCTCTAAAATGCGCAATACCTGAATCACCCCAAATAAAATATTTATTGTGCAACTTTATTTCCACGAGTTTTTTACTCATATGTTTATAATATAACTAGCTGACTCCGCAAACGTTTTTTTGCCATATTAATTGGCCTACGACCTATTCTCAGACCTACCAAATATACACAAAAAAAAATCATTAAAATCGGTGAAGCTGTTTCGGAGGAGTTCGATAACCAACATGTGATACAAGATTTTTATGTATTAGATAGGTATTCAAAATGTCATGCGAGGTTTATGTTTGCGCCTTTGTCAAAGATTAATTATCCATTGCCGGTTTTCTAACGAATCTTCAGCGCTGATTTTGTAATACCTTCAATGTATTGTAAATCGTCGGCAAATTCGCGAATACGCATAACCAAGCGTAGCAACTTTTTGTAAGAATTACTTTTACTTCCTACTACTTTTGTAAGAATAGACTAGTGTTTTTTTATTGTATGTCGGTGATTGCACTCAAGGAATATTGTTAGGTAGGCACTCGTACCAACTAATGATGTATTTTAACATGATTTGAGAAAAGATGGTCAGCGTGGATTTTTTTTTCGCTGTCTTTTTCTTCACCAGCTCGCTGGACCGATGAGGCAGATTGCCAATCCGTGGTAGGCACGCGTGGCAGTTAAGTCACTCTCTTTCTCTCTCTCCCCGAGAGAAGGCCTGTGCCCTGCAGTGGGACGTATACAGGGTGTCCCAGAAGTCGACGTCAAGCCGAAACCGGGTGACGGGCTAAGTCGTACCGGTTATCAGCACAGTGCAGTTTTAAGGGGAATAAAACGCTCGTACATCAAGTTCATGCTTAGCTTGCAGCTTGCAAGGTACAATAGGCCGCAAAACGAAGGCTCAGTAATAAATCTAGCTATTCTTGCGGAAGCAAGTCTGCTAACGTTATGATCAGATAATTTTAATGGCCGACGATAAATTCGAATGGTTCCGTTAGCGGAAATACTTCTGAGCTGTATGTCACTGCGTGGCTTACCAATAGTTGGAGTCGGGTCATTACTTATTGGTTAGGTAACTTAGGATACCTTATAGGAATTCCTACTACTTAACATAGGTAACCTATATACGTCCCACTGCAGGGCACAGGCCTTCTCTCGCTCACCGCCGATAGTCGCTTTCAAGCAATTTCACGAGTTTCCTTACGATGTTTTCCTTATATAATAAGATAATCAATTAAATATTTTGATTTCCAGGCAATAGAAATAGGAACTTTCGACTACCTGCAGGAATTGCTAAAACTGTCAAAATATTGTACACTCGATGAAAATCCCTGAGTAGATCACAATATTATATTGGTTAACGAACCAATTATAGCACGATTACCTAACTTAAGAAAGGGACCGAGTAAAATATTTGTCTCTAGCTCACACAATATGTAGGCAAGTAGGTGCACAGTTTTATGATCGCGATTATTTATTAGGTAAAATGACTGACTATTTATGGGCATCACGAGTCATTAAATTAAAAAACCGTCCAAGTGCGTGTCGGGCCACGAGCAATGTAGGGTCCCGTAGAAAGAGGGTTTTTTTCTACTTTGCAGAACTAACAACTTCATCAAAGTCATTTTCAATGGATTTTGTACGAAATTGTACTTTGATAAGGTGTTGCCTATTACTCGTTAACTAGTAGGTAAAGCTTACTTAGCCGTGATACTTGTGATACTTTTCCTTTCAAGTTCATTGTATGTCCTACTACCATGAATTTTTCCAAATCACAATCAACCGTTTCGCCAGGAGAGGGGGGGGGGGACACACCCTACTCGGACAAAAATTTGCGCTTTAAAGCTTAACATTTCGCAAACGGAACCCAAAATTGAAAAATGGTCTTCCTGCGCCCACAATATTTTTCAACACCAATTCAACGATACCTCACATGATGGGGTAGACGAGAAAAAAATATCATCCCCACTTTTCGTGTTAAGGGAGGTACAGTAAAAAAAAATAATATCCAACATTTTATTGTTTAACTTTGACGGCGTGATAATACACACACCAAATTATAGCTTTCTTGTACCACCGGTCTTTGCGCTAGGCCGCGGACGGACAGACAGACGGAAATGGCGAAACTATAAGGGTTCCTTGTCGGACTACGGAACCTTAAAAACCGTAATAAAAATAGATAGAGAACACTTTATTGCACAACCAGGTGAATAATTTCTTTCAAATATTTTCTTATGCTATAACTACTAAACAGCATAAGCATATCGACGGTGGAAAGCAAATTTTTACCAAGCGACATGTATGCAACTTTACAGTAGAGCCATTTAAAGTTTTTATTTTTCGTAAAAAAATCATATCTTCTCTTCTATTAATCATATTGGTTTGGTTCTCACAGCATTTAAAAGCTATTCAAAAGTACTAAAAATGTTGTAAACTAGTATTTCTTCAACCTGATACTTACGGAAATAGTGTCGCATGGTAATTTTTTAAATAAAAAGGCAACCTGGAAGAAATTACTAAGCAACAAGTGACACTTGTCATGAAAACTGGAAAAACATCGTTTATGCATATTTTTAGTGAACTTAAGAGTGGAACAAAGTCCTAAACGATAGAAATACTTTAGTTTGATCTGGGAAAAGATGCTGATTCGAAGTAATTGAAATAATTTATTCGGGATTATTTGTCTAACGACGTATCTTTACTTACATACCCAGTATTAAATGAGTTTTCAGTTGAAAGTTATGACAAAAAATAAGAAAAACCACTGAATTTTAAATCATCTGAGGTTTTATTGAAAGTTCAACGAAAATAATCAACTGCCCAATTAAATTGGTAACAAAATATCAACTTTTATACGAATTTAAAAACGAAAACAGTAATTCTATAAAGAAAACCTACTAAATTCCTCCAACACAGTACGGAGCGTCTATTGGTAGTAACTTTGTACTACTTATTTTCTAATTATATCTTCGTAATAATCAGTCAAACATAAAAGTTAAAATTGTATGTTTTATGGCTTTACACTCTACGGCTTGCAATATGTTTTTATGTTCAAAATTTACTTATGTACTCAAAAAACAGAATTGTTTTACCTTTAAAAATACTATGTAGGAAATAATAACTTATTATCCAAGATCAGTCTAAAGGCTTTTTGTTGAGATAAATCTCGATAGCGTGTGAAATTGTCACAAAACTATTGTAGAGTCACAGTACAACATAACTTAACCCACTTAACATAATAATTAACATAGTAATTAACTACAAACATTAACATCAACAGTCTTCATTTTAAGAGATCTTAAATCGTATTAATCACAATCCTCAATGCCTGACTCAGCCAAGGTGTCTTTTTCATTTGAAGAGCGTGGCAAGTTGATAAACTCACTTTGGAATAGACTAGATATAACATTTTCCTTACAAAGTTTAGCCAGGTCTTCATATTTTGCTTTTGAAATAGGCAGCTTGGACCGATAGCACGACATAAGTGGCACTTTAGTTTTGGACTGAATTTCAATTTCACTCATGTCTGCAGATTTTTGCATTGAATCCTTCACTGAAATAGGTGAAGGCTTACTTTTTAAAATGTTGGAATTATTATTTTGCTTATCTTCCCCGTCAAATTGCCTTTAAAGAATTTTTAGAGACGGAGTCCCATTCCTTCTTGTGTTTTCTTTCCTTTTTCAAATTTGTTTTTCTTTTTCGTAAGCCTTTATCACCCACTTCTTCTTCTGGTGTATCCTCCGTCCTTTTCTTTTTCTTTTTTGATTTAAATTTATGCGCACTCTCTACGAAATCATTTTCTGGCGTCTCCGCACCTGACCATTCATCAGATTCTGCGTACAGTCCATCATAAAATGTTGAAAAATCTTCATTTTCGGATAAATAGTCAATGTATCTTTTATCAGTTTTACAAGTTCGTTTACAACTTCTTCGACTACAGGACTTTAAACAGTTTGCAGCAGTGATTGTTGAATTTGTCGAACTGGTACTTGGTTGGACTGAGCTCGGAATCTAAATTGGAACAGTTATCTTTCAAAATATTTAGCTCTTGATCAAAAGTGTCTGAGGATGTTCTTGTATCTACGCGAATGGTGTTAGGTGAGTCTGACACAGAATCTGAAATGAATTCAGCCCCAGTCACTTCAGATGCGTGCTTTTCTCTATTGAAATGTGAATCTGCATCGTCATTAAAAGCGTCATTAAAAATATGTTCAGTGTTAAGGGCACTCACTCCAGGGATGGTGGTATAAGACTCCGGTATACTTATGGAAGTTTTACCTCCCCGATCTTCAAGGTCAGGATCTTCATTGAAGGACTTCTGATTCACACCGGCCTCGTTACTAGTCGGCACCGAAGTCTCTGCGTCTTGATGGTGTGTATTTTTCGTTAACACCAATTCATCCTATAAAAAAGGAACAGATCAGATTATGTCAATCTATTGACTAAATTTGGGATAGTAATTTATAAAAAATAAGGAACTTCGCTATAATTTTGCGGCGTTTTTCAAAGTAACTCGAGATCCCAATGACTTTATAGTCGCCAAACAAACCGAGTAATGTTTATACTTATTTTGAACATCATCTGCGAATATTTCAATTATCTAGCTATCACGGTTCATGAGATACAGCCTGGAGACAGACAGACGGGCTGACGGACCGTTTGGGTACCTTGGGTAGCTAGGGTTGAGAAAAATGACAAGGTAAAATAAAGCTGAATAAAACTTACCGGTACATTATCAAATGAAAGTTTTTTGCGTACTTGCTTCCGCCTTATTTCGGGATTTGTATTATCGCCCACTTGAACAGGAGAATTCTAAGCTAGGTTAATGATTTTCGATGATCGTTTCTTTTGATCCATTATTCTAAAACAAAATAAAATATAATTAAGATTATGCATTGCAAAGTCTAGCAATGTCATAGCAAGTATTAATACTTTAAATGAAAAAAGTTACCATGTTCATACTCCAAGCGGCAGACAGACAGGGCGCACGTGTGCACTATACGACGTTCGATCGCAGGCTGATTCATAATTTTGGTACTAACTGCCGTTAAAGGACCAAAATACATTCTTCCTAAGCAACAATTCCACTTACGCATGGATGCCATAAACTTACTTTTAATTTAAATTTCTTTCGGGAATAGGTATCTAAACTCCAAAGTTCGAAGTAAATCCGGCAGGTCATAATTTACTAAGCGACGTTCGTATTGTGTTTTGTCCCAGGGGTAAATTTACCAAACGACATATTTTTGTAAAAGGTGTCCCGGCTAAAATTTCTAAGTACAAAATAAGGGAAAACAGACAACCGGTAAAAAGTGACAAGTTAAAAAATAAATATTTTCTAAGTAGGGTAAAATTTGCCTACCAAAGTATTATTTAAATTACAAATCCGGGTAAAATTTAATAGACGACAAAGTAACAAAAATCTTAAGCAGGCAAAATGTACTAAGTAACAAAAAGCTGTAGATTATTTTGTCTAAGTGACTTGTTTTATAAATAGGTACTAATTTTTGTCGCATGGTGGCCGAAAATTGTAAAATATTACTTAAAAACTAAATTACCAAGCGACATCAAAACTCATCGTAGAGACTTGAGAGTGAGACCAATCGACGCAGAAAAAAAAGACGATTCCATTGATGTATATAACTCAATATTGCCCAAAGTGTCGCTTGGTAATTTTTTCCTTTCCACCGTCGATATTAACTTATGCTTATGCTGCTTAGTAGTTAATGCTCAGCAGGTTGTTGGTTATTTCTCATTTTAGTTTTTTATTTTTGTGTTTTTTTGTGATTTTAGGGTACCTCGAAAGGAAAAAACGGAACCCTTATAGGATCACTTGTTGACCGTCCGTCCGTCTGTCTGTCACGACAGACAGGGGAATCAGAATTTATAGGGTACTTTCCAATTTCCGTTGACCTAGAAATACGATATTTGGCAAGTAATATTCATCTTTTACTACAAGTACAGGGAAAATCTGAGAACTATACATTTGTAATTAAATCATAAAAAAATGTCTGAAGTCCGAGAAATCTCGGAAAAAAACTGCTAGACTCGATTCCTGAACTATTTATAATATGTAAGTCCCTACAAATTTGTACGGAACCCTCGGTAGGCGAGTCCGACCACTTCCGTCCGACGACCGTCCGCCTCTCCGGCAAACACGACGAATCGATTGAGATCTTATATGTCAAAAGCTGACTATTGGTTAAGGAGTTATGGGGGAAGATAGAGTCGGAAATACTTACATACATACTATTAAGTACCTTATATCTCGGCTCCGCCGCAGTCAGGTAAAAATACTACAAGACGCAAGTAATTGTCAAGTCCCTTCTTTTTCTTGTTATAAGCGACTTGCAACCTTATCTCGATAACACAGTGACTTTAATGCCCGTCGTTTTCAGGTTAAGCCATGGGCCGGGGGAAGGAGCCAGAGCAACCGACCAGCAACCCCCTTGAAGCCAAGAAACACCGGGACGAGGCGGCTGGCCACTTCAAGAATGGAAACTACGACAGGGCCCTCAACTCCTTGGATAAGGTATCTTAAGGGGCTCCAGGGTGTAACACTAGCGCTACCGATGGAAAAAAAATCAATCTTTCAACTGAAAATCTTTTTTAGGGTTCCGTGGTCTACAAGAAGCCACCATAATTTTACCGTCCGTCCGTCCGTCTGTCTGTCTGTCTGTCCGCGGCTTAGCACAGAAGTTAACGAGTAACAGGCGACCAATTTATAAAAGGAAACATTCGTACAAATGACTTTGAAAATTAATTTGATGAAGTTATTTCTGTAAAGCAGCTGTAAAAAGCTGTAAATTACCTAGTTCTGTAAGACCCAAACTTCTACGGACCCTACACTGCGCGTGGCCCGACACGCACTTGGCCGGTTTTTACAGATCGTTTTTGCAAAAAGTGTCGGTATGTCTCAATCATTTGATAGTGATTTTTAGGACCCATGGCCGATCACGATCCCAAAACGATCTGAAAAAAAGGTAATTGATGTCGTACACTAATATTATAAGTGTGAAAGTTTGTGAAGATGTTTGGATGTTTTTTACTCAATCACGCAATAACGCAATCCATAAAATGAGCGATTGCGATACAGGCTTTGATTGCAATAAAAATAGCGCAAATAAAACCCACAATAGGTAATTCGACGTAGTAACATCGATTGTAGCGAACTGAGGCCTACCTTAGTTCGCTCAGGTACCTATACCTACTCATAGGTAGCACGGCAATGTTATTTACATTATATTTCTTCGTATGCTAGTAGAAAAATATAGGTAGGGACGTGGGTTTTCGTTTGAATAATATGAGGAGTAGGACGAGAGGAAACAAAGCCTACCATTGCCCTTTAAGGCCAATTCACCACTGCGTGTTTGCGATGCCGAAGAGGTTGTCAAGGGGCGCGAAAACACTCTTTGTAGCCATGACGACCCCAGCAAAAGCGTCGATACTGGCACCTCTTTACACACCATTATATTACGTCACCATCGACTTGACCAAACCCAACAAAAGAGTGTAACAGTTACCAAAATTATGGAGAGTGTGGACCACGTGAAGGCTCAGGCTCGGTCCATTCTTGGACCGAACAAGGACGCGGAATTCCTGCAAAGTTTCGTCCGCGTTGGGACAGGCGATGACGACGAAGAACCGGCCGTTCCTAAAGCGTCCATCAGCAAGCGAGCTCCGCCCTCAGCTGAGAAGATACTAGAAGACCCCCAAGAAGAGGCGCCCGGGGACTCGGGAAAGGAAAGGATGGAGTCCTCGAAGGTTCAGAAGAAATCCAAGCGCAAACCTAAAAGGGAGAAGCGGAGGAGGGAAGAGGAGCTCTATACCGACAAGGACAGGGCCGCAGCAGTGTTACTGGGCTCCAGGGACATCAAGCAATCGCTGAATATGAAGGATAAAGCGGAGAGAAGCAACGCTCTGCAGTTGCCGGCGGAGGCGGATGCTGGGACTCTGCTGGGGCTGGCGAGGGCTGAGATCATGAGGGAGAGATACCGCAACGCTCTGTCGTTTGTCGATAAGGTCTAGTTTTGTATGTTTTCACTTTGAAGCACACTATAATTATATATAAATACCTAGATAGTTAATTCTGCGTTCAAACGCTGAATGAAGCTTCAACCCGTGAGTGAACTAAAGAGTGTTTATTGTTGCGTTAGCGCACTTTTAGATACCAAAAATGCTACGAAAAGGAGGTATTACTACATATTATTTAGTACTTGGAGTTTTATACCAAGGCACTAAACAATTGCTAAAAAAATCCTTGAAAAATTAAACAACGTGCAAAGGATTTTACTTGGCCAAAACGACGCAACAAATACAATCACACCACGACAAATTGTCACGTGACTTACGCGAAGCTATTAAGAAAAATAACCATACCACTTTTTCATAACAAATTACGTACAATATAATATTGGTAAACAGGTAGGTAGATAATCGATTTTTGGCAGAGAATGTTGCAAAAACCATAATTCCTCTTGATTAAACCGATATTTTTATATATACTCGTATAGCAAAAAATAAAAGCAATGTGCTGTGAAAAACATTGCACTGATTTTCCGAATCCCCGTTTTCTTTTTTTCCGGCTGTGCAATAAAGTGTTCTCTAACTATCTATATATCTAAGGTGAATGCTAAGAGCTACTACTGTGCACAGGCAATAGAACTGGCTCCAGAAGAGAAAGCAGCCTACGTCGCCCGAAGCAAGTGCTATCTGCTGCTGGGAGAGCCGAAGTCGGCCCTGGCAGACTCTGAAGCCGCCCTCAAGCTGGACCCCAAGCACGTGCAAGCCTTACTGCATAAGGCTGAGGCTTTGTACTACTGCGGGGAGTTTGAACTGAGCCTGGTGCATTATCATAGAGGCCTGAGATCCAGGCCTGATCTGCACGCTTTTAGACTGGGAGTTCAGAAGGCGCAGGTAAGAATGTGAGAATCTAGATGAGACACATCCACACTAAATATTCTGAATGAAGAAATTGTGGAGTAAGTAGTGGGAATTGAGACTAACGGTCTTATTTATAAAAATAGGATTCCTCTAAAGCAATCCTGAGAAGCAGTTTATTTACTCTGTGTTTACGTCTTTCCTTTGTAAAATCTCCACCAGACTAATTTAATGGGCGTTTATCAAGTATTTGTTTATAAATAAAACCGCTGGTATTCAAATTACTTGCTTTCTTTATTAGGTGTTAAGTGTCTAGATGGAGATTATAGGGTTAGGAAAAATAATCTTACCATTTGTAATTGTGGTAGCGTGAAAATTAGGTAACTATTTATATACCTTACCTACTATAAAGTTACTTTTACTTGCGCGTAACTTACCAACTGAACTCAAAATCCTACGAGTTAAAGCGAATGCCATAAAAAATATAACTTCTAAATTAAACTAAGTCTCGCAACTCAGTTCTTTTACCGTAAAAAGTTGTGAGATCCATGTAATATCAAGTCGGTTAATTTATTCAGTCCCTACTTAAGGGTCCTTCTGCCTTACGTTAATGTAATTAGCTAACCTAACAACATCTTAAAGTGACCATATCAATATTGAAAATCTTTTATGTTTTAAATAAATAGATTGACTTGGCCATGGCATGAAAACACAATGTATCTCACAAGTGATACATACTATATTAAAATAGATTGTTTAATGCGATTTGGTGCGGTCCGACTTTGCGGGATGTTGGTACAACTTCATAAGACATGTCCCATTCTTGCTTTTTCAAGCCGTTGACCAATTTACAAGTTACTTTTGAACAATTATATCTAGGTACCTATCTACACCCATTATTCCATTATTTTATACATATACAGCAAGAACGTTTGGCTAAAACATCCTTGATATACAGGTAGGTACACTGATTCATTCACTGCAAATGTAGCTTTGTAATCCTATATATTCCGTGTGGTGTCGGATTAAGAATAGCGTCACTCCATTTTCTTCCGTGGATGTCGTAAAAGGCGACTATGGAAATCAATTACCAGGAGACGGGCAGCAGCGTCTTCCTGAGATTTCAACCGCATACTGCGATCGCCAACCCGCCTGCCAAGGTGGCGATTATGGCAAAACCCCTCATGCTTATGATAACAATGAGGGAGGCCTACGTCCTTCAGTGGGCGTCAAATAGCTGATGATGATGATGATATTTATAACTTATTTATGCACTTAGTATATCTAGAAAACTGGACCAAAATTGCTAAAGATTTTAGTTTTTCCTTGATTTATACACTAAACACTAATTGTATTCTAAATTTGAAGCTTCTATGTCTGCTAGAAGTGCCTTAGAGTTTTGATGATCGGTCAGGCAGTCAGTGAGTGAGTGACAAAATTAAGAAACTGACTAGTTATCATTCTTAAACTACTGGTTCAAATTGAAATATGCCGTGTTTATATATTACAATGCCTGCTTGGTTACTGAAAAGGTCAGGCTTCTAGTTTTATCCACAACGAAGTTATAGAGGGGTCGAAATGGCCTGAACTGCTTTCAGAAAAGGATAATACGGCCGTGCCGCTTTTTTGCTCGACTTGACGGGGGCACTGCTGTGCCTCCAGACTATAAAATCTATACTGACAGCTGTCAAATCTTTATTGTCGGGTGTAGGTACCTACCATTGTGTGTGATCTACTTCTCGCCAGTAACGGCCACATTATAGTTTTGTTAGTGACAACATGGTACCGGCTCTCAATAGGGTGACAAAGGTTAGGTCAGCTGACGATAGATTGGAGCAGTATGAGGTAGGTCATCGATCTAGATTAATGACTAAATTGAGTAATGACTAAGGTGTAAGTACTCTCTTACAGTCACGCAAAAAAGAAAACCAAAGAGATGGTATTCAAATCTACAATAATCCTCAAGTAATCAGAGGCATTAATAACTCCATGACGAATTTCAAGTATCTTTCGAGCACGGCGCAGTCTGCAACGGTTCTCGGGTTACAAATACTTTCATACTTCCCGGCGTGGGTTGCTTACTGGTACCTACCAATGTAAAAAAAAACAACATCATAACACTCTTTTCCAGGAAGCGATAGAAAACACGATCGGCTCCGTGAAGCCTACTAAAAAGACTAGCAAACCGAAGAGTAAGACATCGCGGCCGGCGCTTGGTCAGCTGGTATCAGACAAGGTGTACCTGGAGAGCCTGCTGAAGAGCCCAGACTTGGCCATAGCCGATAGGAAGAACGACGTGGTGACACGACAAGCGCAGGAGGCTTTGCGCTTCCTTGAGAACCGGGAGGAGTTCTGGCGGCAGCAGACTGCTGGGAATTAGATGCATTCGAACTATGGATAAAACAGGCCCTTAATTAACGTTTATTTAAGATAATTAAATGAAAATACACACGATATATACCCCTCTTATCCACAGAAACCGACAAAGTTTATCTTATTAATAAATTAGACACGGTTCCCTCTAAAATGAGCAATTCCTGTAACACGTAAAGTATTAGAGTTTTTGTTTAACTTTTATTTTAGGTTTTTGAGATTCACGTTTTCGAAATATCAGGGTTTATATACCTCTAGCGTTACGAAATTTGAAATAAAACGCCCTCTACCAATATCGCAGCCTCTGGTAAGTAAGTCACTGTTCTACATAAAAAAACATAGGTACATTCTATATATCGACTGTAAAATTTATGTTTAACACTTTCAGGCCGACTAGAAGTGGCGTACCACTTTTTGAGTGTCACTTAAAACATTACATAAACTTACGCCCTACGTAACAGTAGGCAGAGACCAGGGTCTGCCACTTGCCATGATCCTAACAGATTCTCTTAAAAGCCATTTAAATTGACTTTTGCATGAAGAATCTTAATTAAATTTCACTTAACACCATTTAAGAAAAGTTGTAAGTCGGCCTTATTGTTATAAGAATTATCTGCAGCGCTACTGAAAGCAGAAAACTAGAGAAAACCCACCAAAAATAAAATATTTAACATAGAACTTCAAGATGTCTGCGACGACAGTTTTTGTAAATGACAAGGTAACAGGATCGTCCATTAATCACATGAGGCTCGAAAGTTACGAACAAAATTCTTTCTTAATTATTTTCTATTCAGTTTATTCGCGGACCGGTTACGTACAAGGACAAAAAAGTATTCGATCGCAACTGGTTTCGTACATAAGCAGCCTATATACGTCCCACTGTAGGGCACAGGCAGGCCTTCTCTCAGAGAGAGAGTATGGGCTTAATCACCACGCGTGCCCACCGCGGATTGGCGATTTCAAGCGCTGAGGCATGTGAATAGCTCAGACACCCAGGTTTCCTCACGATGTTTTCCTTCACCGTTAGCGAGTGGTATTGCTACTATAACTTCACAAATGTACATAACTTAGAAAACAAAGTCATAGGTACATGCCCGCACTGGGAATCGAATCTGGGTCTCCCGCTTCCGAGTCCAATGTTCTACCCACTAGGCCGCACCGCATTTTCGTACAAGGATGAAAAAACATTCAATCGCAACTGGTTACGAAGCACCAGTTACCTAGGCGGTCGAAAGGACATTTTCATCATAGTTCCCAAATCTTTAAGGATAAAACCACACCATTAACGCGGTGGCTGTGGCGGTCCATAAAAATACTACTGCGGTAAAGGATAAAACACACAAACTCGGTGGCGGTGGCGGTGGCGCTCCATACAAAATAATACTGCCGTAAATGATGCGTCGCCACCGCGTTGGTGTGTGTTATCCTTAAATTTTTCAGTTTTACTTGCATATATTAGAATAGGTACCTGTATTTTTTTGTTCTGAGAATGTCTCTACCGGAAATCACATTATAATAATCTTGTACCTAAATCGTGAATCATGCTGTAGGTATGTACCTACATCAATTAGTCTTGTATGAGTTTATCTACTTGTATTTTGTTGTTATTAACTATTGAGGAGTATTTGATTTATTAAATCAGTTAAAGCAAATATTGTACCAAGTAATAGGTATATATTTAATTAATTCTCATCCTCAATCGGACCACAACCTCTACTGCATAGACCTCCCCCAAGGGACGCCATTTCTTTCTGTCTGGGACGCCATCTTCATCGTTCCGGACTGATGGCTCCACCGATCCAGCCGCTACGAGCAATCGGCCTCTTCGTGGGTACAGCGAGCTGGTGCGCGTTTTACGCTGCATTTGTCAGTTCGTGGTCTACTTTGAAATCCTTTATAGGCCATCGGTTATCGGTTCTCCGGCCGATGTGCGTAGCCCACTGCCACTTACAGGCCACATCAATCACCTTAGTTATTTAGTGAATGCATTGAATGATCTCATTTATGATGTGATCCATCAAATTCGAGCGTAAACACATTTTTTTGTGTTGCCTATTACTCTGTGCAGGCCACAGGCCTTCTCTCAGAGAGGGAGATAGAGAGTATGGGCTTGATAACCACGTGTGCCCACCGCGCATTGGCAATTTCGAGCACCGAGGTAACAGTAATCAAAACATAGATCAGTAATTTTATTAAAGGGTCAATTTGATTTTTTCAGTGCAGTCTATCCACGTCTGGCAGTTTTAGTTGACACGTTTGAGCTAAGTGAAAAAAGTTCGAGTATTAAGGTTAAATTTCAGTAGGTAGGTACCTGCCAGTAGGTAATCAGTATATACAACAAGGTGCAACAAGGTATGCTTATTGTAGGAATAATTATATAAATAAATAAAGAAAAGGTTTAATGAGCTTATATGAATTACACATTAATCTCACGCGATTCACTTTTTGCTGACTCACCCCAATTCACATGCAGGCAATTCAAAACTTTTAAATTGCGCCTAATTTACGATATAAAAAACGGTGCAATAAAAAATGTATTATAGGTACCTACAGTGTGCGTGTTATGATTTTGATTATTTCCTTGCTTCACTGGAAACGCAGTCCTGAAGGGTCTCTCCGTATAGGACTTCCCTTCAGATTAGATTAGATTAGAACTCTTCAGTGCAGTTCTTCCAGTTCTTTAAACACTACTACTCGTAGGGTTCAATACATAAACCAACTTATAACATAACATAAACTCACGCAATCGGAGAAAAAATATCCTAACACCTCGAAGTGATTGTCTTAGTTTTTTACTCTTCATTTAGACATTAGTTCATAGTTGAGTTTGAACACATGAATATGTTGAACAGTTGTTTAAAAAAATTGGAAAAAACGATTGTTTTTCGAACCGTTAAGCAAGGCATAAGAGCAGTTGCTAATTTAAAATGTAATCCAGTCAATAAAGTTTTTGCTAACACCATAATTGGGAAAGTCGAGGTTGACATAATCACATAGGTAACGATGATCACTATAAAATATAAAAAGCCTGCATATTACTGTTATTATGACAAGTATAACGATGTAAGCAGGATGTGCCATTGTACCCCGTCGATATAAAATGTGTTATGTCCGAGATGGCGAACAGTTTGCAGTGATTGCCAACTTGCGCCGAACGGGTTTTAGGAGGAATATGTCGGCCTTTGGACCAATTTATTTACTGGCTTTTGGTTTAGTGCTGGGTGGTACAAATGTGAGTAATACATCATGCTTCTACTTAATAAAAAAAAATTGGGTGGTTAGCCCCATACTATCAGTGAATTTTGAACCTAATCAATACATTCTAAAAAATAATGATATCATTGTCAATGATAATATCATTGTCATACATTGTAATTAATGGCCGTCAACCAATTATTTTTAGGTAAACGGAGATGACTTTGAAACATGCGTGGAAATGTTCAAGCCTGAGGTAATAGTCGTCCTTATATTTTTACTATTATGTATATTGATACAAATTCCCACAGTAAAACTTAACTTTTTGTCAACAGAACATTGAAAAGAAATGCTGTGAAAGCATGAACGGGTTGACCGGCATTTGGGACGAGTGTAAAAGTGATTCCTATGATGTGAGTAAAATTTCCACTAAATTTATTATTACACTTATTACACAAAGAATGTGTGGCAAGGGCAAACTATTGTCCCTGCTGACCGCCCACTGGGAGTATTTCTGGTGAAAGGATGGCTTTTCAAGCTAAAAATATGTCATTTTAATCGTGGCTTTACGTCATTTCATTCTAACACTTTTAACACTCGCGAAATATTCGCCGTCAAGTGTTCACTTGTTCAGATTCCACACTACCGTAAGCAGCTGCTTCTACGACCCACTGCAGGGCAATGCCTTCTCTCAAAGAGAGAGATAGTATGAGTTATTAGTCTATAACTTACATTTTAGTTGACATGCAATATCTCTCGTCTGTTGTGGCCAGTGATTATTGAAAAGAGTAAGGCTATTACTATCTATCTGTTTATACCTGTAAATACCCTTACCGCATCACCTGTTAACTCTTGTGACGTTTGTACAAGCATGTTTATAAAGTTACAGTGACGTAACAGGAACAAAAATGTTCTCTACAAAATTTTCAATCATAATAGTACCACCTAACTCTACAATACGTTAAATTTAAATTCATCGGATGGAATTTCCTCGCATTTAGCTAAACCGAATCGAACCAATTACTCATCCTGTTACTGCAAAGGCGCGTGTCATGTGGGCCTTTCAATTAGGTCAAGCGACAAAATACGGACAATCTGGGCGTGACCTGCGTGAACTAGACTCATGTTAGCAGAAATCCAATACGAACGTGTAGCTTCTATTTTAAAAACCTATTTAGAGGCTTCTATTTTGTTAGCAAAGGCCCTCGACCACAATTTTACACTTTCTTCACGCACTTGTAGATGAATACTGAACTCAAATCAACATTTATACCCCGATAGTGGTAGCTAATGAACGATATTAAATACTAAAGGCTGGTTTACACGTGTTAAGTTGTTAAGAAGTAACTAAATTTTAACTTAATTTTAAGTAAGTGTTTATACGTCAAATGCACTTAAATACTAGTTAAGCTTTTAAGTTAGCCCAAGATGGACGACCAACAGCGAATCCAAATCTGTAATTCTGTAATAAAATTCGTAATGAGTGAGGTTTTAGAGGAAGTAAAGGATGAAATAGTCAGGAAAGCGAGAATACATTTTTCAATTAATATAATTAAAATAAGAAACACAAACACTCGCCCACTGCCAAGCTTGTGCATTTAACTAATAATTAACTAATTCGTGCGTCTAGAAACGTGTCAAGTGACTGGCCCCGCCCACCAACTACCTCGAAAAATTGTAAAGTTCTAATCTACTTGTTTACACCACTTGCACGCTAAATTTTAACTTGCAACTTATTACTAAATTCGTTGTTTACGTGAATTTAGTAGCTTAAAATTAAGTTAGTTTACTTAACTACGTGACAACTTAATACGTATAAATCAGCCATAACGGCCTTATAAAAAACAGGATGCCGCTAAAGCTTTCCTCAGAGGTAGTTTAATTAATCTCCTGTTACGTCATTTCCTTGTAAAATCTCCAACACAGACTATTTTAATCGGCGCTTATCTAGGATGTTTCCATCATTTATGCAGGAATACTAAATTAAAACCGTCACTTAAGAGTCAGATAATGGTAGCTGTTGAAGGATACTAAATATTATATGCTTCCATGCAGAACACCAAAATATTAGATTGACCGTAAAAAAAAACAATCTAATCCCTGCAATCCCTAAATGTAGTAAGGAATGTGAACAACCTTGAAATTGTGATGGAGACAAGGGACTGGTGTGCTAGAATCATCATTCAAGTTTGTTTTTTTACTTTAAAATCATTTTTGCGCCAAAATGGTCTGCAATAAATAGATAGATAGAGAACACTTTAGTGCACAAAATGGAAATTACAAAGATATTAAATAAATAAACACAAACTCACGACTGTATCCCGCAGAGATAGGAATAAACAAAATTTAAATGTTGACGAAGCGAAAGTGATTTTGTTAGGATGGTGGCAAATTCCGACCTCAGTCTCTGCCTACACCTTTTAGAGACAGGCGCGAGTTCATGTAAAACAACTGTACCCGGCAGTGCAAAGCAGCGGCCTGCGTCCTCAAGAAGATGGGCATATTGAAGGACGACAAAATTGACGAGGACACGGCAAAGGCCATGATGGAGAAATGGGGCAAGGACCATCCGAATGAAAAGGCGATGACGGACCGAGTGAAGCAGTTCTGCCTCGACAGCCAGTACGAAGACTACGGGATCGCTGAAGACACTTGCGGCCCGATTAAGTTCCACATCTGCGCGTACATCAACTCCATTGTGGTGAGTAACGAACATTACAATTGTCAAAAACCTATTTAGAGGCTAAAAATTCCACCCATGCTGGGACTTGAACCCGCGACCTCTGGCTAACCGTGCCAGCGCTCTCCCAAATGAGCTAATGAGCAAGTGCAGGCATCGGCGAAATTCCGAGCCTCTTTACAAACTTCCCTGTATTACGTACAGGCATCGACATCTGGCTGAAGTAATTTACATCACTTGCAGCCCCGAGCAACCCACGTAGCCTCTAAATAGGTTTTCAAAATTGTCCTCACCACGGGTTAATGCAACAAAAAAAAAAAAAATTACTATTGTCCTCAACATAATGGTAGCTCCGTTATCGCACTCATATCAGAAGTGTGAAAGTTAGCGTGTTTGTGTTTGCATGTTTCACGCTATAGCGTATGATGTTTGGTTTAAAGATAGAGCACGTCCTGGATTGAAAAGTGGGATACTTTTTAACAGAATGAAATGTGAACCAAGTCGCTGGCACTACTGGGCTCACTGCCCGCGACATCGGGCTTTTTACACGAGTGGGCTCTTCTCAGTTAGGCAAAGGACCATCCGCATTACAACGTGCAAACTCAAATAAACTTTGGAACTCTTAACAAAAAAAAAAACCAGCGACGTGCGGCCGAGGAACCGTTGCGGTGACGTGCCTTTTTGCACATGTATTGTAGTCTCTAATTTCTCGAAGGATTATTTTAGACGGAAGTCGAGAAATCGTGCCGCCCGCACGTCACCGACTCGTTGCAACGTGGATAGACATTTCATAAGCAGCCTATATACGTCCCACTGTAAGGCACAGGCCTTCTCTCAGAGAGAGAGTATGGGCTTAATCACCACGCGTGCCCACCGCGGATTGGCGATTTTAAAGCGCTGAGCTATAGCTATAGCTCAGGCACCCAGGTTTACTCACGATGTTTTCATTCACCGTTAGCGAGTGGTATTGCTACTATAACTTCACAAATGTGAAGCCCGCACTGGGAATCGAACCTGGGTCTCTGGGATTATGAGCACCATATCCTGATGGATTCCTAACGATTTGACTGTCGATTCCTTGATAATTGAAATAGCTATAGTCAGGATCGATCGCATCAAGGCGCATGATATAGGGGCGAGTAGATATAGATAATACCTTCAAATATAGATAATACCTTCAAATATAGATAGAGTACCTAAAGCACAGCCTATAATGCTTACGAAGGTTCAAGAATGCATCGCCAAGCCTACAAATATAGGTAGAGTACCTACAGCACAGCCTATAATGCTTACGAAGGTTCAAGAGTGCATCGCCAAGCCAACTGTTCTTGGTTATAGGTTTTGGGACTTAAATGTGGACCCATAATGAATAATGCGGCTCGGCTAGGAGAATTCGAAAAAAAATTGTTCGAGCGATTGTGCAAAAGAACTAAAGTAAAAAAATTACCGATGAACCTTTGTCCTAAAGAACAAATGAGATTATTAGGATGTCGCAAAGTAACTCGTGTTTTAGTCTAGGTATAAAGGCAGCTGGTCTGTTTATTTCTAACAAGCTGACCCGGCGAACTTCGTACCTCCTCAAAATCTATATAGTAAAAAAATGTACATTATTTTACATGTTCGATACAATTATTCTGCTATTCGAGGCAGAGGCAAATCCTTCAAACCAAAGATCATAAAGACCGGTCCACCCTTTCTTGCGTTACAAATGGTGTACCTCAACCGACCATGTTTTATATAGAATATCTAACACATAAAATCTCGTGTCAGTGTCTGTTATCGAACTCCTCCTAAACGGCTTCACCGATTTTTATAATTTTTTTTGTGCATTTTTAGTTGGTCTGAAAATAGGTCGTATGAACTCGTATGCTAATTAATTTGGCAAAACGTTTGCCGAGTCAGCTAGTAGGTATATAGATAAACGATTTTAAATTCTGAGTTACTTTTTTGTTTTGGAAACAGGAATGCAGCCAATGGAAGGATACAGACGCGTGCAAAACGGTCGAGGGCCTTTCCAAGGATTGCAAGAAGGCTATTGACGCTGCCAAGTGATTTTAATATCAGTTACGAAATATCTACTTAAAACTCCTAAATTGGACTGCTGTGGTGTTATTGAAAATAAAATAATGTTACGTATAAAGAAATAACATTTTATTTGTTCCGACGGCATCATGATCTCATTGCGAATCTTTAAAATAAAATTACATGCCTTAAAATAACGTGCACTCTTTCATTCCATCTTATGTTTACTTGCAAAAAAATATTAATCATCGCATAATCATATTAGAAACGTCCGCATTATATACATTTATATACAGTTTTAACTCGTTTTGCGTTCGAATAGAGCTTATGTTTCTAACGGTCTGCGGGACGAAGGTGGCAGTAAATTTCATTTTATGTATGGGTACTGACTGCCACATAAATTTACTGAAACACAAGTACTCATAATCGATTCACCGTTTCTTGATCAAAACAAAATTCCAATCGTTTTACACTTTTATTACTCCACTCAAAGCAGAGGAGGGTTATTAACCAATTCAAACAATTTTAGTACATACGGCATCACGTAACTGGTAATCTGAACGTGACTCGACTCCCTTGCAAATAAGCTGCTGCCGAGCGTACGTGCTACATTAACGCCAGTCTGTTTTTTGCGGGGTCAGTAACTTTGAACTTTATATTTATCACATTATACGATAACGATGCGATATATTGCATTTTCCATCGCATTGCGGACTTCATTACAAGGCTTACAATTAACACCACAGGAATATTACTCATTTCTTTCGTCCAGCGACGCCCTGGTGATGCATAAGGATAATTCAATGAATTTGCCATGTAATAATATCACTAAAACAGTAATACTGCATACTTAAAGAAGGACTCATATGTGTAATCAGATGCGTTTAGGGTATTCGAGAGATTTTGACTATACTGCGGACAACGACAAGGTACAGATAAGCATCTTGATCAATGAGCGATAGTCGTTTTTGGGACTCTTTGGCCGACTTAATGTGGCGCCGGGCGGCGGTGGATCGTTTCGGCCACTCAATTGGTTGATAAGTCGAGCTTTTTGCTCAAGATATTTCCATCACGTGTATAAGGAACGTAAGAAAAGTCTGCACAAATGCTACAGTGAACTACGCACTCGCATGTGCTCTTCTACCGCTGCATACTTTAGAAGAGTACATGTACACTTGTCCTTTTCCCTCGTACTTATTTGTCCGGGCCGTTGACATTCTTACAGACGTACATAATTCCTTCTCGTTGGCTTTACCATGTCATCCAACTGAATGACTATTTAAAAATCGCGAGATCGTTAGTACAGTGGTAAACAGCTCGCACTTCGAAAGCTTACAGTCCTAGTCCATAAGAGCCATTTGGCAGTAAGCAACAGACAAAAATGTACTCTAATATAAGGTGCTGAAATTACAAGTAATTAGGTACTTCACAAGTTGTCTCCACTTTATCAGCAAAACCAACGAATTCGCACACGGAAATTTCACTTGAGACTATGCCGAAAGTTAGAAAGGAGTTTGATTTCAGCTTTTATGTAAACGTTTTTTTCAAGAAAATTTGTATTTATCTGACGCAAATGATGTAAAGATCTCCTAAACACGAACAATTTACAGTGGAGAAAACTTTAAAATAGCAAAAAATATCACCAAAATTGCTGATATTATTTAATTTATTGAGTGATTATTTATTGAGTACTAAAATTCATGGTTACTATAACAATTCGATGTACATTGCAAAGTCGATTAACCCAGATTAACAAGTAGGAAGACCCGTTTTTCTACTGCTTCTCCTATACCTGAAGGTTTGCTGGAAGAAATCTCTTAGATATAAGTTCGCCTTTGTACATGTAATTTCTTATGTAATGTCCTGTTAAATTTCTTGTGTGCAATAAAGTAGGTATAAAGTAGGAAGACACGGCTACGCAATGTACATCGAACTGTCAAAATAAATTGTAGTTTTATAAAACGCAGCCCATATATTTTTTTTCGCGCTGTCGAAGGTTTTACCATGATACCATTTGTTCATATTTATGCGTAAAAATCACACAATTGGTAATGCATAGGGATTCTATTTACACCCCGTATAATTTCTACTATCTGCCTTTCTGTCTGTCTACAAACAGGACAAGATTTTTACTTTCCGACACGCAGATTCGAAGAAATATTTTTTATGTAAAAAATACGTAGCTAACTTATAACTTACATTATACAGCCTGAAACTACATGAAATGCTTCTTTCAATGTCAACATGAATCTAAAAAGTTATCTACGCACGAATAGAAGTACACCTACTATGGATGGTGAAACGTTAAATTCTAAGTAGGTCTGACAGTAGTAGTACACGAATCTTATTCGCCTATTTTATTAATATTTACAAATTGTCACATTTTCGTTCATTTTTACGTAAAGATTGTTTTCCACGAAACCAAAATACACAGAAACATTTAAGTCTATGTCAATTTCTTAGAAACTAAACTTATTTCCTTCTCAGTAAAATAATATCATAAGACGTGAAAATAACATTCTACTATACTGAGACTTAATCAGTTAATTAAAAAATATTCTTACTCTCTACTAGGGAAAACGCTAAATACTAAAATTCGCTTAACATTTCGTAATAAATTAAAAGTAAAATCCATCTTGAACAAAAAAATTGGCTACTTTCCGTTTTGGTATTCAGGGTTATTTTTAAGATTCGCCTTTCCTGAAACGCTTTTGTTTGAGTTTGTGATTTACAACTTTTGTTCTAGGGCTTTTTATTTTATTAAATTTTGGTATTTTTAAATTTTATCTTATGTGCCGTTTTATTTGCTTTGAGACGCCGAAAACTGTAAGTAGGTCGGACGTTCTTCTACGTAACAATTAACCGGTGGCTGCAACACTGACATTGAACTAAACCGCAAATTCCATAAAATTATATAAGCCCTTATACAATATTAGAAAAAATATACATCTAAGAAAAAACTTAGTTATTTTAAAACACAAACACAAATTGACGTGGCTCGGAAAGTATGTATTTTATAAACAACCCTGTATAAATTAGTTAAAAATAACTCTAGATTTGAAATACATTTTTATTTTCATTTCATTCAGCTAAACCATAGTTGTAAAGCAAACATTTTTTTTAATACTTGTTGACATAATCATAATTTTTCAAACTAAAACGTAAGCACTACACATTATTAACTTAACTCCGGATTCATTTTGTTGAATTTTTTATCATGATGATGGTTATGGAACGCAATAAGCTCTTCCTCTAGGATGAGCAAACTTGATACACATTATTAGTAAAATAGTAATCTAGATAAAAGCGAAATGAAATGAAAAATACATAGACTGTTTAACTCATTTTCTCATCGTAACATAACCGTTCGAGTGCAGAGTAAATTTTACCTTAACTTTTATCCAAACAACATGGTATTGAAATTGAACACCAGCAATAACTTACTCTCGGAACTCATTTTTGATAACCATTCCAATTTAAGAGTTTCTACTTACTTATTACAAGGGACTTTTCTGAACTCATTCGCATATTTTAATCACACATTTCTTAGAAAATCGTCTACGCCGGGAACACATCATAAATGGAATTATATGACTCGATTTATATAACTCATATCATAGAGTTATCGCGGGAAATGAACACTATTCCTCAATATTCAGTACCCTACTTCTTATACAACATATAAAATGTTATGCACCTTCTGAAAATCATTGGTTCAGAATCGACAGTAGAATAATAAGCTACAGTAATATTAATGCTTCTAATCACAAACGTTCGAAACTTCGAGCAAAGGATGTTTTTTCGAGTAGCGTAATATAGGAAACGCAGGTTATATACCTACTATATAAAGAACATGTTCAGTTTCACACTTCACTTGGCCACATTTCACCACGCATTGTATTAATTAATTTTGTAACACCAAATCTTCAGTGAACGGACCACTTCAGCGATCACGCACTATCCCGTACAAATGACGTCATTACCTTGCCAGCAATTTAGAGCGAAGGGGTTCAAACCTAGGTCAAGTAAGTTTTTCTAAAAAGTGGCTCCCAATGAAACGTAGAGAATCTACATATGAACAAAAATGTCTTATATAGTTATATATTAGGGGTTAAAGTATGAAATTGCCGTTTTATTGCAATAGGTTCTTTGAATTGACATAGAATCTTCATGGTTTGAGGTTTTCGAATGAAACTTTTTTCAAATGGTTTCTATGATGTTCTTTTTTTAAAAAATGTGAAACATTTGAATATCGACTTTCAATTGTTTTTGTTATTCAATTTAGACAAGAAAGATGGATACTGCGAAAATTCGAGTGATTATGAGGCACCAATTTTTCGTATTTTTTTATTTTATTGATTTGACGCAAGTGAGTCAATATTGTGGGTAAGGTAACGTTAAACCATGCCGCTAATTCCTGGGTAGTTTGACTAGGGTCGGCTTCCACTATCTCTCTAAATTCATCGTTATTCACCTGTGTGGGCGGTCTTCCTCGTGGCTCGTTCTTTAAGTCGAAATTTCCATCACGAAAGCGTTTAAACCAAAATCGCACGGTGCGTTCATTAGTAGACCCCTCTCCAAACGCAGCATTGATATTGCGGGCTGTTTCTGCCGCGTTAGTTCCGCGTCGGAACTCGTATTAAAAATTCACTCGAATTTTCGCAGTATCCATCTTTCTTGTCTAAATTGAATAACAAAAACAATTGAAAGTCGATATTCAAATGTTTCACATTTTTTAAAAAAAGAACATCATAGGAACCATTTGAAAAAAGTTTCATTCGAAAACCTCAAACCATGAAGATTCTATGTCAATTCAAAGAACCTATTGCAATAAAACGGCAATTTCATACTTTAACCCCTATTATTAAACGAGTCGAATCACGATTAGACCCGTTTACAACTATGTATGAGCATCGCGAGTCATTAAAAAATACTAAAAATGTTTTATGAAGTAAAATCCTCAAGCGCAAGTTTTTCAAGATTATCCAAGTTAACGATTCTATTAAGGATGTGTACCACTACTGTACGATCGGACGAAAGGATTTACTGTCGTCTGTACTACTGTTCGATAGGTAGAAAACAATTCAACTTGAAACCGAAAGCTAAACTTTCAAGTCTCAACTTCCACTATAAAGTACAAAATCTCTTCAAATGCTCACTGCAACGGGATAGCGCGTCACGCATAAAATAGCCCACTAAAATCTGAACCAACATACCCTCACCGTGTTAGCTGGAGCTCCGTTACTTGTCTAATAACGCCATGCGGAAGCTCCAGAGCGCCTGCTAGTCTGCCTCCTCGGCAGGTCTTCTGTACACGGGGCCGAACTTCGCCATGTACTTTTTGACGAACTCCTTGGCTTTGGACCGGACGGAGTCGGTCACGACTAGTTCTTCCACGGTGCGGCAGTGCTTTAGCTCTTTTAGCATCACGAAGTGGGTCAGCTGGGGAAGTGAGACGGGCTGGTTAGTGTGTTTGTAGTGCGGGTGAAAGCTTCTATATTAACTATACGTCTACTGCCCGTTCGTGGTTTGGATTCCCTCTGGAGGCCGCAGAACATTTGTACAAATGCCCTTAGTCTGGGTGTATGTCTATGTTTGTGATGTCCTTGTCTGGTTACCATAGCACAGGGTATTCCAGTTTGGGACCACAGTAAGTGATTGTATAGTGTGGAAGTTATTTATTCCCTGAATACACATACGGTTATTGACGTGAAAACTTGTTTAGGCGCGCTTTTTATGAACAGAGAACGAAACACAAGCATCCCGCTCGTATTAGAGACACTGAATTGGATACACTCATCACCAGACGCTTGTAATTATCAAAAAAAAAAAAAATGAATAACTTTTTATTGCCAAGAACACAAAAAAATTAAAGAAGAATAGTGATGACTTCTAAATTTAGAAAATCCTAAGTTTCATATGTATGTGTAAGTTTTAGATTCTGTTGTGTGTTTACAAGTATACACCCTCTTTTTTAACGTAGGTATAACAGGTTCGCATTTGCCCCGTCTCACCCGCGATGGTAAATCACGAAGAGGTCAGATATGTCTAAGGTAAGGATGTTAGGTATGACGTCACCAGAAAGATAGATAAATTAAATAAAAGGTTTATAAATAATTTTTTACACTTGCGCACACACACACACACACACGCAGGCACGCACCCACGCACCCACGTACGCATGCACGCACGCACGCACGCACCCACGCACGCACGCACCCACGCACGCACCCACGCACGCACGCACCCACGCACACACGCACGCACACACGCACGCACGCACGCACGCACACCCGCACGCACGCACGCACACACGCACGCACGCACGCACGCACGCACGCACGCACGCACCCACGCACACACATGGCACATAATCGCCACGCTTGGCAGGCGGGTTGGCGATCGTAGTATGTGGTCGGAATCTCAGGAAGACGCTGCTGCCCGTCTCCTGGTAATTGATTTCCATAGTCGCCTTTTACGACATCCACGGGAGGAAATGGAGTGACGCTATTCTTAATCCGGCGCCACACGGACGTGCCTTTACCTCTCGCTCATACAATGTTGCAGTCTATATTGTTCATAAGCAGCCTATATACGTCCCACTGTAGGGCACAGATCTTCTCTCAGAGAGAGAGAGTATGGGCTTAATCACCACACGTTCCCACCGCGGATTGTCGATTTCAAGCGCTGAGGTATGTGAATAGCTCAGACACCCAGGTTTCCTCACGATGTTTTCCTTCACCGTTAGCGAGTGGTATTACTTCTATAACTTCACAAATGTACATAACTTAGAAAGAAAAGTCATAGGTACATGCCCGCACTGGGAATCGAACCTGGGTCTCCCGCTTCCGAGTCTATATTGTCTTTTTTTAATTAAAAATGCTAAGAGAGTAAGAGTATGGCGTGTTTATGATTTGTTTTCCGCCGATTCATAACAGCCTGCCAACAGTTGTTATTTGAGTAAATTAATATGGAAGAGCTGTCAGTAGGTTTGCCTATCCGTGCAACGTTAATCTGAGACGTCCACTAATGAGTTATTCACTGTGAGATCAAAGGCCTTGGCGTTGAATGCCAACTGACCGTGACTGGGTGATCATCTGATAATAATGTTCAGTGTTATGTTATATTTACAACGCATACATAACAACATTGTGTGCAATGTCGTTATGTTCAATGTGACAATTTCGTAGAACCTCGGATCAGTCCGGCATTAAAACGCGATTGCTCTCATTAAAATTACTTACTAACTACGCCTACGACCTCGTTACCGTGATAATTATTATCATAATAAGTGAAATTATTCTTGGTAAGGCGTTACCGGGATAACAAACTATTTTGGGTCCGTATCCGTCCTACATCATATTATTATATTATCTGTTAGGACAAACGGTCAAACAAGAATATAGGGAAGAGCGGGTGATCGTCCTCTTCCACTATAGATGGAAATTTCCCTCTAGGCATATCGTATGCCTGGGGACGGCCGGTCCAAGTAATGCCCGTCGGACGTTATATTTATGGTATGTCATGTGAAACATTTTGCTTGTGCGATGCAGGAATGTTGGAGTTTATAGTGCGCGTGCAGAGTTGACATGTGCTCGCCACATCACTCCCCTTCAAGACCGTAGCCACGCATAGCTAAGTCTGATAGGAATCGAAGTCTGTGCTCTAAAGACTGCAAGTGCCAGAAGTCGCTGAGTCAGTGAGTCGACTAGCGGTTGAGGGTGTTCGGCGGCTAACAGTCACTTCACCGGCGACAGTACCATGGGAACCGCGCATGTGGTAGGAACCGGTGAAGGCTGCTGTACCACTGGCAACGTGCGCTGTTGGTGTGTGGCTGCCGTGCCGAGGGGTTGGCGGAGATCAGCATCAGTACCAGTAGTCGGTGCGTTGACTGTAGTGGAACTGATGAGGTGAGAGGGAAGAGGATGCTGGCCTTGCTTTTTGAGACTGATTGTATGTGGGGTGCTGCGAGAGCGAAGGAAGGTTGACATTGTTCTGTCGAGGGTCACCACTATAGGGAAGAGCGGGTGATCGTGCTCTTCCACTATAAAGGGAAATTTCCCGCCAGGCAGATCGTATGCCTGGGGATGGCCGGTCCTGGTAATGCCCGTCGGACGTTATATTTATGGTACGTCATGTGAAACATTTTGCTTGCGCGATGCAGGAATGTTGGAGTTTATAGTGCGCGTGCAGAGTTGACATGTGCTCGCCACAAAGAATACATCAATAAACATGTCAAAAAATTTATGAAAATGTATAGTGACTAAAACTGGTTTGGACAATTTGTAGGGAGCCCCAGTGTTATCTACTAGGGCATGTGCAGCTAAACGGAGAGCGGTGGTAGCGCAGCGGTAGAACGCCGGTCTCACATTCAGGAGTACTTTGTTTTCTAAGTTACATACATTTGTGAAGTTGTAGTAGCAATACCACTCGCTTGCGGTATAAGAAAACATCGTGAGGAAACCCAATAGGAGTAGAGCACTTGTTACGTACAATGGCCCAACTATGAGGCCAAGTGCGGAAATCTCAGGTCTAACTAGAACTAGTGCTCGGTAAAGACTAAGTTATTATGATGGGCAAGATCGAGGAGAAGACGTTGGGAGAAGAAGGAAGTCGTGGCTCAGAAACATCAAAGGATGGACGGATGTAACCAGCGTTGAAGACCTGTTTCGTTTGGCAAGAAGTGAAGAAGAGTATGGGGAACGAACGGCCAACCTCCATTAGTGGAACGTCGAAGGAGGAAGGAAGAAGTGTTTGTATCGCAGAGTTTTAAATTTTTTAAATTATTCGCCAAACTGCGTGGCAGTTTGTTAGCGAATTAATAGCACTCTTTTTAACATTTTTTTAAATTTTTTTATTTGTTGATGTGGTGCAACATTACAGGCGCCAATTAAGATGCTGGTACTGCGGAAAGTCCTCAGTACACCACGCTAGCGCCTGGAGATCCACCACCGACTATGTACGGCACAATACTTACGCAATGACGTGTGCCAGCGTACCGACGATTTGCACAGAAAATGATCGCTCCGGCGAATCTTCCCTCATGTGAATGATCACTCTGGCGAATGATCACTGAGGAATGTACGCTCCAGCGAATGATCACTCCGAGAAATGATCGCTCTAGCGTGCGGCAACCACTGATTATTGGGAGCTTCTACTGTCAGCCGACACAAAAGTAAAGCTGTTGAAGGAGAAATAAAAGCAGTCTCTCACCTTCCTAGCGAGATGTTTGAAGTCGGCAGTGTTGGTGATGCGTCCGGCGCGTGCGGTGCGGTGTCGGAACGGATTCAGGTGGTGCACCATGACCCGCGCCATGGTGCTGCGGAAGGTCTCCTTGGTGCGGCGCGCCAGCTCCTCGAGATCCACCTCCGGCGCCGGCACCGCGACGATCTCCACTTCGGGTTCTACCTCGATTTCGGCCTCGGCCTCGGCCTCGGCCTCCAGCGCCTGATCGAGCGGCTCGTCGACGTCCGAATCGGTGTCGGTGTCCGAGTCGACCAGTTCCGCGAGCTGTTGGGCGAGGGTACGTGTTATGTCGCGGTTGTTTCACAAGTGACTTGTTTTTAGGGGCGCAGAAGGAAAAAAAGCCAAAATAGTATCACTTTGTCCGTCGATCGGTCGCTATTATGTTAAGATAAATAATTATAATCATTAACAGCTAGTGAACCTCAGAGAGCCCTTTTTAAAGAATGTAGATTTGAGTGTAGCAGCGGACGAACATGAGCTGATGAATTCCACTCGTAAACCCTTTACCTTCAAATGTTTGTAATGTTATAATTAACCGCACTAAGCGAGCCTAAATGCCATCCTCACCCACACGTGGTGCACCCTGCTGTTAACAGACGAGGCAATGGCGTCCGAACTGATGGCGATATAACCATCCAAACAGTTAGGCCAAAAACCGACGGCGAGGTGTCTAACTCTGCGATCACAAACCCGCCAGCCGAGCGTGGTGATTAGGGAGAATTTCCCCAATATTAGACATACAAATACGTCGGCCGGCTCGGAAGTGGCGTGCCTTGGGGCCTATGTCCAGCAGTTGATGAGTGTGGGCTGATTAATTAAAAGAAATAAGAAAGAAACCATTTATTTACATTGCCACAGAAGCACACACATAAAAAATAACAGAATCTATATACCTAAATAGAAGAAGGTTAAAAAGTCTAACAAAAAAAATGAGGACATTGTGCCTCCGTGTGCAACAGAAAAATTCACCAACTCAGCATACATTGCTGGCGTGTGCTGTGAACAACACATCACCAGCAAAACTGATTTTCAGGGGCCTCGTTTGATTTTCAATTCTTTGGCACCCGGAACAATACATAATAATTACAATGATTGATGGATTACCTTCAAATCGTGCGCAGTGAGGTCCCGGTCCCGCCTCCTCGGCCGCTTGGCAGCCTGCTGGAACAGGCGCACCTTCTGCAGCAACCTTTCCCGCCGCCGCCGCAACTTCTCCTTGGTCTCCTTGTAGCGCTTCACTTCCAGCCGGCCGGCCAGCTTGTCTTCCTCCGTTCGAGGCTGCGGTGAGACAGTACAATTGGACCACGTTACGCAGAAACATTCCAACGTACAATGCGTAACTTGTGAGGAAAACATTTCTTTTAAGTATTAGGTTGTGTTTGTTAAGATGTTTTTGATTTGTAAATTTGATTTGTAATTGCCGTGTGGCTCCGGCCTAGAATGAGCCACCCCATTTCTTCCCGTGGTTGTCGTAAGAGCTAAAAAACTGACACCAGGGAACGGGCAGCAGCGTTGACCTGTGATACGAGACCACCAAGCACTGCGATCTCCAATCCGCCTGCCAAGCGTGGAGATTACGGCAAAACCTCCCATACAGGGAGAGACCCATGTCCTGCAGTAAACTGCTATGGGTTGATGATGATGAATCACAATAAAATTTAACACGGCGGAGCATAAAAGTGGAAAAAAAACAATCTAATACATAAAAAACCTATTTAGAGCCTCAAAATTCCACCCATGCCGAGACTTGAACCCGCGAGATCTGGCTAGCCGTGCCAGCACTCTCCCAACTGAGCTAATGGGCAAGTGCAGGCAAATGGGCAAGTTAAGTATGTCCGCCTGGGTCATCCCTTACCGGCCCTTCCACCCACATCCGCTCGATATATTTGTTTTGTCAATCTTTCTTCCTTCATCCTCTCCACATGTCCAAACCAACACATTCCTTTCTCAATTCTTGTCACTACATCCTCTTTCAGTCCACAACGTTCTCTAATCACACAATAAAAAAAAAAAAATCTAAATTTTTTATTCAAAGTAGCACAGAAACTGCGACTTAATGAACGTTACAAGTTAAACTAGGTGTCCATTTCAAAATCTAGATCATTTTGGAGAAAAAATGGACAAAAAAACTCCAAACTTAGTCTTTTCAAGTCCTTAATTTACAGGATTTATATAAATGTACTAAAACTCATGCATTGAACTGGCTTTAATTCCAGACATCTTTGTCATCTAAATAATCTTTAATGTTATAGTAGCTTTTTTGGCACAAAGTGTGCTTCACACATTTTTTGAATCGCGCTTCTGGCAAGCTTATTATATCCTCAGGGATCTTATTGTAGAAACGTATACAATGCCCCATAAAGGATGTATTAACCTTTGTCAGCCTAAATTTTGGGAACGAAAGTTTATGTCTATTTCTAGTATTTACATTGTGTTGGCTACCTACAGTTTTAAAGTCACTGATATTTTTCCTAACGTACATAATATTTTCATAGATATACTGACTAGCAACTGTTAGGATGTTAGTTTCTTTAAAGAAATCTCTTAACGAATCTCTATTGCCTAGCTTATATATGAATCTGATCGCTCTCTTCTGCAGGACAAAGATGGTCTCAATGTCTGCTGCCCGACCCCACAGTAGTATACCATAGGACATAATACTATGGAAGTAACTAAAATAAACAAGCCTAGCAGTTGCGACATCAGTTAGTTCCCGGATTCTTTTAACTGCGTATGCTGCAGAACTGAGCCTATTTGCCAATTTTCCTATATGAGGACCCCATTGAAGCTTTGCATCAATTGTGATACCCAGAAATACAGTTTCTTCTACAAGGTCTAGTTTATCATTCCCCAATATAACATTGCTGTCAACCATTTTGACATTTGGTAGTGTGAATTTTATACATTTTGTCTTTTTTGAATTTAATACTAAGTTATTAGAAGTAAACCAATATAGTACCTTAGAGAGAGCATTATTTGTATCCGCAAGGTCATTTTCTTGTCTCTTAATCTTAAAAATAAGTGACGTGTCATCTGCAAACAATACTATCTCTGACATGTTTTGAACCATGAACGGCAAATCATTTACATATACGAGGAAAAGAAACGGCCCCAAAATAGATCACTGTGGTACTCCCATCTTAACCTCCGACCCTGATGATTTAGTCCTATTTATATCAGCTTTTTGAACCCTCCCTTCTAAATATGATCTCATAAGTTTTAAGCTCCTCCCATTCACTCCGTAGTGTTTTAATTTTAAGAGAAGTGTTTTATGGTCTACGCAGTCAAATGCCTTCGACAAGTCACAGAAGACACCTATAGCATCCTTCCGATCCTCCCATGCACTAAATATATGTTTAACTAATGTGACACCAGCATCCGTCGTAGACCGCCCTTGCGTGAAACCAAATTGTTCACTATGAAAAAGTTGATAATTATTAAAGTGTGTAAGTAGCTGACCTAGAACTATTTTCTCGAATATTTTACTCAAAACGGGTAGAACCGAGACTGGTCTGAAATTTGTGGGATCTTGCCTGTCGCCACTTTTAAATAAAGGGACGAGCCTACTATATTTCATTAGGTCAGGGAATGTACCCTCATCTAAACATTTGTTAAAGATTCTGGCCAAATGGGGTGCTAGGACATTGATTACTGAGCTAACTATTATTACTGACATACCCCACAGGTCTTCAGTTTTTTTAAGATTTAGCTTTTTAAACTCTTTATTCACGGTATGAGCTTCAATATAATCAAACGAAAAATTGTGATCGCAGGGAGGGACATTATCTTTCAAAATACTTTCTGCAAGATCAGGAGATGAATCTAAAGGAGCCGTAGTTATAATTGGAACATTTGTGAAGAATTGTTCAAAAGCCGCGGCAACGTCTTCATTTGACGTTATTAATTTATTATCTATCTTAAGCGAAAATTCGCGGTCCGCTGATTTGGATTTACCGGTTTCCTTATTTATTATATTCCAAATGGTTTTAGATTTATTAGACGATTTAAGAATTTTGGCTTTTATATGCTCGCATTTAGCTTTGTGGCAGACGGCCCTAAATAATTTTGAATATAATTTAACATACTGTAGAAAACTATGGTCATATGTGTATGTCTTTTTCTCATATAGTGAATAAAGTGTGTCCCTACTTTTCCGGATGCCGGCAGTGGCCCATTCACTAAATCCTACTCTATTTCCTTTCGATGATAGCTTTTTTAATTTAAAAACTTTTTCAAAACTATCTGAAACGACCTTAAAGAAATCTCCATAATGGGCATTAGCATTGATGGTTTTATTTTTTTCGGTATGTAAACTACTTTGTAAATAAGTTTTAAATAATTCTAATTTTGTTGTTGTCATGGGCCTGTAAAGTATATCTTGTTCTGATTTTTTAAAATCAGATTCAAAGTGTACAATTTGACCACTGTGGTCTGACTTTAAGCAATTTATTGTAGAATAGTGCGAAAATTCACAGTCACAGTATACATTATCAAGACAGGTGGCTGTGATTTCGGTAATCCTAGTGGGCTCTAAGAAAATATTAACTAAATTAAAAGACTTGAAAATAAGTTTTAATTTAGTATTTAAAGTGGAATCTACCAGCAAGTCGATATTAAAATCTCCACAGACTATAAGGTTCTTGCTACTACTTGAAGCTACATTTAAGACATCCTCTAGTACTGATTCAAATAAACTGTAGTCACTGGTGGGGGTCCTGTATACGCTTACTACAATGTGCTTAGCCAGTTCAACACATGAGAGCTCAATAACTTTTTCAACAGAAAGTCTGCAAATATCTTTCCGTTCTTTATATTTTAAACTACTATTTACTATTATTAAGGATCCCCCGTGCAATGCAGACTTTCTATTGAAGCAACTGGCTATTTCATAATTATGTATAGCAAAATTCATTTGAGACTCTAGTAGCCAGTGCTCTGTGACACAAAGTACATTCACTCTATGTTGTTCTAAGAACAACTCTAATTCTAGTAGTTTACCAGAAAAGCCACCCTGTAAATTTTGGTTAGCTAAGACAAGTTTGTTTAAGGGGGACTTTTCTGTTGTCTGCGCTGACAGTTTAAATCAGCAGTCAAGCTTAACCTACTTATGCTAGGTTTTTTTACAGCCTCAGAATACAGAGGTTTGCAAGTAGAATTTTTTCTACAGTTTGTATCCACGACTGGTCCCTGTTTTATTGTCTTAACAATAATAGGGTCATAAATATTGAATGCCAACAATTTGGCAATTTGTCGCTTTGAAGAAAGGGGCACATGCATTGAGTCCCTAGTCAATATAAAGTTTCGAATAAATTTATTTGTATCAAAATACAATACTTGGTCTCGATGGCCAAAGGTCATATTGTATAATAGCCGGTTTAACTTATCTATCCGGGCATTTTGTGTCTCTGATAGAGTCTTAGAATAAGGAAAAGCACAGATTACAATTTTCCTTGCTTGAAGAGCAACTATAGAATCATAATAATTTGTCAAATCATCGCGCTGTATTCCTTTGCTGTCCCCTATTAATAACACAACAGTGGTATTACTATCATACTCCTTACTAAGCATACAGTTGACTATAGGGCATACAAACATTCTCAACGTGTTGCTTTAAATTATTTTGTAGCATACTGCCTAACCCTACACCTATTTTATCTGAATAGATAATGGTTTTGTACTGGGCGTGATTGTCAGGAACTCTGCAGGTGGTGGGTCTAGACTGCGGCTGTCCATCCAGTACACTATTGCGTATCCTGTCATTCAAAGTAACGCCAGACATACTTCTCAAGGACCTCATTTCTACTGCATTAATCCTACTTTCTTGCTTCTTTTGCCATACCCAAGTCTCGCTAGCATGCATAGGTGTTGGGACCAGCACTCCATTATGGTTAGCCAATCTAGCTCTTTTGGAGATGTTTTGGCCACTCACAAAGGAGTGCAATGCACCGTTTACACAAACTATTCGTTTACGTTGTAACTATTCAAAACAAACCGATCGTTAGGTTGGCACTACTGCGAAAAAAATATGGCGGGGAGCCTCGGTGACTTGGTGAGAACAGAAGTGCGGCGGACTTTTCTGTGATACACTTTTACGTTATTCTTGGTAGAGAAAACACCTCACTACAAAAGTAATAAAAATAATTAGGTTAATATTACCAAAAAGTCGACACGAGAACGTAAACTCATCATTTACAAACAAAAAAAAATGCACTTCAAGCATAGTAGTAAATGTTTCAGTTAGGTATATTTCCTTCACAAACCATGCCATATTTCTGACTTGCGACCGTTTGTTGCAACTTTGTTACTTTCTCGATCAATGTGACTGATTGAATAAAATGATCTGGATTTTGAAATAGACACCAAGTTTAACTTGTAACATTCACTAAGTCGCAGTTTCTGAGTTACCTTGAATAAAAATATTTATATTTTGATTAACCTCTACCGCTATTAAGGGACGGAAGTTATTTCCAATGCAATAGTTTACAACGGCTTGTGTTCACAACTATAGTTACATAAATAAAAAATGTGACATACCTATTAAAAAAAACAAGGAATAAGCCTTTTCTGGATAAGAAGTCATAAAGTATTCTTTAGTGAGCTTGTCGGCACACTGCACGGGTAATACCAAACAATAGTAATCTATAAGGCGAATTTTGCATACATTTTTCGCTGGCTACAGTTCATAAAATATAGCCTGAACGTTTGACAGATTGAGATTCGGGAGTGACATTTCAAACCAGACTGCCACATATCAAGCCTTAAAAAAATCCGTGCAGTCTATCGTAATGTATACGAAATTTCTTGTAATAGTTTAAGGACTAGCAAAAAAAATCCAATAGCATTTACAGTAAGTCTAATTACTTACACTTATCGGCCTCTCCGTGACTAGCCCCGGCCTCCGTTTTCTCGGCTTGACATTCACCAGCGCGTGGTCCGGAATCAAGCCGTTGTGAGAATCCTCTTTTATCACTGCAAATGGCCGATGGATTCATTAGGAAACAATGTAATATTTATCACTGCAAATAACAGATGCATTAGGAAAAATTTGTAAAATAGGCGTGAATAAGGCGATCCATTAACCAAACAAACATTAGTAAGTTTTACTATTCAGTTGGTTCGCAATGCTGAAGTTTTCTTCGAGGACATTGTCACGTGCTTAGGACGAGGCGCCGGAGTTTGCAAAAATAATCGGTAAACTAACACGAACAACCCCACCGCGGCGAGGCTGAAGGCCGAGCTCCGTTCAGGCCGACGCCGAAGGCCGTGACCATACAACAAACTGTTATGCAGTTTGGCAGAATTGCAACTTTGTATTTTTCTGTATTTATCTGAATAAAAATTATCATTCAATCATACAAATTCCCACGCATAAGTGACTTTACATCAGAGAAAAAAAAATTTCTTAGTTTGTTTACACACCATGTATGACTATAGTAATTGGACAGACATGTTTAGTAAATATACCTAAGCTCACAATCACAGCCGAGTTTTACTTAATTGCTACTGAATTGCAACCTATTCCTAACAACAAGAGCAGGTAGTAATGTTATACCTTCGTATATTCCATTGACGCCTTCGACGACCTTTCCTTTGACCTGGCGTCGCACGACAATATCTTCCTCTTCGTCCGAGGAACTTTCCTCTGCAAACAGAACAGTTTGTGATTGCGATTATCTCGAAATAGATGGAAAAACCATAAACTAGGCAGAGTCCCGTCCCGTCCTGTACAGCAAAGCCGACCTTAGCGCCAACTTAGACCTCAGTGTCTTTCCGGTAGTAGTTGGTGCGACCTTGCTCGTACTTGGCTCTGGGACAACCTTGAACCTCATAATCTTGACCACAGTGTCCTTTAGGTAGGCACTCAATCCTGCTGGTAGAGTTGATTGCCATAGATAGACATGGAAGTAGTAGGCGCGACCTCGCTTGTCCTTGTTTTGCGTACCGTACTCGTCCCTGCCTCTGAGGCAACCTCGACCTTTAGGTAGTGACTCGTGGACTGCGGGTTCATGTGGTAGCAGTAACTGCGGCCGCGCTCGCTCTTCGCTCGGAGGCAATCTTGACCCCTGTGGCCTTGACCCTTAACCCTGACTTTTGACCTTCACGAAGTCACTTTAGGTACTCATACCAACTAATGCAGGGATGGCGAACCTTTATGGATCAACGCGCCAAGGTTTTGATGAAGCCACAGACGTGCCATTCAATAATTTTGCCTTACAGATTAATGGGAAACTCAATACTTAATATTAACTTTCTTGTAAATGTTCTGTTTTACGCATATATTTTCTGTGTGCAATAAAGTATAAAGTAGTAAGTGTAACTCAAATCTCATCATTTACCAACAAAAAAAATGCACTACAAGTACCTAGAGTGATAATCGCGCAATCGTTTGTTGCACTTCCTAGATTTTTGTTATTTTATCGACCGTTGCGCGTGCCCATAATATTTTGTCACGTGCCATCTGGTTTGCCACCCCTGAAGTAATGTAATAAATTAGTACTTAATATGATTTGAGAAAAGATAGTGTGTTTTGTCGCTGCCTTGCTAAATCAAACAGAATGTAAATTGCTGCCACTCCTGAAGTAATGTATTATTCTTAATATGATTTAAGAAACAAATGTGTGATTTGTCGCTGCCTTGCTAAATAAAAAATAATGTAAATTGCTTTTTTGTCGGAAGAGTCGAACCAGGTTTCGCTCTGATTCGCATAGCTTAATCATGGTGAGTAGAGACGGAGCTCGCGACGTCGGTTGCTCGTCTCTGACTGCGGGCAGAAGTGTGGGGTGCGGGGGGGGGGGGGGGGGGGGGCAACAGCTGCGGGGGACTCCCGCGCGCGCCAGCCGGGTAGTGCTATGTGCAGTGCAAATTGTTGACGTTGAAATCATATTCTGATTTCTGACTTCACTCACCAATGGGCTGCGGGTCGGGCGGCGGCGGCGGCGGCGCGGGCGGCCGCCACTGCGGCTGGCGCAGCTTCACGTGGTAGTAGTAGGTGCGACCTCGCTCGTCCTTAGCGCTTCGCCACATGGACGGTAGCACGGCTTCCTCGCCGGCCGGCAGGGGGGGAGCCGGCGATTGCTGTCGGATAGACGCAACAACTAGAGAACTTTCTTGTAAGATAGATCGGGAATTTTATAGTTTTTGTTGGATTTCGGACAGCGATTCGAGTTTTTACAAACGTAGTGGCGTCACGACCGTGGTGCATCGCCGTTACTAACCAATGATTAAAACTAGACTTTTAAATTCAACAGCCATCTCCTTCTTTTATCTATTTACAATCATTATATTTCGCTTCGTTAAGCCAAGTACTATTTATTCTGCAAAATTATAAATAGATCAAGTTTGTAAGGCTATATGTAAGGAGGTAGCCTCCGAAACTACTTATCCGATTCAAAAAAATGTTTATCTTTATAATGAATCTTCAGGGTGGACATATCATTCTTTTTTTTAATTTCAAACGGGGATTCATGTCGACATACATACATACAACAGTAGAAAACGACGGTAGAAATTTAATTAAAAGTGTTTCAGTGCTGTTTATAAAAACACGATTCCTCTAAAACACTGAGGAATGCATTTTAAATAATCTGTAAAGCATTTCCTCTGCCACACACTATTTAAACTGCATTTGAGTTGTGTTCTAAAGAAGCGTGTTTTATAAATAACACTGAAACACTTTTAATTAAATTTCTACCGTCGTTTTCTACTGTTATGTGTTCAAATCGATATATTTAGATTCGTACCGCCATGTACTATAGGACAAAACATTGTCCATACTATCTGTTTAGCTTTTTTTAATTAACCCTTAAAATATTACGGTCCACTCTAGTTGTCAACTACCAAATTAGGGTTAAGCTACCGATTTAAAAAAAAAACCTTTGTTTCTGTCTTGTCTATAGCTGAAAAAAATATATAAAAAAATTCGAATCGTTTTCACTCAGTATTTTTTTACAAGGCTACAAAATCTATATGTTTATTATTGACTTTGTCGCCTTGTAAAAAAATACTTTAAATTACTTATAAATAATTAGACACCTATCCATACCTCTTGCGGCACCGGCTGCGGCAAGTCCGGTTGCGGCGGCTGGAACGGCGGGCCCGGCTGCGCGGCGCCGAACATGAAGCCGGCCATGCCGAAACCGTTCATGCCCATGAAGCTGTCAACATAAGCAGCCTATATATACGTCCCACTGTAGGGCACAGGCCTTCTCTCAGGGAGAGAGTATGGGCTTAATCACCACGCGTGCCCACCGCGGGTTGGCGATTTCAAGCGCTGAGGTATGTGAATAGCTCAGACACTCAGGTTTACTCACGATGTTTTCCTTCACCGTTAGCCAGTGGTATTGCTACTATAACTTCACAGATGTACATAACTTAGAAGACCAAGTCATAGGTACATGCCCGCACTGGGGATCGAACCTGTGTCTCTCGCTTCCGAGTCCGATGTTCTACCCACTAGGCTACCACCGCTCCCGAAGCTGTCGACGTAAAGGTCAAATATCTGTCCAGGTTACAGCCGGCCGGCGACGTGCGGCCGCAACGATATAAAGTAATATAAACTTTAAATACTATTAAGGTAATACTAGCACAAAAAAAACCGGCCACTTGCTGTCGACGGTCGCAGTCAACAGGCCGTCACGGCGCCTCCTTTTGTTGTCCTTGAATAGTAGTTAATTAAACCTTAAAAGTAGATAGATAGAGAATACTTTATTGTACATAGAAAAGGAAATTACACAGATATAGCCGCACGTCGCCGGCCCGTTATCGTGTAGACAGTGGTGTCAAACACTTTAAGTGTCAAATGTTATATTCAGACACACCATCACTCGACGCGCCGCATGTCCGCTTCACAGGCGAAAAGTGAAGGCGAAATCATACGGTTCAGACGATTTCGCCTTAAAAACAATATAACAGCACGGAAAACTAGTTGTCTACGGTTTGCGGCGGCGCAGCTCGTGTAGGAAAGCTTATGATTTCAACTTTAAATATGGTAGATGAACCGGATTCTGTCAGAAAACAACCAAAATATCTTAGAGTACTTACTTTTGATGGGGCATACAGGGCTGCTGATAGGGCGGGCAGTATCCGGGCGGGCCTTGGTACTCTCCGTTGGGTCCCACCCACTCAGGCGGCACGTCCTGACCCATTATGCCCATGTTTCCCATGTTACCCATATTGGGCATATTTCCCATGCTGGGCATATTGCCCATGTTGGGCATATTACCCATGTTTGGCATATTTCCCATGTTGGGCATATTTCCCATGTTCGGCATATTGGGCATATTGCCCATGTTGGTCATCCCGGGCATCATGCCGCCAGGAAACATGTTGGGCATATTGGATATATTAGGTGTGAGCATATTGGGCGGACCACCCATCATGTTCGGCTGGTACATCTGGGAAGGAAATGGTTCGTATTAATTTTTCTTTCGATTGAGAGTTGCATGCACCCTATAGTTTTGTTATTTAAGGGGGTACCCCAAGCGGCCATTTTTAAACAACCGTAGTTAGCTTTTAATTTATAAAAGACACGACGGATGAAACATTACCAATACGCTTAGATGACACAAATCGAGGAATAATAGGGCTTAGAATAATTGGGAAAAAACGAAAACAAATTTAAGCCATCTGCAGATTCTTTGAAAAGACTTAAGAATTTTTATAGAAACGTTCAAAAGGCGCGAAAGCCGCCGTGTCTCTTTAGCCTGCTTTGCTGACTGTCCCATGTTGGAGGTGAGATCCGTACTTTCGTGTGCTGCAGCCAAGCCTGCTCTGTTGTGTCTATCCCACAACGGAGGCAAGGTTTACTGCGCGAACACCTGCCAGGATCTCTTTGCTTGGGAGATCCTGGTGCTGCTCTAGCCACTGCGCGAACTGCAGGCAACGTCTCCCCAACCGGCTGTGTTATTTCTGTCACACGCTAGAGGCGAAGTCAATACCTACGGGTACTATTGGGGCGGCGGCCACTGCGCAAACTGCTGCCAGCGTCTCCCGAACCTGCTGTGTTATTATTGTCCCACGCTAGAGGCGAAGTCCACCGAATTAGCATGCTGAAGTGGCAGTGGGCCGGCCATATTATCCGAAGAACTGATAACCGATGAGGTAGACGAGTTCTCAAGTGGAGACCGCGGATCGGTAAACGTAGTGCAGGACGTCCTCAGACTCGGTGGAGCGATGATCTTCGCAGGGCGGCTGGCAAGAGCTGGATGAGAGTAGCCGAGTACCGTGCTCAGTGGCGTGCTATAGGAGAGGCCTATGTCCAGCAGTGGACAAGCACAGGCTGATGATGATGATGATGATGATGATGATGATGAGAGGCGAAGTCCACACCTGCGGGTACTGTTCGGACGGCGGCCACTGCGCAAACTGCCGCCGGCGTCTCCCCAACCTGCCGTGCTATTACTGTACCACGCTAGAGACGAGGTCCACACCTGCGGGTACTGGTCGGGCGGCGGCCACTGCGCGAACTGCCGCCAGTGCTGGTGCGGCGGGCGGCGCTCGGCCCGGCGGCGCGTGTCCTCGGCCGCGGCCGCCGCCTCCGCGAACGCGCGCCGCCGCTCCTCCTTCGACACCGGCGGGACCGCCGCCAGCACTCGCTCGCCGAGCCTGCGGCAAAGCGGCACTAGTGGGCGGACTATAGATGCAATGAGGATCATTCACGTTGTTAACTAAGTATGCAGTTTTTTATTTTATTTTATTTGGAAAACTAACAGCTTAACACTAACACAATAAGTTGCACACATAGATATAGAAAGCCAACAAAAAGTTTTTACAGATAGCCATATTTTGAGCAATTAGCACAGGTGAAAGAAAAACAATACACGAAACACCAGACTCGGTAACTACATCCAATAATAGAAGAGGGAAGATGGCACACCGTTAAAATGGGTTATGTCGGTAATGAGGCCTCAACCGAGTCACAGAACTTAGAAGTAGAGACATCATCATGAGCCGTTTGACGTCCACTGTGGGACATCGGCCTCCTTCGTGGTTTTCACTAATCATGAAGGGTTTTGCCATAATCGCCACGTTTGGCAGGCGGATTGGCGATCGCAGTATGCGGTTGGAATCTCAGGAAGATGCTGCCGCCCGTCTCCTGGTAATTTATTTCCTTAGTCGCCTTCTACGACATCCACAGAAGGAAATGGAGACATCAAAAACAATGTATTCTGTGAAAAAAATATCGAAATCGGATAATAAATGACGAAGTTACAGCGATTTTAGAACACAGATTCCAAAAACGGGCGCAAAATGGCGCCATACGCTTGACACGTCACAGGTTACGACGACCCGCACGTAAGCTGTGTAAGCCGTAACATGTTTAAATTTTTCTAAGTCCAATATTTCGATGTCTGAATGATCCTCATTTTAGCTGTATGATCGGCACTAGCGAGCAAACGTCCAGGAGGGCGAGTCTCTCAAATGCATAGTTTTTCCAATAAGATAATATTGGTAAAGTGTAAGTGAAAATATTCTATTTACCACAAAATCGAAGCTTACATTACAGAACAATAAATGACATATTTTCTATGGTAAAAAGGAACGGGGTCAAGTTATTGCTATGACGGCATGTGTAGTCAGTATAGTTTCATTAGTGGTTTATGCTGGTTTTCAGCCCCTTTAATCACATTTTAAAGCGGTACAGTCTTATCTATAAAAGTAAATCCCATCACTCTTAAGACAGAGTTAAAACCGGTTTACAACGGCAATTCCTCTCATAAACCAGCTTTAAATCCGTCTTAAGTTAATTACGGCTTTAAATCAGTCGAGCTGCAGAAACCCAAATAATCCAATCAATTCCAATACCAAGTTAGTCAGTCGAAGATTTGCCTCACTCACCTAATACTCCGCCGCGTCTCCGGACTGCCCGTTCTTTTCCTCCTGTCCCTGTCGTCGCGCTCCCGTTCTCGCTCCCGCTCGCGCTCTCGCTCCCGGTACTTGTCGCGCTCTCGCTCACGCTCGCGCTCGCGCTCCCTGTCCCTGGTGTCCCGGCGATCGCGCTCTTCGCGCGCTCGCTCGCGATCGCGATCGCGCGAGCCGCTAGAGTCAGCGGCGCGCCTCTCCACGTTGGCTTGGCGCTCGTGCTCCTTCATCTGCTGTATGCGCTCCTTTTTCGGGATCTTGAACACCTCCTGGAAGGGAAGTTGTGGATGTGAACGCGACCCGTTATGCGGCGAAGGGCCGTGAACGCAAATCTTCGTGATCGATCATTCTGAAACGTCGCTGCCAATAACGAACAACAGACGACCTCGTGGCGCAGCGGCAGTGCATCTGCATACCATGCGAGAGGTCCTGGGTTCGAATACCGGCTGGGGACAAAAAAAAAACGCCAGGTCTTGGATGTTTACATGTTTGTGATGTCGTTGTTTCTGATTCCCACAACACAGGGTATCCTAGTGTGGGGCCAGACGCAATGTATGTGCCTGTATGTAAATGTTTATGTGTATTTTCGAGAAAAGAGTAAACATCGGCCCCATGCATTATTCATATTCATTTTTTTATTGCATTGTCATGTGTAATTACAGTTCGTCAGTTCGAACTTGATTGTTTACAGTTATCATTTATTTATGGCGTGTCGAGCGAAAAATCATATACTCGCCTAACCGGACGAAGCACTATCCATCTCAATTTTAGTATAGCATAATGTATAAACATAAACATTTACATACAGGCACATACATTGCTTCTAGCCCCACACTAGGATACCCTGTGTCGTGGAAACCAGAAACAACGACATCACAAACATGTGAACATCCAAGACCTGGGGTTTTTTTTATCCCCAGCCGGGATTCGAACCCGGGACCTCTCGCGTGGTATGCAAATGCACTACCGCTGCGCCACGAGGTCGTCATTTGGATTTATGAAACTTGCAATAAATATCGTATACCTTTAAACTGGACCATCGCTCCAGCAGCTGCTTGGAAATATCCTTCATCCTTTCTAGAATAGCAGCCTTTTCCTTCGCCTTTTCCTCTGCAGACGCAGCGTCGGCGTCGGCGGTGCTGTTAGACATGTCTACTGGCAACCCTAGAGAACAAATGGAACTCTTGAATACTTGGCGAAATGGAACTGTTGAGTAATGAAATGGAACAGTTGAATAATTTATTAAATTAAACTGTGGAATATAGTTGGTAAAGTGGAACGGTTGAATAGTTTACGAAGTTAAACTATTGAATAATTGATGAAATGGAATGGTTGAACAGTTCATGAAATTAAACTGTTGAATAGTTGATGAAATTAAACTGTGGAAGAGTTGATGAAATTAAACTGTGGAATAGTTGATGAAATGGAACGGTTCAATAGTTGATGTAATTAAACTGTGGAATAGTTGATGCATTTTATCAACTGAAATGGTGGGGGTTCATGGTATGCCTCTTCGCTTATATATCGGTGTCAGAGCTGTTTCTACCTGTGGCCTCGTCGATGAAGACGGGCGGCGGGATGGGCAGCTCGGCCGCACTGAGCCAGCGCTCCACGATGGTGAAGAAGCGGCTCTCCTGCACCATAGTCTTGTTCGGAACCGGCAGACGGTCCAACGTCTGCAGCATCTCCAACCTGGGCACGAGAAAACGTTTACTGAGTTAGGATATTTAACATAAGATATTTGTTTATTTTCTGTCCGCAAAATACATTTGTACGTAAAAACAACATTGAATACATGATACACCGCAACAGAAAACAATTTGTAGAAAAACTGGAGCCTGAACTAGATCAAGAGATCTGCATCTTAGTTTTCCAGGCCTCCCGAACTACAAAAGATTGTATCATATTCGACGCGTTACCGGCACAAGGTACACGGAAAAACTTTGCACCCCATCGACTAACGGTTCTTCGGCAGATGTGGCCAGTCTATTGCCACTATAACTTAGTAATCTTACAAGCTACTTCCAGCTCTTTGGCGAAATGTCTAATTTCTGATGTTTCCAACAGAGACCCCGACCATAGCCCGCTGGGCGACTCCATGTGATCCTTCAAAATTCGTAATGTCTCTAACTTATTGTCTTTGCATGTTTTGTCTTTTGTCTTGGCTCTGGTGTAACATAAAGAACATTCTTATCTTATCTGAACAACTTATATACAACGCGCACCAAATCATTGACATTAGCATACTTATTGCTATTACAAACATCAGGATTCCGTTAGGATTTGGTGCGTACTATTAGGCATGTGAAGCACTCACTAGAAGTCGTCAGCCGCGCCGGCACACCAAGGCATCAGAAGCCGCAGCTCGCGGTAGTCCAGGAACAGTCTCCGGCACGACAGGTCCGCCGTCCAAACAAACCGCTCTCTGTCAGCCGCAGAATGTGGCTTTGGTCCTTCTAACGTCAGCCTTAACGTCTCTAGCTCGTTTTGCGTACAGAAGCACTCACTTGAAGTCGTCAGGCGCGCCGGCGCACCAGGGCGCCAGTAGCCGCAGGCCGCGGTAGTCCAGGAACAGTCTGCGGCACGGCAGGTCCGCCGTCCGCAGCAGCCGCAGCAGCGCCACCTGCGCGCGCCGCCCCTTCGCCCGCACCACAGTCCGCGACAGCCGTAACGTGTGGCTCTGATTCTTTATTCCGGTGCGGGAAAGCGCCTCGATGTCTTCCTCGATCTGAACAAACGAGATGATATTTATTTTTTATTTTTTTTGGTAACACACACTTTTTGTATCTTTACATGCTTAACAGTAACTTAAATGTAGGCTGAGTCTTGATACAAAAACAAATTAAAGGTAAACAACACATGCATTACTTTTCAAAAGTATCGTATAGAGTATCGTATATATTATTTATATAACACAAAACATATAAGAATACAACTATAAGGAAAAGCCAAAAAGGCCGAGCACACATTGTATTAAAAATGTTTGGATACTCCAAAATATATTCTTTTTTAAATTAAAAATTTTGTCATTACTGTCAAATGCCACAGAGACACATCAACAATGCTTCTAGAGCGCGCGGCGGCCCGTTGCGTAACACAAAAATTAGATCGAATACCATTAGCGTCCTTAGCTCAACTTGCGGAGCGTGATACGCTAATTAAAATCTCTCATTTGAGTCTTTAACATCTCTCAAATAATACTTCTCCTCAAACATTAAAACAGTATTATAAGGCGCCACTCGCGACGGGACGTTAAAGTTTGCTCCCGATTTATATGAAGCGTTTAGGTATTACGTGACTAGAATGGAGAACTTGCACAAAAATGTTTTAATATAATCATGTTAAAAGATAAATAACAGTGGTTAAGTTTTTTTTCTCTACGACTAATACATCATAATGTGACCTATCAAAAAGTCACTTTAGTCACGTGATACAAAAACGCGACATACTCAAACTATAACGTCACAACTTGCACGTAACACCTTATTGTATGAAGCGTTTATCAATATTAAAATTATCTCGTAAAATTATGTTTACACCTTTTTTAAAAAACGCTTAGGATTCAATGAAAAAACGAAATCTCAAATGTTTTTTATTATTGGAGTAACTAGATTTTTCTCATTTTTGGAACCCTGAAAATGCCGAAAAAATTTCATGATTTCATTTTTAGTATTTCCTAAGGTTAACACGAGCACTAGACATAATAAAAACTGAATTTGCACGGATACTCGTATTTCCTCGTTTACTTTTTAATGCTTTCAAAAAGACGCCTGTCAACTCAGTCTACCGAGACCACGGCACTTGCAAAAGTATCGATACGTCGGAAAATTGTAAAATGAAAGAGTGAACGAGTAAATATCCGTTCAAAATCGATTTTTTGTTTCTTGAGTTTTTCTATGTCTTCCATGGTGTAAAAGCATTGTCACTTCAATCTGAGTTTGACGCAAGTTCCCCATTACTTTACTTCTCGACAAATTATATTATAAAAGTATTAGTTGCAGAGAAAAATCTTTAAAATCCTTTTAAGAAAAATGTATGGCCGACTCACATCAGCGTCTTGCACAAGCTCGGCTTTGGGCGCGTAGCTGCGCCGCTCACGCTTGGCCCTCTTCTGACGCACGCGCGGCTGATCGCTGTGCGCCTGCGCAGCCGCGCCGGCGTCCTCGGAACTCTCCGTTGCGCCTGATTTGGATGTGGACACGTCGTCTTCTTCCTCCTGAGGAAATTATTGGTAGATAATAATAAGAAGGGCCGGTGAGGGACGTCCGACTTAGCGAAGATGCTAAATCATAATATCATTACGAAGTGCAGTGTTCACCATAATAGAATATTCAATACGCGTAAGTACCTCTTCGTCATCCTCGTCGGAATCCGGCTCGGCGCCGATCCAGCCGCGGCAGTTGTCCGCACCACAGTAACAGCGCTGCGCCTCCTTACTGTGGGACAGAACGATAGTACTTAGCAATAGAGTCAAAAATGGCAAGTTCAGGGTATAATATGGTCATGAACTTTCATAGGAAGATTGTCTGGCGACTGCTTGATGAGACATGTATCAAATGAATCTACTGACTGTATCGTTGGTCTAGCGGTAATACCTTAAATTACCACGCCAGAGATCGTAATTTAGATTCCCACTGGGATCCATTTTATTTAGATGTGTAAAGATATAATAAGATATGCCAGTTGCATGCCATCTGTTTGAGCAGCACCGGCAATCGAGCCGGCTAGCGAGTCTAATGTAACATATCTACACAGACGTTACTAAAGTTAAGATAAGATAAGAATATTCTTTATTAGATACAAGAAAGAAAACACATACAAAAAAGTTACAATGAAAAAAGTACAATGGGCGGCCTTGTTGCTGACACCAAAGCAAACCACGCATTTCATGAGGACGTCTGAAATTAGACCAGTTCACAATTAAACGGAAGCTCAGAGAAGCGGGCAAAAAATTATCTATTCAATGTTCAGCAGTACATTGGACTGACTCATCCACAAGAGCTCACCCGAGCCGCTGGAACTGGTAGGCGAAGGTGAGGTCCTCGCAGCTTCCTTTGCACGGTGCACTTCTGGGTCTCGGCGATAGGCTCGCATGAATAATTGCCCTTCATCGTCCTTCCTATACTCTGCTCATTATGCTGTGCTAATATCAATCAAACCTATACTTACTTTGCTAATTATACTATCTGGTCAACATACTCGGCGCAATCCACAGGAAAAACTCATACGATGTGTGCAGAGCCAACTTAGTTTATGCTTTCACTATCAGCATATTAGTATAGTACGAAAAGACTCGATATTCTCATCCGAACGCAAAAGCATCTGTTTGAGTAGCATTGAGCTACTCAAGCAGATGACTCAGGCCGCAGTAGACGAGGCTACTCACTCAGCAGCAAGAGCTCACCCGAACCGCTGGAATGGCAGTCGAAGGTGAGCTCGTCACCACGCGCGATGTCGCGCTTGCTGAAGAACCCAATCCGCTTCCCGTTAACAGTCCACTTCTGCTTAATTTATTCGTTTACACTCCAAAACAACGAAGTCAAATAGAGTCTAGAAAACAGGCGAATTTCGCGGTCGAACCTTCCCAAACGACACCCACCCGAACCGCTGGAACTGGTAGTCGAAGGTGAGTTCCTCGCCGGGCGCGATGTCCCGCCTGCTGAAGAACCCGATCCGCAGCTCCCCGTTCACAGTCCACTTCTGGGTCTCGGCGTTGGGCTCGCACGAGTGGTTGATGAAGCGCGATACGTTGCCCTTCATCGTTGCGTCGATCACGGTGTCGCCTGCAGGCGTTGAGCGGAACACAAGTCATTAGATTTCTTTAGACAGATAGATAGTGAACACTTTATTGCACAACCAGGTGAAAGAATATTTAGGTAGACTATCCCAGCTACGGGAGAGCTGAGTGTCCTAACACTTGCATGTGTTTGCTTAAATGGACGCCCCACATACTGTTAAGACTAATGTACCGTTACTGTTAAGACAGCATGCTCCGCGTAAGAACAGCCGTAAGTGCTCAGTTTTGGTGGTACCGATTTCAGCTGCAGAGGTCGCTAACGGTTTACTTTTCTTTGACTCATTTACCGATATTACATAATTGTTATAAATCTCATTGAAAACACCTTATTCGGAAATATAACTCCTGGTTTCTCATACGTCAACAAACAGATAACAACTAAATTTGTTTGTATGCTAAAGTTACCACTGGCAACTGTTAACATAATTTCATTCTGTTTTGCTCTACATACATACAATGTAAATAAACCATTGATAGAAATCGTTATTAAATATGTTAAGCAATCATGTCTATCAAAATCTTTGCTCGTCCTAGTTCATTTATGCAAATCATTAAGTCCATTTCTTGACGTGATAATATTAAAAAAAATCACACTTAAATCAAAGATGATTTATTTTAAATCTTTAGTTTATATAGGGGCTTGTGCACCTTATGGACGCATGTCATCCCCAATGTAACTTAATCTAAAATTAACAATACTACTTATAAAATAAATCAACGCTTAATTAAACTATCTCTAACATACTTATAAATTAACAATGCCTCTCTAGAAAAAGGTTCAGATAGAAAAGTCTGGTCTATACCCACAGCTAAAACATTTATACTGAGTGAAGCCACTAATGGTACGGAACCTTTCGTGCGCGAGTCCGGCTCGCACTTCGCCGGTTAATTTTTTTGTATATAGCGTATTTTTTGTGTGTAGTCGTCCCACTGCAGGGCACTGGCCTTGTCTCATACATAGAGTATGGGCTTATTCACCACGCGTGCCCACCGCGGATTGGCAATTTCAAGCGCTGAGGTATGTGAACACCTCAGATACTCAGGTTCCCTCGCGGTTTTCCTTCACAGTAAGCGAGTGGTATTGCTACTATAACTTCACAAATGTAGGGTAACTTAGAAAACAAAATCATTGGTACATGCCGGGATTCGAACTCACAGCCTCCCGAATGAGAATCCGGCGTTCTACCGCTCCGCCACCACCATCTTTTTCAGGGTTCCGTACCCAAAGGTTAAGGGACCCTATTACTAAGACTCCGCTGTCCGTTCGTCCGACCGTCCGTCTGTCAACAGGCTGTATCTCATGAACTATGATAGTCAGACAGTTGAAATTTTCACAGATGATGTATTTCTGTTGCCGCTATAGATAATGGACAATGGTACGGAACCCTTCGTGCGGGAGTCCGACTCGCACTTAGCCGGTTTTTTTTTAAACAGTTAAAAAATTAGTTAATTTGAAACCCACCTTTGAGCGACATGAAGTAGTGATGCGCATTGTTCTCGTCGGAGTAAGCCTGCGCGCGCTTGTAGAACTGCTCGTAGTCTAGCACTTCGCCCACGTACTCCATCAAGAACTCGCCCCTGCGGATAGTAGCTCTATGTTTATTCATGCTTGAGTAGCCTACAGGGCATATTAGTATTAGCAAACATTTCCTTAAAACACTCTTTAAATACAGTTTAGCTTGGTGATTCCCTTTACCGACAGACTATTGTTACTGCGTTTGAGGAGTGCATTGGAGTAATAGTGTCTCCTACCTACACTAGATAGATGAAGTGACCACTCAGACGCAGTAGTACCTGAGACATGTTCTTAGATGATAGGCTTATTCAGCACTTAAACCATCCTCTTGTATTAGTCGGCTTAAGGTCTATTCATATTACAACGGTCCGGGCCTCAATTCTGTTGCAATACAATGAATACACGGTCGGGTCATGTGACGTGTTTTTTCATTCCAATAACGCCTAGGAGGTTTGCAACGCCTGCGCGCGTAGACTTTAAGCAGAAATGAAATTAAATCGCCACGTTCATGCAGTTGTCATTGTACTAAAATGCATTAACAGAATTTAGGCCCCGGCCACGTGCGGCCACAATCTAAAAGAATCCTTAAATACATACGAAGCTAGAAACTAAAATAAAAGTGCAAAATAGTCCGATCCCGTCGGCCGCACGAGGCCGGGCTTTTTTTGCGCTAGTACAGAGCCAGATTTTTAGGTCTGGAGGCCCTAGGGCAACGAAGGAGCGGAGGCCCCTAATTATTCCCAAATACAAAATACGAAACAAAAATACGATACTACGTATATAAATACGAACTACAATAAATACGATTTTTTTTTTAATTTGAAAAACAAACAGACGTTACAAGTACTCATAAAAGATTGGGGTGTGTAATGATTGGTATAACAACTTTTGATATATTTTCACTGGATATAACAACATTTAATATAATTTCATTGGATATAATCACTCAAGGGACATAATAAACTTTTGGTATAACAACAATCAGTATAATTTCATGGCGTATAATGCTCAAATAGTGTAATACATTTTTGATATAACGTTTAATGGATATAATTTATATTGGATATAAGTATTAGTGGTATAATGTTTGGTAAGATATAATATATTTTTTCGGTTGCAATAACCTACACTAATAATTTCGGTTAGTTTTCGGTCTTACATGTTCAACCTAACACGCTCCTACGCGCTCCGCTACGCTACGCGCTTCGTCGCACCTATATTTTTGTAGTTGCAAATATAAATTATAAAACTTTGTCATCTTGTACTTTCGGCTTTTGACCCGTCCCCCCTTTTTATGTCTGCCCTAACCTAATATTCTATATAATAATTCTTATACGAAAATATAATATGTGTTACCAGTTTATCAGTGGCTATTATACTGTTATTTATTTTATTTTATTTTTATGTTTCAGTGGGGTGCGTAACGATCGATATAAAAACTTCTGATTTATTTTCACTGGATATAGCGATTCCAGATTACGCCAATAGTACATTATACCAGCTGAGTTTTATATCCAACAAAGTTATATCCCATGTATGTTATACGTTATGACTGTTAGATTAATAGTTGTTATATTAGAAGTTCATTATATCTGTTGATAATTATATTACATGAGAATATATCAAATTTTGATATATCAAGGGTGCATTATGTCCTTTAATCGTTATATCCAGTGAAAATATAGCAAAAGTTTTTATATCGATCGTTACGCACCCAAAAGATTGGCGTTTAATGATAGTACATATTAGCCTTTTGTGGGGGCCCTTTCCTTGTGGAGGCCCCAGGGCAGTAGCCCCGCCTGCCCTGCCCTAAATCCGGCCCTGCGCTAGCACATTGGTTTCTAAGCTGGAAGTATTTAAAATGCATTTTATAACAAATAAATTCCAAGTCACAGGTACATTCCGGGATTCGAACACGGAACTGCACGCGGCACGCATGTGAATCAACTGGTACACCACACATTCTATATGAGGACAAAAACGATGTAGCATAGTTCACCACCGGTTACAGCCTAATGTTCTTAAGTACCTATTACGTAAGCAGATTTATAACATTTATTTACCCCCCCTCTTCAGCAAAAGTAAGCAAAGATCGTACAAAACATTACATTGCATTTTTCTTTTGACGTATTCAGGTTTTCGTATTGATTCTTTCGCCACTTCTGACTCAGCATAATCAGCCTATATGCGTCCCACTGTAGGGCACAGGCCTGTGCCCTTCAGTGCCCTACTTACGGACCTATAATCGTATCAAACATAGGTATCTTCTTTGGGTGGTTAACTGTGAAGTGCCGGCTCTTTCTTGCCTCTAACTAGATATGACTATGGTACCTGCCATCTTCATATTTTATTTTTAATATATTTATTTTGGAATATTATCTACTTATCACTCTTTAACCACTTTCTTATAATATATACTTTTACATTATCCATATTGTCTTATTTTCATTTGTTTAGCACCACCTTGTAATATACGCGTCAATTACCGCAGGCACTGACTGAAAACCAGCTCTGAGAGCTCACACCCTCAGCACAATGCTGAGTCAGATGCCCTTTGTGGCAACTTTGACACACCACAGGATGCACTCTGACGCTCTAACTTTATCTTATTTATGTGACTTTTTTTTCCTTTATACTTGTTTATGTTACTTGACATGCCTTTTTTCCTGTGATGTGTTAATTTGTTCCAATAAACTTTCTTTCTTTCTTATAAGCAACAGTTCTTAGTCTAGAAATAAGAAATAGGCTTAGAATAGAGGACTTTAACGCACATAATATTTCTAACTTTAACATAACTTTCACATAATTTTTCACACAACATAATCTTTGCTAAAACTTGGATTTGTCTATTAGAAACGACATCTGGCAAATTTTGTATAAAATCAGAAAAAGTAAAACAAAACTATTGCTGACGTAATCACCATCTAGACACAGTCATCAAAAATAAGCAAAGCAAAGACCCCCTGTAGTGCTTACGCAATACTTGAATGGCCCCTTAACAGAAGCAACATAAATGCGAATATAACGTGAGAATTCGAAGATATCGTGGCAATTAAAACCAATAAACCAAGCTAACTCTTCTCGGACTTAATTGTCAAGCACATTCTACTCATCGTTAAATAAGAAATTGTTAAACGTGAATAAATGTTGATAATCTTAATGTCTCTTAGCCAGAGTAAATACACAGCGCATGAAGAACATCTTATACATATATTTTTAATTTAATTAGATTAAATTTTTGATAAAAAGTACCCGAAACCGGCGTGCGTGCATGCAACGACTAATGACTGTGGAGGAAGCAAAAGTGACTGTCAGGATCGTGGCAATTGGCAGTCCCTGGTCTCTGCCTACCCATCTGCTATACAGGCGTGAGTTTATGTATGTATGTTAGAATGTATTTTTAATTTATTTGGGTTATTGACAGATAAGTTACACGTTTTCATGACTATTCACTCATTACATAGCTAGTAATGCGTGTACTACCACCACAAGAACCACAGCATGCACACTTTTAAAAACACAAACTTAACCTAGTGCTAGTGCCATTATGGTACCATTACTGTTGGTACTTTAGATAAGTCACAAACAATGAAGAGAAAAATCTACATCAGACAAAAGTAATATACTGAACAGAGACTTAGTTTTTTTATGTTATGAAGTTAAACTTATAGGCCATGAAGAATGCAAAGAAAAAGAGCAATATAATAAAATTATTGACAATGTAGTACAATGACATTGCATAAACGCGTCGATTTCATTAATTGCTCTTTAAATTCTATGCGCACACATTACCAAACCTGAATTGTTCGTGAATCTGAACATATTTTATTTTCCAACTGGTCTTTTTGGAAATCCATGGAGGAGGCCTATGTCCAGCAGTGGACTTCTTGTGGCTGAATAATAATGATGATTAAGAATTGAGACCCTGAATGATGCATTATAACATTTCAGATATGCAAAGATCTATCTATTCAGCTCATAGACCCCACTGCAGGGCAATAGGCTTCTTCCCTATCACACCAACCCCCCCTAACTCCTCGATCCCCTGCCAAGACGCGCCATGCATTACAAATAGAAAACTATCGCTCAGCTTTCCAATTGACTCTAGATAAATTAGTTACAAAAATATAAAATCATGCTTACGAAGGTATATCAACGCCGGCCTCCACACCACAGCCCTTCTTGTCAGCATAGAACACTCTCAAGTTGGCAATCTCCTTTTTCTGGAATCTCCTGTTTGTACATCTGTCACCCACTGGACATCTGTAGTTACTGAAATATGGAGGAAATAAGCTTTATTACCAGTTAAGGGGCTCCATGCATTTACACTTGCACATCATCATCATCATCATCAGCCCTTTGACGACCACTGCAGGACATAGACCTCCCTCGTCGTTTTCATAACCATGAGGGGTTTTGCCATAATCGCCACGCTTGGCAGGCGGGTTGGCGATCGCAGTATGCGGTTGGAATCTCAGGAAGACGCTGCTACGCGTCTACTGGTAATTTATTTCCTTAGTCGCCTTCTACGACATCCACGGGAGGAAATGGAGTGACGCTATTCTTAATCCGGTGCCACACGGAACACTTGCACAACCAACGGGAAAAAATCACATCTTTTATACAGATTATTTTTGCAAAAAGTGTCAGACCAATATCTTGAGGTATTGTGAATCACGTTAATAGTGATTTTAGGACCCATGTCTGTGAACCTAAGGCAAAAAACTCAGGACTAGATAGCACTAATGCCAAAAGCAGCCGGCTATCTAGTCCCAGGTCCGTGATCCTAGGTTATCACTATCATTTTCATTAAATTAATTTTGAATGTCTAGGAGGATACTTCAAGGAATATTCTTAGCTTATCTGGGAATGTGAAGAAATCATAAAGTCTTACCATTCAATCATTAGTAGTCTGTTAAGGCAGTCTTCCCCACATCCCAGCTCACCTCTCTCAATCTCTTCTTTGGTCAGGAAACAGTCACAAATCATCTTCTTTGTATCCTTACTGATCATTCGTTCACACAAGTACTCATTTTCATCTAAATGCACAAACTGGTTCATTCTCTCAGCAATAATCCTATCATAGCTCTCCTTGGTCAATGCTAGATCTTTCTGGTCTTCCTCTGACAAGTTCTGAGCTTCGGCAACAGTTGGCAACCGCTGCGGTAAGCTAGGACTGGCTAATGGAGAAACTGCTGGGGAGCTAGCTCCCATTTCCAGTTCACTAGAGCGACGCCAACGCGATTTCACTTTGACCGGCATGTCTGAAGGCACTGGGAAGGTTGGGGAGTTAGATGTAGACAGTAAAGGTTCCAGCTTTTCTTGACTGTCAGAGCCTATTTCTTCAAGCTTCAACTTTGTTTGAGACATCAGTGCCTTCTTCAAAGGTGTTTTGACCAGGCCATAGCCTTTAGTCTTCTGTTTTAATGTGCTAATGGTTTTAATCCGGCTGGAACGACGAACACCACTTGGAGAAGACTCTGCCGAGTCATTTGAGTTTGTTTGGGTCTGTTCCGAGGGCACCCTTGACGAGTTACTGTCATCAGACAGGGTCGAGCTGGGTGTCACACTAGGATCTGGCCTCAGAAGACCTTCATTGGCTTCTTTAGGGTACTGGAATTCTGGTGTTGGACTAACACCAACTGTTGAACATTCCAAGTGAGAATTTCCCTGTTTAGAAAGGTTGAGGTTTTCAAACTGCTTTTGAAATTCAGATATTGGTTCTTTAGGCATTTCTACTGTTGTGTATGTCTGCTCATCAGTGGGGATAGTATCTTTAGGACTAGTCATTTGAATGTCATAGTAATACTCTGGGTTGTCATCTTCAACTATTTGAACTACAGTGATGATTTCATCATCATCATCATCACATATATTTTGGTCACCCTGCTCCTCCATTGGTAGTGGAATGTTTGCCAGGTTCTCAGGTTTATTTTCTTCTAAATGTTCTTGTAGTTGTTCCTCTAGAACAATTTCATTGGGTTTCTCTACAAGATGCAATTCTAAATCTGTGAGTACAGTTTCTTCTTTGTTACAGTTCTCTGTAATATTTTCCTCATCTGCCTTCACTGGAGGTAACTGAACTTCATTTAACGGAGATGGTACTGGTAGAGGAGAGATATTTCTTGAATCACCTTGCAAATTAATAATAGGACCAAAGTTACGTACACCACTGGTAGAATCTGACAGGGTTTCTATTGCAGCATTAGAATCTGACTCAGAGCTAGCACATGGGTCCACAACCCTTATTTCAATACTGCTATTAGTCTCACTGTCACTTCCAACATCATATTTCTTAGTGCAAGAGTCATCATTGCTAAACAAGCAGCGGTACTTGCCAAACTTCTTATGTAAAGCAACAACAGGAACTGATACAGGTTTACACAGAGTCTGTTGCTCCGCTATTGAAGGCCCCTGGTTTGGGAGAGGTATATCTTCTAATTGAGGCCCTTCAATGGTTTCCGGGCCAGCTACAGTGAGGTCCTGGCTGGCAGGTGTCGATGGCTGGTCAGCGGGCGTCTCTGGGGGCGTGACCTCCACGGAGTTTGAGGTGGAAGTCTCGCCTGACGCCGACCCAGTGTCCGTATCCGCAGCATTCTTGCCGCGCCGAGGCGTACGCCGCGTCGCTGCGGTCTTCGCCGCAGGCTTTTTTTTTCTCGCCATAGCTGTGTGCTGTCGCCACAGCTGCAACAACCTGGCAAACAAAACAGTCCATCAACGTGCAGCCATATAAATAAGCGCGCTGTTAGTGACCTCTTTCGATCGGTTATTGTTTTTTATGCGCCACATGTTTAGGATTATTTAGAGGAACATTTAGACGATAATATAAGGTTTGGGTGTTGATAGCTCTAAACAATCGCCTCCAGGGTGCTGCTTCAGCCAAAAACATAAAATTTTGACGAAAAAGGCGGAACTCCATGAGGATCACCGGTACAAAAAACCGTGCAAAATTATGATAAAGAGTAGACGCTTACCATTACGTTATGAATTACATGAGAGTAATTTATCGTAGCGATGAAAAAACACTAAAGTACTAAGCATAAACAAAATCTGTCCAAATAAATATAAAATCAAGGCTTTCCTACATTTTTCCACTTCATTTCATAATTTTTTTTTCACAGATTACAAAGTAATACGATTTTATTGTTTTTTTTCCTTTGTTGCCAGTACACATTATATTTTTTAGAGTAGGCCACACAGAAAAGGACGTAGGACGAAGGCGCGGAAAAGATGCGACGTGTTGTGTAGAGTCACAGACCACAGAGCAAGGACTGTGAAGCTATGCAATGCAATGCAACGCGTCGGTCGCGACTCGCGTCTTTTCCACGCCCCCGCCCCACGGCCCCACGTCCTTTCTGTGTAGCTCACGCCGGTACCTCTAATTAGTCTGTGTGGTGACGTTTTGACGTTTACTAAAAAAATTGCCGTAGAGAGAAAATAAAAATCTTTAAAAATTATAAGCCGCAGAAAGAAATAGATACCAGCAGTTTCAATCTATTCGAGAATAATTACCATGACTGAAACTAAAAAGGCCGAAGTCTCAGAGGTATTTATAATCCACCGCGTATTCTCGGCTCAGTGTAATTTCAGTTCTACTTGGGTGTTGGGACACGTCACGCTTCTTGGTCTCTCGTCTCCCATGTTTTGTGCTCTTATATTTTCAGATTCTCTTAAATGTTATCTCTCATTAGCTTCTGCAATCTAATACTTTAAGGTGTGTTTTTAGATTGTAAAGATCAATAAATGGGATGGTGCTGCAGCCAAGAATGCAATCGATGATGCTGTCAGAGATGTAAGTACTCCAATTAGGGTAGCCATTAATTAAGAATTGAATTGAATTGATGTCTAGTTCCTATGATTTGGATTGAATCATTACAGCGAGCCTAACATTGGAATGATTTCTGTTTAGTAATTAACGTTTGTTATTTTGGCATATTATATTAATCAAGTAATGTTTTCTATATTATGTACCTTTGTGAATTTGTAGTACATATCAAATCAAACTTTATGAAGTCGGTGAAGTTAGTCACAAATCAAGTCGCAATAACAAACTTTAGGTGTCAGCGGGGGCAAGAGGAGCTCGGATACACTCTCGCAGCTTACTTCACAGACTTCATAAAGTTTGATTCAATCTGTAGCATACTACTTACCAGCAGTGAAGGAATACATCGTGAGAGAACCTAAATTTATGATAGTCACATGCCTCATACTTAAATTGCTAATTGATAGTAGACATGGCCTGTGCACTAGAGAGAGATGCTATATTTATAAGTATAGAATCTCTCTCTACTGCACCGCAGGACAAACTAACTACTTATAAATAAATAGTTTGTTCGTCCTGTGGTGTCTGGGCTTAGCCTCATATCTGGGCCATTGTTCGTAGATGCTTAAAAGTATAGAAGTAAGAAAGTAAACTAAACTTATAAGTAACTAGATGACCCCGTGAACTTCGTATCATCGACGTCAACCTTTTTTTCTTCTCATCGTTTAAACCTTCCCTGGACTTCCACAAATATATAAAAACAACAATTAGCCAAATCGGCCCAGCCGTTCTCGAGTTTTAGTGAGACTAACGAACAGCTATTCATTTTTATATATAAGATGACTATAAAAATAAGCAGGTTGTAAGACCAGTTTTGTCTTCATATCTCAACTGCCTTAACTCACCCATTTGCTTAGAACCAAGGAGAAAAAAGAACCTTGCACTATTTATTCTGTGCTTGTGATCTCTAAATCTCATTATTAGCAGAATCCGTAAGGACATCAAGAATTGATTAATTAACAGCAGATTGACTTTTACACTTTTTATTTGAAAGTCGTCTGTAATGTAACCCCAAGTAGTGTCATAGAATTTCAATCTTAGTCAAATTTCTTTCTAGGTATTAACCGGTGATCTCAAGTGCAAGGAGAGCTTCGCCCTCATCGATGGGAGACTGTTCCTGTGTGCCTTGGCAGTAGGTGTGGCTCTGTATGCTCTGCTATGGGACTACCTGTACCCTTTCCCCCAATCAAGGTAATTGCATCTGTGGGACATGGGTTTTTAGCTGGTACCTGAGATTTCTGCACTTGGCATCATAGTTGGGCCATTGTATGTAGCATGCGCTGAGGTATGTGAACCCTCACAATATATTCCATAACAGTTAGCATCCAGTTTTGCTACTACATTACTTTATGCAATCTCTACCCCTCACCTATCACCGAGTATCCTAGTTTGGGACCATTACAAGTGATTGTGTTGTGTAGATGATCATCATCATCATCATGTTATTATAACCACAACATTCTCTAATCACGCTTGCATATTCTGTCATTCAAAGTAACCCCCCACACATACTTCTCAAGGTCCTCATTTCTACTGTTTTGATTCTTTTGCCATAATATCCAAGTCTCACTACCATACATAAGTTTTGGGACAATCACTGTATTATGGATAGCCAAATTAGCTCTTTCTTGGTTTTTTTTTTCTCATTTTGATTATCTGCCATCAGCATCACATTGTGCCTGTATCAGATTTTATAGCTTTGAGTTTAGCTTGCCATATTGATATTTCTTGGTAGACAAGAAATGACAGTATGTGCAAATGTTCATTCACCATTGCATAAATGGTTTATAGTTTAAAAGGATTTTTTTCTATTTTCAGGATTGTCTTGATAGTTTGCGTGTCTTCATACTTCGTCTTAATGGGCATCCTGACTTTGTACACCACATTCAAAGAAAAGGGAATCTTTGTGGTGGCCAAAGAAAAGGTTGGCAACAACACAAGAGTGTGGGAAGCAAGCTCCTATGTCAAAAAGTAAGTTTTTCTTAATTCTTTAGATAGTCATTCTTAATTACTCACGATACTCATACATAGTTATACATTTAACAGTTTAATCGCGATTATTTAGCAAGTAAACTTAATTACCTTAATTCCCGACGTTTCGGGAAATGTAAATAATTGTGATTAGACCTGTTACATTGTAACTATTTACTAAAAAATCTAAATCAAAGTGTATTTATTCAAAATAACGCAGAAACTGTGACTTACTGAAAGTTACAAGTGAAACTAGTTGTCCATTTCAAAATCTAGATCATTTTGGAGAAAAATGGACAAAAAACTCCAAGTTATATTCTTTTTGTTGTGCTAACCTGTGCAACAAAAAAATCCAAAACTAACTTTCTTTGGTCCTTAATTAAAGCTGGAACTAAATTACTCATCTGTGCCACTGGTGATGCTGGCAGGACTCTTAAAAGGGTTACGAGTCCCAAGTACCTTGGGCACATCGCGACCGAGGACTTGAGTGACGATGCGGACACGGATAGGGAGTGGAGGGCGCTGGCGACCATGGCTAATATGATCGCCCATAGACTTGCGCGGTGTACAGTCGAGGTGAAAGTGACTTTGTTTATGGCATAGATAGATAGATAGAGAACACTTTATTCTTAATGTAAGAGTACGGACGGCGGTATATTGAATATTGCACGTCACTGTACCCGTGTAGCCTGTGGACGAAGTACACGGCGCGGTCGTTCAGCGCGCTCCGCGTGCAGTACAATAACGACTTCAGGGTGCTGTTGCGGCTAGCGCGGTACTGCGGCGCATCGGGTATGTTCGCAGAGGCGCACTCAGACTGCTTTTTTGTCACCTGGCGTAAGCGTCAAGCTTCTACCTTAAGCAGGTTGCGTGCCAGCAGCAACAGCCTCCTGGTTGTGATTGCCGAGCGATACGACACACGCTTTTTAAAGCATTGGTGTCGAGCACATGTAATAAAATAAATAGTAGTGAGTAAATTTCAAAGTTTTAAAAACATATTTAGAGGCTAAAAATTCCACCCATGCCGGGACCTGAACCCGCGACCTCTGGCTAACCGTGCCATGGCATAATGGCTAAATGTTTTTAAAATTGTCCTCAGCACGGGTTAGTGCAACAAAAAGGATATAAATTTCAAAGTACTTATAAATAGATTAGGTTACATGTGTGTTAGGTAAAACTACGGATTTATAATCTGAAATAAAATGGATATATGTAATAAACAGAGTCTACATATTATTCTAAAACCTAAAACTCATGCATTGAACTGGTTTTAATTCCAAACATCATAAACGAAACGTGCGAGAGTGGATTGACATTTAAAACGTCAAGTCGTCAACCAATCATAGAAGATGCTGTTTTGCGCGCTCCGACCGGCCAATCAGTATTCTTATGCCACCGATTATTTTCGCAATCTTACTATGGGCACTCGCAGTTTTGCAAAAAAAGATAAACAGTGCAGTTAGATTGAAAATATCATCACCGTTGTCTAATTATCCGTGTTTGCGCAATATCCCTAGAATTTCCGCGAAAATAAATCATTCTATGAAATATACAACGTATGCAATGCCCCATCCTTAGGATGTAACCTTCAATTTGCCAACTTAACAGCCTTATTTATAAAAACACGATTCTTCTAAAGCACTCCTAAGAGTCAGTTTATTTAATCTGGGGTTACGACTTTTCCTTGTAAAATCTCCGCCGCAGACTATTTTAATCGGCGTCTTTATTTCTTTATTTTATTTACATAAGTATTGCAACATAACAGTAATTACACCAAAGCGTTACAATATTATAACTGGGCACTTGTAGCGTTTCTCTGGGCGTTTGTAGCTTTAATGTAAATTACTTAAAATTCACACGATATATGACAAGCACCTTTAGTCTGAAAAAAGGTTGAACTTGTTAGTAGTTTTAGTTGAAACAAGAAAGTCTTTAGTTTTTCGGCAACTGGTTGCGAAACTGCAAAGGTAAATTATAATAGTTGTGTATCAAGAATTGACATTCGTCTTTGGCAACTGGTTGAGTGACAAGAATATCCAATACTTTTCAGCAACTGGTTGCCAAACTCAGTTGCCATCGCGGCCGGAGGAGTTCAAATGGTCTGCCGTAAAGAGGAGTTTTATAGGAATCGTGCTTTTATAAATGACACCGCCATACTTTGCCATTACACTAGCACTGTTTTCTGGTATACAATTAAGAACATTCTTATCTTATCTTATCTTAAGGTGGGACGATTCCCATACAAATGATTTTTTCCAAATTTGTTTCTAAAATTACACAATTTTACACTGAAATTATGTATACCTGCATTAATTTAGACTTTAATTTGCGCTAATTTATATGTTCTTGAAAAAAAAAACGACAATTCAGTCCATACAAACAATATCAATTTCATTTTAGTATTAAACTACTGTTTTTTTTTTCAAGTAAATATAAATTAGCGCAGATAAAAATCTTAATTTATGCAGACAGATATAATTTCAGTGTGTAATTATGTAATTTTTTTAACAAATTTGGAAAAAAACATTTGTATGAGAATCGTCCCACCTTAACATTTGATACTCTCCGCAGACACGACGACAAATACAACCTGGTTCTCGTGCTCCGTGACACGACTGGCAAATTCCGTGAGGCTTCCATCAACAAATCCATTGCCAACTTCATCGACACCAACGGGACAGTCGTGCAGAGCGTCGTGACTAACGAAATCACCAAACTCTACAACTCCCTGCTCTCTGAAAAGAAGGACAAGTGAACGGTTTCACTGCCATGCGCATTTTGCTCCGTTCCATGACGCATTTAATTAAGAAATAATCTCAGAGTTTTCCTTAATCTTTCCTATGAGTACAGTGAAGCGGGGCGATTAGAAACTGGAGTATAAATACAAACAAAAAGTGGAAAAAGGTTTTTTTTTGTCACAGATTTCCTGCTGAACTTAGAACTATGGCGACGTCTCTTTGTATCTGACCAGAGGCTTAATGGTGCGCACCAAATCCTGTCGGAATCCTGACGTTTGTGACAGCAATTTGTATGGAATTTGACTGACGATTGTATTTGGATCAGGATTTGGTGAGCGATCTAGGAGCATATCTGTCAAGAGGAGATGTCCTTTATAAGTTCAGTAGGAAATCGTTGACAAAAAAACCGTTTTCTACTTTTTGTTCCTATTCATACTCCAGTTCTAATTACTCCGTTTTACGGTACATAATTTACAGGGGCAAAGAATCATTGTTTATTAGCTCGACCTAATAAATGAGGAATCTTGTATCTGTGTAAATTGTGTTTTTTTTTTCGAAGCAATCTTTGTAATGTGTTAACTTTATTTGTATAAAAAAAATGTTATTACCCAATGGAATGCAGCGACTGTGTTAAGGTCTGACGGTATTGTACTTTGTCTCAAATATAATTTGGTACGTACCCTATAGCATTGTTTTATGTAGATCCAATCAATCAAAATCAGTTGTTGGCGAGTGCTTGGGAAGGTGAGTTTAGTAATTTCTATTATTATAGTAGGTGCCTGGTATTTAGTGTATTTTATAGTTTGAGAAATAGTTGGCAGTGGTTGGATAGTATTAGAATCCTTTTTTTGTTTTAGTTCGGTAATGGCCATGTCACATGCGTAATAAAGAAAAAAAGTCAAACACTACTGTCAAATAAAGATTTCGCATTTTATATGCACTTTATTTTCATTTGACGGAGCCAGTAGTCATATTTACAAGCAATATGTACGAGTATGTACTCGCCGTTCACCTCGCCTGCTGTCCACTATCAAGAACTTTTAATCTGTTTACCCTGAATCGCCAAGGGTGCCCATCCCTGAATTTCATGACAATGACATGACAAACGTGCCTTGGAAGATGCCTATGTCCAGAAATGGATAAATGACAAATTGGTTTGGAAACTGCTCTACATGCTGCTCTGCTCTAGAGCCAATATGATTAAAAAAAAATTTGTTATAATTTATAGAGAATCACATTGTAAATCAAGCACAGCTTTTTCATTGCAAGAGTGGGGACGAAGTTTTTTTTTAATTAGCTCATAAATACTATGGTTCCATTTGAGATCCCGCAAGATGGCAAAACGAACCTCTAAATCGATTTTGTAGCCAGCGGCCACACAAAAGGGACGTGCGGCGAGGGCGCGGAAAAGACGCGTCGTTAATCCATACAAAACTTCACTTTCATACAAAATTTACGGTATGGGACGAAGCCCACACAGAAAAGACGTCTCTTATGTGTGGGCTTCGTCCCGTCCCTTCAGTACATTTTGTTTGAAAGTGGATTAACGATGCGTCTTTTCCGCGCCCCCGCCCCACGTCCCTTTAGTGTGGCGGCTGGCGTAGAGATCCGAACTTCGGTCGGCTAATTGTAGTACCCGCGTGCACCAATAGATGGCGTTATTCTTAACCCCAGTACACTGTGAAGTTAGTGACATAAGTCTGCGTAGACCGCGAGCTAGAGTAGAGACCGGACAAAAATACGGCCAGTCTAGCAAACCGGGCACGGATAGCCCGGTCGCGCGTTCAATGTCGCCCGTTACCCAATAATTACCTTTAGTTACTTACGTTCCATAGTTTTAGCTTGCATGACTAACTAAAAATAGTGCTGTGTGTACTAAATCAAGTGCTCCCTGCAAAGTGGTGTTTAGGTACCCTTTTATGTAATTAACGAATTTGCAATAGGCCCCTACTGCCCTTGCGTACTCAACTCAGTCAACACTGAAATTGGTTTTTGTCAAATCTATGTACGCGTATTAGCAACTCGGCTCTACAATTTTTTATAGGTAAGTGTCTAGGCGAAGTTGCTTATTTTATTTATGTGGAGCGAATGTGTAATTTTAATCCAGACTATTTTATGCGTAATATTTACAATAGGTGAATAAAAAAATATAATCTGCGAAAATTACAAAAATCTATGCATGCAATAAATGAACTCAGCTCTATGCGCCAAATTGACCATTGTCCAACTAAACCCACCCGCTGAAGTCACCAGGAACACAAACTATGACATCATCAGTGCTGTGTCCGGCTCGAAGGACCATGTTCATTATCACCATATTACTATAATGCACGTAATATTAACTAAACAAACTGTGTATTTATAGACAGCACCGCGTAAGGTTTACCCTTCGCAAGGTTAAAAAGGCTAGTTTCAAAGGCCTTTTGGTCGTGTAGCTTTTTGTTAGCACAAGACTGCACCGCGGCCGTATAAAATTTTATCTGGTTTATAACAGCTGTCGTAAAGAATGGGAAATTCAAATGGGCTCTACAATGGGATGTGCCAAAGTATCAGTTGATTTTAACCTCTCTACGCGACGGAATTATAGGTGCCCAATGTTTCATTGATCCACTGGTCAATTTGAACTACTTATTAACGTAATGCATGTCCTCTCCATAGGTACATTTGGTCTACTTTTTGTCTCGGAAAGATGGAGAATATTCGAGTTATTCCCATTCTACATTATTTGTTTTAGTTCCAAATCAAGATACATACGTTTTCTACATAAATAAATATGTTTTATGATGTGTATTACTAAACATAACATTAAAACATAATCGCCAATCCGCGGTGGGCACGCGTGGTGATTAAGATTTTTCCCTGTGCCGATGACCTTGAGCGTTTGACACAGGTGTGCAGCACTTCAACATTTCACCGCTAGATGACACGACTGAATTAATTCCTAGTAGTAATCTCCATAGAAAGACGCTCGCGCTGCCGCACACACACAGTCTCATTCCCTTCGCGTAAGCACACGCCGCCAAACGCACACATATATAGCCGAATTTCGAACGCGTCGAGCGAGCCGAGCGGTTTCTACTTTTCTAGCCGGCTCGCCAGCCCGCCCGCGTACGCGTATATTGAATAGACTTCAATCTAATGCCTTCTTGTATAGCATGCGTCATTACAAACAAAAAAGATAAAGGTAGGTACATCTCTTCAAAACTTATCTATGCTTTGTAGAAAGAATAGCTTTCAAACAAAAATCACATGTTTAGTAAGTACGTATTTATTTACCTACCTACTTATGAAATAGTACATGTTTTTGCACAACAACAGGTTTTTATGTCAAAAAGTGAAAAAAAAACATCTTATCTTTTTTCAATAAAGTGAATTTGACTTTGATTTCACATGGATGTATTTCGGGACTCAGTGGCAGAATTGGAACGTAGGAAGCGACTTCCCCATATGAAATAAAAAATATATTTCAAATGCAAATTCCATGGAAAGTAGAAATTACGACCATTTTAATTGTTATCCGGATTTTACGTCGTTAGGGTTGTCACGCTCTCAGATAGTAATTTATAATCCGGATCTGATTTGATTTTGAAAAAAATATGTAAATACCTGGTGCCGTTATTATTGATATTAATTAAAATAGTAACATGACATACATCGCATATAACAACTTTATGTACACGGTGTGACGTGAAGAATGTATATAGATACATAAAAGTTGATCAGCGAAAAACACCTAGATAAAATTGTTGTCCCATTTTGATGTTACTAACTTGAAATTTTCTATACGATTAGTTTTTTTGCTAAAACCGACGGAGAAAATCGAAAACTTGGAGAAGCTGGTCTCCATGAGTTTCTTTTTTTCAACGGCTTGGGATAATGGTAACACTTAGGGGTGGTCTTTTAAAACAACATAAACTCGTTGCATAAACCCTAGATAGGACGGTGACGTAAATTAATTTTTATGGCAAATTTAATAGTGCCGATTGAAAAGTAAAATTGCTTAAATTTTCAACCAACACCTAATGCAGGTTTTGCCACCGGGCCCCGCTGGTCTAGCGGCTGGACTAATATGGTATCAACTTTATAGTCACACAGCGTTTGAATGCTAAAATAACTATACGTGTGAAAATTCTTGAATTTTTGGTTGTTCTAATTTCGGTCTTATCAGGTGCTAAAAGATTTCCAAGTTCCACATATGGTGTAAACTTGGAATTTTCCATCCTTACAGGGTGATCCCTCAAACCGATAAGAAAAATCTGACTTGGAAAATCCGGTCTCTACAGCTTTTTTGTCAAAGCCTGAGAAAACGGTAACATTACGGGGTAGTCTTGTCGAACAAATGTTGAATAAGACCTTGGGTTGGATGACAACGTTAACTTACTTTTTACAAAATGGCGTAAGTCAAATTTCAAGCTGGCTCCTAAAAATTTAAAAATTCTGATTTATATCTCTGGCTCCGTTTTTCTATGAAAATTAGTATTGGAGGTTTTTGTGGTCGCTGATGACTACTCTGCGCCATGTATTGAACGCAGGTTTCATGACTTCCAACCTCCCAAACAAGCCGGTTTCCGAAAGGGCTTTAGTACCATTAGACCACATCCACACGTTGCGGCAAATTATACAGAAGACTGAGGAGTATAATTTGCCATTATGCTTTGCGTTTGTGGACTTTGAGAAAGCCTTCGATTCGATCGAGTTATGGACAGTACTCGAGTCTCTCCAGCGTTGCCGTATTGACTATCGGTATATCGAGGTGCTGAAATGCTTGTACAACAGTCCACTATGACCACAGAACCACTATGTCGGTCCGAGTACAGGAACAGAATTCGGAGGCAATTCCATTGAAAAAGGGCGTAAGACAGGGTGACGTTATCTCTCCAAAAATGTTCACAAACGGGCTGGAAGATACCTTCAAGCTTCTGGAATGTCAGGGACGCGGCATCAATATCAATGGCGAGTACATCACTCACCTTCGATTTGCCGACGATATAGTAGTCATGGCAGAAACGTTGGAAGACCTCGGCATAATGCTCGAAGACCTCAGTCGAGTTTCCCAACGGGTGGGCCTTGAAATGAACATGGACAAAACGAAGGTCACATCGAATGCTCGTTTTGTGCCCACCCCAATAACATTGGGGAACTCGACTCTCGAAGTTGTAGACAAATACGTCTACTCAGGACAAACAGTCCAACTAGGCCGGTCCAACTTTGTGAAAGAGGTCGAATCCAACTTGGCTGGGCAGCATTCGGGAAACTTAGAAAAGTCCTTTCGTCTAATATACCTCAATCGCTCAAGACAAAATTATACAACCAGTGATGACTTAAGGCACTGAAACGTGGCCTCTCACTATGGGCCTCCTAAGAAAGCTCAAGGTCACGCAAATAGCTATGGAAAGGCCTATGCTTTCTCTACGATATCGAATCAGAAATGATGAGCCCAGCGGATTACTAAGTTGAAGTGACAGTGGGCGGGGCACATAGCAAGCAGAACTAATGGCCGATGGGGCCGAAAAGTTCTCGAATGGAGACCACATATCGGCAAGCGCTGCGTAGGACGACCAGCCGACAGATGACCTCATCCAAGTGCCAGGAAGACGCTGGATGAAATCCGCTTCCAACTGGTCTTTTTGGAAATGCATGGAGGAGGCCTATATCCAGCAGTGGACTTCTTGTGTTTCCATGACTCGAGAGGTTTCTTTACAAAAGCTGCTGAAAACTTAAAATATAGTGTAAAAATACAGAGGTTTTTATAAACATTTTAAAAGAGTGGAAATTTTGATAAATTTGAAGCTTGGATTAAGATTTTGGCTCAAAATCTTTGAATTTAAATCATCGACTTTACGCATTTTTTAATTTTATTTTACACTACGCGCATTCACTAAAGCGGTCTCAAAAGGGTGAATATGTGTCATCGCTATCGTGCCTGTGTGGCCAATAGTCCATTGAGCAAATCTGACTGGATAATTTTTTTTCTATGGTATAACACAAACAAAATTATAAAAATTTTAAGAACAAAAGCAAAATAATTAATTTTTTACAGAAGAAAAAAAAACATTTCAAAATGGATATTGACCAAAGAAATAAAAAAAAAATTATGAAAATGGAAAAAGACTTCGTTGCTAAGGATGTTGGCAAAAGAGCTACAAATGGATTTGAGTGCTTATTTGGCCTGCATCCTTGTTTCAGCACAAAGACTGATAAATATAATTATTAATCAACAGTGCCTCCTCGTCTTAACTTATATTGGTATATTATAACAGATTAATCTGTTGATAATCGTATTAATAGTGTAATTCATACCATTTCTATTATTTCATTCCAATAGCACAGGAAACATACAGCATTTAAGTGATTTTTGGCGTTAAAGCTGATAGTTAAAAACTATCTATACTGTAGTGCAGGGAATTCTAGTTTGATTGCGTTGTGTGGACGTTATTATTATTATAATTTTGGAACTCCCCACCGACGAATATTTTCAAGATACATTAAACTACTCATTGTGACACTTAAATAAAAATATGTAATATCGGTAAACCAGGAACGCAGATTTTTGTTTAATCTACTGTGTGATACAGTACTTCTATTTCTATTTGGTTACTTTTTGTTACACTTTTCCTTTTTGTTAAGGTTTCAGTTGTTTTTTTTTTGTTACGTGTACAAAAAACTTACCTACTTTCTTTTGTTGTCATTATAATTACGGAACCCAAAAAATATTATGCGCGTTAAATTATATATTTAAATTACGTTGTACTTAAAAATGAGCACCGAATAAATCTTGAATAAAAAAAACCCGGATTTTGTGCCAACCCTAGCAAAAACAATTGAATAGGATCAACTTATACATGTCATGGAAGTGTGATTTATATTACATGTAGGGAAGGTAAAGAGCATAATTATTGCAGTGTAGATAACTTATCCCAATACAGCGGAATTTCGAGAAAATAAAAAAACTAAAAACAAGTACCTACACACGTATATAAATTATAATTCCTACAAAATTTTTAGCATTACGCCATTGATTCTTCTAACAATACTTCCGCATGTACAATAAAATGCGTGATAAAAATATACAGCGTTTTATTTTATTTAAAACAGAAAAACATGTCAGGCAGATAGAAAAAAAATTCAGAGACGAAATCTACACAGATTCGTTTTGTATGTTTAGAAAAGGTTCTAAACATAACATTATTGACACAATTCATATAACTACATATGTAAAATATTTTTCTATATATCCGGATGGGAACGACCGAGCCGAGTTCTTCTGTCGCTACGGAAGTGAGCGGTGCGGAAATACTAAGTACTGTAATTCGGCTTGGTTCACTCAAAGGTTATGAATCAAGTATTATTCGTAACGCCCCAATCGAAATTATTATTTACCAACACATTATTTACCGCCTATGTACCCTACAATCTAACGAGGAGGCGAAGTGCGAGCGCAAGGAGTGAAACAAAACTCAATCAAACTAAAATGAACCTTAGATGCTAGTAATTAGAGACTACATGGCTCGAGCAAAAAGTCTGGCCGCGTGCGGCCGACCTAATCGCGACAATAAATGGATTATAATACATAGGTAGTTAGGTTTAATTTTTAATGAACCTCACTTTTACCTTGATTTAGGCACAAATAGTAAAACGATGTTTCGCTTAGGTTGGTAATGTTACAATAGCTCGGATGGGAAGAGGCGTCCCTTGAACGGTAGAGAGCTCTTGGTTCGAATACTAGTAAATGATCGGTTTCATTTTTACTTTTCTTTTTTAGTTATTTACTTAAATAAAAATACAAGAATTGGGATTTTATATTGTATGTTTTTCTAACGATTGAAGCTCGATCACTAGGTACTACAAAAATCAGTTGCCGTGCGTTGGTCTTGCAAACACTCGAAAATGTCTCCACCGATTGGACTAATAGCTATATAATATTTTTTTGTTTTGTTCGGACATGGGACGTGGGGCGAGGGCGCGGAAAAGACCCATCCCTTCAGGAGCCTGTTTCATAGAACTACAATTCATTGTGACTATGACAATTCGATGTACATTGCAAAGCCGATTAACCCACAGATTAACAAATAGACTCTGCTGCGCAGTGTACTTCGAATTGTCATAATAAACTACGAAATTATAGTTTTATGAAACTTGACCCAGTACATTTTGTACGAAAGTGAATTGGAAAGATGCGGCGTCTTTTTCGGTCCCTCGCCCCACGTCCTTGGCCTACAATCGGTAATTTTGTATGAGAATTGCTACTTTGAATTAATTTCACTATATGGCGCTCGAGGTGAACTTTGGAAGGTTGATTTATGATTGATAAATCGCTTATGAAAAGTTACAATGAAATCAATGGTGATGCGAAGAGCGCCTGGTCACAGACAACAGGCAACGAGTAGGCTGGGCTTTCCTCGTAAGGCGTAATGTGATAAATTGATAAAAACGTTTTTTCTGAATGAGTAACTATTGTTCCTGTTAGTTTTAAACATTAACATACAAGATTTTGATATTGCCCGTAAGACTGTATAAGCTTAAACGTAATCCACTGCGCATTTAAAATGGTACATAAATTCTTAGCTTTTTTTTAAGCATTCTTACGGAATATATTTACTCATAGAAGGCGTAAGGTTATGACAGTTGTCAAACATCCAATAGGGAATCAAGGAGTTAAATTATATCATATATTAATTTCAACGGTCTGCCATGTTCCTAGAGGATGTCACAAGCGATTCAAAAACGTCTGCTAGCCAGTTCCAGCACACTGTAGCCCCTTAAGCCTATAATCTCTCCCTGAGAGGCCTGTGCCCTGCAGTTGGACGTATATATAGGCTGCTTATGCTATTACTTGTTTCATAGCCTTTGTTTAGAGGCTAATTTAACTTTAACCCTTAACCAGGCATGGATAGTAAGAATTTTTCATTGGTTTTGGACTTTATTTCAAGGTGATAAGATTCAACTTAAAGTGAGATGGGGATAATAAGCCTCCAGTAAAGTGATTAGCCAATGCTAAGGAATCCTTCAGTCCTTTGGCCTGTTAAATTACACTTTCTTCTTCTCATATAAAACTAAATCCATAATGCAAAACAGTTATCTCTAGCTCTGGATTAGATACTAATCAAACTATTATAATGATAAGTGTCATTTGTATTGTGACACTAATCATTTCAAATCCCAGCTAATCTCATGGCTCATTCAATCAGTGTGCCGCTCTTATTGAACCACCGCTAGTCTGAGTACACCCCAAGACAATTTATTTATTCCACCGCTAGTCTATTTCAGTCGAGTCTCACGCGCAAACGTGGATCCAATGAACATGAAAAGTTACAACAGGATGCTACAGGTGGTAACAAAATCCCCATATGAACATCCTACATCAGAAAGGATGGGGAAGAAGGGGGGTTCTTGTCGTCAATCGCGAAATCGTAAAAAAATGGCCATGTGCGAGTCGGACTCTCGCTCGAAGGGTTCCGTACCATTATCTATACAATATTTGAATATTTCAAGCATCTACCTGCTGCCGTTATTAATATCGAGCAAAAAAATCACTTTTGTTTAGATACTACCCCTTAAATATTTATTCTGCTCTGTTTTTAGTATTTGTTGTTATAGCGGCAAGAGAAATACATCGACCCCTTAGATATTTATTCTATTCTGTTTTTAGTATTTGTTGTTATAGCGGCAAGAGAAATACCTCATCTGTGAAAACAATTGTTTAACTATCACGATTCAGTCAGCCTGGTGACAGACGGACGGACGGACGGACAACGGAGTCTTAGTAATAGGGTCCCTTGCCCTTTGGGTACGGAACCCTAAAAATAATCTGTTCCATACAAAAGTAGCCGCCTGTGGCCTGATCGAAGTTTTCCCCATAGTAAATGTTGTTCGTATGTCTAGAACCCCCCATTTTCAGATGAGGATTTTGGTACATACATACATAAACTCACGTCTGTACCCCAGCGACCAGGGACTGCCACTTGCCACGATCCTGACAGATCACTTTCGCTTCCTCAACATTCATTATTCGTTGCATGCACGCACGCCGGTTTTGGGTACTTTTTATCTTGCCCTTTGCTAATACATCCTCTATTTGGTCGAAGTATATCCGCCTGGGTCGTCCCTTACCGGCCCTTCCGCATGTTGCGTCCTTTCTCAATTCTAGTCACTACATCCTCTTTCAATCCACAACGTTCTCTAGTCAAATCAGATTTTGGTATGTTCTATATTAGTAGTTTATGCAACTTTCATATAATGAAGGGTATTAAAACACGAGTGTGAGTTTATGAAACGAGCGCAGCGAGTTTCATAATAGTAACGAGTGTTTTAATACCCGTGTTATATGCAGTTGCATACACTACTTTATCTTCACTAATGCAATTAATCAAACAACAAATTTATTAAATTAAATTCACGCGTGTGTATAATCACAGTGATTTTGCCGCCATTAAAATTTAACCAATGAGAGCGCAGCTGCGCGCTTCAATAAAACGCGACCAACCTGATTGGCCCTGCAATCAAGTTGGTCGCGTTTTATTGATGTTATAATGAGATTTTACGATATCGATGTGAATATTATACCATCATGTGAAATTGCTTAAATTGAGTGTTTTGTTGTCTGCGCTATAACAGTAGTAATTATAAGTCAAGTATTGAAAACATAAGTAGAATGTTACAACATTAGTGTAGATAAAAAATTTTTTGTGTCTTACGGAAACTTATGTCACACATCTTCATTATGTCAGACCAGACCGAACGATTCGTCTTGCCCCCGAGTGATTTGTTTGTAGACCATTAAATTAGTTACGTGGCTGGCGTGGCCTACGACGAAAATTTACAATTCTGCTACATGTTTTAAATAATTTGAAAAAAATCGATAAATTAACCACGGAGTCAATTTAAAGTACCTAGTCAAGTACAATGAAAACCCCGACTTATAAGACTGTAAGCTGTAAAATCGACGCCGAAGATGATAATTTTCTTTCGTTCACTATCAGGGACATATCTCCGGTTCCTGAATTGGGAATTTCTCTACTGATACTCAACTATCATTCTGTATCCTCGCGTGTCTAAAAATATAACGCGATGATAGTGAATTTCTTAATTCAGAAATCCGCAGCTAGGGCTCGTAGATAGGACCTTCACTTCTCACTAGTTCTCACCACAGTAGGGGAGCGAGGGGCTTGTTGTAACAGTTTTCATTAAAACTAATGTATCTTGAAATCTATTGATTAAATTTCTACTAAATAAAGATGGATGAATACTGTAACTCTTCCTCTACCAAATCAAGGAAAAATAATACCATAACTATTGGTCATTATTTTACAATCAATTATTTTCTAGAAGAAGTGCGGTGTTACAACTTACCTCGTGCTTGGGGCAAGTTGTAACATCTACCGGGGCAAGTAGTAACGACAAAAAAAACGACAATATTACCTCTAATCATTTATTCTTTGTTTTTTTTTTTAAATTGACATCTTTCTAAAGTAAGTATTACGTAATTCTTATCAAAAATCAACTCAAATACAATCAACATTTGGTGGGTTTCATTATAATTAAATTCAGTCTTCATCTGAGTTACAATTAATACAAATAAAAGATATAATGTCTCCTGTAACACATCCTACATGTGCCCACATCTTACAAATGATACACTCTATCCAATCTTTGTAATAATCTTTCATACTCTTTGTAACACGTTACAACAAGCCCCGGGATTTTGTTACAACTAACCCTATGGTATGATTTTCAACATTTATCAAGATAACTATTTAAACAATTTAGCAATCAAAAAAACTGTTACACACTATCAGAGATAGATAAATTTGAATGGAAATAAGATATAAAAAATTTGAAATTAGTCGATATTAAATACGCAAACCGAAATTTTACGACAGTACAATTTTATATTACCTGGCAGAAATGAAGCACGTGCACACTTCCGCTCACTGCACCGGCCGGCGGGACATTGGCTATGGCAACATGATGCGGCGTGGTTTATAGGTTAAATCGAGTCAAAGAAATACGTTAATAGCGTTTAAGATCCTAGTGAAAAGGGCATGTTACTACTTACCCCTGTTACAACAAGCCCCTCGCTCCCCTACCAATAAAGCCTTCTCACGGTCTTTTGCGGAATTGATGAAAGATTATGGTTTTTCGTCATGTCAATGTGAGCCTATTAAAACGCTTTGTATTGATTAGTAGAAATACTCCCAGAAAACGTCTACCATGATTAATGGCTCTTATAGCATAACATTTAAACAGACCTGTGCATCAAATAGAGTTATGCAGATAGTACCTCTTGGAAAAGATCGAATTGACACTATGTTTCGAGATTAAAATGTAACTTTATTTGTGATACACACAGACATCTTTGACGTCTGTAGTGAGACAGTGAATCTCTTAGCCATACTCCGTTCCACGAGTCGAACTCCTAGGGAGCAAAATACTCGCATCACATTGGTCAATGCACGCGGCTAGAGATAAGCGAAGACAGTCCGCTTCATAGGGTAGGTTTACAAGGTGGCTATTGAAGGTCACGTGCATTAATCAATGGGCGCATATGGACGATTTTCTTTGGGAGCTCGTTTCGTGGCATGGAGTACTTAAAGGTTTGCAATGCGATTTTTTACTTATACCGCCCGATCCTATGTGAAATCCATTGCGGGCTTAACAGAACGAATCTTGATACTAATTGAGTAAACCCCGTAACGAATATCCCATAGAATCCTACGAAATACGAACATGTTATTTCTTGTGTAATGTCCTGCCCCTATATTACGCGCACCAAATCCTGAGCGATTCCAATTGTATAACTGTCAAATTAGTATGGAATTTGACAGTTAGACGACTGGAATCGCTCAGGATTGGGTGCGCATAATGAGGCCCCTGTTCAATGTTTTGTTTGCAATACACTATAACTAGAGGTAATCAATAACATATGCGTATCCAAACCCATAGCCACTTTCCAATCCATCTAGCCCATAAATAGAGCTCACTGTTAGGCTAGCCTCTTCCTTTTCACGCCAATCAACAAAACAATAGCCTTATGTATGAGTTAAAAACTTCGCAGCAACCTTTGAACCTATATGATTATGATTTGTGTGTGCTATTGCTATTGTCCCTTTCGAACTAAACCTTTCGTAGCACACTACAACCGAAATAATCCGAAATTAAATAAAAAATCTAATATTTAACGTAGATAGAAAGTCAAAAGCCAATTTTGTCTAATCGAATATTCAATCCTCTATAGATTAGTTATTGCTTTATCTTGTACGTCGTCCGACTAAAAGTACCTAGGTCTAGCATAATGTAAAGTGGTACGTGACCTCTACCAAATATTTCAAGGCCGGCAAGGGTCAGAAAGTGCCTAGTTATCTAACGGCTATCAAAATCACGCACGCTTGTGTGAAAATCACTCACATACACATCGCTTGCACACTAAACGAACGTGCGTGAAATGCGAAACGTAAAATTGGAACTGTCTTCTGCGTATGTCGCGTCGTTGCCAAAATTTAAGGGTGGTGCCACACTAATTCATCTTTTGTTTAAATTAGAACTCTATTGCACACCATCTATACTAATAATAAATCTGTAAGGGTCGGTCATGGAGTAAGTTAGTTTGTTTTCAGAGATATTGTGTTTATAGGCTCAATATATGATACTGAAACTAATTTCACGATTTTTAGAATTTTTTTCTGTATGTGTGTATGTATGTATGTTCCTCCATAACTCTTAAACCAATTATCCGAATTTGATGAAATTTGGTATAAAAACATATAGACATCTGGGACACAGGATAGGCTATTTAAATTCTAGCTCCAGTTATGATAAGACGTGGCCCCCATACAAATGCTTCGTAAAAATCGAAATGTACGCGAACGGAGTCGCGGGCACAGCTAGTACATAATAATAGTGCTGGCGACTGTGCATATAATTTCTTCAATATCTAAGTTAACATAGTGTACAACTGGTGGTCTTGTCGATAAAAGCGATCTCTTCTAAACAACCTTGGGATCGATAGGGCGTTCGTTGGTGTTTGATCGATCTACGTACAATGGTCCAGTTTTGAGGCTAACTGCGGAAATCACAGGTCTAACTATGTTTGATCACCGACTCACACTCAATACTCTCCGTCAGTCGAGGTGGTATCCATAATATTTTGCGGTGGGGTAGCTTCTGTGGCACTCCAGGGCCAAGATGACAAATTTTAGGTGCCATTTGCTAGTGCAAACATGGAGAAAATATTATTTTCTCCGCCATTTCTAAACAAATTAGCATTTGTTTTAAAATGGCGGGCAAAAAAATATTTACACCAAAAATAACTTCACATCTATAAGGAAAAAAAGTATGGTTCGAATGTCTTATGGTTAGCGCCGGCCAAATCATTTTCATCTCTACTCTATTCAAATTCAAGCGATTTCATTCTTTAGCAAACCTCGCCAATTGAATTATCACATTGTGTAATCAGACCTTTATAACATTCTGTTGCTTCTCTACATAGCTAAGCGGCCATCGATACACGAACAAAAGGTTAGCAAAATCTTCACTGGGATATTATTGGATTGGCCTGACTCGAGTGTCTTTGTAATACGCTGGTTGACTCATATCAATATTGATTTAAAATTTTTATTTCCTGAAGTAGGTACCTACTGACACTAACAAACCTATCGATTATAATACATAAAAGTAGAAGATAACATTGTATCGCATGCTCTCGTTAAGTTTATTATTTAGTTGCTTTATTGTTGCCTTGCTGTTTTGTTGACAACACTATTTGACAAGCAGAACAAATACCTATTCGCATTTTAATTTCGTCTAGTGTAACGTAATCTTAACGTAGACAATAATGAATCTGGTCATACGCAGTATTAGTAATACTTATACTACGTACTTACTTAATAGTACCTATACCTACTACCTCTAGCATTGAATTATATTCAATGCCTCTAGAGTAGGTACCTACTTACAAATTAATATTATTCATGACTGAGTAGTAAACTTTTATCATAATTACCTACGTCTGGTTGCGATTAGCGATACACCTGAAATAATATTAGAGATTGCCTAACATTGCCAAACTTTCTACAAATAAAATAATTGTCTATAATATTTCGTAGGTACCAGAAAGATATTCCGGGGTGCGTTAAGGAAGGTGTTTTTGAAGCAAAGTTTGTATGAAGAAATCATCATTTACGTGCTATGCAACAACCAGTGGCGTAACTATAGGGTGGCAGGGCTGGCAAAATGCCACGGGCCCCCGACCTGACGCGGGCCCCGAACTATGAGTCCGCGAGCTCAGAAGTAACTTACCATTTTTAACAAAATTTCGTATAAATTTTAATGTTTTCAATATGAGTACTTCAAATCAATTAAAGTTGGGCCATACGAGTATATACCACAACTAAAGACCATATATAAATATATACTATTTTTACTGAGAGGGCCCCATCCAATGAATTTGCCACGGGCCTCAGATGGTATATTTACGCTACTGGCAACAACACAACATCCTGGGGTTCATAAGCAGCCTATAAGGTATACGTCCCACTGTAAGGCACAGGCCTTCTCTCAGAGAGAGAGAGTATGGGCGTGCCCACCGCGGATTGGCGATTTCAAGCGCTGAGGTACGTGAACACCTCAGACACTCAGGTTTCCTCACGATGTTTTCCTTAACAGTTAGCGAGCGGTATTGCTACTATAACTTCACAAATGTACATAACTTAGAAAACAAAGTCATAGGTACATGCCCGCACTGGGAATCGAACCTGGATCTCTCGGTTCAGAGTCCAATGTTCTACCCACTAGGCTACAACCGCTTGTAATAAGCTCCTAATACTATATTACTAGTACAACTTCCAAATTGCGAAAAACTACAAGCTCTACATACATACATAAACTCACGCCTGTTTCCCGGAGGGGTAGGCAGAGACCAGGGATCGCCGGATGCATACGCTGGATCTCACGGGGGACTGAAAGCGGACACTAGAGCTGTTCTGATCTAAATTACCTGCGAGTTCATAATTATATATTTTCACAGCTGACTTCTTTATCGCTACGAGTATTAGGCGCCTTGTGCTTCGGTCACACACAGCGATTAATCGCTGCGAGTGCCTACTCGCCGTGAGTATTCGCTGTGTGTGACAGGCTAGTCGCTGCGAGTAGATTCACTCGCCGCGACTAGAATTAAGCACGTTGAATTTTACTAGTGCGAATACGCACTGACGATGACGGTTGAAATTCTCGTGGAGAACTCGCTGTGTGTGACAGGCAGATGCAGGTAGGCAGCGATTGTCGCTGCGACTAGTAATCGCGGCGAGTGCACTCGCAGCGATTACCTACTCGCTGTGTGTGACCGACGCTTCCGCAGCGTCTTCCTGAGATTTCAACCGCATACTGCGACTCCAACCCGCCTGCCAAGCGTGGCGATTATGACGAAACCGCTCATTGTTAGGAAAACCATGAGGGAGGCCTATGTCCTGCAGTGGGCGTCAAATGGCTGATGATGATGATGTGAGCGAAGCTTTATCCCACTGTTTGTAACTATTTTGAGCGGGATAGCGCGCTTCACATCTTCTAGGTACACCGCGTCGTGTTTATGAAATGCTTATTAAATACGTTTACTGCCATTTCAGGCTTTATTTATTGAAACTTTTACATTTAACACTTACATTTAAAAAATCGTACAGAGCGGCGAACTTGGTCGCGTAATAAAAGTAGTAGGTACCTAGGTACGGCAACCAAAGTTCAACTGGACCTTCTGAAGAATAAGGCCCGCCTAGCCTACCGAAGGCGTGCTAGTCGTACCGCGAACCGCGTACGACACGTGTTATACAATTCTATTCTCGTCACAACCGAGACCTTGCTGTTATCATTATCAAAATTATGGTTAGACAGTTTCATTCCCTACACTGATTATAGGGCTGAGGTAGATTCGAGTTATTTTATCCTAACACTGGTCAACACTCAGGTTTCCCCACGATGTTTTCCTTCGGGTTTTCTTTAGCGAGTGGAATTGCTACAACAGCTCCACAAGCGCGATGGTGGTAAAGTCCAGCTGAACGATGTTTATATTTTCGAAGCAAAGTAGTCCTTATTGTTGTAACTGAGTATTGAGCCGATTACCGCGGTCAAGCTGGGTTGAAGTCCAGCTGATGAATCTTTACATTTTCGAAGCAAATTAGTTCTTATTATAATAGAGTGTTGTGCACGCACGTAAAGGTCGACCTGCATTGACATTTCACTCTTGATATTAAGATAATATGCGGAAGAGATAATTTTACTTAACCTCTCATCAAGTCTGGCCGGAGACTGGTGAAGTGGTAACTGATAAGGCTCAGTGTCAATCACTTATTATCTCGCCGTTAGTTGATGCTTGACTTGATTTTGATTAAGTGTTGATTGGATGGAGCGTTGAGACCTTGGGCATTTTTAGGCGCGAGACACACAGATGGGACGTGGGGCGAGGGCGCGGTAAAATGTATCGAGTCACAGACCACAGTCCTTGCTCTGCGATCGCTCTTGGTCTGTGACTCTCTACACCTTACCGCGCCCTCGCCCCACGTCCCATCTGTGTGTCTCGCGCCTTAGCAGCAGAGGGCAGAGCCACAGGCAGAGCGGCATTCTCATCTCGAGAAAGGCGAGAATGGGTATCAGCTACGTGAGCGCAGGATAGGGAGGTTCCCTTCTATAAAAACCGGCCAAGTGCGAGTCGGACTCGCGCACCGAGGTTTCTGTACTCGCGCACCGGAGGGTTCTGTACTCGCGCTTGGCCGTTTTTTAATATTTGTTATAATACATAATAAGTCCCACAATCACGCCAAGTTTGATGCCTGTATATATTACCGTTTTAACGATAGAGAATAAACAAAAAAACGGCCAAAAAAACACGTTTGTTGTTTGGAGACCCCCCTTATTTTTTTTTGTTTTTTATGTTTATTAATTGTTAGGTAATCCGCCGTAATATCGCATATTCTGTGAACATTTCAACTGGCTACCTATTACGGTTCCGAAGATTTAATGGTCGGACGGACGGACAGACACCGGAGGCAGAATAATAGGGTCCGTTTGGCACCCGTCGGGTACGGAACCCTAAAAAGCCTTTGTTAAGATGAGGACATTATATACTAACAATCTGTCTATCAGTTGGCCGAAGTGCATAAAAAAGCAATTGACAGCTGAGCGTTCGAGAAACCGGGGGTATTTATTTTCTGCGGTACTCTTATATAGTACTAGCTGTTGCCCGGGACTTCTTTCGCTTGGTTTCGACGTGTATTTTTCCGGGGAAACAGGTAGCCTATAGGCTATTCCAGACAATAACCTATGTCTGTACCAATAACGTTTGCTCTGTACCCGCGTGATTGGGTAACAAATATCCATCCATCCAATCTTTCGCATTTTTTATTGTAGCTATAATGGCAATGAGAGATATCATCATCAGCCATCTGATGCCCACTGCAGGACATAGGCCTCCGTCATGGTTTTCCAAGCTTCTTTGGCTCCGTCATGGTTTTACCTTCTTTCTATCATCTAACTAATATATAAAAATCTCGTGTCACAGTGTTTGTTATCGAACTCCTCCGAAACAGCTTCTTATGAATTTTTTTGTGTATATTTAGTAGGTCGTAGGCTAATTAATATGGCAAAACAACGTTTGCCGAGTCAGCTAGTACCTATAATATAAAAACTTTGGCCTTTGCATCTACGTAATGAGATAATTTATGCAGCGTCCAGTGGCACCTTCACTCACACTAAATGGGTGAAGGGACCACTCAGACGCTGCCGTGCCTGGGACATTGTTTTTAGGGTTCCGTACCGGAAATGGAAACAAACAGAACCCTTATAGTACCACTTTGTTGTCCGTCCGTTCGTCTGCCTGTCAAGACCCTTCGCCTCGGGTACGCGTGGAGGTATCGACTTGAGAATAAAAACCATATACTCAGGTCTATAGTTCCTTGAAGCTGTAAAAAAATCAAACTTCTAAGTTAACGTAAAAAAGATACGGCCGTTTATGCCCCAAAAAACGTATATTTTGACACGCGGGAATCAAAATTTTGACCTAGAACTATGAAATTCGGCAAGTAATATCGTCGTATACTACAAGTAGAGGGAAAAATCTGAACTCTATACATTTGCAATTAAATCATAAAAAAATTGTCTTTGAAGTTCGGGAAAAACTCGGAAAAACTGCGAGACCTACAAATCTATACGGAACCCTCAGTGGGCGAGTCCGACTCGCACTTGTCCGGTTTTTTTTATATGGAGTAGGTTTGCTCAGCACCTGTAACATCCTGACAGCTCGGCCTAGCCCACAGGAAAGAAAACTCATTACGTGCGGACAAAACGAAGCGGCGGGTTTCCTTACGATGTTTTCTTTCACAGTTAGGGTGTGGTATGGCTACTACAAATTCGCAGATGTACGTAACTTTGAAAATAAACAAAGTCATAGGTACATGTCCGCACTGGGAATCGAACCTGGGTCTCTCGCTTCCAAGTCCATTGTTCTGGACTACCCACTGGGCTACCACCGCTTCCATTATAATATAACTTCTACATTTTAATTTGTGCTGCGCTGTGCTCGTAGAGTTCCCAGTAACAAACAATCCGAGATTTAATCAATGGAGAAGCCACATTAATAGGTAGTAACGAAATGAATAAGTACACGGTGATAGTGATATTACTAGGGGAACAAAACTGAGTTGGTGGCCATCGTAATGGGACAATTTTATTGACTAATCGGGGAAGATTGATTGACTGGGATTGTTTTGTCAAGTTTTAATAGCAATACCACTCGCTGGCGACGAATGAAAACATTGTGAGGAAACCTGAGTGTCTGAGTGGGCACGCATGGTCTGCCCATACTCTCTCTTAGAGAAGGCCTGTGCCCTGCAGTGGGACGTAAGTATATTGGATAATTAAAAATTAAAAAAATCGCGGAAGCTTGGCACTAGCTTTTATTCCAGAAATACGGTGGGACCGAAATTTTATGGCTACCCTGTAGAAGGTGGGATATTTTTAAATGTAGATAGATTAATAGATAGAGAACGCTTCATTGTACATAAAAAAAGGAAATTACAGAGATATTACTTTAAAATCATGTTTCTTTACTTTTTTATCTTATCTTATCTATGTGACTTGTTTTTTTTTCTTATGTGTAGCAATGAGTTGTATGCCTTTTATTTCTTGTGATGTTTTAATTTGTTTCAATAAATGTCTTCCTTTCATTCTTGCTATACCGCACTTGATAAGAGCTATCAATTACGGTGTAGCTGGTCGCTTACGCTACATGCAATGACCTCGGCTTACCTCATTTGAATATTATGCGAACAAATCGTCTAGGTTTACCTAAATAGTGTACATGCGAGTCGTGTGAGTTAGTTTTTGTCGTTATATTACTACAAATTGTGCAACATCGAAAAGACAATTAATTTCTATTGTGAAATAAGTGAGTTCTGTATCAATCCAGTATCAGATATATCAATCATGCTAGATACCTAACCGGAATGATGACGAATTGATGGGAACAATTGATAAGTTTACTATGAAATATTACTGCACTTTAATATTAGTACCTACACTTTAATTTTATATAGCTTAGTTATCATTTTGCAACACACATCTTCTCTTTTATCTGTGTTACCTACGTAATAAAATTTAATTGTAATAATTAGTAAATCACACCTGTATTAACCCGAAAATCGTTACAATGTTCTCAAACGTAAGCCACCACGATTCAGGGTCGACCTTGTGTGGTGACTAGTGGCTACTGCTGATGTCTTAGTTATATAGTTAGGTAAACCCCTTGCTCTTGGTACATAACTCAGTTACATTACTAGGAATGCATAAAGAAAAAATATTCTTCATACAAAACTGGGTAATGTACCAAGAAACCTACCTTCTTTGCACATTACCAGTTACAATGCCAGCTCTTTACACGGAGGTAAATATTCTTCCTACTTAACCCGGTTCTGTACAAAAAAATAGCTGTTCTTTGCACAAAACTAAGGAGGTTCTCCGAGTACCTAAGCAATAAATAAAAACCTACCGAGTGCGGGAGCATTCACAACTCTCTCTCTAAACTAAAACCTAAGCTATCAATATGAGACCGATTACGATTACAGTAGAATGATTACGGTTATGAGTAAAACCGAAAAAGAGTGGACTGAAGTGTTCGAGTCGCCCAGCAACTGCTCGAATTTGACACCACCCATGAAGCGACAATCGCTGCATAAGCAGCCTATATACGTCCCACTGTAGGGCACCGGCCTTCTCTCAGGAAGAGAGTATGGGCTTAATCACCAAGCGTGCCCACCGCGGATTGGCGATTTCAAGCGCTGAGGTATATGAATAGCTCAGACACTCAAGTTTCCTCACGATGTTTTCCTTCACCGTTAGCGAGTGCTATTGCTACTATAACTTCACAAATGTACATAACTTAGAAAACAAAGTCATAGGTACATGCCCGCACTGGGAATCGAACCTGGGTCTCCCGCTTCCGAGTCCAATGTTCTACCCACTAGGCTACCACCGTGTCATGACGACAATCGCTGACCTTCTGATATTTCCATTAAATATGGTGTCGGTAATGTTGTCTAATCCTCTGGATCGTTTAATGTTTATGATATGAAGGGTACAGGGGAATAATGATGGATGTCATTTTTTATGCTACTTGTCATCAAATAATCAACCGTTAAAAATTTAGGTACAGGCTGAAAACGATGAAAGTTTTGTATTACTGGCAAAAAATGCTGGAGGTCAGTAAAAAAATGATGAGGTGTTTATGGTATGGCGTGGTTGTTTTGACTGTCTCCGACTGTAAGTTAATGAATTCACACACCCTGAAAAATTGTGTGATTCATGCTACCAATATCTGCAGCCAAAGACAATGACTGCTTGCACTTGGCAAAATTCTGCTCACAGAAGGCAAAAAAATATTTTCTTGCACTACCTAATACTAACATAATTAAAAATTATGAATAATCAAGCATAGTCAGAGCCTGGCCACTTCTTTGGAGACATTCGTCACTTTTTGATTGACATTGATCATTTTTTTAATGAATTTTATTTCGTGTGAGAGAGATACAGTGAGTCTATGAACCTAACAATATTTACCTCCGTGTAAAGAGCTGGCATTGTAACTAGTAATGTGCGAAGAAGGTAGGTTTCTTGATACATTAGCCAGTTTTGTACGTAGAATATTTTTTCTTTGTACATTGCTAGTATTGTAACTCAGTTATGTACGAAAATCAAGAGAGGTTTTTGTTAATAAATTTTATTAAATTTTATTTCATTTCACTTGCTTGAAAATGGGCAACGTCAAAGCGAACATTGAGTTTTATTACGAAATAAATAAGTAACATTTGTATCTACCCGTATCATACTTTCATAGTAAGTACCTAGACGGAACGATGACGAATTGATTGGAACAATTGATAAGTGCACGATGAAATACGAAATAAGTAAAATTTATATCATGGTATGTTCCCCGCGCGAGGACCAACTATAGACAAAATTCCTTTCTGATCCGAGCATGTAACCTATTTAACTCAATAAGCAATAGCGTAGACTTGTTTAGTACGAAACGCAACGAATTAATCAAACTCTTTGTGGACAACTTCGTTGAGGCTGTGAACAACCCTGCTGTATTGAGATCTCTGTAAGAAATACAAGACTTTTTTCTTGATCTGCATGTAACATCATCTAGCTCTGTATCAATTTAAAGTATTAATAATTTAAACATTGAAGAAGCAACAATGGCAAATATTTAACACGGCAACTGAAATCCTTTTTAGGCGACTTTCTATTAAGTCACAAAAAAACTAACTTTTCAGTGATTAAATATCTTAGCAACTATTAAACTATACAAGCAACAAAAGGCTAGGAAAAACTAAAAAACGGCTGCTACTGTAAGGTGTCAAATATATCAAGCGGGATCAGTGTAAAACTGGTTAAGGTATTATAAAACCTAATGTGGCGACTAATCTTAATAATAAATACTGGCAATCTAAATTTTGGGTTGGTTGTTAGGTCAGTACACATAAGCAAAAATAGGTTCGAAGTTCCAGGATGGAGCGGAGCGCAGCGACGCTCCATCCTGAAACTTCGGGTGTTAGTTCTTTTTTTTTATATAAAAGCGAAAAAAAATATTTCACTAAAAAACTTAGTTTTGAGTCAAACTTAAATCAGGTTGGTGCATGGAAAAGTCATGGGGCTTACATTATGAAAATGTAGCCAAAAGTATTTTTTTAAGATCTTGTTTGTATTTATTTAAGACCTTGGTCAAGTTTATAGACAACCCCATTTTAGAATTTATGAAAGCCTATTTTAACTTTTTTATCCGCCAATAATTTGTCGCCTTAGAAGAAATTCAATTGCCACAAAAGAAAATCACTGCCAGATAAAATTTAAATAAAACCTCAAAACTCATTAAAAAGCCGCCGCTTTCTAGTTAAGATGCTACCTCAAATTAGTCGCCAAAGTAGTTTATTTACGATCCATTTTCAGTTTTTTTAAGATCCGGAATGGTATCAATTTGTCGCCGCGTTAAATACATGCCAGCAACAATTAGCCTAACCAAAATTAGAACCCTCTTTTAAATTTAGTGCTAACTGCGAGACTAACCCATGGCTTTTTTGTGTCATTAATTTACTTACTGTATTTTACTGCTGTAAGATCTCCAAATGTAAAAATAAAAAATAAATAATAATAATAATAAAATAAATAAATAAATAATAGTAAGTAGCAATAATAGATGACGGATTGAATGGAACAATTGATAAGTGAACAATGAAATATTCGCGATTACAATCGCAGTGTATATGTCGTAGCCATATCGTAGATTGTGCCATATCATGATGTGGTTAGCCATATCACGAAATGTGTCCTTTTCATGAAAAGGCCAAGTCAAACTGGCCGTATCGTTTTTAAGCATCAACGTTTGACGATATGGCAATCTACGTTTTGCCATATCATAATGTAGGGTACCCATAACTTTTCCATGCACCAACCTGATTTAAGTTTGACATATATACTGCATTGAGCTGAAAAATAGATTGAAGATGCCTAACGTATTATGTGTTTTGGTGCATTTGAACCTTATAGGTTGATTAAAATACCAATAAAAGAAGCAACAGTTTATATTTTATCACTCGTAAAATACAATGCGGTGCAATGATTACAACAAAATGAGATTGCTGCCCTACTTTCCTCATTTTGCACAGTATTTACGGGAATATTGCCGTCACTAGAAATATTTTCTGTCGCCTCCATGGTAGAAATACACAACAAACTAACATCAGCGCCTCTAACGGTGGATAATGGAAGTAGGTATTTTACGATATGGCCGCTAACGTTTGGCCGCATCATGAAATAGTCATGCATTTCGCTATTTAAATCGTCAAACGTCGGTCGCTCATTGATCTGGCTAAGCCATTTCGTGATATGGTCAGTTTCACTTGGCCTTTTCATGAAAAGGACACATTTCGTGATATGGCTAACCAGTAACCACATCATGATATGGTCAATTCTATGATATGGCTACGACATTATACAAGAATTACTGTGCAATCAAAGTCGTTGAAAGATTAAGTTATCGATTCTCAAGAAACGTGCCTGTCTTTCTTGCCCCTTTTCTCTATACATTATTGTGTTCCAAATTGCGACACAATTAAACAAAATATGTCACTAATAACGACTTAGTAAATGTTTTAGTCGCAAGAAATAGCATTCAACTTATTGAAGTTTTTAGAGCGCATCGGAACTAAAGGCATATTTTGACTAAATCTATATAAATAACATTGATACGCTGTTCGTCATCCTCGCTAATAAGTACGTGATTTTCGGAAGTTCAGGGAAAGTTTAAATGTTGAGAACAAAACATAGAGATACGTAGATGTAGGTGATACGAAGTTGACGGGCTCATCTAGTTATTAAATAAACGTACTCAATTATACCGCAACTTGGCTAAACTTGTGTGGAGAGTAGGGGCGCTGGTCGATTTAATCCTTTATTGCTTTCAAGATAAGAAAAATAATGATTTTCGTTGGTTTTACAGATGTATCAGTCTGGTGACCTTCGTCTTTGTACGTTTAGTTCTACAGAAAAAGCGTCTAGCAACGCAGCTATAGTGTGCTCACAAAAGTGGTTAACACTGTGTTAATTCCCACGCACTAATACCGTGGATATCACTAAGGCGCCACAAGGCCGTGTATCGTATCATTCATTGTGTGTAAAACTTATCGTATGATACCTTTTTGGGGTTCCGTAGTTGACAAGGAAACCTTATAGATTCGCCATGTCCGTCCGTCTGCCTGTCTGTCTGTCCGCGGCCTAGCTCAGAGACGACTTGTACGAGAAAGCTTTGGCATAGACGTCATATTAATCACGCCAGCAAAACGGTGAAATAAAATTCTGAAAAATAATTGCCTACCCCCTACATCTAAATTTGGGGTTCATTTTTTTTCTCGTCTACACCATTGTGACCATAGTGTGGGGCATCGTTGAATTGGTCGTTTAAAAATATTGTGGGTAGTTATAGGAAGATCATTATAAAGTTTGATGTGTTGTCCACTGTACGAGGAAAACTTAAAAAATCGAGCATCAAGGCCCTGTCAGCGTCAAGTGTTACAAAACTTTAGGCGACAGGCTCGCGATGTGTTATACGTGGGCCAATTATTATGAAATTGCAGTGCCCCTACTTTGGTTATATTATGCTATACATACATCTATCTATCTATACTAATAATAAATCTGTAAGGGTCGGTCATGGAGTAAGTTAGTTTGTTTTCAGAGATATTGTGTTTATAGGCTCAATATGTGATACTGAAACTAATTTCACGATTTTTAGAATTTTTTTCTGTATGTGTGTATGTATGTATGTATGTTCCTCCATAACTCTTAAACCAATTATCCGAATTTGATGAAATTTGGTATAAAAACATAGACATCTGGGACACAGGATAGGCTATTTAAATTCTAGCTCCAGTTATGATAAGACGTGGCCCCCATACAAATGCTGCTTCGTAAAAATCGAAATGTACGCGAACGGAGTCGCGGGCACAGCTAGTACATACATAAAGTCACGCCACGTCACGTCAGACACGTCAAAATTTGTAATGACGTATCCATGACGTATTTTATGGCATACTATGTAATGCTATGCAAAACGTCCCCATTGATCCCGCCTGGGCGTCGTTTTTTATCCCAGGTCAATGGAATGGAATGGGAAAACTTGGAAATCTAATGATAACTAATGAATGTTGCTGAAGCGAAAGAGGCGAACCCTGGTCTCTGCCTAAACCTTCCCTGGTCTCTGCTTACCCTACCTAACACTGGCGTGACTGTCTGATTGCCATCCGGAGGTCGTGGGATCAATTCCCGCTTGGGACCGCCGTATATTTATACAAATCGTCGGCTTATTGCAAGAAGTCATTAACTGCAAAAGCTCACTAACCGCTTTTTTTGAAAGGTATGGACATAGAAATGTATTGAACAATGATACAAAAGTGGTGTTTTAGTTTCAGGCATTATTTTAACGATGTTATAGGGAATAAGGAGGAGGAAACACACCATTAACTAACACGAACTAAAAAGTCCTTTTTCTCCCAATAGTGAATATGTCGGTTAATGAGTTCTTGCAATGAGCCGACGAAATTACCTCGGTCTGGGTGTATTTTCATGTTTGTGATGTCCTGTCTGGTCACCATAGCACACGGTATCCTAGTTTGGAACCAGGACAAGTGATTGTGTTGTGTCGAAGTTATTTTCATTTTATTTCTTGGATTAGATTAATACTCTCTATTGCACATACATAAGCAGCCTCTATATACGTCCCACTGTAGGGCACAGGCCTTCTCTCAGGGAGAGAGTATGGGCTTAATCACCACGCGTGCCCACCGCGGATTGGCGATTTCAAGCGCTGAGGTATGTGAATAGCTCAGACACTCAGGTTTCCTCACGATGTTTTCCTTCACAGTTAGCGTGCGGTATTGCTACTATAACTTCACAATGTACATAACTTAGAAAACCAAGTCATAGGTACACGCCCGCACTTGGAATCGAACCTGGGTCTCTCGCTTCCGAGTCCGATGTTCTACCCACTAGGCTGCCAACGCGACGTATTGCACACCATACATTTATTTATCTGTGTTTTCAGAGAATGTCGAGAAGAAGACTGCTGGTGGGCGGCGCCGCAGGCCTGGCCGGGGCTGCGGTCGCCGTGTGGGCCTTCGCCGGGGACGACTCACCTGTAGTAAGTGGAACTACACTTTTCATGTCACCATTTTTCTATTCTATCTATACAGCCCATGAAAGACGCCCACTGTTGGGCACAGGCCTCTTCGCCGTCACGCCAACCTTGCCGGCCCCCCTTCTACACTTAGTTTTTAGGGTTCCGTACCCGAAGGGTGCCAAACGGGACCCTATTACTAAGACTTCACCGTCCGTCTGTCTGTCTGTCTGTCCGTCTGTCCGTCTGTCCGTCTGTCCGTCTGTCTGTCCGTCCGTCTGTCCGTCTGTCTGTCTGTCCGTCCGTACGTGAACAGATTGGTTCTGTTTTTGACCGTGACTTTTGTAGGAAATAAGCAGTCTTTCTAGTGTTTTTTTTAGCCCAAGGCCCTGATTGATGGAAACTGTCTTGGCAGCCTGCGTGAGTCGATAGTAAAATATAATCTTGGCATCGGGTCCGCTTTTCTCTATTAAAGAAAGGTGTTATTAGGACGGCGTTTCCCAAGTGTTTCCGCTATGTCGTAGGTAACTGATGCTGCCATCTATTGACGATAAATGACAGTTTTTCGAACCCGAAATTACTGAACCATTGCGTGAATGTATACTTCATTTCAATCAGTTTTTGTCTACATGTGAACAAAACATACTGTTGGTAGAAATCGTTAAAATACGGAAGAAATAAGAGTTATTTGATCGTCCTAGGTAATTAATTAATATATATATGAGCCCTATCAATTTCTTGACTTAGTTTTTCAAAATAGTATGTTTACACCGAGATCAAAGCTGAATGGAACGAAATATTAAAAACAAGCATCCTTGATTAAAAAGTACAGTCTTCGAATAAAAAAACCCTATCACTGTGTACAGTTACTGTGCTGACAAAAGAGAATCATGCAGTCCCTCTAGCGCCACCAATGGAAATAAATCATATATTTTTTTACAGATCATTTTGCAAAACGTCTCAATGATGTTAAAAGTGATTTTTAGAATCTGTCACTTTTTGCAAAAATTATCTGTAAAATAAGATATTAATATGATTTTTTCCATTGGTGGCGCTTGCGTTACTGCATTGAGCCCCTTAATTAGTTTTAAACCCCTGACCTTATTTTAATTTGAATTGAAACAAGGTTACGGGTTTGACTCTCGCAGGGGTCACCGTGAGGGAACGCCGATTTGTACAACCGTCCTCCTTCTCTGTTACTAAAACATAGGTTGACTCACAGAACACATGAGTGACTACATGGTGGGAATTAGGATACTAAGAAGTAGGTACGGGAGTTGGGCAAGTGGTGGTGTTGTGAGTGGGTGTACTCGTATATCTATCTATATCTATTTATATAATACCTATAAACGAGCAATTCTTGTGCATAATATATAATCTGAATCTCGGAAACGGCTCCGACGATTTTCATGAAATTTAGTATGCAGAGGGATTCGGGGACGATAAATCGATCTAGCTAGATTTCATCTTTAGAAAACATCGTTTTATCCGTGTTTTTAGGCAATGAAAAACTACTAAAATGTCATTAAAATACGAAGGTAAATTTCGCCACCATACACCATCTACAACATTGAATCTTAAAATTCAATGATCTACAAGGATGTAATTGCTTGCTTAGGTGGAAAATCGGGCGGTCCCGAAATCGGAACACGCCGGTTCGAGCCTGTTTCCAGTACGATTTTTAATACTTTTTTTCCCCTTTTTATTTCGTCTACCTAAATATAATTTCCAAAAAACACGATTAACCTAATAAAAAATACCGAGAAAAGCTCGGTCTTCCAGGTGCTTATTTTTAGGACGTTCTCAATTCGTCCGTATACTTTTTATGTATGTTCAATGTTCAGCGATAATTTTTTATCACTTTGACTGATTTCATTAATTCTTAGAATACAAAATCCAAATACAAAAATATATATTCCGTCCGGTAATGTTACAGCATGTGGTGCGGAAACCCACGTAGTAAGTATTAAACCTGTGTCTAGCGAGTCCCGCTCTTTCATCAGGTCTTAGAAAATGTTACAACTGGGTACCTCCAAGGTGGACCCATATTTTGGTCAAGATCTGTTGATCGGATCCTCGATCGAATTATATTCTCAGAGACAGACTAGCAGTATTGGCCCTAGGCCGCGTGGTACTACCTACCTTATTTTCTGAGCTAGGTACATATGACATTTTTACAACTTAAACTTTCGTAAGCACTGCACTGGTTAAACCAATAATATAAAATACATATGACATTTTGTAAATTTTCTGTAAGTAGGTATGTTATCCCGCTATCTGGATCATCTTATTGTTTGTCATTCTTGAATCACCCCTCGCGGGAAAAGGGACTCACAAACCAAAGCGGTCGCGGTCGCGATGACGCTGGCGGTTGTTTGCTGCAGTAGTATCTGTATGGACATTCCTATTTAGCTAAACTTACGCATTCTGACCGCGAACCCAGCAATAAAGGATGATACACACCAACGCGGTGGCGGTGGCCGTCCATACATACGTCATTTACTGCAGTAAATAACCGCCACCCGCAGCCGCTTCGGTGTGTGAGTTCCCTAGCGTCATTCCGCCATTGGTTGCGTCGAGGTTGCGTCCTAGGACTGGGCATCCGCCACTTTATACGCTTCCCTTGTCAACAGGAATGGTACAGGCCATCGACAGTAGCAGCCAAGACGGAGCGGAAAAAGCGCCCGCTCCCGTCTCGCTCGGATCAGGTCGCGAGCCTTCAAGCTGGACACACGTACGACGTCCTCATCATCGGAGGGGGCGCCACCGGAGTCGGCTGCGCTTTAGACGCCTGCACAAGAGGTAGGGACTAGTTGAGGAGCGTCTGTTCAAAAGGTTATAAGTACACCATAAGCAAATTTTAGAAAAACTGAAAAAAACGTTTAAAAATTTAGTTTGAGCGAATTTTTGTTTTGTTTTTTTCAATATCTGCTTAAATTAACTAAAATTATTCCTAGCGTTGTTTTTTTTTTTATTATACGATGTAATATAAAAAAGATATAAAAAAAAAATAAGTTGCAAATATAACCTTTTGGTCAGTCACTTGGAAATTATAACCTTTTGACCAGACAGTACTGTAAATATATCTTTTTGGTTAAAACACTTTGAAAATAATCATATTTTTTATTATCATTGCAGGAACCCTTATATCCATGATATAGGTACATAAAGAAAATCTTATGTTAACAGAAAATAACATCTGCATCTTTAAACTTACAGGCATCTAAACAAACAAATAAATCTTTAAATTAACTTAAATTAAATATAAATTAAAATCCTCTATTAATAGTCTCGACAGTGGTATCCATTATTGGTCATTAAAGACGGCACAGCACATACAACGGAGATATTAAAATGATAAAACAATTTATAGTCTAAACAATTTTGAATTGACTGGAATGGAAAACTGGAAAAGACACGACAAAATAATGACAGTTTAACACAGATTAAAAAGAAACAACCATTGATAATTTGTCTTTTTTTTCTTGTCTGGGAGGGAAGGCAAATTGTGTTACCAGATTAAAAACTAAAATTAAACGGTTAAGTGGTTTTTAAAACATTACATTCATCCTAAATAATACAAATATAACTTTTTAAATGAAACTTTTCTTCCTACTGCGTTATTGTATGAAAAATATATCCTTTTGTTCACAACAGCATTGACAAGAATCCTTTGTGTGTAAATCTAATGTAAATATAACTTTTTGATTGGGACTACGATTTTTAGACACGTTTTTATATGGGAAATATAACTTTTAGGACAGAATTACCTGTATGATTCAATAGATATTTATGTTAAGAACCGGAAACAAAAAAAAAAATATATATTGCCATGTGTAAATATAACCAAAGAGTATGTAATCACTACGTTATAAGAGTCGGCACTTGCTAACAACACGTTTTCAAAATTATGAACGTAGTTTGTACCAACCTAACAAAAAATAGTATAATACCAACATGAGAATGAAATTGCAAAACATTAGTGATTGACTACTTATCACATATCGATATCGATAAAAAAAAATTCGAGACGTCTCTCCTCCTACCTCATTTTCATGATTTGGAAATTAAAGTAGGCGATAAATCCCAACACAGTAGGTCAACTCAATTATTTCGAGTATGACATGGTGTGAATGGATTATCGCTTACTTTCATGATGAAAAAGGCATTTTTTTAAATCAAATAATTTATTTAGCATCAAGTGTAGAAAACTTAATGTCACCAATGCGTCACGTTGCTATCAAAACTTTGCACTTTGGTCGAATTTCAGATCTTTGAAGTCTGCAACAAACAAAACAATAAGTCAAAAAATATATTATCTATACCATATTTATTTGAGGCTGAGACAAAATGAGAAAGAGGTCATTAAAACTTCGTGAAAGAGGTCATTCGTCGAATCCAACTCGGCTGGGCAGCTTTCGGGAAACTTAGAAAGTCTTTTCGTCTAATATACCTCAATCGCTCAAGACAAAATTATACAACCAGTGTGTGTTACCAGTGATGACTTATGGCACTGAAACGTGGTCTCTCACTATGGGCCTCATAAGAAGGCTCAAGGTCACGCAACGAGCTATGGAAAGGGCTATGCTCGGAATTTCTCTACGAGATCGAATCAGAAATGATGAGATCCGTAGACGAACGAAAGTCGTCGACATAGGCCAGCGGATTAGTAAGTTGAAGTGGCAGTGGGCGGGGCACATAGCACGCAGAACTGATGGCCGATGGGGCCGAAAAGTTCTCGAATGGAGACCACATATCGGCAAGCGCAGCGTGGGACGACCAGCCACAAGATGGACAGATGACGTCATTCAAGTGGCAGGAAGACGCTGGATGCAGGCCGCTTCCAACCGGTCTTTTTGGAAATCCATGGAGGAGGCCTATGTCCAGCAGTGGACTTCTTGTGGCTGAATGATGATGATGATGATGAGACAAAATGAAACTTTTTAATACTTTTAAAATGATACTGTCTGATAATGTTGTATACGTAATTTTTTTATAAAGTATTAAATCTAATTCAATCTAATTTACTAATTTCTTAGTGTAAAAACCAATATAACATTTTTCGACAATGAAAATAGTCTAAAGAGTATGTACTGAAAAGTTGTTTACACTTTGTCTCAGCCCCAAATAAATATGGTATAGGTACTGCTAATAATAATAATGTCGAGGAACGTTTGTATCACCTGTTTACTATTTTACTGTACTTTGAGCTTGCGATATTTTATTTGCGTTCGCGTTAATTTCTTCGGCCTTTATGAAATCAAAATTATATATTTGACATTTTCTTCGAATAATTTTTTTTACAATTAAGGCAATCATTCTCTCCATCATATAACGGTGGCTATTACAGCTCCACCATGCAAATCTTCATTGCCTGTCGCTTTAACCCATAAGCGGCATCTAGAATACAAAACAAAGCGGTTCAATGTACTTTTAAAAATATAAAACAAAACTGAATGCTTCGAGCAAAATAAAACATAAATCATTTCTGTTCTTGCTGTGTGGTGTTCGACTTTTAAAATTAAGTAGATGTGATCAATTTTAGACAGCATGTAGAAATATCTGGCAGAAATCAATCGTCCAAAATATCGATAAAAAAAATGTACCTACCACATGGGCACCGCACTACAACCGGCGTTAATTTAGATTTGTCAAAATCGTAAATTGTTCTAAATAATTCAGTTGTTTTATCCAAGCGCATTAAATAAATATCAAAATTTGCTTACATTTATCATGATCAACTTGCTAATTTTACCTGTTTGGCTCCAGTGGATATCTGGCTAAGAATATGCCAGACGTACATTACCTAATTTCTGACTCTTCTAATGCCACAAATTTCACATTTCCTCAATGCTTTTCCTCCCATATTTCTTGTTTAATCACTTTTCACGCACTACACCTATTGCTAAAGTTAAAATAAATAAAATAATGCCACACAAAAACAACAAACGAACAAAATTACCGGACATTTGCAAAATACGTAATACCAACATTACCAACATTAGATTTCTATATAACCCGACTTAATTTTAAATGATGATACATCTACGTGATTCACTGCGGAGTTAATGCCTTTTGTTTTAGCAGGATTATATTTTTTGTTTCATTGTTGGCACAAAGTACGTTCATAACATTTTTTGTATGGAGTGACGAGGGCCTGAATATAACCTTTTGAACAGACGCTCCTCAGTTGTAATCAAAGAGTATGTAATCACTACGTTATAAGAGTCGGCACTTGCTAACAACACGTTTTCAAAATTATGAACGTAGTTTGTACCAACCTAACAAAAAATAGTATAATACCAACATGAGAATGAAATTGCAAAACATTAGTGATTGACTACTTATCATATATCGATATCGATAAAAAAAAAATTCGAGACGTCTCTCCTCTTACCTCATTTTCATGCTTTGGAAATTAAAGTAGGCGATAAATCCCAACACAGTAGGTGAACTCAATTATTTCGAGTATGACATGGTGTGAATGGATTATCGCTTACTTTCATAACGAAAAAGGCATTTTTTTAAATCAAATCATTTATTTAGCATCAAGAGTAGAAAACTTAATGTCACCAATGCGTCACGTCGCTATCAAAACTTTGCACTGGTCGAATTTCAGATCTTTGGAGTCTGCAACAAACAAAACAATAAGTAAAAAAATATATTATCTATACCATATTTATTTGAGGCAGAGACAAAATGAAACTTTTTAATACTTTTAAAATGATACTGTCTGATAATGTTGTATACGTAATTTTTTTATAAAGTATTAAATCTAATTCAATCTAATTTACTAATTTCTTAGTGTAAAAACCGATATAACATTTTTCGACAATGAAAATAGTCTAAAGAGTACTGAAAAGTTGTTTACACTTTGTCTCAGCCCCAAATAAATATGGTATAGGTACTGCTAATAATAATAATGTCAAGGAACGTTTGTATCACCTGTTTACTATTTTTCTGTACTTTGAGCTTGCGAAATTTTATTTGCGTTCGTGTTAATTTCTTCTGCCTTTATGAAATCAAAATTATATATTTGACATTGTCTTCGAATCAAAATTTTTACAATTAAGGCAATTATTCTCTCCGTCATATAACGGTGGCTATTACAGCTCCACCATCCAAATCTTCATTGCCTGTCGCGTTAACCCATAAGCGGCATCTAGAATACAAAACAAAACGGTGCAATGTATTTAAAAAAATATAAAACAAAACTGAATACTTTGAGCAAAATAAAACAACATAAATAATTTCTGTTCTTGCTGTGTGGTGTTCGACGTTGAAAATTAAGTAGTTGTGATCAATTTTAGACAGCATGTAGAAATATCTGGCAGAAATCAATCGTCCAAAATATCGATAAAAAAAAATTACCTACCACATGGGTACCGCACTACAACCGGCGTTAATTTAAATTTGTCAAAATCGTAAATTGTTCTAAATAATTCAGTTGTTTTATCCAAGCGCATTAAATAAATATCAAAATTTGCGTACATTTATTATGATAAACTTGGTAATTTTACCTGTTTGGCTCCAGTGGATATCTGGCTAAGAATATGCCAGACGTACATTAATTTCTGACTCTTCTAATGCCACAAATTTCACATTTCCTCAATGCTTTTCCTCCCATATTTCTTGTTTAATCACTTTTCACGCACTACACCTATTGGTAAAGTTAAAATAAATAAAATAATGCCACACAAACACAACAAACGAACAAAATTACCGGCCATTTGCAAAATACGTAATAGGTACCAACATTACCAACATAAGATTTCCCATATAACCCGACTTAATTTTAAATCATGATACATCTACGTGATTCACTGCGGAGTTAATGCCTTTTGTTTTAGCAGGATTATATTTTTTGTTTCATTGTTGGCACAAAGTACGTTCATAATATTTTTTGTATGGAGTGACGAGGGCCTGGTTGTAATATGTGCTGTCGAGACGATACCTATGCAACGTTGTGTTGTTGACGCAGAGAATAATATAATCACTACATTTTGTTGTTGACATAAAGCCAAACATGTATAAACATGAAGCTATAACATTATCGAGACATAACAATAATATATGATTCATTGATTTGAACTATTTCTTCAGTTTCGAGAAATTAAACAACGTACAATAAGCAAATTTTTATAGTTTTCAGTTTTATAATATATTTTTTTATCCAAATTGATCGTGTCAAGTTTTATTAAGATTGTATGAAAAATGATTTCAAATTGAATAAGTTTTATTTATTATACAAATAAAATGCTTTAAGTTATTACTCTTGATTGTGTTGAACACTAGACACAGTCGTTCTCTAAATATTAATAAATATTGTTCATTTTAAACTACTGCTATGCAACAACCAGGCAAAATGCCACGGGCCCCCGACTTGACGATGACGGGGGCCCCGAACTATGAGTCCGCGAGCTCAGAAGTAACTTACCATTTTTAACAAAATTTCGTATAAATTTTAATGTTTTCAATATGAGTACTTCAAATCAATTAAAGTTGGGCCATACGCGTATATAACACAACTAAAGACCATATATAAATATATATTATTTTTTTTTACTGAGAGGGCCCCATCCAATGAATTTGCCACGGGCCTCAGATGGTATATTTACGCTACTGGCAACAACACAACATCCTGGGGTTCATAAGCAGCCTATAAGGTATACGTCCCACTGTAAGGCACAGGCCTTCTCTCAGAGAGAGAGAGTATGGGCGTGCCCACCGCGGATTGGCGATTTCAAGCGCTGAGGTATGTGAATAGCTCAGACACCCAGGTTTCCTCACGATGTTTTCCTTCACCGTTAGCGAGTGGTATGGCTACTATAACTTCACAAATGTACATAACTTAGAAAGCAGTCATAGGTACATGCCCGCACTGGGAATCGAACCTGGGTCTCCCGCTTCAGAGTCCAATGTTCAACCCACTAGTCTACCACCGCTTCCTGGGGTTGGCCTAAACCATTCTAAGGTCTGCGTTAATATGTACGTTAAAGCTCTTCAGTGATCCTCAAAGCCAGTCGACTGAGGCCCACAATCCTCCCCAGGTCTCCGCACGGCCCTGGTGGAGGCCGACGACTTCGCGAGCGGCACTTCCAGCCGGAGCACGAAGCTGATCCATGGTGGAGTGAGATACCTGCAGAAGGCCATCATGGGGCTGGACTATGACCAGTACAAGATGGTGAAGGAGGCTCTTCATGAGCGCGCCAATATGCTGGAGGTGGCGCCGCATCTCACCAGGCCACTGCCCATCCTGCTGCCCGTTTACAAGTAGGTGCTTTATAGGGCCTTTGCAGTGAGAGGGTCGGCCTGCGAATCTTGAATGTTTTTAGAGAAAGAGGCTTTATAGTTCATCGGTCTTTACTTACAACAACAAGATTCCTACTAAACACCTCTCAGAGTCAGTTTACGTAATCTGTGATATCGTGTTTTCCTTTACCACAGACTATTTAAACTGCATCTGAGGAGTGTTTTAAGGAATCGTATTTTTATAAATGACATTATATTTTTTTACAGAGTGAGAATCAGCCTGTGGTGCTAAAATCTTTCTAGGGAGTTATAGAGTCGGCCTGCGGCGCTGGAATATTTTTGAAGAGATAGTGAGTCCGCATGTGGCGCTTAAATGTCTCTAGAACGGGGAGGCAGAGGGAGAGTCGAAAACACAGAACGAAGTATAATTTATTTCCTGCACAAACTTAAAGCCACAAATTCAATTCAATTCAATTCAAATATTTTTATTCATTGTAAAAACAGAATGTTTACTTAATGAACGTCAAAGTTGTTAGTTTCACAATTAATGGATTATGTGGAGAAGAAGCTAACAAAGAAACTCCACATTTATTCTTTTCAAAACACGTTTTAACTTAATTAACAGAGTTTTCAACTTAAAATATTAGTCATGAATGTGTTGAACACTAGTCACAATCGTCCTTTAAATAATATTAATCTACTGTTTAATGCCAAACATCTTTGTCCTCTAAATAATCCTTGATGTTATAGTAAGCCTTTTTGCACAAAATGTGCTTAACACATTTTTTAAATCGCGTTAGAGGTAACTCTAATATATCTTGAGGAATTTTGTTGTAGAACCTTATACAGTGCCCCATAAAGGATGTGTTAACTTTTGCAAGTCTAAATAGTGGAAATGACAATTTATGTTTATTTCTAGTATTAACATTATGGTGGCCACCAACATTTTCGAAGTCTTTGATATTTTTTCTAACGTACATAATATTTTCATAAATGTATTGACATGCAACTGTTAAGATGTTGGTTTCTTTGAAAAATCTCTTAGCGAATCCCTACTACCTAACTTGTAAATAAATCGGATGGCTCTCTTCTGCAAGATGAAGATAGTCTCAATGTCTGCTGCCCGGCCCCATAGTAGTATACCGTAGGACATAATACTATGGAAGTAACTAAAATAAACAAGCCTAGCAGTTGCAACGTCAGTGAGTTCCCTAATTCTTTTCACTGCATATGCTGCAGAGCTAAGTCTGTGTGCTAATTTTACAATATGTGGACCCCATTGTAGTTTTGCATCGATTGTGATGCCCAGAAATACAGTATCATCTACAAATTCTAGTTTTTCATGTCCAGTTACTATTTTGTTCTCAACTACTCGTACGTTAGGTAAGGAAAACTTTATACATTTTGTCTTTTTAGAATTTAGCAGCAGATTATTTGCTGTGAACCAATCTAGTACTTGCGAGAGAGCATTATTTGCATCGTCAAGATTATTTTCTTGTCTCCTTATTTTAAAAATAAGTGACGTGTCATCAGCAAATAACACTATCTCAGACATTTTTTGTACCATAAACGGCAAATCATTTATATAGACTAGGAAAAGGAGCGGCCCTAAGATAGATCTCTGCGGGACTCCTATTTTTACAAGTGAACCCGAGGATTTAATACGATTTACGTCTGCTTTTTGGACCCTTCCTTCTAAATACGATCTTAAAAGATCTAAACCTGCACCCTTTATTCCGCAGTGTTTTAACTTTAGTGGTCTACACAATCAAATGCTTTTGATAAATCACAAAATATGCCTACTGCATCCTTGCGATCCTCCCACGCGCTGAAAATATGTTTAAGTAACATAACTCCGGCGTCTGTTGTATTCCGCCCTTTAGTAAAACCAAATTGCTGGCTATGAAAGAGTTGGTAATTATTGAAATGCGTAAGTAATTGATCTAAGATGATCTTCTCAAATATTTTACTTAATACTGGTAGTACTGAGACGGGCCTAAAATTGGTTGGATCGTGTTTATCACCGCTTTTAAATAAGGGTACTAGTCTACTATATTTCATGAGGTCCGGAAATACTCCCTCATCTACACATTTATTGAAAATTTTTGCTAACGGTAAAGCTAGGACATGGATCACTGAACTAACAATTTTTACTGACATACCTCACAAGTCCTCAGGTCAACCCGTACCCGCCAAGTCCTGTGCCCTACAGGGGACGAATGTAGGCTACATTACTATGGTGGATGGATGACTTTAAACCGATGTTTACCGCTGCAGATGGTGGCAAGTCCCTTACTTCTGGTTCGGCATCAAGATGTACGACTTCGTCGCCGGCGACCGCAACGTCAAGAGCTCTTACTACCTGTCCAAGAAGAACACGTTGGAGCTCTTCCCCATGCTGAAGTCGGACAACCTGTGCGGTGGCATCGTGTACTATGATGGTGAGTCGTTTTGACAAGTAATAGATTTGAATTATGTGGTCGAAAGTAGTTCGAAGCAGTTCGTGGCTTGTGCCTATTTAAGTTCTTACTTGGCTGCCGCTTGTTGACCTCAAACTTCAAACTTGATTAGTCACGCTGCCGCGTGTCTAGATTTCTTTCTCAGATGAATAGTTTAGAGGCGATATGAAGAGACGATGTGAAGGCTATGAAGGCTTCGTGTGGCGCCGGATTAAGTGTAGCGTCACTCAATTTCCTTCCGTGAATAAGATTCATGTTCCTGAGATTTTAACCACATACTGCGATCGCCAACCCGCCTGCCAAGCGTAGCGATTATGGCAAAACCCTTCATGGTTATGAAAACCACGAAGGAGGCCTATGTCCTGCAGTGGACGTCAAACGGCTGATGATGATGATGAAGAGACGATAGGAAGTCCCGGTGGGCCGACGACATTATGAAAGCGACTTTGAAACATTGGGCGAGACTTGGAAAGGACCGGAGAGGTCGGCGAGAAAGAGGCGAGGCGTATGCCCAACAGTGGGCTCTGTTTATGGGCTGATTAGATAAATATGTGAAGGAATGTTTGGTAAGAATCTGTACTTGAAAATATCCATTTTCTGGAGCGGAGCCCGAAAACGGTTTTAAATTTAAAAATTATAATGATCAAAAGTCATGGTGGATTTTATGACCTATTATATAGTGAGCCTTTTTTTCCCACGATGCATCGTTATCGAGATATAAACGAAAAACTAAAAGCAGGACCTTGTGGTTATTTAATGTAAACTACACTAGCACGAACGCACACAAACACTACTTAAACTTACAAAGACACTCCAGACTCATAAATGGTTACTTAATCCACACGCTTTTTCTACTCAAACCCAAATTACGACTTCACAAGGAAAACGTCATCTTTTCAATCCCCGTCCCTCTTCTTCCTCACCACTCACACGCAACCACTTTCTGCTTCCTCTTTCGGTTTTGCTAGGATTTCCTGTCAACTTTTTTGAGTTGCCGACATTAATTTCATTGCCACGTCTCAATGTCTTTCAGGCCAACAAGACGACGCGCGAATGAACCTAGCGATAGCCCTCACGGCCTCCAGACACGGAGCCACTATCGCCAACCACGTCAAAGTCACTAAACTCCACAAGACAGCGGGGAAACTGAGCGGCGCTAGTGTTAGAGTGAGTACATATTTTAAAGGGATAAAGATGATGTATCCATCCATCAAATCTCAAAATCCATCATCATCAAATTCCGCGTGGCGCCGGATTAAGAATAGCGTCACTCCATTTCCTTCCGTGGATGTCATAGAAGGCGACTAAGGAAATCAATTACCAGGAGACGGGCAGTAGCGTCTTTCTGAGATTCCAACCGCATACTGCGGTCGCCAACCCGCCTGCCAAGCGTGGCGATTACGGCAAAACCCCTCATGGTTATGAAAACCATGAGGGAGGCCCACAGAGGCCTATGTCCTGCAGTGGGCGCCATATGGCTGATGATGATGATCCATCAAATAAAATGACGTCCGAATGAATCTGGTCAAAGACTTTACGGCCGTTAGATATAGGACCACATCAATGAGACGGCGAGGAAACTGAGCGGAGCAATAAATTTGAATTTTTCATCAAGTAGAATGACTCCGAGTGAACCTGGCTATAGACCTCACCACCGCTGGACATAGGGGCCACGTCAAAGTCACCAAACTCTATCATTTCAATCATTTATTGTCTTAAATTACAGTTATGTAAGGTGTTACAATTTGGAATGTATAGCATAAGCATAGCATAATCAGCCTATATGCGTCCCACTGTAGGGCACAGGCCTTCTCTCAAGGAGAGAGTATGGGCTTAATCACCACGCGCGCCCACCGCGGATTGGCGATTTCAAGCGCTAAGGTGTGTGAATAGCTTATTGACACTCAGGTTTCCTCACGATGTTTTCCTGCACCGTTAGCGTGTGGTATTGCTACTATAACTTCACAATGTACATAACTTAGAAAAAAGACCTAGTCACATGCCCGCACTTGGGATCGAACCTGGGTCTCTCGCTTTCGAGTCCGATGTTCTACCCACTAGGCTACCAACGCTCCATGTTGGAATGTATTACAGTGTAATTGTACCGGTAAACGGCATAGCAACTTAGTACTTAAAGTAAAACATTATACAATCATTACTAGTCTTAGGTTAATTATTTATTTTATTTTACTTTATTAGGAACAACAACAGCGTAGACTGATTATAATTACTTATTGCTAATAACTAAAAATAAGGCCAATAACAGTTGTCCACAGCTTACCAATTAATTTATTTCAAAGCAATAAAGTTTGATTTCCCATTGAATTAGACCAAGCCCGAATGAAATCGCCAGACATAGAGACCACGTCAGTCACCTAGCTCAACAAGACGGCGGGGAAACTGAACATTACAAAGCAATAAAGTTGTATTTGCCATCAAATAAAACGACGCGCGAATGAACCTGGGTGTATTACAATGTTTGTCATGTACTTGCCTGGTTACCATGGCATTGGGTATCCTAGTTTGAATCACCAGGACAAGTGATCTTGTTGTGTGGAAGTTATTTATTTTATTTGAAGACTTCATTGCCGCTAGACTTAGGGATCACATAGATTACCTATATTTATTAACGATAGTCTTAGTATCGACTCATTAGAACTCAGTAAATTTTCTACCTTTGATGTCAACAAGTTTGGACACTGGTCCGGTCTCTTTAACTCTGTTTTAATGTATTATTATCCTTAGAATTCTTTACGGCACAAAAAAAATACAATTGGCGGGCTTAGTACCAACTTATCATAGTAAATTGCCAGCTTTATTCCATCTTCCAGCACAAAAATCTTACAGCTATCCCTTTACAACCTTTGCTTTAATCTCCAGGATGAAATTACTGGCAAGGAGTGGGACATTAAGGCTAAGTCAATCATCAACGCGACGGGTCCCTTCACCGACTCCATCCGCAAGATGGACAACCCTGCTTCCAAGAGCATCTGCTGTCCGTCCTCAGGAGTCCACATCGTGTTGCCTGGATATTACAGGTCAGTCTGAAACGACATTACGTTTACTTCGTGTTGTAAGAGATTGTGCAGAATTAAGGTGGATTCGTCTTGAATTTTACGTTTTTGGTGTGACGTTTTTTATGTTGCTTATTACGTCCAGCTGCCGGGCACAGGCTAAAGAAATCGCTGTTAACCACGCATAAGACACGGAAAATTCGTTGATCTCCCAAAACATACCTCTACAATCCCGAACTGAATCAAATATTCCTTCGATATGAAGCTCATTTTTTGACTAAACGCTTTCCCTTGCAGCCCCGAGCATATGGGTCTCCTGGACCCGGCCACATCAGACGGGCGCGTCATCTTCTTCCTCCCGTGGCAAAAGGGGACCATCGCGGGCACCACGGACCTGCCCTGTGACGTCACGTATAGCCCCAAACCCACTGAAGATGAGATCCAGTTCATCCTCACCGAGGTCAAGAACTACCTCAATCCGGACGTAGAAGGTAAGGGACCGGGAAGGAGACATAATAATGGGGAACTTGCGTCAAACTTAGATTTAAGATTGAGTGGCATTGCTTTTATAGCAGAGAAGACACAGAAAATGTCAAGATTTTTCTAAAAATAAAACCGTGAAAATATTTTTTTCAGGCCTTTCGGTGTCCCAAAAATGCGAAAAATTAATTTACAGTAATAATCAAAAACATATTAGATTTAGTTTTTTCTGTGAATTCTGAACGTTTTCTAAAAAGAGTGCAGATGAATGAAAGTATTATTTTACGAGATAACTCGAATAATATAAGCGCTCCATACATTATTATAAGGCATTACGTTCAAGTTGTGACGTCATAGTTTAAAAAGTCCGATTTGTATGGCGCGTTTTGGTACCACGTGACTAGAATCACTTTTCAACAGGTCACATTATAAAAAGTATTAGTCGTAGAGAAAAAAAATAACCACGATTATTTATCTTTCAACATGTCCTCTCCGATTATATTAAAACATTTTTTTTTGTGCAAGTTCTCCATTCAGAATTTATTTTTAGATGCACATAATTATTGGAGCATTCAAAGACGTGGAAGTTTTCAATTCTATCGTGTGATCACAAGATTCGTATTGTAGATGTCCTATAATCATAAAGATCCTTTCGCACATGTAGTGTTTCATACATCATCATCATCATCATCATCATCATCATCATCATCATCAGCCATTTGACGCCCACTGCAGGACACAGGCCTCCCTCATGGCTTACATAACCATGAGGGGTTATGCCATAATCGCCACGCTTGGCAGGCGGGTTGGCGATCGCAGTATGCGGTTGGAATCCCAGGAAGACGCTGCTGCCCGTCTCCTGGCAATTGATTTCCTTAGTCGCCTTCTACGACATCCACGGAAGGAAATGGAGTGACGCTATTCTTAATCCGGCGCCACACGGAGCATATCATACATATCGATTGATTATTCACACACCCTCTTTCACCCGTACCAGTGCGTCGAGGCGACGTCCTATCGGCGTGGTCGGGCATCAGGCCTCTGGTCTCGGATCCGAACAAGCCGGACACGCAGTCGCTGGCCCGGAACCACATCGTGCACATATCCGACTCCGGCCTCGTGACCATCGCCGGCGGCAAGTGGACCACCTACCGCGCCATGGCCGCCGAGACCATCGACGCTGCCATTGAGAGTGAGTGCTGCTAGCGTAGGTAAAACCCCTTCGTTCCTAGTGTCAATTTGAGAAAATCTCCATCACTATTTATTCTTAAAATAACAGCGACGAAACCTACAGCTAGCAAAACACCAACCTGGACCTGGACCTGGACGACTTAGTACGATTTTTTTAAGAACGCTACAGAGATAAACCTTCGTGAGGAGATAAGAACGAGCTATTTATCTACTCCCAAATACATACTGAAGAGACCTGCAAAAGCTTAGACTCGGATTCGAAAGAGCCGGACATCATCATCATCAGCCATTTGACGACCACTGCAGGACATAGGCGTCCTTTGTGGTTTTTATGACCATGAGGGGTTTTGCCATAATCACCACGCTTCGCAGGCGGGTTGGCGATTTCAGTATGCGGTTGGAATCTCAGGAATCGCTGCTGCCCGTCTCCTGGTAATTGATTTCCTTAGTCGCCTTGTACGCCAAACAGAGAAGTTTGTAAAGAGGCCCGAAATTTCGCCGATGCCTGCACTTGCCCATTAGCTCAGTTGGGAGAGCGCTGGCACGGTTAGCCAGGGGTCGCGGTTTCAAGTCCCGGCATGAGTGGAGTTTTTAGCTTCTAAATAGGTTATTATAATTCTTACAAATTTTTCTTAAAAATGTTAAGTTACTTCTGAGCTCGAGGCCTCATAGTTCGGGGGCCCCGTTAGGTCGGGGGCCCGTGGCATTTTGCCAGCCCTGCCACCCTGTTGTTACGCCACTGGTGCAGATAGTATAGCTAAAACCCCTTCTTATCTGAAGTCACCTTGAGGAAATTTCCATTCAGAAAATAAGGAGCTACAAACGTGCCTAGTTAAGTTTTTATTTACAAACGATATGCCGGATCGCAATATCACTTCAATACGTTTAGAGGACACAAATCGAGGTTTGACCGTGCTTGTGCAACATGTAATTGTACATGTTTTTATGTCATGTGCTACAAGAATATTCTTGTCTTATCTTATGTTATAGCACCGTGTAAAAACCCAGATGCGTACTCACTTTAGTGCAGCGCCCCCTCTTCTCTTCAGGCCCCGCGCTCGTCCAGCGGAGTGTGTTGCCCTCAGAACACAAAATTTTGTGTTCTGAGGTGTTGCCAGTGATGGCTTTGGGGAATCCCAATAATATATTAACCATACCACGCATCGAGCGGTGGTAACCTAGTGGGTAGAACCTTGGCCTCGGAAGCGAGAGACTCAGGTTCGAGTCCCAGTGCGGGCATGTACTTATGACTTTGGTTTCTAAGTTATGTACATTTGTGAAATTAAAGTAGCAATCATCATCAACCCATTATGTCCCCACCGAGGGGCACGGGTCTCTTCCCTGAGGAAGGTATAGGCCATACTCCACCACGGGGGGCCAAATCCGGATTGGTGGAGAAAGTAGTCTGAGCTATTCACATACCTCAACGCTTGAAATCGCCAATCCGCGGTGGGCATGCGTGGTGATTAAGCCCATGCTCTCTCTTTGAGAGGCCTGTACAGTGGGACGTAGGTATATAGGCTGCTTATGATGATACCACGCATCTTAACACAAGTCTCTCCTTTTCCAGGCGCGAACCTCAAGCCGCTGTTTAAGGAATGCCAGACCGATGGATTCCTCATTGAAGGCGCTCACGGGTGGACGCCCACTATGTACATCCGACTGGTGCAGGACTTTGGCTTGGAGATGGAGGTAAAAGCGTATTGCCACAGGTTTTCTTATGCTATTACTCTAACAATTTCCAGCTGTTAACAAAAGATTAACAGATTGTTAGTATACGAGAAACAGGGGGTCAGTGTTGTTAAGTGTTATTGTTTGGAGACACGCGTGTAGCACGTGGCGTATTTGTACTGATATGTGTATGCAAATGTTAAGATTTTGATCCAAACTAAAATAGTTCACGCAAATAGTTGTAAGAAAAAACTAAATGAAAATACACACGTGAGTGAACAAGGAAGGCAAACGTCACGAGGAAACCCGTAGCTTTGTTCACGCTGCACGTACCTAGGTAGGTATTGATCTTGTTTAATTGTGAATGTATACAAAGGTACCCTTCAAATATAAATACCCACAGAGGGAACGTAACACTTGGCAAAACGCTATTAAGGGGATCCACTGGGCTAGCCAGCGCCACCAATGAAAGAAAACATATCTTCTTTTAAAGATCGTACCTATTTGCAGAAAATGTCTGTACGGTCTCACAATAATGTTTATAGTGATATTTAGGACCCATGGCCGTGAACCTAAGGCCTGGAACATACAGAAGCGGCGAGAGGCACGCGGCACGCGGCTTCCTTTCTTTACGCGGCGGTTTGTGGCGACATTCTTATTGTAAGCGGCCGCGCCTGCGCATTATCTTCGCCTCGCCACTTCTGTATGTTTCAGGCCTTTGGCAAGAAACCTAGATTGTACAGATACTTTATGCAAGGACGATCTGTAAAAGAAGATATGTTTTCTTTCATTGGTGGGCGCTGGCTAGCCCAGTGGATCCCCTTAAGTTGTTTATTGATTATGTTTAGTCGAAGTTGTTTTTTGTTCAATTTGTTGCACAGTGGGGACATGCGGACGTTATTGGCACAGTACCAGTAATGTGTCAATCAGGAACTCATTTGTCCGGCGCTCTGGCAGGCGTCAAAGTACCTTTTATTTTTGAGACTTAGCACAGACAAATTTTTCGAATTAAGTCTGTGCCACCGAGGTAAATTCTGTCGATATGATAATCAGGTAAGGAGTTCCTAGCTTTTTCCGTCTTATTACCTTTATGCACTCGTTGGCTATGTATGTATACTGCATTGTTTTCTGGTGGTTTGAAAGACAGGTACCAAAATGAACGTGCCTGACGACAGCTACGAATCTATGAAGACGCAATTTTTTTTTTGTTTTAAAACACACTTTCCAAAAATATCTCGACACCAACTCGAATCTATTAGAACCATTAGTAGCCATCCAGAGCGATGCCTGCGTTCTAATAAACGGAGAGACGGTACTAAATGTTCGCGTATTTTTTTAAACAAGATTTCTCACCAATTTTTTTTACTCACGTCTTTATACTTTTAAAAGTAAATAGTCTAAATAGATGCCATTTTTTATTACTCATTACATAACCGCGGCTTTCAAACCACCCGAAATCAGCATGTAGCTTTTAATGACGTATTTTATACGAAAGGAAATATATATATAATTTGTTTAAAAAAAAAACAAACATTAATGTAGTACACAATTTTGCCGGACGCTGGACGTCCCTTACCGGTCCTGGATCTATTTCTTAAGTCGATCGCTCTTCTTTCATCCTCCCCACATGTCCAAACCATCGCAATATTCCTGTCTCAATTCTAGCAATATATCCTCTTTCAGTCCATAACGTTGAGAAACAAAGAGAAAAGAACCACGATTATTTATCTTTTAATATGGCCTAACCAATGTACGAAACTTTTTTTTAAATAATGTATAAATTAATATTCAAACATTAACGGCCTTATTTATAAAACAAAGGCAATTCCTTAAAACACTCTTAACGCAGTTTAAGTAGGCCCTTTCCTGTACGGCAGACTACTTAAACTGCATTGGTGGAGTGTTTTGGAGGAATAGTGTTTTTGAGAACCCAGGTGTTAGATAGATAAACAGATAGATAGAGAACACTTTATTGCACAACCAGGTCAAATAATTACAAATAGTTTCTTATATCTAAGTCATAAGCAGCCTACATACCCGTGCCCACCGCAGATTCATGGCGATTTCAAGCGCTGAGGTATGTGAATAGCTCAGACACCCAGGTTCCTCACGATGTTTTCCTTCACCGTTAGCGAGTGGTATTGCTACTATAACTTCACAAATGTACATAACTTAGAAAGAAAAGTCATAGGTACATGCCCGCACTGGGAATCGAACCTGGGTCTCCCGCTTTCGAGTCCAATGTTCTACCCACTAGGCTATCACCGCTTCTATATCTAAGCACTGGTATACAAATGGCGGTCTTATCGCTTAGAGCGATCTCTTCCAGACAACCTTTGGATGGAGTGGATTGCAGGAAGAACATAGTAAATTCTGAGGTATACCTACTTCACAGGTGGCCCAACACTTGGCAAAGTCGTACGGCGACCGTGCTTTCGCCGTGGCCAAGATGGCCGCCATGACCGGCAAGCGGTGGCCCATCATCGGCAAGAAGATGCATCCGGAGTTCCCTTACATCGACGCTGAGATCAGGTAACTTAGCTCGCATCTCGACACAACCACAAAAAATATTCAATCGAATAAGCGGCCTATATGCGTCTCACGTGTAAAGACTTTCGTGTGGCGCCGGATTAAGAATAGCGTCACACCATTTCCATCCGTGGATGTCGTAGAAGGCGACTAAGGTAATCAATTGCCAGGAGACGGGCAGCAGCGTCTTCCTGAGATTCCAAGCACAAACTGCGATCGCCAACCCGCCTGCCACGCGTGGCGATTATGGCAAAATCTCTCATGCTTATGAAAACCACGAAGGAGGCCTATGTCCTGCAGTGGGCGTCAAATGGCTGATGATGATGATGCGTCTCACTGCAAGGACCAGGCCTTCTCTCAGATAGAGAGACTAGGTATAGGCTTAATCACCACATGTGAACACCTCAGGCACACAGGTTTCCTCGCCATGTTATTCGCTTCATGGTTCAAAGCGTGGTATTGCTACTATGATTTATAAAATGTTTGTTTAGGATTTTAGACTTTAGTTACAAATATCAAGATATAAATATCATGATAATTTCGCGATAGATTTTCATGTACTTTCATTAATTCAATGCATTTATGAAACATAAAAGTCAGTTACCACCAGTTGAAAATGGACCCTGTAAGGGTATAGCAGATTGATATATGTGCTGAGTAAAATTGTAAAGCGGGCATGTACATACTTAAAAAACATAAGACCTAATAGACTGAGCTACAATATTCATTGATATCTATCACGGATATATATCGAACTCAGATTTAGATGGATCTTCATGATGGACAAGGGTCGTAGGCAAATCCGATTACTACGCGAACGAAGATACATAAAAGGTACTGTCAAGTTGAACATGAACCCTGTAAGGGTATAGCACATTGGCATTGTGGCGTATACAAAATTGTAAAGCGTTCATGTGCATACATAAATAACTTAAAGATAAGATGTAATAGATTAAGCTAGAATATTCATTGATATATTATTAACTTAACACCGGATAAACTTACTTGGTTTTTGTCGGAAGAGTCCGACCAAGTTTCGCTGTGATTCGCAGATCTTAATCATGGAGAGTAGAGTCGGAGTTCCCGTCGTCGGTTGCTCGTCTCTGACTGCGGGCTTCATTGATTTAATTATGTGATCGAACCCAGATTTAGAAGATTTATCTTCAGTATGAACTAGGGTTGTAGGCTAATCCGATTATCACGCGAACGAAGATACATAAGTAAAAGGTACTAACTACTACTTAGTTGAAAATGAATCCTGTAGGTAAGGGTTGACATAATATGTCGTACACAAAAGGGTGCATGTACTGTACATACTTAAAGAAGAAGATCCATCTTCAGTATGGACATTAGCCATCGGCTAATACTATGGGCCATACCTACTAGTGTTAACACCATGGTTTGTGTGACACCGTGGCATCAAAGAAGGTTACTATAATCTGTGCCATCTGCAAAGGTGCAGTTTATCGGTTGTGTTCATTATTGGCGGGAAATCATTGACTATTTGGAGGTTCTTTTAAAAAGTTGTGAAGAGGAGAATAAAAGTCTTAAATTGAGCTCCATTGTTTTACCTTCGTTAGGCTCTGTACACAAAACAAAACTGCGAATCGGCGCGATGCAAATTTGCAACGCAGAAATTGCGACACGAATTTTCCGCGATGCGATTTCGTGCGGCGAGGCATCTCCCTTCCACGATTCGGTTGACCATTCCTTCGAAGACCGTCAACCGTACTGAACGTATTTTCTAAACTAGGTCGTGACATGGATTGTAACTTCTTTGATTGCTCAAGAAGATATAGGAAAAAGAAAAAAAGATTTGGGTCCATCCATTAATTACTATTAGGAACGCCGATGCGAATCAATTCGCAAGTTCTTGCGATGCGTCGCGCGAGCTCGCAGATTTTTACGATGCGACGACGCATCGCAGTTTTGTGTATATACACATATACATAAACTTACAGGCGTGAGGGGTCCAGAGGGGTAGGCAGCGACCAAGGACTGCCACTTGCCACGATCATGACAGATCACTTTCGCTTCCTCAACATTCATTAATCGTTGCATGCACGCACGCCGGTTTCGGGTACTTTTTAGTTTTGTGTGCGGGCCCTTAATACTAGTAACTGATATTCCCAGATACGGCATCCGCGAGTACGCGTGCACGGCGGTAGACATGATCGCGCGGCGCCTGCGGCTGGCCTTCCTCAACGTGCAGGCGGCGTCAGAGGCGCTACCAGGCATCATTGACATCATGGCTGAGGAACTCAAGTGGAACGAGGCCGAGAAGAAGGTATTTTCTTCTTCTTTGTGTGCTTTTGTGCGTTGGAAGTCACTTCCTACATATATTAACATTAAGTCAATCCTGTTGTCCGGAAGGAATTTGCCCCTTCCTACGGTCTTTACAAACCTTTCTATTTTTAGCTCCTTTTTCTCGATTTCTTATGTAGTCTCAATTATGTTCCACTGTTGGGCAAAGACTCCTTGTTAGCGCTCCACTCCTTTCGGTCCATGGCCACCTCTTGCCGACCCAATAGAAAGGTCGCGAGGTCATCCCGCCGTCTCCGCTTTGGTTGGCCCGTTTGCGATACCAGTCGCGTGGAACCCAGACAGTTGCGATTTTAGTCCACATGTCTTGGCCCTTACGGCTTACATGAGCCGCCCAATTATTCCACTTCATCTTGTTTGCGATACCAGTCGCGTGGAACCCAGCCAGTTGCGATTTTAGTCCACATGTCTTGGCCCTTACGGCTTACATGAGCCGCCCAATTATTCCACTTCATCTTGTTTGCGATACCAGTCGCGTGGAAATCAGCCAGTTGCGATTTTAGCCCACATGGCCCATAAGACTTACGTGGCCCGGCCAATTCCACTTCAGCTTGTAACGGCGTAAGCCTCTTTACACCATTTATTTGATATTTCTTTAATTTTCTATCATTATTAAATCAAAATTTTAAATTACGTCAACCACTCTAGATTTCTTTTGGATTTTCTTTGAAGTACCTAGTTCTTTTTTACATCGGACATTTTGTTAAAATATTGGCTATTTCTTGGCTAACACGTGACGTCAGCAAAATCGTACTGGAAAATCAGTGCCTACTTGAAAATTATCTTTTATCCTGTTTTTATTCGGTTTTTCTATTATTCCGATATAAAACCACAGTTTTGGTAAACATCATTTACCTACACCCTCATGATGGCGCCCAACTAGTGGTCGTAGCTCCAACGTCGACGGTTCTGGAGCGGTGTGTTGTGTATCGAATTATGGTAATCCTCTTTACTCCCAGTAAGTACCTATACTCTTCTGATCAAAGGTCAAAGTCCTATTTATTTCTTACCCAGCAAAACAGGTCGTAACGGTGGCTAAATCCATCCACTCTATTATATTCGAACAATCTAAAATTAAGTACCTATTGAGTTGTGAGAGAACTATGTCAATGTGCTTTGGTTGAAACGGCCTTATGGAAAAAATGTGATTTAGTTGAAGCTGTTTCAGCCTTCGGACCTCCACATTTTTCGCTTTGTCTTCAGTTTCAGCCTCGTAATGTAAGATTCTGCCTTCGAACCTATCTAATCTAATATCTAATCTCCCTTTTAAGTATTTGATAAAACAGACGAAGATTGTTTTTTTTTCTCAAATTTCTATAGAACCAAAAATTTATCAGCTAAGACGTAAAGACTTACTGGCCATGACTGAAATATGCAATCACACCTTCACGGAACCCTCTTTCATCTCCGCAGCGTCAATTAAAGATGGCGTCCGAGTTCCTAGCGACGGAGATGGGTCAAATGGTGAACCGGCAATCTCGCGACAAGATCCCGATCAATCTGAGCAAGGAGGAGATTCAGACCTACATCAAGCGTTTCCAGATCATCGATGCCGACCGCAAGGGCTTCGTCTCCATCAACGATATCAGGAGGAGTCTTAAGGTAAAGCTGGGGGGGAGTCGTTTCGACCTGATATCTACAAAGGTTCTCGAGTGGGGACCGCGAACTGGTAAACGCAGCGTAGGACGCTCATCAGCTCGCTGGACCAATGATCTAAGGCAGATTGCTGGCAGCAGCTGGATGACGATGGCTGAGGACAGAAGAAAGTTGCGTGGCTAGGGGGAGGCCTATTTCCAGCAGTGGAAATAATAATACATCAAAGGAAATAAAAATAGATTAAAGGAAAATACGCAGCGGAAAGTATGTGTACGGTGGCGTGCTTTGGGGGCAGCAGTGGACGAATATGGGCTGATGGGTTGCATTGGATTCTTTTGGCCGGGAGCGTAAGTATAAACCAGCGCTACGCTTGTTTGAGATTACGATGTTTTGAAAATACTGTGTTTTGGAATTATCTTTTTCTAAAAGAAAACTTTAACATTTCGATAAGGTTCCTTGTGAAAAAAAAAAAAGGTTTACGATGCTTTCATGCAAAAATATGCAAATGACAAGTGTTACTTATTTTGATCCTCAATATGTCCTTAGCCGTAGATTTCCCAGTGTGTCGCTTGCTGGAAGTACTTACACCTATCACCCGATATTCTGAGATTTAAAAATTCTAATTAGTACCCGATATAAGTGACTTGCGTGGCGATTATGGCAAAACTCTTCATGGTTATGAAAACTACGAAGGAGGCCTATGTCCTGCAGTGGGCGTCAAATGGCTGATAATGATAAGTGACTTGTACTAATTTTTCCTACTTCCGTGTGTTTGAGGAATTTGATATTGACCTATTAGTTTAGGTATCGTTTTTCAGAATACCAGCAGCACCAATGTGGATATAGAGGGGGCAGACCACTTGTTTCTTAGCTTTAAATTCCTTACTGTGAAACTCACTGTGTGTTCCCCAAAATGTTATAGAGCATGGGCATAAAGCCAAGCGACGACGAAATGCGGTCGATGCTGTCTGAGATAGACGTCACTTACAATGGCCAGATGGAAATGCAGGACTATCTACAGGTAGACCTTTTAGAATGGGTGCGGAGGTCAATGTCAGCAATGTGGTTTGCTTTTGGGATAGACACATCATGAATAGGCTTCGTAAGTGTTCATTTGGGTCGTTTTTAAACTCACCAAAATGTAGATGGCGTTGTTACGTTTTTTAACAAGCCATCTATATTTTTATAACTTTAAAAAATACCCATTGTAATGTGATGTGTGGGGCGCTTTCAAAATCGCCTGGAACTCGATGATTCTTACAACTTCTGTAGAAAAAAAAAACTTAACTTTCCCATGGCACTGGCCACTAAAAATAATAATAAAAAAATGTCAAAGCAGTATTTTTAAAAGCGCCACAAGCAGTGGTTTTCGCCCCATACAGCCAGCCCACCGCTCGTTCTGAACGCCACAGCTTGTTGTTCACAGGCGGGAGGCGAGGAGGTTTCTGGGGAGCAGTTGCACGAAATACTGAAAGAGATCGACACTAACATGAACGGGCAGGTCGAACTCGACGAGTATTTGCAGGTCCATATCGCTCGTGTGGCATTATCATTTGGCTTTCTTGCATGGGTTTATTCTGTTTATAGTGAAAGTGTGCCTAACTAGTGTACGTAAAACCACTGGCTCTGACAGCTGTTTTCATACACTCAAAGCTGTGACGGCGATACAAAAAAAAAGTTTGAAAAAAGAACTAAATTTAAATAATAAACACACATGTTCTTATTTCAAACTTAAACTCCATGTATTTTTACAATCACTGATTGTATGCACTGTTATGCATGACACCTGAAAGTCAGTTGAATACAATGTTTTATTAGCGCATTGTTCGGCATAATCTAGGGCGGTCTTTTCACTGGGTGTCAAATGGAGTACTGCCACAATTTCATTGGTTGAACGGAAGCAGATAAACTGATGAGTTCTTATACAGGGTGTAACTAAATTCCCATAATTAGGCATCAGAAAATTAGGGGGCTGAGATAAAAGATAAGATATGCTTGTGATTTTTTGTTCTAGGTACGTAAGGTATTTTGATAAATAGTAATAAAAAGTATCAAACAGGTACCTACCTACTCTGCTAGGGTTTCACTCGTCGATACGAAGAACTTTTACTATGGGGAAAACTTAATTGCAAAAAAAATATCGGCTATCCCATACATTTTATTGCCGCAGGTGGTAACTTTGGTGAGAAAAAAAGTGTTATGTGCCTTTATGAGGATTTTGTTACACCATGTGTAAGTAAATGGATATGAAAAGGGGTCTTGGAATCACTACATTATTCTGAGACAGGCAAGCTGGCCCTTAAATTAAAGAGTCAGAATTAAAACACGAAGGGTGCCAGACGGGACCCTATTACTAAAACTTCACTGTCCATCTGTCTGGCTGTCTGTCACCAGGCTGTATCTCATGAACCGAGATAGCTACACAGTTGAAAATTTCACAGATGATGTATTTCTGTTGCCGCTATAACAACAAATAGTAAAAACAAAATAAAATAAATATTTAAGGTGGGGCTCCCATGCAACAAACGTTGTCCAAAGATAGCGCTCGCCATCTAGCGGCCATCTATTTAACCTTCACAGCGCCGATGTCATGTCGTTAAATGTCCTTGTTGGTTTCTATAGATGGCGCTGTTCTCAAATTCGATCTTTGTCAAATGTTGTATTGATAATGGTACGGAACCCTTCGTGCGCGAGTCCGACTCGCACTTGGCCGGATTTTTTTCATTTGTTTACTCACCCATCATATTTTTTCACTTTTTGCTTGTTAACAAAATGTGACCGTTTTACTTAACTGAGTAATTAATTTCACTCATCGTTTGTCTAGTGCGTATCTTTTGTATCTTTTTAATGCGGTGGTAGCGGAGCGCTAGAACGCCGGCTTCTCATTCGGGAGCTCGTGGGTTCGAATCCCGGCATGTACTTACCAACCACTGTGTTTCTTAAGTTACGTACCTACATTTGTGAAGTTATAGTAGCAATACTACTCGCTAACTGTGAAGGAAAACATTATGAGCAAACCTGAGTAGGTATCTGAGGTGCTCACACACCTCAGCGCTTGAAATTGACAATCCGCGGTGGGCACGCGTGGTGATTAAGCCCCATACTCTCTCTCTGAGAGAAGGCCTGTGCCCTGCAGTGGGACGTAAATGGGCTACGTAAATATTATTTGTTTGGATCTTATGGTCAAACTTTGAAATCCACGATCAAATTGTTCTATTAATTGTTGAATTTAATGAGATTAATAAATTATTCAGGACTAACAAACAACTAGATTTTATCGATTCCTTTTTATCAACGGCTTATCTACATAACATAAATAAAACCTGAATGAAATTAAATTTTGTTCACATTGCACCCGTAATTGTGTCGTCCACTTTTATTTGCATGTGTTTAAGTAGATACTGTTTTAATCTAACAAATTGTGGAATTATGAAGGTAGCTATATTTATTAAACCACAATTTCGAATGCATACGTCCTAGTGAGCACGTCATTCTTATTTATCTTGCATTCAAATAAGTAAAATTCAGGAACATCGGAGGCTGTAAAGTCCATTCACATCACGAACGCTACGCAACTCGAAAACTAAGATTTCTGTACATGTAACCTAGTTCAAACTGAATGCCGCTTATCATTAAGAAAGCTGAACCTATGTAGGTACCTGCTATGCTGGGTTCAGTCCTTCATAATAATAAACAATGTTCAGCAAAACTGGGACTACATCATAACTCGAATTTCCTTTTCCGTGATACGTATAACCCAGTCACCAGTCTGTAGCCGTGCCCAGAGCGTTGTATCGCGTTTTTTGTGTGAACGGGCATTATGGCTTATATTATGCGCACCAAACCCTTACTAATCAGTCAGTGTGATCTTTGCTGTATCATACGACAAGGATGTTAATTAATGCGGCCAACACCGGAACTAACGCCGCTATCTTGCATTTATCACTATGTATTTTAACACTTTGACAGGTTTGTTCAGAGGTGCCGCCCTCCTCATAAAGAAATTTGTGGCCCTGTTGTATCAAAGAAATAAATAAATAACAGTTCAATCGTGAGGAATCCTTCAAGATTTGGCGCGCATAATTAGGCAGCTGGTCTCTGTTTCATAAAGCTACAATTAGTAATAAACTTACAATAATTAACTGTCGGTAATTTCCGCCCACTCTTGCCGGTCGGTTCGGCGAAAACATACGATTGGTCGGTTAGGCGAAAATCACAGACAATTGCAAGGTCATTACTGACTGTAGTTTTGTAGAAATAATTTAGCTACCTTGACTGACAATCAGACCACTCCACAGATGATGTCGGCTATCAAGTCTGGCCACGTGGCCTACTCGCGGTTCGCGCGCATGGCCGAAATGGAGGAGGAATATCACGAAGCTGAGATGCTCAAGAAAAAGATCACGGTCGAGCGCAGCGGCGGCGGTCTCTAAACTCAGTAAGGCCTTTCTTGCTTTGTGGATAATTTAATTGAGGCTGTAAACAACTCTGTATTGAATTCTCTTTAAGTAATTTGTGGTCCGCACAAATCTTTTTGGCAGTTTTAATCTACTGTTAACAGCTGTCAATTGACCAAAGTGCATACCTACAAAAAAAAAACCACTGACAGTAGTTAACAGTAGATTAACAGCTTGTTAGTGTATGAGAAACCGGGGGTAAGACTTTCTTCCTTAATCTGTGAGTAATATCAACTAACTCTGTTTGAATAAAAATTAATAATAATTTAAACACTGAAGTACCTAGTAACAATTAACGAACCGTCTTATAAATTTAGTGCTACCTGCGAGTTAGTCTCGCACCATTTTTGAAATGAAATGAAATGAAATGAAATGAAATGGAATGAAATGGAATGGAATGGAATGGAATGGAATGGAATGGAATGGAATGGAATGGAATGGAATGCAATGGAATGGAATGGAATTGAATTGAATTGAATGGAATGAAATGGAATGAAATGGAATTAAATGGAATGAAATGGAATGAAATGGAATGAAATGGAATGAAATGGAATGGAATGGAATGAAATGAAATGAAATGAAATTAAATGGAATGAAATGGAATGAAATGAAATGAAATGAAATGAAATGAAATGAAATGAAATGAAATGAAATGAAACTTTATTGCTTGAATTTGGGTTAACATTAGCAGTTACAGGTGCTTTATTTAAATAGGTACATGTCCAAATTCTTCCTTTTCAGGAGTAAGCACATTTTCTTTTATCTAATGCTATGATAAATTAAAAATTTACATTATTTACATATTTGTTTACAACTAACCTAAATCTTAAATTCTAGATATTCTTTTATTGAGTAAAAACCACGAGACAGTAGGTAATGTTTTGTAAGCTTCTTGAATTTATGGATTTCTTCGACTTTATATATATCTGGTAGTTTATTAAATATGTCAATACACATTATGAAACAGTTTTTGGTTGTAAGCGTTAATTTTACAGGTGGTCTATGCAATTTATATTGATATTGAGTTCGTATGGCATTCATTTTCTTTAAAATACGGTCGACATGAGACCGTTTGGCGTAGACCAAATAATGCCCGAATACAGCGTTTTTGCACTTTGAATGCCTTGTCAACATCGGAGGAGTCGAGTACTCGAGTCTACATAGCCATTATATGCCTCTTTAGCTGTTTGTAGTGACTAATTGGCTTTTACTTACTGAATTTTATTACTATAAGCTATCCAAATGTAAAAATAAAATAATAATAAGATAAAAGAAGTGATAGGAAGTATAGCTAACAAGACTTATAGAGCCAGTAGGTATGTAGAAAAATACGAGAGGAGAGACAGAAAAGACAAGAAAATCGTTATTTTTAAGACAGCCTCAGCTGTTAATAAATAATAATAAATGTTATTTACATATCTGAGTCCTACACTTGCTAAGTACTTACTATACTAGTCTCCTAGTATAGGAAGTATATATAATCAAAGGTAGGCAACCAATTCGGCTATCTTGCTTTTCGAGGCTGCCAATAAAAACAATCTCTAAATCTAAATCAATGAAGTGGTCTCTCACTATGGGCCTCATAAGAAGGCTCAAGGTCACGCAACGAGCTATGGAAAGGGCTATGCTCGGAATTTCTCTACGAGATCCAATCAGAAGTGATGAGATCCGTAGACGAACGAAAGTCGTCGACATAGCCCAGCGGATTAATAAGTTGAAGTGGCAGTGGGCGGGGCACATAGCACGCAGAACTGATATCGGCAAGCGCAGCGTAGGACAACTAGCCACAAGATGGACAGATGACCTCATCCAAGTGGCAGGAAGGCGCTGGGATGCAGGCCGCTTCCAACCGGTCTTTTTGGAAATCCATGGAGGAGGCCTATGTCCAGCAGTGGACTTCTTGTGGCTGAATGATGATGATGATGATAAATAAAAACAAGGAACTGTTCAAAACACTGTCGTAAGTTGTGTAGATAGACATGATATTCTTTTGGCCTCCCAGGTCCTCTTCTTCCTGAATCTTGCCTTGCATAAGTTGAAGGAGTACGTGTTGTAAGTAATTCTTTAAATAATAATCGTATTAAGTTTGGTTTTCCTTAGCGGGGGTGACGCTGAGAAGAGATGGCCTGCTACAATGAATTCTAGTACACGTATGCTAACCTAACCTTAAAGGTACGCCTACGCCCCATTAGGCGTTGATACAGATGGGGAAGAGGGATTTAATAGGTCCTATTCCCCCTTATTCGAGACCATAGATTACAATAGTACCTTTAACGATGGGTACCTAGCTTCCATATATTTATGGGGGTCCTAGATCTTATAGGCTATGGTAATCACCTCAGTTCTTTGACGAATTGATACATTTCTCATGTGATTCATTAAAGTTTTTTTCTCTTTGTTTCAGAATAATACCTATCACCTTAATTGGAAGATTTATCAACGTCATGAATACAAACAGAACAATCTAGAAAGTAAACCTATTAAACCCAGTTAAATTGTAAGAAAATTATTTGATAGTTAAATAATTTTATTATACAAATTGTTCGAAAGCTCATTATAATTATTCTGAGTATAGTTTTTATGATAAGCCTTATTAACTTAACAGACGACCTGTGAAATCATAAAATGTCTAAGGACACAAATTATGTGAATATCTAAATTATAGGTAGGTACTGTTGTGATTTAGTTATTGACTTGTTATTGCGTTGAGTTTTATTTATTTAAAGTTTTAATTTGTTACCAACATAAAGACAACAAAATCATTACAAGTAGATGTAAACTTTTTGAAGATCTTTTAGGTAGTGTTTAACTGTGCAGTTTAATAAATTATTTAAATTTAACAGCTGCATATTATTTGACTGCCTAAAAAATTACATTAAGCAACATGGGTACTTTATTGTCAAAGTATCTCCAACCAGATAATTGGGTATTTGACAAAATATCAAATGAGTTACTTTTAAAACGGAATTTTGTATGAAAATGCTGGCTTATGACGTCACATTTCAGAGCACTCTTTTTATGTTTAATCTATTAATTGTTTTAATCGAGCATATAAAATAATTTATTGTTGATCGTGTCAAATACCGAATTAAGGGGATCCATCAGGCTTACTGGCGGAGATAATGTAAAAAAAAGCAAAGTTGTTTTACACACAGTTATTGCAAAAAGTGGCTTTGGAAATATCGTTATCGTGTAAACAATGATTTTTAGGACCCACGACCAAGAACCTATGATTAGATTGCATTAATTCCACTTAATTTTCTGCTTAAAGATATATACTATGATCTGCCTAGCCTAAATGTACCCAACATGGGTCAATTATAATACGGTGCATGGCTTTTAACGAAAAACCGGTAGCTGGCGACGAGGCCCCAATTCACGATGCGTCCAACACTACAATGGACTGCTGGCATTCCAAAAGCCGCTCGTCAATGTATAAAACGAAGTAGCTGTAGTAAATAATTTTGATATGGGTGTAAACAACATTTTTTTAAGTATAGGTAGGTAATATTGGCACAATCGACAGCAGATCAATCTTTCCACTGTACTTAGTGAAGAAATTGATAGTAGGGGTTGACTACGTTGATATTTACTGAATTAATAATATTAATAACTTCCACCATTGAATTTTAATTCAATGCTTCCACACAACACAATCACTTGTCCTGTTCCCAAACCAAGCAAAGACATCACAAACATGGAATACACCCAGTCTGAGGCCATTACAAATGTAGGTACGGCGGCCGCCAGTAAGAATCGAACCCACGACCTTCGGCATGGTAATCAGACGTAATACCGCTAAACCATCGAGATAGTCATTACCATTACATAGGACGCGCAAGCAACTTGATAGATAGGTATTTCTATTTATTTCCTTATTTGATTTTAAGAAGACTAACAGCACAATAATATAACAGCAAGTAACGGTGTTTGGACACGTACTAGAGCCAAATTAAATTAAATACCTATTTAAGCCCATACTCCCTCTCTGAGAGAAGGCCTGTGCCCTACAGTGGGACGTATACAGGGCGTCCCAAAGTTATGGGACATGAAGGGAAAGTACCTTAAATATCGTAGACAGGGTATTTTGCTGAAAGAAGACTTTACGTTATTTTTAAAAGTTAGTAATTCTGCATTCAAAGATTTTCTAAAAAATACTTGCTACGTATGGGAATCGAACCGACTTAAATTAAAAAATAAACACCCCTACTTTTATGATGCCAATCGAAAGAATGACCAAAAACTAATAACTCTTCTTAAGTAACATAGTATTTTAAAAGAAAGGAACAGCGTGAAATTAATAATTTTAATCAAATTAAAAACATACAGGAAACTGCCGTAGTCAATGCCGTAGGTATTATTTTGTAAATTAATTAATTAAATGCTCAAAATGTGATCCCTCTTGTCTTACGCAAATCGCCAGTATTTTAATGAGTCCGCTGCCAGTTCATTTTCTTATCTTTTTATGGTGAATAGGTACTCGATATGATATGGCACAATTCTGTTTGTAAGTCGCCCAGGTTCTCGTATCGCTTTTTGTATAGCATATCTTTCACATATCTCTAAAACAATATCATAATATCATAAGAAGGCTCAAGGTCACGCAACGAGCTATGGAAAGGGCTATGCTCGGAATTTCTCTACGAGATCGAATCAGAAATGATGAGATCCGTAGACGAACGAAAGTCGTCGACATAGCCCAGCGGATTAGTAAGTTGAAGTGGCAGTGGGCGGGGCACATAGCACGCAGAACTGATGGCCGATGGGGCCGAAAAGTTCTCGAATGGAGACCACATATCGGCAAGCGCAGCGTGGGACGACCAGCCACAAGATGGACAGATGACGTCATTCAAGTGGCAGGAAGACGCTGGATGCAGGCCGCTTCCAACCGGTCTTTTTGGAAATCCATGGAGGAGGCCTATGTCCAGCAGTGGACTTCTTGTGGCTGAATGATGATGATGATGATCTCTAAAAGAAGAAATCTAATGGTGTAAGGTCCGAGGATCTGGCCGGCCATCGAATCGGTCCATTCGTACCAATCCAAGTAGGAAAAAATTCATTTAGAAAATCTTAAGAAGAGTTATTAGTTTTTGGCCATTCTTTTGATTGGCATCATAAAAATAGGGGTGTTTTTTTTACATCTAAGTCGGTTCGATTCCCAGACGAGGCAAGTAACTTTTAGAAAATCTTTGCAGAATTACTAACTTTTAAAAATAACATAAAGTCTTCTTTCAGCAAAATACTCTATTTACGATATTTAAGGTACTTTCCCTTCATGGCCCAGAATTTTGGGACGCCCTGTAGGTATATGGCTGCTTATGATGTGTTTTGAAAAGAATAAAATGTGGAGTTTCTTTGTTAGCTTCTTCTCCACAAAGGTAATCTATAAAAGTGAAACTCACTCCTTTGACGTTCATTAAGTAAACATTCTGTTTTTATAATGATTAAAAATATTTGAATTTAATTGAATTGCATGCTTAGTTACCTACTTTAATCACCACGCGCGCCCACCGCGGATTGGCGATTTCAAGCGCTGAGGTAGGTATGTGAATATCTCAGACACCCAGGTTTCCTCATGATGTTTTCCTTCACCGCTAGCGAGTGGTATTGCTACTATAACTCAAATGTACATAACTTAGAAAGAAAAGTTATAGGTACAGTACATGCCCGCACTGGAAATCGAACCTGGGTCTCCCGCTTCCGAGTCCAATGTTCTACCCACTAGGCTACCACCGCTTGGTTTCAAAACACGTTTTAACTTAATTAACAGAGTTTACAAATTAATATATTAGTCATGAATGTGTTGAACACTAGTCACACAGTCATGTAGGTGAGTAATTAATATTAATCTACTGTTTAGTGCCAATTAACATCTTTGTCTTCTAAATAATCCTTGATAATATAGCAAGCTTTCTTGCATAGAGTAATAATAAATAAATAATAAATTTATTTATTTCAAAGTTACACACTGGCACAATACAGTTATACCATTGAATTTTAATTCAATGGTTATACTCAACTAAGATTACGAAATAACTACTAGGTTAGAACCTGTATTTCAGCAAGCAGCGCCTTCCCCACAGAAGACAATTATAGCATAAAAAATGCAGCAAATAAACAACTTTAAATTCCAGTTTAAATTACCTAAATAAAGTGTGAATGTAGTGTGACCTCTCGGTGTGTGGAGAGTCACATACACTTTTCATGTATGAGTGTGAGAGGGTGAGTGTGTTTGTATAAGTATAAGAAAGACCTCATTCCAGAAAATAATTATAATTTTATAGTTGTCTTTTTAAAACATTTTCGGTATCATCGTACGAGAGTTTAAGAAAATGACTGTAAATGACCTTGTTGCAGGCTTCCTTAGTTAGAGGATAGATATTTAATACCTTGTTTGCCTTATTATAAATACGAGGACCTAAAGAACCAAAAAATCTTTGGGCGAACACAGTCTTCGTATGTTTAATTTCACAGACTGAAAAGTTTCTTCGTTTTTCTAATAACGTTGGGTCGAAAGGCAAAAGTGAATGTTGTTTCAACAGAATGCTTTGAAGAAATAATTGACGGACTGTTAACACTTCAGTCTTGATATAAAAGCGAGTCGTTGGATAGAGAAAAGGCTGGTAAATACATACCTTGAGGACGGCACGCTGGGCAACCTCAAGAGATTTTAAGGTGGTTTTCGGAGCGCCTCCCCAAATGGAAATACAGTACGTAATAATGGATTGACCTAAAGCGAGATAAATATGTTTCAGAAAAGGAGGCTCAACTATATGTCTAAGAGTTTTAAACATGAAAATAAGCTTACGAACACTACCAGTAACAAGTTGAATATGCTGTTTAAAAAGCCAAGGTTTTCATCCAAGATTACTCCCAGGTATCTGATTGATTGCACTCGCTCCAGGCGCTTACATGCACATATGGATTCATTATTTAGTATGCAGGTATGGGCAATTATATTTAGTTCCTTACTTACTTTTGGAGCACCTCGTATTGAAAATGCTATGAATTTGGATTTTTCAGTGTTCAAAGTCAAAGTGTGCTTAACACATTTTTTAAACCGCGTTGGAGGTTAAAAGAACATAGTAAGCTTGGCCTTTTTACACTTTTATTGCTAACTCGCCTGTAAAGCAAACAAATAGAGTGCACGCATATCAAGGTCGCTGCGTTGTCGATTATACCCAGGGATTGGATAAAAGTAGACTGATAGAAAAAACATGGGGTTATTTTAGACAAAACAACAAAAATATCATATTCTATTTCTTGTTAAAATGGCAACCAGCAGATGTAAAGTAGGTAGGTACGTAGGTAGTATCTAAATAGTTTCAAATTTCGCGGTTCGGAAGTGTTTACATCTGACATTAAATCATAGACAACACGAATCATTCCGTTCGTTCGCGTTTCCGGTTCGACGAAACGTCAACAATGCATGACAGTTATCCGATAGTGGCGGGAAATTAAAACATAAGCACGTGCGTGTGTGCATTGCAATAGTTAAAAGTCTAATCATCCAAAACTATTTTGTACTGGTTATATTATAATACTGCTTATATTATTACCTTAGCTAAGTTATAAGTAGGTAGAGAGGCGTTTAGCACATTTTTTTGTTGTTTTACTTTTTTTAAGTTATTTGCAAGCTAAACATATCGATGCCTCATGCTGTCGAAAAAATTTGGACAGAGACCGTCACAGCAGTCTAATTGGCGGGAAAAAGTTGTTTTGACGTGATCTGTAACGTAGCTGTAGGGCGGTGGTAACGCCCCCGCGAGGCGCGCTGCCGCCGGCGGGCGGTGGGTGGGCGCAGTACTTCCGGGTGTTTATAATTTTTTAAGCTAGAGAAACGCACTATAGTAGGGTGTGTGATCCCAGAGATTTATTGCGTGTGGCGTACAGCTGATAAGAGTTAATCCTTTTGAAGGTATCGAGTAGGATTTTATTGATATTTATTATGTGTACGTACCTACCTATGATTGGATCTGTGGTTTTAAATCTCCACTTCCTACCTAATTTGTTGTAGTAGGGGACGGACGGGCAGGACGGTTATACTAAGGTTTTCTTTGAAAAAAAAGGCACTGGACATCAACTTTGGCAATCAGCTTCTATATTAAATTGAATATAGGTTTATAATCATTGAAAAACAAAAGAAAAAATTAACAAAACTTAGGTCATTCTAATAGGAACTAATTGTTTTTTAAAAACATCCTCATTATTCGTTATGCCCGTCTAAGACGGGTAAAATAATTACTGTAGGCGGGCAAAAGTAATAGTAACAATTTAATCATCACAATCATCACAAAAATAGGATCCGAGGCCCTCATATGAAGAGCACGCTTCGTGTCTCCATTGCCTATAAGTATCTGAATCTAGTCTTCTCTGGGTGGGTGATAATACTTTTCTTTGCATACAGTGCAGTAGTAATCAGGGTGTTTTTCTTTTTCTTTAGTTTTAGGTGTGAAGTCACGGGTTCTCCTCTTTTTAAAATTCAATGGTCCAGGCTTTTCCTCAAATTAAACTTTTTTCTTAGCGGCAGCTGCATCGTGCTGTTTCTAACGTCCTGTGGACGTGGCTTTCTTGTTTTTTTCTTCAGGAATTGATCGAATTTCTTCCAGGATTGCTTGAAAAGATTTTTTTATATTCTGAGAGCCACTAGCTTTTTCTTGAAGAAAAGCATCCAAGCTTTTTTGTCGAGGTACCACTTTTGAAATGTCTAAATAAAGTTGCGTATGAAATACCATACATTTTACTCGCGTTCAAAATTTAACTCTGTTCTGCCTCCTGCATAGCACGTTTTAAGCTGGCTTCCGACCAATTTGCACGGTCAGTTTTACGTTTGTAGTTATACACCATCTAAAACAAAAGAAAACAATCACGATTAATCGATCTAAAATAATAAAATAACGAAATACCCACAAAAGTGTCAATAAAAGATAACCGGGCAAAATGAATAGTATTCTCTTTGCCCGGTTTCGTAATGCCCGTAGAGTACATGTTCTATAGATCTCATTACACCATATACACCGACTACTTGAGAAGCAAGTTCAAACTTTAATTTAAATCACAAATAAATACACGTTCTATTGTTATTAACAATCAATGTATAGGTTTAACACTTAAGCAATAATTTGTGATGTACTTACCTCGAATTATCACAATTTTTCATCCAAAAACAATTATTTTGTCACAGTTTGAGAAAAAACATAGCTTCCGCGCTGATTGAAGTTTACTTACTGGCGGCAACGCAGTGCGCATCGAACGACACTATTTCTCTCTCTTTTTAACAGTTACTCTAGGAAATAATCAAAATATTCTTTTTGCCCGACATCTCCATGTTGCCCGTCCTTACCCTAGCTTCGTCATACAATTGAAACGTTACGTAATTTTTTTCAAAATAGGTGGCATTATAGGGCAATTCATATACCTAGTAGGTAGGTAAGTACCTACAAGAGCGCCTCGCCATTCTTAGCATCCACTAACACACCTACGTGGTGAGCATCTATGAAGTACCTACCCAAATAACTACGTAAGTAGGTTTCGCCAAAGTCCGACATACGAATGATTAGTTATGTACTTAGGTACTTAAGTGGAAAAGTAGCTGGACTAAAGTTTAATCTTATAACGGCGGCTGTACAGCGCACCAATTACCTCAGTAATCTACAACTGCAATTCGTTAATGAATCCTTTTTACACTCCTACTTAACGTAGGTACCTAAATAAAAAATCCTAATAGGTAAAATAACAAATGATCGATCGGTAACACAATTGACTCTCGCGAATTTGAGAGAATAAATTTTTGCTTTTTGTCTTTAAAAAGTATTGTTAATTTCTGCGGTCGTTTTAGGATGACACAATCTGACAAACAGTGCTAAAACGACTAACTTAAGCTCTCAAATGCGATACCCACGTGAATTTTTTTAATACCTAAGTAATTAGGGAAAGGAAATTTTGCGAAAACCCCAACCGGTCCATTCATATCTTCCTTAGTTAGTCTTGCAATTTATAATGAATGTTTTTGGTGATTCCACCTCAATCCATAGTTGGTATACTGCCCACCAAGCTAAATTATTTGCAAGCATTATTATTTGCTGTCGTAGGTATGACACAATGCGGTAGGTACCTATTAGACAAAACAGTAAAAAAAGTTGCAGCGAATTGCCTGTAAGTACTTAATTGTGTATATTAAGAGCACTTCGCATGATCGTAATGTTTCATGTTTACCTATGTTTGAATAAAAAAGTACCATCCCGAATCTTGAAATACTGTAGGAATTACTTAAAAATGAGCTTGAATGGAGTCTGTTTTTGTGGGATACTTATTTATGTAAAATTTTGATTTTACGTTACCCACAAAAGTTGTTTGAAATGTACAACGATTAGTTCCCGTAGACACATACCTACTACCTCATTGGTCGGTAGTAATTAATAAATAAGATTTATAAGCGTCTTTGGTCCTATAACGGGGATTGCTTAGTTTAGGGATTGCGAGATTACTGTCAAAATGTTACTTAACAAGTGTAAGGTGCGGGCCACACAGATGGGACGTAGGACGAGAACGGGGCGCAGATGCAGCGTTTTTTCAACTCACTTTACAGAAGCGACGGGACCCTGCCCACATACTAGATAAGAAGGGGCGAGAACGCGAGCTCTATAAAACATGTACCGTCTGACGCGTCCCCTCCACGTTCTCGATCCACGACCTCCCATCTGTCTGGCCTTCTTAGCGGCGATAGATTTCCTTTTAACTTCGTTCTAATGTGCTGAGGCCCTGATTTTTCTACAAACAACGGTTTAGCCGGAATGGTGGGTGACACTCCAACAATATTAAACAAAAAAATTGATAAACGGAGCCCTTAGTCGAAAAATAGTTTTTCATATTTTTATGCCACACCTGGCCAAAAAGCGGGTTTTTCCGCACGCTAAGCGTACGGGAAAACCCACTTTGAGGCCAAGTGACGACATAAAATTGTGTACACAACACGGACTGTAAAATGGAAAGCCCTCTATCGCACATTTATGACCCTCGCCTGCGGCTCGGGCCTTAAACTTCTGCGATATCGGCCTTTCTTTATTTTACGGCCCTAATTGTGTAAATAACTATTAACGACCAATTCAACAATACTATCCCAACACTATGGGGCAGAAAGGAAAAAAAAACATCCCTGCTGTAGGGAAGGGCAATTTGTTATTACCGTTTTTGGGCGTGATTACAATTGCATAATTTAGTTATAGGAGTGCGTCCTGGCTCTCAAACTAGGACACTCTATGCTATAGGTAAGTGGGCAGCCAGACTAGCCAGGTATTTTCGAGCTTAGGTAATAAAATAATTTATGTAAGTATTTATGTTAGCGAGTAAGATGCAACTTTGAAATAAGTAGGTAGGTAGTATATAATTTTATGCCGGCTAAAACTGCTTCTCCACTCATAGGTAATATGTATATAGGTATGTCAAAATTCAGCTTTCCAGCACCTACCTACTAACTATTTTATTATATCTTTCACCTGGTTGTGCGATAAAGTGTTTTCTATCTATCCAAGCGTCTCTGAGCTAAGCCGCGGACAGAGTGAGCGACAGACGGACGGACATGGCGACAGTATAAGGGTTTATAATTGCCTACGAAACCCTAAAAGTTGCATAAAAATGTGCTAGACTTCCCTAACAGTTCAACTTTTCGTATTTGATTACCGCTTGAATAGGGATACAATTCCTATTTTTACCATAAAAACACAGTTGATTGATCAATATTATGATATTATTTATGTACTTAGTCAAGTTAGTCAACATATTTCTTAATTAGCCACAGATGCATCGCGAGAGCTAGGGCGTGTCCGACGCGGGGGGAGGCGGGTGGCTCGGGCGGTCCGGTCCGCCCACCTTTGCTTCCGCTTCCTATTTCCAAATATCCTTGATCATGTGGAATCTTCGGAATTCAACAGAATCTTCTGCTGGTCAGAATCGGGAGAATGGATTTAATAGTAAAGTTCCTCATATTGCAGGTCATACCTATAGGATACTCTCTTGAATAACCATAACTTGGTACGGTAGGAGAGTGCCTACCAATTATCTAAAAATGCGCAACAAGTTTCTTTATGGGTATTGTTCTAAATATTGATAATGTTACAAATGATACCTACTTCATTTTAAAGGTATAAAGTCAGTTAATATAATGCAAACATTTTAATTAATAATATTCAATGATTTCTTGTATTTTGTGAATAAGTTTGTGACTAATTCGACCTTCTAACGTATGTATCATACGTTCTTTTTAAAGTAGGTTATTATTTTAAATGAACAACGGCATGATATTGACATCTCGGTATTTCGTAAAAATAACAAGTACCAAGAACTTATACCCCTTTTATATGTTTGCACAGATTAGGATTCTTTTCAGTGTAGTTCTTGTATCGAGTCATGGTACCTACCACTAGAAATCAATAGCTCGTGGGATCTTAGTTGATGACGTAGGTACTTCCGGTTTCGTACTCTGGTTCTCTTTTTTGCTTTAAAAATATTATCTACTTAAAGCCACCCAAATCGAAATATTCAACCCAGACTCTCAAAATTACCCATATTTTTGAATGAAAAAACATGAAAACAAAAATTAACTTCTTTTTTAGGACAATGCCCGTTGAAAATCAGCATCGTAAATTGAAAACAATGTGTAGGTACTTAAGTACTTAAAATATTTGGCAATACTTCTTTTCGAAACCTGGTCGGAGTCTTCCGACACAAATTCAAGTATAGGTAGGTACTATAAGCTACCTAAGGGATTCCGCAATTAAGTTACTAATATTTCTTTTCATTATGATAAACAATACTTAGGTAACATTAATGAGGTAAATTGATTATACTATGAAATTTTTGGTATGGTAGGTAGGTAGGTAGTTAAGATAGGTATCTAAATGTAGTGTTTATCGTAGTGCTCAAATAAGTTTTCCTCGATTCTTATATTTTTTGTGCTGATAACTGTTGTAGAACTGTGAAATATTTTTTTCTTTTTAAAACATTTAAAAATGCTTTACAAAAGTTGTAGTGCCATATTTTTTTTATAAATCACAGTTAAAATGTTCCCTTAAACGAATTCAATAGATATCGGTGGAATAACCCAATAGGTACCTGCAGTCGAAAGCAGATCAACCTTAGTTGATGTGAAGCGGGGATAAACAATCTTAATTCCAATCTTAAGGATAACGTCATGAACACAGAACATAGGAATAAGGTCATGAACGCAGAACTTGTTTGGTAAGAAGCTGAGACCTTTTATGCCAGGGCCGGTGACGTAAATCATAAGTACTTACTTGAACTTAATTAGGTAGTTACACCGAAATCAACGATGATGATTGGATTGAAAATCATAACAAATGATTTCACCGCCAAAGCGCAGGCAGGGACTAATTAAATATACGTAAACAATATCACGTCACATGGCCTGGCTACCGCATGTCGAGCTAAAATGCAGAGGAACACCCATAATAGAATGAGTTTCCAACAGAACAGCTTACAAATCAAACAAAATACAAGCTAAAATAAACCTAACGGGAACGTGCGTAGAAGATAAGTTTGAATAGCATTTATTCACACGACACCATTTGTTGGGAATTCATAGTAAAATACTTTGAGCAATAGTAAAATACACCTCTAGCAGACTATCAGAGAGTTGAGAATACAGCAACACATGCTGGAGATAATTAAGCGGGGACACACGCTCTCTCGGGGCGGCCAGCTACTCATTCGTGCATAATGGACTTGGGGCGATGAAACTGACGCACGGCATGACAAAACGTGGCACTACTTTCACTTTCTTAGCAAACCTGTCTACATTCACAGCGTATAGGCGGATTACTGATGATTTTTGGCGTCATCGACGTGTAGCTTTGGAATGCTACTTTCTGTTACGAAAATTAGAAACTTTACAATAAGAAGTGCTTAGTTAACAAAGAAAAAGAAGAAATTGCATGTTAAAACAAAATACCAAACCACGATATTATCTGCCAAGTAAGCCAGTTTACAAAAATACCTTTGAAATAGGATACTACAATTTCCAAGAGAACAATGTGTCGCAATAAATATCTAAAGACACGACACCAAGAGATATCATGTGAACAAAGAACTGTTATCATTTGTTTACCGGCTATATCGTCTTGTTAGCTGCGGCTGGCGCGGCGAGTCGTGGCAACATGTGTGCATTTTTTGCCCGCCCAAGGAGGCCGCGGGCACGAGGTTATACACCCATTATTACGTCCTTCCTACTTCCAATTATTATTATCGGGTGCCGGCGCCGCACCCGCGACGCGGGAGGAGGAGAGAGGCGCAGCTGCTGCCTACCAATAATCGAGACCTGTCCCCGTTAAAGCGAGATAGAAATAGCAGCTGAAAGTCGCAAAAGTGGAACTTTGGCTACAAAGTACTAAAGTAGTCAAAAAGAAGGGAAAAGATAGTTTGCATTTAATTCCACGAATCATACGGTAGACTCTTTTGGTTCTAAAATCCGCGTTTTTGAAGAGGATCTAAATTAATACGAAATATTTCCGACTGGGATAGGAGGCGGACCTACGAGACTAGCCGAGCGCGCTCGACTCGCGTCGACAGTTTGCCCGCCGCAGTTTGGCGGCCGGTCGTGAGGATGGTGTGTCCCGTACGCGAACAAAGAGAAATATTCGTTCCCAGGTCTACAGTAGATAATGTCGTCTGAGCCCACAAAAGTGCAAGTGGAATTTATAAACGAGGACAAAACTAGCAAGGTAAGAAGTGCAAAGTGAAAGGATACAGTGTTATTGTGTAACGGAGCGGACGCCAGCGGGCAGCGTCTTGTGTCTGTCGCGCAGGGGGAGGGCGGGGCAAGCGCGGCCCCGGCCGTGTGGGGCCCGCCAGGCCACACGCAGGAGGTTGTGACCGCGTCATAAGCAACTCCCTTGCCAAAATTGCATCCGAAACGTCCTCCTTCTAGGCCAACTTTTCAGAAACATCCCAAAAGGGCCAGAACCATCCATGCGATAGGAGTTAGGTATTATTAGTGAAAGCGTGAATTTCAATTGATAATAATACCAAAGGCGCCATTTTCTACAATTATTATCGAAATAGCCGCATTATCTTCGATGCTACGCTACGAAAACAAATTAGAATATGCACTTGATTTTCCACACACGTGTTATTAGCGAATTTGTTACGTTGAACCGAGCGCAGTTAACATCTGCATAAAAATCAGAGTCACGCGATTTAAGGTGGGTGGATCAAAGGGCGGCGGCAGCGGCCTTGCGTGTGACGACTCCGGGCTGTCGTTAGGAAAAGGCGTGTCGATGGTTGGTAGTCCCAACTACTGATGAACCATGCGGACACTAAACTATGCTAACAAAACTCTACTGAATCCGAGGTAGTACCACTAACACTTTTCGAACTACGCTTTCGTTTCCAAACTTTGTTTTTAATCGAGTGGGAACTTTTGCGTTTAGTAAAGTCAATTAAAAGTACCTAGTTTATTTAATATTGCACAGTTTTCCAGAATAACTTCCTTCTATCTTCAAAGAACGAACGAAATAGATAGAACGGAAAAGGACCAAAGGTTTTAGTTAAGAAGATTTTCGAATAGTTCTTGCCTGTTTCCTGTTTCCGGTGAAAAATAGGCTAGTCAAGGTCACGTCACAGATTAGAAAGTAAATATAATAAAAGTAATATGTAACCCAAAAAGCAGAAAGTCCCGAATACTCCCGAAACAAAATGTTTTTTAAGGAAATAAAGGGTTGGTGCGTAAAGTTGGGAAATGGGAAATTTTAAAATTTATAATAATTTTAAATAAAAGCAATACATACGGCAATGAATACATTAAAAAGTTTTGTTGATTGTAAATTGTAAAAGGAATGTTGGTAAGATAATTTTCCGTTTTTTTTGTTGAATCTTTGAAAAGTAAATAGAAAAGTTGGTAGGTGGGTAAAGTTGAGGGTTCTTTCTTGGTTCTCATATAAATGAAGACAAAAAAAATTGTAGACTATTCTCACCCCAACGGGTCTCAAACTCACCCCTGCCCGCCACTCGCCCCTTATTTTTTCTGCCACTATGACACTTGTAGCCTGTCCAAAAATATCCAACGTAGGTTGATATAGAGTTCAAATTAGCTCACAAAGATTGGCTGACTAAACCCAACGGAGAAACTTGAAGCTATCAACAAGAAAAATATTGAAACATTCACTATCTAAAGCATAAAAAATAAAAATACTGCATAAATTATGTTTAATATAGTGTGCAAAAATAATAATACCATCACAATCACTTGTTCTGGACCCAAACTGGGATACCATGAACTATGGTAACTAGGCAAGGACATAACAAACATGGAAAGCCCCCAAGTGCTAGATGCTGCAGCCTAGTAAGTAGTATTGTTAATGGTGTAAATATTCTCATAGGTATAAATTGTAATTCAAGGTAAATTGACCAAAAACCCTCTCAGTCAGGATGAGTTTGCAGTGGATAAATAACATTTAAACATAATGTGAAAACATTTTTTTAATAATGTCAATTTGACTAAGACCTAGTTGAGTTACTAAAACCGGTATAAGGTTTTGTTTTAATTATGATGCATAAAAAAAAATTAATTTTTTCAGTGAAAGTCTACCGGCCAGACAACACCTGTTCTTATAATGCGACAGGTGTAGACCCGGCTTTTGTCTGTGCTTGCTCTACAAATCAGAAATCAAAAATTTATTACAACTTAAAGAATTTACATTCCGTTTGTTCAATGTCTAGAAAACTACATGAAAAAGTTCCTCTCTGCAGTAAGTGCAGACAAAACGCCTGCTGTGTTAGGCGGGCTGATCAATCTCTATATTTTGTAGTTTGGATCATCCAATCCAATCAGTCAGTCCATCAATGCTTAGGATCGTGGCCGCTATGACTAGGATGACTGTAGAGTGCTCTCCATCTGGACCTGTCGTTAGCTGTGTGGACTGCCTGGTGAAACTTGAGTTTTGTTTTCCTGGTGATCTGGTCAATCCATTTAGTTTGGATCGTACTAAGTGTTTAAAGGCACACAGATCAGAATTGTGAATTGTGAATTGGGTATACTTATTGGGTATATCTTCATATCTAATCAATGGTTGACGCTAATGATTTATATACACAGTACCTAAAGTTGATATTGCTATGACATAAGTATGTGATTTATTTTTGTTTCTTACTTTCTGTTGCATAAAATATGTAATGTGGGAAAGACACATATCAATACCAAGACAAAAGAGATTCTATAGTTTAAATTGTGAAAGGTAATATTGTACAGTACACCGAGTATAGACTTTTAAGGCGAATAAAGCACAAATAACATAACCCTTTATTATTATTTTAGTAGATACCAACTATGGAAGTGGCAATGCGGTTGATAGAATGCATACCTTACATTCAAGAGTGTAGGTTCTAAACTCATACCATTGACTTTGTTTTCTAAATAAAATGATAATTATTCTGTGTTAATCCAAGACATGGCCTATGTGAACTGTACATTGCTTAAGGAAAATAATGCCTAAACAGTCTTATTTATAAAAAAAAACGGCCAAGTGCGAGTTGAACTCGCGTGGAGAGCGTTCCGTACAATGCCCAAGTCAAATGTTTTTATTCAAGACGCGAGTTAACTACTACTAGCGCTGTCTTGTGGTGTTTTAGTAAACTATTTTCCGTAAGTGAACGTATTATATTGAGTTTACCACTTTATTTTTTATTGATAGAATTCTTATAGGTTTTCCTGCAGTCTACAAGCAATGAATAGTTCATTGCTTGTGAACTATGATCGATGTTCGATGATCTATATTTTGTATTTTTTTCAAAATTTTAGGCTCAGTAGTTTCGGAGATGGGGGTAATAGTCAATTATCGTCTTTTTAAATTTACGTCTTTTGTGAATAAAATTAAAACTATTTATTTTACAATAATAACAATTTGAGATCCTCATAACGAGCCCTTCCATTTGATGACACAGTAAGGTTTGCAAAACTTTTTTTTAATTTTCTAATTTGTCCCCCGAAAATGACCCTTATTTGTAAAAAATATTTATTTCGTTTGCACCTCTGTGTTTGGGTCATAGGATTACACCATCCTACCAAATTTCACCTGCTTCGGTCCAGTAGATTCGGGGCAAGTTGGCTGCGACAGAAGGACGGACAGACAGACAGACGTTTTTTTTTACGGTGTCTGGAACCCTAAAAAACGATTCTTTAAACCTAAATGTAACTTAAATAGGCCTTCCTTTAAAAGGCATTTCCTTTACCACAGACTATTTAAACTGTATTTGAGGAGTGGTTTAGAGGAATCGTGTTTTTATAAATAATACCATAATACTTCGGCGACATACTAGATAGCGCTGTCCGTACCTTTGATTCAGATTTCTATTAGCCTCTCTGGATAAATAAAAAAATGTAGGTAGGTATATGTATATATGTATTGTAGTATATAATTTGTAGCATTAAGTCCGCCACATTTGTGAAGTTATAGTAGCAGTACCACTCGCTAACGGTGAAGGAAAACATCGTGAGGAAACCTGAGTGCCTGAGCTGTCCATATACCTCAGCGCTTGAAATCGCCAATCCGCGGTAGGCACGCGTGGTGATTAAGCCCATAATCTCTCCCTGAGAGAAGGCCTGTGCCCTACATTGGAACGTATATAGGCTGCTTATGCAAGTCCGCCACATTGCGATTGTATTTTTTACTTATATGCAGTTAAATAATAATAAGTATATAATTTTTAGGTGGTGGTAGCATATCAGAAAACCCTTACCTCAAATTCTAGGCCATTGGTTGACTATGACTTGGATTTTCTAAGCTACGTACGAACGTAATTACATTTGTTAATTTTCTAGTAACAATACCGTGAAGAAAAACATCGTGAGGAAACTGTGAGGAAGACATAGTCTGCCATTTCTAACTGAGAGTATGGTACTGCGTTTCTATCACGTAACTGTCCACTCTATCGGGTTAACCATTTGGACGACTTCAAAGTGGCAAAATAAGTATATGTATTTGTTGACAGTTTGGAGTAGGTCAAACCAGATACGTTACTCCAAACAGTCGAGGTCTAACGTAGTAGCGCCCCAGGTGCTGGGCGAGCCTACTCCATCTAAATCCGGCCAAGTGCGTGTCGGGCCACGCGCAATCTATGGTTCCGTGGAAAGAGGGTTTTTTATCTGCTTCACAGAACTAACAACTTCATCGAAGTAATTTTTTATGGATTTTGAACGAAATTTTACTTTTATAAGTTGGTTGCCTATTACTGGTTAACTATTAAAGTCTACTTAGCCGCGATACTTTTCCTTTTAGGTTCATTATATTTGCTACTAACCTGAATATTTTCACGTTTCTACAATCAACCGTAGAGAGAGAGGGTGGGGCGGGGGACGCTCTACTCGGACAAGAATTTGCGCTTTGAAGCTTAATATTTTGCAAACGAAACCCTAAATAAAAAAATGGTCTTCATACACCCACAATATTTTTCAACGACCAATCAGTAGATGAGAAAAAATCATCCCCACTTTTCATGTTCGGGGAGGTACAGCAAAATTTTTTTTCTAAAAAACTGTCGGCGTGATAAATATGTATACACATACCAAAACTGCGCTGGGCCGCGGACGGACAGACAGACGGACGGACATGGCGAAACTATAAGGTTCCTTGTCGGACTACGGAACCCTAAAACGTTACAATTGTGAACGGTCACTTTACCTTTGTAGTTTAACTAGTAATGGCCACCAGACACTATAAATCAATAAAAGCAATCTCAGCAATAAAATAATTTAATCTAGACAACCATTTCGGTAGGGAAGTAGTAACTTGACTGAATTTTCGCAAAAATTATCTTGATACGTTCTACTTCCGTCTTCTTTTTTTTTAAATAAACTCTTCTTTCTGTACGTGTGCTCATGAGGGACGTGACTATGGGGCAGCTTCTGCCACCAACGCTCTCCACTCGGACCGATTATGCGCCAGATATACGGCTGTGAGGGACCCTCCGCCCCACCTCCGTCCCGTAACTTTACTTATATGTACTTAGTGTCCGTCCATCGCCTTGGTGCTCATCCTCTGCATCATTTCCCGTGAAACAAACTATAATGAATGAAATTGTTGTTTGCGCAGGAGGGATCACAGTCACCCCTGGCGCTGCTGGCAGCGACCTGCAGCCGGCTTGGACCAGCCACCATGGGTCCCGACCAGCAACTGAAGGAGGAGCAGCCGCAGCACTTCAGTAAGTCTTCATCACCATCAACATCATCATTTGCTGGGTAGTCACCACACTTAGGTCCGGTTTCTGAATTGAGAATTTCACTAAGTAAATACTTAAGTAACTTTCTGTCACGCTCTTCTCTGAGAAATTCGAAGAGACAGCACTACAGTTAACTAGCGAAATTCTCAATTCAGAAACTGGCCCTGAGCGATTAAATAAATTCAGAGTACCTACCTATATGTCGCAGTCGGGATGTGTTTGCGATGGACACGTAAGAGCCATTTTTAAATTATTTGTTATCTTGACTCTTTAGTTTACTAAAGTCTGAAGAATTTTAGGTCACATCCCGCATCCCCGCTAGTAGGATGATAATTTTTTTACAAAAAAAAAATATCTCTGGATCTAACATTTGCTAAGACGATTTTTTACATCAGGCACACCCTTCAGTAGATATTTGGATTAAGCTCGACGTTTTATTTATGGGACACTCTGTACATTGACGTGGTTAGAAATATCGAAATAGGATAAACCTTAATTTCCCCCAGGCAGTTATAGGTACGACGGTAGAAAAAATTAATGGAATAGAACAGTAAAACCTGACTCTCAAATTCCAGGTCCACAGCAACAACAGCAGCAACAACAGCAACAAGCCCAGCAACAACAGCAGCAACAGCAACAACAGGCCCAACAACAGCAACAGCAAGCCCAGCAACAGGCCCAACAGCAAGCCCAACAACAGGCTCAACAGCAGGCCCAGTTGATACAGCAACAAGACGCGGCGACGATAGCGGCGTTGCAACAACAGTACCTGCAGCAACAACAGCAACAACAGCCGCAACTCAGGGTCATCAGTTCCGCTGTGGTGCAGCAGTTGAGGGCGCAGGGGTTATCTGTAAGTTTACGTTGCGTCTGTTTCGGCTAAAAAATAAGTAATAACATAAGCAGCCAACAAAAGCAACAACAGGCCCAACTACAGGCCCCACAGCAGGCTAAACAACGGGCCTAGTTGATACAGCAACAAGAGGCGACGATAGTGGCGTTGCAACAACTTTGGCTTTGCATCTACGTAATGAATGAGATGATTTATGCAGCGTCCAGTGGCACCTTCACTCACACTAGATGGGTGAAGGGACTACTTGGACGCTGCAGTGCCTGGGACATTGTGTTTTAGATGAAGTAGGCTTGCCCAGGATCTATACCATCCTGACAGTTTAGTCCGCCTAACAGGAAAGACAATACGTGCGGAGCCAACCAAGCCGCGGGTTTCCTCAAGATATTTTCCTACACCGTTAGCGTGTGGTATTTGCTTCTACAAATCTACGTAACTTTGAAAAGAAACAAAGTCTTAGGTTCATGCCCGCACTGGGAATCGAACCTGAGCTTGCAACAACACTATAATAACAAACGACGTTGCAACAACAGTACCTGGAGCAACAACAGCCGCAACTTAAGGTCATCAGTTCCGTTGTGGCGCAGGGGTTATCTGTAAGTTTATCTTGCGTCTGTTTCGGGTAATAACGTAAGTAGCCAACAACTGCAGCAACGAACTCAAAAGTAGAATAGGTAGCATGACGATGCTTAAGTCATTTGTCAGGCATTATAGCTTTGCTGGCCCAGCGGAAAGTTGCACCATAAATGAATCCTGTGATTTTAAAACAACACAAGTCACATGTGTTTTTAAAATAACACTTGCCCATTTTTTTTATTAAATTATTTACACCTACCTATTGATTTACATTAGAAAAAAAATTGTAGTTTATTCATACAGAAATCAATATAATATGCTAAAATATTGCTGTTGTACATATTAGTATTTGAATAAAACTGTTTTTTCTATTTCCTGCAAAGTTGTAATGAAAGGACATGTGTCGTTTTAAAATCACACGATTCAAATAATACATTAATAATAGGAAAGTAAATAATAAAGAGTTCTATTCTGATCTAATAGGTGTTTGCAGAGGCAAGAACTTCAAACAAAAAAAGTTCAGAAGAAGCATGGTGTAATGAACAATCAGGCAATTCTGAGGGCTGTACATTGCCGCGATAGACGTTTGATCTTCTTGTCGCGTAGCGCCATCTTTAAAGAGTGAAATACAACGCGCTGACGCCAGTCGACAGGAAGACAAAAGCGTTCATCGAAGTTACGTGCAGCGAGGGCTGGATTGTAGAAAATGACAGTGAAATAAAATAAAAAAAATCATCATCAGCCTATAGGTACTTGTCCACTGCTGGACATAGGCCTCCTATTGCACGCCACTGAGCACGGTCCTCGGCTACTCTCATCCAGCTCTTGCCTGCCGCCCTGCGAAGATCATCGCTCCACCGAGTCTGAGGACGTTCTACAGTACGTCCACTACACAAATAAAAAAATACTAATCTTATATTCTTTTTTATTTTCCAGGGCAATGAGTTGTCAGCGGCCATCGCGAATGCGGCCAATCAAGTGCCCAACGCGAACATGGTTCAAACACCTCAGGTGAGGACTGATATCTGCCTGCTAGCTTCCTAAATAACCAGGTACAGGGCCGTAGCCAGGGTGGGACACTAGGACAGGCTGAGCCGGCCCTGGCCGCTAACGTTAATCTGTATTTTCCCCTGGGTGGATTTTCAGTTTTATCCACTCCAAAGTGTCAAATTATATTCGTATTGGAATGAGGGATTTTCTTTTTATTTTTTTTTAATTTCTTGCCTAGTCGCTGGATAGATGGCGCTGCACTTGGTACGTTACTGCAAGGAAGGGAACGTCATATTATTTTTTGATTAATTCACTTGGATGTAGTTTGAGATCATAAAACGAAACGTATTGACAGCATTACTTCCTCTCTTTTGTTCATATCGAAGATTCGTATGCGAAATTAGCAAGAACCTACGACTTTAATGTCTTCCTCATTGAAGTCGTATAATTTAAACATTTTCTATGTAAGCGATCTGCAGTGCGTTCAGGTTTGCCCACGGTCGCAAATTGGAACGTTCGGCTGGTAACGTAGTCAGTTCAGCGCCATCTACAGAGTCCTTGAAAACTGCTTTTTTTTAATAGTCAAAAAGAAAACCTCCCATTGTTAAAACAAATCAAAGAAATTATTGGCACTCTGGCTAAGCTCAGAAAATTGAGAAAATTTTGATTTATTCTTGCATATCTAGTTACAAAATCGAGCGATAACACAAAACTGATTTATTTTTAAGATTCAATCAGCAGAAGAGCTGATGGATACTTACGACTTTTTAAAATGATTTTTCGTGCAAGAAGGATCAAGAATTAACTCGAAATAGTTCGATACTCAAATATTTTTGTAAAACTAAAAAGTGCGACTTTGCACTCAGGACTGCACCTCAATATATCCTATATTGTGTATTGTATACCGAACATTTCTTCCTTAGGAACCATATTGATAAAAAAATAATTAAAAACCCGACCAAGTGCATGCCACGCGCCATGTAGGGTTCCGTAGAAGGAGGACTTTCTACGTTATTTACAGTGTTAACAACTTCATCAAAGTAATTTTCAATGGAATTTGTTTTCCTTTTCCGCCCTTCTCTAACAAAAATTTGCGCCTTGAAGCTTTTTTTTATTTCGGCTTCGCCTCGGCCCAAATTTCCACGTGCGTCCATCAATGCCTCTTTTGCTGGCCGCTGCAGTAATGTGCTATATTTATTTAGTTTTAGGAAAGCCATTGACATTATATAACTTAAAATCCTTGAAATCCTTTGAAATCCTTGTAAAATCTCCACCACAGACATCTTGTTTTATAAATAAGACCGTGTGTGTATTAGACTCTAAGCCCTGGACAAGTGATTGTGTTGTGTGGAAGCAACTTATTTTATTTATTAACAGACTTCAAAAAAGGAGGAGGTTCTCGATTCGTCGGAATCTTTTATTTTTATTTATGTTCCCCGATTATTCGAAGACGCGTGGACTGAATTAGAACATTCTTTTTTGTTTGAAAGGGTAGAGTTCACAAGTGGTCCCATAGTCCACCAAGTCAGGATCTGATGATGGGATCCTGGAGAAATCGAGGGAACTCTTAAAATTTTAAAGGCACAAAATTACTATACAAATAATGAAAATCGTTACCATTTACCATTTAGGTGTTTTTTATAGTGACTCGTGCATATGCTTTCTGTAAACACAATTTGGTGGAGTCGTATTGATATTCACAAAAAAACGTAATATATATTCTTTTAAATAAAAAATTAAAACCGACTTCAAAACAGTACAGAATTTTTTCAGAAACACATAGGTACATACAGACATAAATTCACGCCTGTATCCCAGAGGGGTAGGCAGAGACCAGGGACTGCCACTTGCCACGATCCTGACAGATCAGTTTCGCTTCCTCAACATTCATTAGTCGGACACAAACATTTTTTATTTCATCATCATCGTCATCGTCAGCCATTTGACGCCGACTGCACGACATGCCTCCCTCATGGTCTTCCAAGCTTGCCGGTCTTGCGTCGCCCGCACAAGACCGGGAGGTTATTTAATTTTTTTTTTAATATTTCGGTTATCATAAAGAATCCACTTTTCATCACATGTTACAATTCGATCCAATATTCCTTCATTTCTGTACCGGTTCAACAAGGCAACACAAGTTTCAACACGCGTTTCTTTCTGCAGATCAGTCAAATCATGAGGCACCCATTTTTCGTATTTTTTTATTTTATTGATTTGACGCAAGTGAGTCAATATTGTGGGTAAAGTAACGTTAAACCATGCCGCTAATTCCTGGGTAGTTTGACTAGGGTCGGCTTCCACTATCTCTCTTAATTCATCGTTATTCACCTGTGTGGGCGGTCTTCCTCGTGGCTCGTTCTTTAAGTCGAAATTTCCATCACGAAAGCGTTTAAACCAAAATCGCACGGTCCGTTCATTAGTAGACCCCTCTCCAAACGCAGCATTGATATTGCGGGCTGTTTCTGCCGCGTTAGTTCCGCGTCGGAACTCGTATTCAAAAATCACTCGAATTTTCGCAGTATCCATCTTTCTTGTCTAAATTGAATAACAAAAACAATTGAAAGTCGATATTCAAATGTTTCACATTTTTTAAAAAAAGAACATCATAGAAACCATTTGACAAAAGTTTCATTCGAAAACCTCAAACCATGAAGATTCTATGTCAATTCAAAGAACCTATTGCAATAAAACGGCAATTTCATACTTTAACCCCTATTATATTGTGACGTTGTTGCAGGTGATATCGATGCAGCAACTGCAGACTCTACTGGGCGGCGGAGTGGTGTCGGGGGCTGAACCCACTTACCAGAGCGCGCCACAGCAGTTGTTGCAGATACACCCGCAGCTGTTGCAGGTGAGTCACCGGCTCCCCCGGAAGCCTATCGCGCGTTCTTTCGTACAAACGTATTTCCGAGATGATTCCTGTAGTTTTATTTATTACAACCAAACATTCACAGAAGAAAAGAACACACATAACATAGTAATTGCTCACCCACTTACAGGATGTCTCAGCGTGCCTATAAGACTTAACAAAACTGTAAAACACGTAAAGATATTAAATATATAGTTCAATAGATAAAGAAATTATTGAATTAAATAAGAATTAAAGATATTAAAAACAGCTTTCTTTTGAATTTAAGTAATGTATCATTAAAAATATCCAAGGTGTGTATTTGTATGACAAATGTTCAAAATTCAAAAAAAGCCAAAAAAAGATACATACCACAACAGACATAAAATGTTACAAATAAGAAAATGAAAAACCAGAAAACTCGCTCATAGTAAAAAGAAATAATAAATAAACTAATGAATTACTTGCTTTTTTATCGGAAGAGTCCGGAATTAAGTTATTAATGTAATGTCCTGTTAAATGCTTCGTGATTTTTAACTGTGGCAGCAAGCGGGCGCGGGCGGGGTGTACGGCGGCTGCCTGGTGGGCGGCGTGGGCGGCGTGGGCGGCGTGGGCGGCGTGGCGCCGATGCAGGCCGTCACCGTCGATGGACAGGACGCGCTGTTCATTCCCGCGCAGCACGCCCAGGCGAGTGGGGGCTTTGCTTATATAATGATATACATAAATGTTTCATATAATTTACCACAGCACAGGGTATCCTAGTTTGCGACCAGGACAAGTAGTTGTGTTGTGTGGAAGTTATTTATTACTAGCTGTCCCGGCGAACTTAGTACCGCCACAGAATCCATTATACGATTCTTGCACAGCGCCATCTATTTTTAAAACACAACATTAGCTCGTACAACGCCATCTATTTTAAACTTAAAATAAATGTCCCACGGGAACGCATTACCGAGATATCAAGTATGCTGTCTCAATTCAGGTCTCGGTCTATCTGTACGCCAAGTTTCATGTAAAACCGTTCGGCCGTTGTTGCGTGATTGAGTAACAAACATCTAAACATCTTCACAAACTTTCACTTATAATATTAATGGGAAGTAGGATTTTCTTTATTTACTCAGTTTTTTTTAGGGGACTCACATACCAAAGCGGCCGCGGTGCTGGTGGCGGCCATTTACTGCAGTAGTATTTTAAATCGTTTACTGCAGTAGCATTAATATGAACGTATCCAAACGAACGCGTTCTGACCGCGAATCGAACGCAGCAATCATTTGTTTAGCGGTACCGCGACCGCGACCACTTTGGTTTGTAACTTCGTCAAGGGGATCCTACAGGCTCACTATGTAGTGCCACCAATTAAAAATAAATATATATTCTTTTTCTGAAAGATCGAATTCGAAACGAGGTGATCCGGTAGAGAACCAAAGTCACCGACATAGTCCACGGAATTATCATGCTGAAGTGGCAGTGGGCCGGCCATATCATCCGAAGAACTGGTAACCGATGAGGTAGACGAGTTCTCGAGTGGAGACCGCGGATCGGTAAACGTAGTGCAGGACGTCCTCAGACTCGGTGGAGCGATGATCTTCGCAGGGCGGCTGGCAAGAGCTGGATGAGAGTAGCCGAGGACCGTGCTCAGTGGCGTGCAATAGGAGAGGCCTAAGTCCAGCAGTGGACAATCAAAGGCTGATGATGATGATGATGATATCTTCTTTTGCGTATCGTTTTTGCAGAAACTGTCCTTCTATTCTCGCACACAGCTAATAACCATAGGAATCTTTTCCTAAGCTAACAACTCTTTATTTTGAATTGCAGAACTTCTCGGGCATGTCACAAGTGAGTCTTGTGAACGGGCAGCTTGTGCGCACACCGGTGCTACCCGCCGGGTTTCTACAAAACGTCATGCATTTACAAGGTAACTTTAGAGGATTTCGGGATTTCACCTATTTATAGTCCGCACAGATCTTTTTGGCGGTAACGTGAACATAGTCACAGATCGTTTGCACATCGCTTACTGTCTTTACAGTGTACGTGTGAGTAATTGATGTAGCGTGATGCGTAGAAAATTACTACTAGTCAATTACTGAAGTAGTCAATTACTCACACATACAGTGTAAAGACAGCAAGCGATGTGCAAACGATCTGTGACTATGTTCACGTTACCGCCAAAAAGATTTGTGCGGACTATACGTGATTCTCCGTGTCTTCTTTTCCTCCGAATTGTTAAAAGGATGAAGCGCACCGACGCGGTGGCGATGGCGGTCCACACATCTTCTATCTATTCTATACTAATAATAAATCTGTAAGGGTCGGTCATGGAGTAAGTTAGTTTGTTTTCAGAGATATTGTGTTTATAGGCTCAATATATGATACTGAAACTAATTTCACGATTTTTAGAATTTTTTTCTGTATGTGTGTATGTATGTATGTGTGTTCCTCCATAACTCTTAAACCAATTATCCGAATTTGATGAAATTTGGTATAAAAACATATAGACATCTGGGACACAGGATAGGCTATTTAAATTCTAGCTCCAGTTATGATAAGACGTGGCCCCCATACAAATGCTGCTTCGTAAAAATCGAAATGTACGCGAACGGAGTCGCGGGCACAGCTAGTACGTCCATATAAATACTACTGCAGTAAATGACGTACTGCCACCGCCGTCATGTTGGTGTGTATCATCCTTTACGGGAACGTTCTGTCTTACTACTTATTGTTAGTTAAGTACAAACGACTTTTATTGTTTAGACCGCCTTGAAACTATACAATTAAGGCTGCTGTTGCTTCTGAGTTACTAAGTGAGTATACTTACCTTTTACAAACATGGTGTTTTTTTAATAATTGACTCTTATACTTAGCCGCGTATTCATGAACACGCGAGTCGTATGACTTGACAGCTGTCAAGGATTAAAACCCAGAAGTCAAAGGATTAAAATGTTAAAATATATCAAACAATTCCGTGTAAGTAACAAATTGTAACTTTGTATTTTCCACCTAATATCACACCATATTTGTGTCGTGTTGTGTATTCCTCTTAAGGGGGTCCAGGGAGTAACACTAGCGCCACCGAGGTTAAAAAACCATATCTTTTACAGGTCAAATTTGCAAAAAGTGTCAGTACAATCTCGCAATCATAATAATAATGAATTTTGAGACCCACGGCATTGAAACTAAGGCAAAAAAACCTAGGACTAGACAGCATTATCGCCAGAAACGGCCGTTTTTGGCATAAATGCTATCTAGTCCAAGGTTCGTGGTCCTCGGTTCTTTGTCGTGGGTCCTAAAAATCGCTGTTAACATGATTGAGAGATTGTACTGACACTTTTTGCAGACCTGTAAAAGATATGATTTTTTAATCTCGGTGGCGCTAGTGTTACTCCCTGGACCCCCTTAAGAGGAATACACAACACGACACAAATACGGTGTGTGATATTAGGTGGAAAATACAAATTTACAATTTTTTACTTACACGGAATTGTTTGATATATTTTTCTCATCACACCTAAAGTGTAATATTGTTTGATCTGGACCAGTTAATATAGTAATAATTAAAATAATAAAAGTCGTTTGTATTTACGCGTTAAATTCCCTATCAAAATAAAGTATGCTAGAGTAAACAAACTTCAGTATTTACGAGTCACGGGTTTTTATCAGCTATCTCTTCACACTTTCATTAGTAGCTTGGGATTCACATTAGCTTAGCTAATGAGTATATTAAACTTTGCTTCGGGACCGCTCTATTGCCTTACATTGGAACTATACATATCACATCAAGTATACCTACCTAATCTCTTCGGTAAACTAAAATAAACTAAACATTTGCGCTAAATATCTTATTTACTTAATTATTTTTCTTTTAAGGTCGACTTGAACCTCTTTAGTCTTTTAAGTACATAGCCAATGAAATAAAATGTTGTATGAAGAATTTTAGTTACATGCTACTGTTCAAGAAGTTCCTGCAAGTCGGCCTTAGCCAACGGCCACACAGGAGGGACGTGGGGCGAGGGCGCGGAAACGACGCGTCGTTAATCCAATTCACTTTCATACAAAATGTACTGAAGGCACGGGACGAAGCTCACACAGAAGACTGGGACGTGATTTCTATCCAACGCGTCGCATCTTTTCCGCGCCCCCACCCCACGTCCCTTCTGTGTGGCCGCTGGGTTAGACTTTTTTCATCCTCTTACTAGAAACACATGTAGCATGAGTATGATGTTTGTCTATATATCGGCGTTAAGGCGTGTTCAAACGAGGTTAATATAAGATGTACGAAAGTATGTCGCGAATGTTCGCATCAGTCACCACATTCGTCGACCATTACAAGCATGCACTCTACTCAGTTACGTTACGGGCGACTTTGCGACAAGGTTGTTAAGATGTCGATTGTGCTTTTTACCTAACATTGTTATGGTGGGTACAGACCGAAGCATTTTTTTTTAAATAAATTATTTGCATAGAATGTGGTACATTATAATGACATTTTAATTATGATCTTACATTCTGTTAGGTATGTTCTAACATGCTAATATATAAGTAATTAAGTAAACAAAATTAACAAAAGACCGAACCAATGCGATCGGACGGATCAGTGAGCCAATCAGGATACACTGAACAGCGCCATCGACCAATCCTGATAGGCGAACTGAACCGTTCTTTCATATTCGTTCGTTCGTTAGATCGCTTAAGGTCGGTACCCACCATTCGCAACAAATGCAAATAAATATGTAATATGTTTATTTTTCGCGATGTTTGAATACGCCTTTAAATGGGTGAACTGTTCTATTTAGAGTATTTACTCTTGTTCACCGTCACCATTTAAATTGGTTAGCCATTAATGTATTATTTTTAATGACTTTATATTTTCTAAAGTGACACTTTTAGTAACGCATAGGAATATTCGACTGTTCGCGAAAAGGCGATCGGATATTGTGCGAAATTAAGCCGATTATGTATTACAGGTGGGTACTCAACTGGTAACGGTTAACCTACTCGTATGAATAATCATCGAATACTGATACAAAGATCCTATATAGCTGACCTGATCCTATATAGTATGTCAGATGTTGGACACAAGCATTCACCCGTAGCCTCATGCGAACCATAAAAACCCATCGGCATGCCTTTCGCTTCCTAAAACGACCGTATGTACTAATCACTGTGTTTTTCCGCTCCCCTTCGCTAACAGAGCAACAGCAACCGACCATTACCATACCGGGAACTAACATAACCATACCCCTAAGCGCTCTGGCCGGGGCCAACCAGCCAATGATCACCATACCCGGGACCAACATCACGATCCCAGCGTCCTCCCTCCAAATCCCTTCGAGTCAGACTATAACGATCCCGTCGAGTTCGGGCGTCCAGATTCCGAATCTGCCAGCGGGGACAAGCATACAGATCGCGACTAGCGAGCCGCAGAAGACCGGCTCCAAGGACGCTAAGCCGGTGCAGAGTAGCCCCGCCGGCGGCCAAGGTTGGTGGCCGGGCTTACCGACCGGTTTTGGGCGGAGACGGTCTGTGGCAGTGTTAGGCCCTGCCATTCGGGTTTTCCAGAACCTGCATTTCGAAGTATAATCTACACGACTAATTAATGTTGATGAAGCAAAAGAGATTTGTCAGGATCGTGGCCAGTGGCAAATTCTGGTCTCTGTCTAACCCCATATAGGCGTATGTCAATCTACACAATCTCTTGTGCCACGTTTCAGATAGATTTTTAATTAATTGTTGTACCGTTATACCCCACCTCTACCGGCCGGTACAACAGGCGTTTTTTTCTGCGTGTGCCGCAGAGATACACCTTTTTCCGTATGGAGTTTTCTTAAGTAAGCGCATTATCGTAGATATAGGGGGGCTGTGATATAGGCCGTGCCCACCCCAAATTGGTGTAGGCCAACCCCAGACCATCTTGGGTTAGTGTTAACATCACTAGAATCCGGTGTGGTAAGCCATCGCTTTCCAGGGTTAGGGCCCCTGGAAAATAAGCCCAGATAATGTTGACACGAGCTACAGTTAGGTAAAGTGAAATAATTGGTCTCTGACGGTAGCTCTTAGGCGGTGACTCCTATTGCGCGTGGCATAAGAGAGGGTGTCGATTAACGTTCAAAATTCAGATTCTGAACAATTGTTAAAGGTATTTATTTGTATAATTTATTTATGGGAATTCCAGGCCGAACGGTTTTGTTGTTCTGCATTGGTTGAGGATACTTTGTAAGGGGCTCAAATCAGAACAACCAAGAAACCCTTCGATGTAAGTTAAAAGGCCGTATGAATATAGCTGCCCGCCACTTCTGCAAGAATATCCATTTATATATTTGGGATGGCTAGTTGGAACAATAATTTATTCGTTTTTGTAGAAAACTCCTGATCACGTAATATTTGAACGTCACGGATCGTCTCCGCTTAAAACGCTAATCTAATAAAATCTTTTTCTCATTTCCGAAGCTGGTATCACTGTTTTCTTAGCACTTTAGTTGTTCCATTAATACCTCGTTTGCTTTGTTAATTTCTCTTTTACTCATTCATAAAGTGCACAAAAGCAGTATAGTTTTGAAGTTGGTAGACTGGTTTTTAAACTTCATACTGTTTACTATAATTTTGCTTTCACACATTCCATGCAGTCTATAGATTTCACAAATTATTCTGTTTGCCCACTATCACAAATGCATCATAGCATCTCGGCTGTCCCAAAAATAAACAATGTAAGGGACATTTTTTTTCAAAACCGAGATATTTCTAGTCTTGGTTACTGGAACCAACTAGTAACCAATAGGGGTATTTTTCAGTTTTGATAAAAAAATGTCGCTTACTGTGTTTATTTTTGGGACAGCCGATCTCTTGCACTGCACCTCGCATTGGTGTTTGTTCTCACTGTTTCATTATTCACTGTTTTGATGTTGTTGGATGGATGTACAGCCTCTATATTACACGCACCAAATCCTGAGCGATCCCAATCGTCTACCTGTCAAATTCCATACAAACTCTCGCAAACGTCAGGATTTCGACAGGATTTGGTGGCGCATAATTAGGGCCCTGTACAGTTGTTTATATAGAGTTAAGTGTATAGCCTCGAATTTACCAGTCACACGCTTTTTTTTTATAATCGTTGATTTTTTTCGAGGCTTTTGTCACTTGGTGACCGTGTCAGCCCCATCGTAGCTCTAACAAGGTACTAAAACGAAGTCTAGACATAACACAAGCTATTAAACAACAAAGAAAACATTGTCGCAACAAAGAACTTAAAACAAAACAATTAAATATGACTGTGACATTTGAAGCTGGGTTCACAAATTTGCGATGTATCATTTCTTATCGTATCACCGTGTCGTATCCAACTCCGTGATGATGATTGTTCCGACCGGTTTTGGCCATGGCGACCACTTTGACCCTTAATCAGAGATGTGGCGCTGGTGCGCTCGAAGATGGCTTAATGTAGCCTATCTTCGCGGCGAAACTCCGTGCACACTGAGGGCACGTCAGAATGCCGTTCTCATAATTATATGTTATGGCAGCAGGTGGGCGAGCCTTTAACTGGTCGCGTTTGGTATCCAGGTCAGCTTTATGCTGAACCTCGGGCTCCGTATCTAGTTGGGGAAGAAGCACCCTTTTGTTTCGTATTGCTATCTCATATATTAATATTATTTATCTCGACTGTCTGTATCTCCTTGACGGTCGGACAGAAACCGGCTCGAGATGAAACAAGCTGTATCGCGTATCGTATCAGAATGACGTTTCATGGGTGACCGCTACGAATAAAAATACCATAGAAGTATTTCTTCCTACAAAATTCTAACTCAAAAACGGCCCCAGGCCTCTCGATTAGTCTTTACCAATGAAATGAGCGCAAGATGTGCTGTAGAGTAAATCACTCTGCGATTGGTTCATTATGTGCGCCATGTGCGACGACGTGAACGTTAAATGGGCGATAATAGGTGACAGCAACTGATGATTGATTTTACAAAAACGTCGAACCAATCGACTTCATTTATGTAAAACCCGTGGAAATATCTGACGGTCTGACGGTGGCAGGTGCATCGATATTTTGCCGGGTAATGCTGAACTCGCTCCGATTGGTAACGCAATTGACAAGCACCGCGCGCCTCCCCACAATTGAACGTGGGGTCATATTTTAGCGCTAGTTAGATGCTTTTAACTGTCACTGGGTGACTGCTGTTATTTTATCCTCCTCAGTTCTGACCTTGATGGGTTTCAATTGCTGTTTTCGAAGTCAGGACTGAGGAGTTTGTCATGAGACCACACTAGCGATCACGTATAGGTACGTGTCGGTGATACGGTTAAGGTTATTGGATAGGTAACATGATTTGTGAATCCACCAGTTGACGGGCTAGGGCTCGCGCAGGTCTGGAGTCGGTGTGTTCTCGACTTAATCTGAAATGAAAATTCCGCTGCATTGGAACAAAGCCATTTTTTTTCTTTTCTGTCTTCCGTGTCCCACTGCTGGGCAAATGCGCCCCGGACTTCTTTCCGTCCTGGGGCGCCTCAGACCACTCTGGCATGTGCTGGTCGATGTTGCTGTCAGCGGCTGGATGAGGACTGCCGAGGACAGAAAGAAGTGGCGTGCCGCATGTCCAGCAGTGGATGAGTACTAGGGTTGCCAACCTTACTATGATACATAATATTTTACAATATTTCGGGTCTGCATACTATATACTTGACTACTGTTGAAGAAATATATAGTACGCAAAAATAGTATTTAAATTGTATAAATCAACCCTTTTTAGGGTTCATACCCGAAGGGTGCCACCGGGGCTATATTAATTAATAAGCCTACGCACTCTGTTTGTATGTCTGTATGGTTAGCTGCTCCTTCATAATTATTATTATTAATTAACATAATGAAATGCTTGCAATTGGCTTAAAAATTTTGGCAACCCTAACGGTCCGTCGGCACCACTACGGGCTGATTGATGACGATGACGGGCACCTCTAACACAGGCGGGGGTGTGGCGGTCCGCGGCGGAGTGGGCAACATGGGCATGGTGCCCGTGCAGGTGCCCGTGAGCGTGGCCAACGGGCACACCGTGTACCAGACCGTGCACTTGCCCGTGCACGCACCGCAGCACTTGCAGATCATACCGCAGCTGCAGCAGGTGAGGAGTGAGACTTTATTTAGCTGTGTTTATAATTTTTCAGAAATTCAAGGACCAGCCAGCCTACTTCGTAACTGTCCCACTGTGTTGGGTTATGCATTTTGACGTTTTCGAAGTGTCTAAATATGTTCATTGATAGGTCAGAGTACATACTGTGAAGAAGCCGTAATACAGGGTTTTTCCAGCTGCATGTCAGGCGTAGACTACTTTTTTCGGCGCTTGCTTGTTGGCGTATCTAGGGTTACTTTCCAGAGAGGCCTGCCCCTGAAATGCGATGGTCAAAACATCTCACCGAATCCTAAAACATGTATGCAGTATCCCAACATCTTGGGGTGGTTGTAGACAATTCTGAGTACTGCACAATCTTGATTTTATAACACAATCGGTTAACCGGTTGTTTGAAATGGCTCCTCTAGTAAATAGGTACTACCTACCTACCTTATCAGCGATTATCCATATTGCAATTTAGTCATTTTGCTTCCTAGTCAATAAACGTTTTAGGTCCAATAATTAGACATTTCTAGGCAGCATGATCAAAAAGGTCATTATTACGCGGACGCAAGTCGTTTACGATGGGGCGGACGCAAGGCGGACGGTGACTCGTCAAGTAAAAATCTGCGTCTGAATGCATCTATAAATCGACTCAGAACAAATCTCTCCTTACCCAGATCTTGTAACAACTACAGTGGATTAACAGTTTACAATTAAAATGTGGATTCTTTTACGGTGCTGGCGATTGATGAAAACAGACTTCTTGTTTGTCCTACATAATAATCGGACGCTATGCAGTGGTGGCGGCGCGAGACAGCCTATAATCACGTCCCTCAGTCATGCATAATGAACCGAATTAAAATATTATTCTGGGATATCATTCCGTGAGACTAAATTCACTAGTTTATCGCGAGATGATCTAACGGTCTCATTTATAAAAACGTGATTCGTTAAAACACACCTCAGAGGCAGTATAAGTAGTCTGTGGTAAAAGGAAAGACTATTAATTAAACTGCCTTTGAGGAGTGTTTTAGAGGTATAGAAGACTTTAAATCTGAGTCCAGTAGTATAAAGGCATCTAGCCAAGGAGCGGTGGCAGCGAGCGGTAGAACGCCGGCTTTTCATTCGGGAGGTCGTGGGTTCGAATCCTGGCATGTACCAATGACTTTAAACATAAATATTTACATACAGGTACATACATTGCTTCTGGCCCCACACTAGTTTCCTAGTTTAACATTTGTGAAGTTGTAGTAGCATTACCACTCGCTAACCTGAAGGAAAACATCGTGAGGAAACCCTAGTGTCTGAGGTATTTAAATACCTTAGCACTTACCACGTACAATGGCCCAACTATGAGGCGGAGTGCGGAAATCTCAGGTCTAACTAGAACAACTAGGTATCTAGCCATACTACTGGTAGGCCTATTATAATTAAAATTATTATAATGCCTTGACTTTGTCTACAGATGCAAGCTCAGCCCCAGGTGGCGAACGTCTTAACCCCTTCCGGACAAATACAACAGATTCAGATTGCCTCGCTCGCTAATGTCCAGGTAAGCATCAACAAATCCTAGCTCCGCGAACACACGGAGCGAGGGCGAAATTAATAACCTTGAAAGGTAGTGTAATGTATGTAAAGATAACTACTTTTTTAGGAAAACATAAAACCCACTTCAAGAAAAACATCATCATCATCATCATCATCTGAGGCATTACAGCCGCGGGTGGGCCTTAGCCTGGTCAAGCAAAGCTCTCCAGTCCGATCTGTTAGAGGCTTTCTTTCTTCAACTTGTCACTCCCAAGATCTTGATATCTTGTTCGACGCCGTCCAACCATCTGAGCTTGGGCCTGCCTCGACTTCTGCGGCTTTCCGGTCGGCCTTCTAGAAGGCGTTTGGGTACTCTGGCCTCGTCCATTCGTATCACGTGCCCCGCCCATCGCAGGCGCCCGATCCTTATGGTCTTTATTACGTTTGGCTCATCGTACATTTGGTATAGCTCGTGGTTATAACGCGTTCGCCATCTCTCAAGAAAAACGCGCACTTAAAATATTTAAATTAAAAATAAAAATCGACTTCAAAACACTGCAGCACTAAAAAGTTACAAATAATGTAAAAGAATACTTTTATATTAGAAGTACGTATACGTATAAATTATTTCTAACTTTTTAGTGATGTAGTGTTTTGAAGTCTGTTTTTATTTTTTCATATTTTTATTTTTCAATACTTGTGGGATAGCGGGAGAAAAAAAATCAAGTCACTTATAACCATAATTTACCCTAATTAAGTCTGCTTTAAAGTTTGAAATTTCTCAGTTTCCATATCCGAAAGTCTTCACCAGAACATCACCAAATTATCCTGGGACTACTTTTACGCCATTTTTTATGAAACATAATTGCTTATTAATAAAAGATGGGCCCCATTAGGCCTTATTTACTGCTGTCCATTGAAGAGTTCCGTTCTCTATCTCTGAAAGTCTTCATCAGATCCTCACCAAATAAAAATGGAACCAATGGGACGTTATATCTATTCGAACAAAAAAAATAATTGTCGAAATCTATTAAGATTTGGCGGAGTTGTGCGAGAACATCAAATGAAAAAAAAAACAAAAAGTAAAAAAAAAAATATTATATCCGACGAATTGAGAACCTCCTCCGTTTTTGAAGTCGGTTAAAAAGAAACGTTCAATGACTTGGATCTGAACAATATACAAAATTCGTATGGGACCACAGAACAGATTCCTATGTTCTGTGTAATCGAACCACCCTGGGCCGAGTTTCATAAAACTAAAATTCTTAGTTAATTCGAGGTACATTGCGTAGCAGAGTCTACTTGTTAATTTCGAACTAAAACTTAACATAAATTGTAGTTCTATGAAACAAGCCCCTGGAGGTACTCCCTTTCTAACAAAAAAGTAACGAATGAAATCAGTCAACGTGGTAAAGAATTATCGCTGAACTTACATAAAAATATATACAGCCGAATTGAGAACTTTCTTGAACTTTCTTGAGAAGCTTGACGCCCACTGCAGGACATAGGCCTCCCTCATGGTTTTCCTAATCACGAAGGGTTTTACCATAATCGCCACGCTTTGCAGGCGGGTTGGCGATCGTAGTATGCGGTTGGATTCTCAGGAAGACGCCTTCGCCAAGTCGCCTTGTACGACATCCACGGAAGGAAATGGAGTGACGCTATACTTAATCCGGCGCTACACGGAAAGAAGTCGCTTACTAAAATAGAATCTCCGTTGATCTCTCACTGTTCCGGGGTTCCTATTCCAAAGAAAAGCTCATTTGTTTATTTTTTTTTGTAGCAAGCGCAGCAACAAGTGCCAGCGAGCGGAGCGCCGACCCCCGCCACGATAACGTTACAGGTAAGTCAATTCTATTCTATTTACTTTGAACAAACTCCTCTGTAATTTTAGTAACACTGTGTTCCAGGCTGAGGGTGAAATGGACACTACATTTTGACAGGAAGATTCTAAACGTCAAAGTTACTTCAAAGTCAGCTAAAAGAAAGTCCAAAGTAAGAAAACCGAGAAACGGTTGATAATCTCTATCCATTCAGTAGTAAGCCCATGAAGAGGTATAACTGAGAATAAGCTTCTGTGGAATTACGCACGCTATTCTATTTCAATGTTTTAAGTGTTAAGGCTACATGAATTGGAAAAGGAAAAGGAATGTGATCAGCAAAGGAATACCTAAAATATATTTTTATTGATTAATGCACGTAACTATCGGTCTAGGCTGCGAAATTGTGCGTATCTATTATAGCCGATGGTTGGCGGCGAACAGTTCAAATACCGCCCAAGTGTTGAAGCAAAACTGAACAGTTCAAACGGCGCCCAAGTGTTTAACCAAACCTGGCAAACTCAACACTAATCTTCGTCAAAATACCACGTCCATTCCACCCTGCTCGCTTGCACTAAACACCTGCGTTTCCACCCTTACGCTGCTCGGATTTCCGCCTTTGGATGGCAACAGGCGGTGACCCAGCCTATGCAAACGACTGACGGAATGCAGCAGCAAGCTCAGATCATCACGAGCGCTCCGGCCGGGCAACATGTCACTGTTATACCCGCGCCCAGGGCTAATGTGCTTCAGGTATAGATAGATAGCTCCGAGGATCTTAAGTACATAGGGCAGCTTATGGGCCTTCCCTCAGGGACCGATCACTTTGGAAGGCTAGCCATCTCGCATTGACGATACTAATCGACCAGATTATCAACTTTTACATTTTGTTTGCAAACGCTCATAACTAAGAGCAGAATTCTTGCGTCTACAACTTATGTAAAGGTTGATACGCTGTCGACTGCCGTGTGTTCGACTGTGTATCTATTTTGTCTTATGGATCCACATTTCGCCAGTCTTGTGTCAGACTTCACTAACTTTACTTCACTTCGAGTTGTCTGATTTAGCCTACTCAGAACTGTCGAATACATACATATTTTGACACTGGAGTCGTCTACAGGGTGACTTTGAATTCGTTCGCCGTATTTTTAGGGACATTCCAACCATGATTTAGAAACCATGGTGTTAGTTTCAAAAATTCACGCGGCATAAGAATAAATTTTTGTTACCAAAAATTATTTCACTTAAGCATAAACAGACAATATCAGGACGAAACTTAATAAAAATCCAAAAAAAACGATGTTTTGGGCGTGTTATGGTCGGCGCCGGTCAAATCAATTGTTTTTTTTATTGTTTACGCATATTGGTCGTCAGGCTCTTAAGCAATTAACGTATTAGAAAACATTTTTCAACGTTACGGTACTTACTACCATTTAAATTTGGATTCACAGTTTGGACCCAAAGGTCGGATATCACGAATATTTAGAAATATGTTTTACCATTACTGATAATACTGTTTTTCACAATGAAAAGAACATTCCCTCAAAATACGGTAAACGAATTCAAAATCACCTTGTAGAAATGCTTAACCAGATAGAGTGGAAAGTTACGTGATACAAAGGCTGGCAGTCATCGTATATGCCTAAGCATAAACAAAAAAAAGTACAAAAGGGCAGGCGCAGGCATCCTTTTATTTTTATAAAGGCCCGAACAAGTTATATTTTTTAATAAAAATAATAATGGGGCTTGAAATAGGACTTATTTTATCTTACGTAGAGGGAAGGAGTATTACTCTATCACCGTAGATCTGAGATGTAGGTAGGTAATGTTAAGTCTTTTCCTCCTATGTAGATAAAAAAATATATAGGTAGGTACGTACTATATTATTATAAAAAAATTAAAAAAGAAGCTTTTGTCACCAATGCGTTCAAACGTTGAATTTTGGTTACTATGATAACTTTTGGCACCTTAAGAAGTCAGAACCGGAAGTTATCCCAACGGGTGATTTTGGACCCGCGGTTCATTAGGCATAATTTGTTGCGAATTAGCTGCACTACAACCCTTTCATGGAAAACGTTGAAATCCCAACATCCTATGTAATACACTAACGTTGAAATCCCAACACCCTATGTAATACACTAGCCAATATCAGATCAATTTTTGCAACGGCACGCGGTAAGCCTTGAAGATCGGATTTGAATTTTCCCGGCAAAGAGCCATGTTCAAAATCAAGGTGTCCACTCTGTGAACGCAACAAACCCCGCGTCGCTGTGTCACTGACATGACAGTTGCGTCAACAAGAGCGTCTGTTCTGTGGCGCGGCGCCTTATTAAAATTAACGGTCTAAAACATGACTTCTCTAAAACGTACTTTATTTAATCTGTGGTTACGTCTTTTCCATGTAAAATGTCCACCACAGACCACAGTCTATTTTGATCAGCGTTTGTCGAGTGTTTTGGGGCATCGACTTTTTACAAGACTTTTTATAAGACCGTAAAAATATTTCAGTCTGTCTTGTCTGTGTTGCTCCAAACAACAACGGACGCAACGTCAACGCGAGAGTTAAATATTATTTATGGAATTCGGGGGACAATATGAAAATCAAGCGTACTTTAAAACGATCGGTAAGTTGGTAACCTACACTGGGTGGAGTGTTGATTTTCTATTACCGCCTGTTATTGTAATGTCGCCGTTCACTGTACGAAACAAATGTCTTGATAACAATAAACTGCATTTCCTGCACTGTTTTTGGTCCCTCTTCCTGTAACACTGTGTCTCCAGCGCGTGTTCTTCACAATACAGTGCGATAAGTGGGTGTGGCAACATACATTGTATTCATTGTTTTCAGTCTCACGGAAAACAGTATTGTGTTGCACTGTTTTTGTATGTTGTCTGGTCACAGGAGTTTTCAAAAGTCTATCACCGTGTCCTCTCTTCCGCGCCTCACATGTGTGAGGTTGTGGGTTAAGATCCCAGCATTTTTTAAGTTTGTGAATTTATTCTAGCAATACCACTCACTAACAGGAAACAGTTATGAGGAAACCGAGGTCTCTAAGGTGTTCACGCACAATTCAAAAGCCCAACTATGAGCGTAAACCTCAGTTTCTTGTACTTTAATAAACTCTTAATTTACTGATAATAGCTGTCAGTTGTTATTTTGTATGCACTTTGGCCAACTGACGTCCGTTAACAGATTTAGTGTACAAGAAACTGGGGGTAAGTTTGGGGTAATTCTCAGTAGTAACTAAGACATATTTATCTGGTTGTCAAGTGGCACGTAATGTATGCATGTGACATTTTGGGTATGTGTTTCAGGTGCCAACGCTAGGTGGCATGGGGACGGTGCAGCTAGTCCCAGCATTAGGGCTGCCGGGTGTTCAAATCGCTCAGGCCCAGCCTCAACCTGTAATTGGTATGAAAAAGTTATATTAATAATCACAAATGGCATGTTTCATAAGCTTTAGACATTATGTACCAGTTTAATGGAATATGGGACAGAATTTACACAAATTTACACCAACAAAGTACAAATAAATGATTATTTTAGATTAGATTAGAACACTATTGTACATACCAGAAAACAAAACATGTTAAAAGGCTTGCACGTCTAAGTTTTGCCGTATACAATTGGCGGTCTTTCTTATAGCTAAAAGCGATCCTTTATTCTATCTTATTTTTATTTATATGAAGGTTTGGTTATATTACTTTTAGCAAGTTATTGTATCTGAATTATTCTATGCTCTACCTATAGTGGCAATCAAACAGACAAGTATAATGCAAGTGGGATAATTTGTGATGGTGGAATAGACAAAATAAATTAATATTTAATCTGGGCCATTTTCTCGAACAGTCCTGTAGCTCAGAAGAAAATAGATATATTCTCGACAACAATTAGTAAACTGTAAGCGAGGTGGTTATAAGACATAACCTTCAATACTAACTTCATAATATCTCCTGTGCAGGTCAACAGATCCAGCAGGATCCCAATGAGCCAGGCAAGTGGCAAGTGGTTACTGTCAGCAACAACAGCAATAGTAACAACAATAGCAATAACAACAGCGATAATGCCTCTGGCACTGAGTGCGAGAACAAAGGCACCAGGCCCTCCAGTCCGTCGGGCACTGGGATAAAGAGGATACTGAAGCGGGTCGCCTGTACCTGCCCCAACTGTGATCAAGGAGAGAAGTGAGTGCAACATATTTCTAACTGGGTTATTGAAAGAATGCCGATAACAGCTTAAAAAAGTTCCAGGGCCAGTAAGTATTGGCCTTTGTAATGAGATGATTTATACAGCATCCAGAGGCCTCTTTTCTCACACTAGATGGATGAAGGGACCACTTGGACGCTGCCGTGCCTGGAACATTGATTTAGATGGAGTAGGCTTACCCAGCACCTGTACCATCCTGAAAGACAAGTGAATATGTGTGGAGCCAATCAAGCCGCGGCTTTCCTTACGATGTAATGACCTGTTAAATGTCTTGTGTGCAATGAAGTATAATAATAATAATGTTGTTTTCGTTCACCATTAATGTGTGGTATTACCACAGAGGAAAAAAGTATTACTAAGTACTACAAATGCGCAGATGTATGTAACTTTGTAAATAAACGAAGTCTCCCGCTTCCGAGTCCATTGTTCTAACCACTCTGCAACTGCCACTTCATACAAAAAATTTATAATTAAAAAAATAATTATTAAAAATTAATGGAGCATAAGTTAATAATATCAATCAACAACTACTCAATTTTGCAGGGTTGATAAAAATCATGATTTTTTTTTAAAAATCAAAAAAATCGGATTAATTTGATTTAAATCGGATTAATTTGATTTAAATCGGATTTTTTTGATTTTTTTACTATTTGATCTGTTTTAGTGTAGAAGGCGGTTAGATAGTAAGTTACCCGAGCTCACGGCATCGCCGCCACCGCCGTCGTCTGCGTCTATGTTACGATTGCGATCGATTTCTGTCACACATGTTTCTAAATGTTTTTTCATCCTCGCTACTAAGCCCATTAACTCCTTACAACTCTTACACACGGCTTTGTTAAGCTTGCCGCAAGCGGACTTTTTTTCATCGAAATAAACCCATACTGCATCTTTTTTCCTTCCAGACATCTTGTTGTCCTTCAATAGTCAATCACGAATGACCGCGCCACAGACTAAACAAACGGATTCAGTTGCGAGTTTAAAATTCAGGGAATTCCCGGTGTATAAACCGAATTGGACACTTGTGTGCGCGCTCGCGCGCGGAAATCGCTATTCGCTGTATATATCGGGGGAAATCCCTTGACACATTTTGCCGGATTTGCTCGCAGTAAAATGAATTGATTAAAATCATGGATTTTAGTAAAAAAATCACTTGATTTTAATCGCGATTTAAATCACTGATTTAAATCAAGTGATTTTAATCATATCAACCCTGCAATTTTGTATTCCGAATCAATAACAGATCTCTAGGTGCATTGTCTACATGTTGCCAGTAGGAATGCCATTACCACCACTGACCCCTGCCCTTGTTACAGTAGAGTAGTCGACCGCAAGAAGCAACACATGTGCCACATAGCGGGCTGCAACAAGGTGTACGGAAAGACGTCGCATCTCCGCGCGCATTTGCGCTGGCACACCGGCGAGCGGCCGTTCCTCTGCAACTGGCTGTTCTGTGGGAAGAGGTATGGTTCCCTTACATAAGCCTTCATCATTGGTACAAAGGGCTTGAGGTAATATGCTAGTTAACAAAAAATAATTTGTCTCCTCTGTGAGCACATTTTAAAAGGTAAATAATTTGGATGCATTTACTTTTCTTTATGTCCTATCAAAAAGACGTCACCAGTTGCGGGTGGCACCTTATAATGTTAAAGATAAGAATATTCTTTATTATACACACCAAAAAAAAATTAAAGAAACAATAGTTACAAAAGAAGAGGTACAATTAGCGTTATTTATTTATCTATTTGTTTTTTTGTATGTGTGTGTGTGTGCAAGTATAAATAAATGATTTATCTATCTATCTATCTACCATACTACCAGAGGCTGGTTTGATAAAAAAAATCCGAATGAATTCATTAATTAGAGGGCAGGCATGGTAACTTTTTCCACGTCGAGTTCATATAGCGTGAGAGTGGCCCGTCGCACCTAATATAAGCAGCCTTTATACGTCCCACTGTAGGGCACAGGCCTTCTCTCAGGGAGAGAGTATGGGCTTAATCACCACGCGTGCCCACCGCGGATTGACGATTTCAAGCGCTGAGGTATGTGAATAGCTCAGACACTCAGGTTTCCTCACGATGTTTTCCTTCACCGTTAGCGAGTGGTATTGCTACTATAACTTCACAAATGTACATAACTTAGAAAACAAAGTCATAGGTGCATGCCCGCACTGGTTATCGAAACTGGGTCTCTCGCTTCCGAGTCCAATGTTCTACCCACTAGACTACCACCGCTTTATCGTTGCACCACATCGCAAGATAATAAATCACTCAACCCTTAGGTTCACGCGATCCGACGAGCTGCAGCGCCACAGGCGGACGCACACGGGCGAGAAGAGGTTCGAGTGTCCCGAGTGCAGCAAGCGGTTCATGCGATCCGACCACCTCGCCAAGCACGTGCGAATACACACCAAGAACCGGAACACGGTGAGACTTACTTTACTAGGTACTTTTGCCGAGTAAGGGACTGGTTCAGGCGGGAGAATGTAGATTGTGGACTCGTATAAGACGCGTTAAACGAGAAATAAGACGGAGCATACACACCCATAACCGGATCACGGTAATAATTACCTTACTGGGTACATTTGTCGAGTAAGAAGCTGGTTTCAAGCGGGAGAACGTAGCTTGTGGACTAACGTTGGATGCGCTAAGGGCGAAATAAGACGAGGGATTGTTGGTATCTCTGAGTTTGAACGACACGCTCGTAGTGCCACGAGTTCTATTTGGAGGCGCTAATTCAGGTTCAAACAGGTACCTATGTTGTGGATGAATCTGGCGAATTGTAGAGGACATGTTAAGTATCCGATTACGGTAAGGGGTTCTTTTGAGGGTATTGGATAAAATGAATAGTCTCTGAACTGACAGACAATGGAAGGCAAGAAAAGTGTCTCGAATCGCAAAGCCGAATTGCGGAAACCTGTCTCCAATGCTTGACTCACCGACCTCTATTGCGACCCAATTTTTTCTCCTTGTTCCATAGTGAAACAATCCGCTCTGCATCTTTATTCAGTGTTAAACTGAACTAACATGTTCTATGTTTCCATTTCTCACAGGAGGTAGCCACGTCAACACAATCTGTCTACTCGGACAGCGGTGATGACAGTTGCGATGACAAGATGATGCTTACGATCCACACGGAGGTGGAAAACGAGGATAAACTGATCATGATCCGGCCCGGCAAACACGACGGCGACGGCGTCGACAGCTAGGGGTCGGACTAGTCTGACGGACAGTTGGACTATTGTAAGTGAAGTGTGGAACTCTTCCGAGCCGCAACATCACGGGACGAAGTAGCAACAGTGATGGCCGACTTCCCATAGGAAATTGCACCGAAACAAGAAGAAGAGTGAAGTGTACTTTCCCTAAACGTCTTGAACTTTGGTCTCTGTTACAGAGCTCCGCCAAATACGAAGGTTTGTGGCCGTCCACGTGACTTAAACTCTATAGCAGTAGATTAAGATTGTGAGGGCGTAGATAGTGACGTTTAGATCAATGGCACTAGCTTCGAGGCTTGTTGCAGCTTTCTTAAGAGTACCGTAAAACAGGGTTATTAGAAACTGTATTATGAATAGAAACAAAAAGTTGAAAATTGGTTTTGTCACCAATTTTCCACTGAACTATAGGATGTCTCTTCACAGATCAGATATAAAGAGATGTCGTTATAGTTGTAGCTTCAGTAGGAAATCGGTGGCAAAAACAATTTTCGACTTTTTGTTTTTAATCATACTCCAGTTTTTAGTCACCCGTTTCACTGTACTGTGGGGTTGAACTTTAGCATAAATTGAAATGACGGCCAGGCAAATATGACAGTGTGAGGTCGGACTAATCTCCCAGCCAGCTGAAGTGTACTTTCCCTGACTCTACCTGGGACTTCAATTCAATTTAATTATTTCTCATGGACCAACTCGGGCTCTGTTACAGAGTATCTCCAATTACAACTGTAAAGATTGTTGCTGTAGTCTGCTATGATCTAAACTCGGTTAAGAGTAATGTTATGAGAAATTATTGTATTTGGTTGGGAGTACTCGTACTCGGCGTTAATATGTTGTAAGCATACAATGTGTTGAAAGGAAAAGATACCATAAACAGCAGTATTTGAAACAAACTTCTATCCAGAGATTTAATTTGTTCTAGTAAAGTTAATAAGAAATAATTTGGACATCTCTCGGCTGAGTGCAGGCAGAGGTAGAGTCTATGCCTGTCTTGTAAGGGGTCCACATTTTGAGAAAAGGTGAAATGAGATTCGTTGTGAATGGTACCAGTTAAACCTCTTGCTAGTGCAGTGCTAATGGGGTAAATTTTGAAACATGGCGCGGTATGTAACTTGTAAATAATCTGTGATTAATACTCTATTAAAAAGTTAGGATAGAAATTATTATTAGCATATAATTAATATTGTTATTCACTCGTAGAAACTGTTATGAATATCTAGTACTTTATATACTTGGACCGTGCGCCCGAAAAGTTTTTTTTTTCTACAAAGGGTGAGTCACAACTTTGTTTTCTTCTGGAGGTCAGTGGATGTTACTTTATGCATCATCGACTAAACAGGCTAAATGCCAGGCAAGACAGAGTTTAAGAGGCTTCCGCTCGGTTTCTAGAAGAGCGATCAAATGTTAATCTCACGTTAATCTCAAGTCAAGCTAATTTCAGCCAATCACGTGGCGGTATTTTGAATTAATCTTAGATTAATCTCTTGTTACATTTGAACACTCTTTCAGAAACTGAGGCGAATCACTCTTAAGTCTATGGTACCAGATGGTACTACAGATCTATGGTAGGATCAATATTTTTATAGTATGGCTGGTCTAAGTATATAACATACATCACATACACACTGTCCTGCCTAGGTAGTACGACGACGCTAGTCGCGCGTTTTAAATGTCAAAAGTCGCGATTTTCCAATACATTGACATCTTATGTTACGGCTACACTACCTTACCGTTCTACCGGGTTGTTACCGCAATAATTATAGCATTTAATTACCGTTTAAATTACTGCGTGAAGTGGTATGGTTACACTAGAGTTTACCTAGATATGTCAATAAATTAGGCGGTAAAAATATCATTTTTCAAGATGGAGGTTGAAGCTGCAGCTGTGTTGTATTTTATGAGTGCCAATTATTTTTAGATGAATCATTTAAATTATTACAAAACTAAAGCAAGACTAAAAAGAAGATGGTGGATGATAAAAATGCACAGAAGCCGTACAAGGTTAGAGGCTTTTTGTGGGGTATCCCAAAGAGACGGTTCGGATTGGAATAATTCCAAAAATTCGAGCGCTTTTTCATTTGACCACTCCATGTCGGTCGATCGTGCGTCGACATTAAGCTCATGTTGCACACTGGACAAACGGTAGTGTGGCCATAAACGCAATAATTACTGCGGTAATCTTCTTTGATGTGCGACAAAAGACCGCCGCTGGAGCTATTGTCTACCGTCATTTGCCATATTGATTGGCATTGTAAAATTATGACCATAAATCGTGGTTACACCTAGGCGTTATTGAAGTTATGGCAATAATAATTGGCATATCACAGTAGTGTGGCCGTAACATTAGCGGCACAAAACGCGTGACTCGTGCCATCGTACTACCATTGCTGGTCCAAAAACTACACAAAGATGGAAACACACCACCTGGATTGTGGTCGCAGGGCGTCCTCAAACCCCGCCGTTATGATAAACATTATTTATCCAATCAATAAATTAAAAATGGCCGGACGCCAGGAGAGTTTTGATCCCGGCTCCGCGACCCAAAGAGGATTTGAGGATTTTGGCCTCCGTCAACTAAAGATGCCATGTCTCACCTGTCCCTCAGCTCGCACTGGTCAAGTATAGTGTTGTGGGTACCCACATTATTGTAATATCTGCATGATTTAGGGCCAATTTTTCAATAGTCAGACAAAACTTAACTGGAGAATATATTGCATGCTAAATCATACAAAACTACTTTTATCTGACTATTGAAAAATCCGGTCTAAGTTGATATAGGAAGATACATGGTGTTAATTCGTATCTTAAACTGACTGAAGGGTAATTCTACTCGTACTAAACAACAACACAGAAAAATTTGCATTTTTTCTTATTTCGCAAAAAAAAAATCAAAAACTTTCGCATCGAGTTTTCGATGACATCTCGTGTTGTGTTCGCGAATTAAGAAATTTTTGGGACAAAGAAGGTAAATCAGTATGATAGCAGAATCACCCCTCAATCGATTTAAAATTTAATTCACACTGTATAATTTTTATTACTAACAATTTAACTAAAATTAACGGGTCGAACCGTGATCGCACCGTTTCAAAAAGAATTATAATGTTTCGGACATTTCAATTAGTATCGTGTTGCTGTTAAATGAATTACTAAAGTATGTATAATTGTAAGTACAAAGCACAGGTACATCGATGCACCATGGGTCCAAACTCTCAGCTTTTTTATTCCTCGCGTACCCAGTAGAAGATTTCTCTCGTTTATCATGGTTTATATTTTCGTAAGGTTCTGCAGGGTTACTAAGAAGACGCTTGTCAATTGGTTCCTTTTAAAACTTTCGTGGTTGTGCAAAAAAATAGTTCATGTGGTAGAAATCCGTTCATTTTACAATTATGGCTCCTTAATTGAATAACGAAGCGAGCTTACCTGTAACAAAGCTTGAGTACAATTATAATGTCTCATCGAAGGATTAAGAATACGGCTGGCGATGTGCATAGACCGAATGATTGCTATTTCAAAGTTAATAAAAAAGTAAAAACTTCGTTCACATACTCTGGACCACCGGTCCCGGTTATGATCGGTATAGTCTATGTCTATTTGCAACACACATAGGAGAGTTGAACCGTGGGTCTTTTGCAGATCTTTTGGCTGCCATGTCGCCTTGACCTTTTTCGACAAGGTATCTCCAAAGAGAAACCTCTACTGGCTGGTCTCTTGATAAAGTTTGTACTGCTGAAGCGAGAACATGGAACGGAAGATCTCATTATGGAAGTTGTGAGCTAATAGCTTTGTAGCATTTGTTGGATTCTTTATTAATGATAGGTCCTTTGCTCTGGACTGCGGATGTTAAGTGAAATGCCACATCTGAAAGCGTTGCCGACACCAAGTTTCGCCTTTCCTTACTTTTGTCACGCAACTGTAAGGCATGTGTGGCGGCTGCCAAAATATGGTGCAGCGGGAGCGGCAACTGGGTGGACTGTATTAGCGACAATGGACAACACCAGAAGGGTGCTCGTTGGTAAGCGTTGGGGTGGACGTACCTGGAATTCACACCCGCGGATGACGAAGGACGATCACGGCAGCCTAGGTGGGCGCTGGATTGTCCCGGCACCTCCGTATGAGTTTTGGTGCGTCTAGATTGCAATTCTCGGGGAGGTTTGCACCTTGAGTATTTTCTTTACGGCTTCTGGCCAATTCTCTCTTAATAATGTGGGCCATCCTGAGGGCCAACAAATTTTGAATGCCTGGGAGTAGATTTTTATAGCTTCACTCGGAGTGGTTAAGATTACATAGTATTTGGATTCATAACGCGACGTCTTCGGGGTCTGTTTCATCGTGTGCAAGTAATGCGAGAATTCGTTTGTTATAGCCTTCGTATTCAACAAACAGCTCGATAATTCGCGACCTTGTAATAAGTCTCTGGAAGCACGTTACTGCGACGAAACAAGTATTGAATTAATGAGTCGTGAATCGATGTCGCTCAGGTTGCATATCCTTTTGGAAGCTGCTGTGTGTGGTAGGTATTGATTCACGCACTTCACTTAGCTGTGGTAGTTTTTTTTTTGTTTTTCTTGACTTGATCCTCGCCGCCACGCCGCCGCCGGTTTTATAATATGAGAAAGAGTAATCCGACAGTGAGGCATACTTGCTAATGCCAACCGATCTCTTCTGCGGTTGCTAACGGTAATTCATAGTCAAACAGATAACTAAGCGTGCCAGTTACGTCCATCGTCGTCATTCTTGGAGATTCTTGCGTCTTGTAGTCTTGCGTAAAATATTATTTTCATCCTAAAAAAAATAATTGAAAAAACGTGAAGAAACAATGTGATTCTGTCGGCAGAATGGATATAGACTTGTATAAATTAGTACCGGGACCTCGACTAGTGTTTTTTTTTCTTCCACTACAGATTATATGAACGAAGTTTTTTATTTCTAAACTTCGTAATTGTGACTGCACGTACAGCCGTATTATTAACACAGAGAAGAGACGACATTATAATTTCCTCTAATTTCCTAATAACTCTTCCCGAAACCCACGTATTATCGGCTTCATCACTTACATTTTTTTTCTATGGAAATCATATGCCGAAATGGATGCCTGGGATATCAGTGAATAAGGAGATATTGAGGTTCAAAGTAGCACTTTTTTATTGCATTTAGGATCCTGTACGGGGCGGGGTTCAACCTCTATTTTAATGGACAAAAAGCATCATATTTGAATATATATTTTGACGTGTGCATTGGCTAATATGGCAGTTTACATTTTAGTTACGAAATAGCCACTAAAAGTGATTAGGTATATAGAGATATAATGATTTTAAGCAAAAACGTTTTTGTATCAATCTACCCCACCCGGGGTAGTACTTTGGTACATTGGGTGGGGCAGTTTGATGCTTATTTAAAATCCATGAGAACTGCAATATATACCACAACCTAAATTGTTTTATTAGGTAGGTACTTGAAATTAACAAATGAAACCATATTATTGATTGAGATCACAAAATATACTATTAGGCGTGTAAACATTAGTTACTTACAATCAGTATCTCAAGTTTCTCAAAGAAAATAAAGAAGAAAACAATATTGTCATCATAAAAATAGGCTGTTACTTTCTTAATTATCTAATTGGTTATATACCTACTGAGTAATAAGTTGAACCTGGTTAATGCAAATATGTGTAGGTATTATAACCTGATAGAACCTCCTATCAAAATGATAAACATTTTTTTTTAAATCTTTAATCAGAAACATCAAAAACTTTTATAATCTTTCACATATTTACCAAAAAATATAAAAACACATATAAAAAAAACTTCTCTCATTTTTTAACAATGCCTATTGGACATTTTATCCGGTTAGATCTACCGAAAACGAATAAAGCGACGATGTTCGAGATGTGCCTTTGGAGAAAGTTGGTTTCGGTAATTGCAAAAGTACATCTCTAACATCTACGCTTGCTTAGTCTTCCACAATTGGAAATTCAAATTTAGAACACCCCGCTTTCCTTCTGAAATATGATACTTGTTAGTTTGTCACACCATACTTAAATACGACTTTGGCAACGTAATAAAAAATTTCAGTTTTCTTTTTCTCGAATTTCACTAGCAAGAAATCTCCAATATTTATAGCTTCAGGGTTAACAGCTTCATTATTTACCTCATCTTGCGATTCTGATGGTATTTCAATGTCTTCACTATCACTTGACATTACGACTTCGTTATGACTGGAATCGGAATCTATTTCTGGTGGCAAAGATGTCACACTCCTTTTTCTTTTTACTTCAGTTGATCCCAACAGCTTCTTCGCCGTTTTCAATTCTTTTACCTGTTGTTTTGCTTTTTGTAATTCTCTTTCTTCCATAAACGTCGACCGGCGTCACAACTTTACTGTCATTCTTGCGCATGTCTGAGCGTTCTAGTGTCGTGCCAGACTGCGTAGTGTTTTTCGGTTTTTAAATATAGGTACTGTATTAACGTGCCCCGTGTATGTATGTGCCCCCCTCCCCCTACTGAATATTTTATTCCAAGCGACCTTATCAAATTTTTGTAATTTTTTAGAAAAGGATTTTGAAAATTCAATACGCTACCTATATGTTTTGTGCTTACCCACTTTATGTGCGCTTTCCACATAGAGCGGAGTATTTTTACTTTGGTTGGTGCCATGCCTTTTACTAGCCCTGCAGAATATAGTCAGTCACAGTGTAGTAGGTCTAGTGTAGCCTAAAAATGTCGCGTGCCTGCAATAATTTGATGAAGATTCAGGTGTTAGATATTTATTTCATGATCCCGCTTGATATACCGATCTGAGATACACCATCTCTCCCTACGTAGTACAGTTAGAGCGAGACGGTGCCACTCATATCGCTTGTATCGAACTCTACCTATACCTACATGTTGTGTTTCTGGCCGCCAAGTGACATTGTTTGGTGGTAATGTTCTAGGAACTAAGTAACATTAATGTATGTATAGTGTAAATATGTAGACTTAAATGTCCGTATGTAAATACATTTTATTGTTGAAACAGTTGAATAAAAAAGTATTTTTTTACAATATGAAGGAATATTGTTGTGTTTTTTTCAAGATATGATTTTTTTCGTAGGTGGGTGACGCTCATTGCATAGCACCTGGTAGCCCCTTAACAAAATGTAGGGACCGATTTAAAGTCTGGTTCAATTACAAAAGTTCCGCGTCGTGACTAAGTGCAACCACTGCTCTGAATCGATGGGCTTTGTGAGTTTGTAGAGCTTGTAGACTAGCTGTACACGCGACTCCGCTTAATATTTCAATGAAATGGGGGTCACGTCATCAGAAGTAATCAACGAAAGGAAATAAGGAAGTACTGTATCGACGTTGTTGCGCCAGAATTGAGTGCAATATGTCAGAAATCACTACCTAGGTCAACCTATTGCTGCAAATTCGTCGTGATGCAATTGAGTACAGTCGACAGCACGTCAACCATACATCATAAGTCGTTACATGCGTGTAATCTCCATCACTTTACGGGTGTCTTTGCAGCGTTTAAATGTTGATAAGCTTTAGAGTGTACCTACATGTTGACGGTACATGCGAGAAGCTGGATTCTTTCGGCGATGAAGCTTGCGGAACGCAGCCGCAGGATATATTTAAGTCTACGAGGTTACTAGTCACGTCACTGGAAGAAAATTGATGGATATACCCACCTATCTGCTCATCAGTTGTCATCTCCCAGAAACTCCATTCTACCCGCGACCATGGTGCTGGAAAGGCGCGAAAAATATAGGAAGCTTAAAAAATACCTAAAATCGTGGTAAAAATCCACCAAATCCATTAAACCAGTATAAACATGTGACATTCAAAGTTTCAACTGTGGTGTTCTTGAACGTTTCAAATATTTAAATCATTTGCCTCGTTGTCAATTAAACCACCCACTTGGAGGGTGGCTTGTGTACCAGTCGACAGCAGATCGATCTTTACATTTTCGTTACCAAGTCGCCCGAATCGTAACTGGATAGGGTGCACGTCATCATTCAGCCACAAGAAGTCTATTGCTGGACATAGGCCTCCTCCATGGATTTCCAAAAAGACCGGTTGGAAGCGGCCTGCATCCAGCGTCTTCCTGCCACTTGTATGAGGTCATCTGTCCGTCTTGTGGCTGGTCGTCCCACGCTGCGCTTGCTGATATTTGGTCTCCATTCGAGAACTTTTCGGCCCCATCAGCCATCAGTTCTGTGTGCTATGTGCCCCGCCCACTGCCACTTCAACTCACTAATGCTATGTCGACGACTTTCGTTCGTCTACGGATCTCATCATTTCTGATTCGATCTCGTAGAGAAATTCCGAGCATAGCCCTTTCCATAACTCGTTGCGTGACCTTGAGCTCTCTTAAGAGGCCCATAGTGAGGGTGCACGTATGTAAAAGTTAATGTGATGTCGAATCCATAATGATCCCTTTCGTAGCATCTACTACACGGAACTGAAAATATCTATGATTGTAAATTGAATTGTTTGTGATCATGATCGTATAACGGCCGCTTTTAGTTAATTGCCTAGGTACAGTCGATAGCACATCATCCTGTGCTGTAAAGTCAGTCGTAACGTAACGCAACTGAGTACCTAGAGTGCGCGAATGAAAACGTTGAGTCCTGTTCACTGTGCCTAGGTAAAGTTGGAATTGAAAGCCACCGTCCACTTTGTTCCATTCGTTACGTCTCGTCTTGACATTACAATTCAAATGATGACCTTTTTAAGCTGTTGATTGTACTTTACTAATTATCTGCAAATGAGGGTGTCGAATTACAACAAGAGTCAGGTTTCATAATGAGAAAATTTGTTACGGGGAAAATAAGGCAGCCATCAACCCGTGCAATCGATAAAGGCTCTGTTTGAGCTTACCGAAAGCTTAGATCACCTCTTTAGTTAAGAAACCACTCGTACTAGCAATACCTCCTACCGTGAAAGAAATTTAAACATCGTGAGGAAACCCGAGGTGATCTCGTAGGTACATGGTTTGGTTGGTTTGGTTTGGTATGGTTTTTTTATTGGTGGTGCTTGCTAGACAGCAACTCATTTGCTGTTAGGGCCGCCCGGCTGTGGAACGATCTGCCGGTTTCAATAAGGCGCTCTTCTTCCCCAGTTATCTTTAAAAGCAGGGTTCACGCTCTATATCTATCACTCTAATTTATTAAATAGTTCAATTATGATTGTTTTCCTGCATGTAGGTATGTCTTTTCTTTTGTCCTCTGGTAGAACTTTATTGTAACTTTATGTATGTTTATAATTGTTATACCTATAGTATGTAAAGGTATAAGTAAGTATATTATTATTATGTATAAGTATGTAAATGAATATTCATATTTGCACCTACCTACTACCCGTCTCACTTTTCCTTCAACAACTCTCCAACGTCGGTTGCCTGGAAGAAATTGCTATAAACAATAAGGCCGCCAATTGTACTGCATTTTTGTAAACATTTCATGTTTGTGTTTTTCCTGGTACAATAAAGAATATTCTTATCTTATCTTATCGCCCTTTACTACGCCTTCAAAAGCAAGGCAGAGCAATAAGTCAGCCCAAGTGAAAATCCATTGCCAGTAGGTAGGTAGTGACTGTTTCATTCGTAGGGTAGGGACGTGACATGTCAATGGCGAAGAAAATTGCAGAGCAACTGAGTAGATATGTATGGTCTACTTAGCATAGTCGTGAAATCGTAACCTTGACCGCACCATTAATCGATGCAAATCCGCCCATTGCACTTTCACAGTATTCAGTTAATTTCACCGTTTCACGTTGTACGTGATTGACGTTCTATACATTTAATGGGTCTAAACGCGATTATTCATTTACTAGTTAGATTAACTTAATTAGGTACCAAACAAAAAAAAACATGATTGGTTAAGGCAAGTGGAACACCCTGGTTTCTGCCTACCCCTGCGGGATACAGGCGTGAGTTTATGCAATACAATGAAAACTTTGAAATGGCAATAAAAACATCAGTTGTTCCATACATTGGTGGTAACTTTGCAACAGCTGCTATAATTTTTGGGATTTCTAACTTTTTCCCGTACTTAGTAAAAATTGTTCGTATCTATATTGTTAGAACCCCCCGTTTTCGAATGTATTTGGGGATTTTTTAACACCCCGTATTTAAATAGGCAAAAAAAGGAAAAATAAAATACAGAAAATACATTCTTCTGTGTCGAAAGAAGAGGGGCAGACATACGTGCGGTACTGAGTTCGAATCCCAGTAAACGCCATTTTGTCAATGTGGTAGGCTGCTGTTACAATAACCTGGTAATATGATGTTCGGTTCGGTTGGAAGGTTTCCCATTGAACAATAACAGTAACTGCAAGACGTCGTTGGACTAGTATTCATATCTCAATGTTTATTTATTAAAATAAAAAATAAGATATACAATTAATAACTAACTCCCACACACCACAATCACTTGCTCTGTTCCCAAACTAGGATACCCTGAGCTATGGGAACCAGGCAAGGACATCATTTGTACAAATGTCCAGTTCCCCCCAGTGGGAATCGAACCCACGACCTCTGTCATGGCAATGCGCAACGGTATCCCGTTAGGCCAACGAGGCAGTCAAATATGAACAGTCTTGTTTATAAAAATACGATTCCTTAAAACACTCCTCACTCATTCAACTTCCAGAGATGGATTTATATGTAGTTCTTTTTTTGAAATAAACAGTTTAAATTTAAATTTTTTTAGAGCCAGTTCCAATAGTCTGTAATAAATTATGAACTGCCTATTTGTGGATGTCTGTTATTGGCCTTGTGAACTGTTTCTTTATTAATGTAATCACATTATTTGTTTTCGCTGTTGATATCCTTAATAAAATAAAATAAATAAAAGGGAAACACGTGACTACAGATTATATAACTGCCTTAGTATTTTTAAATACCGGTTAGGTATTAAAATCAAGAAATTGATAGTGACTTGATATTTCTAGAAATAATGAGATGAATTACCTAAGTAGGACACTGTTCGTAAAAACGAAAACGACAAAAGATATATTTCTTTCAATGGTAGCATTTTTCCCTTTTAGCCGAAAATAGTTTTTTTTTATTTTGTTATTAAAAGATGTACAAAACAGCATCATGGACACAGAATTACTACGCAGAATCTCAATCAAATTATGATAGGGTATTTATTAACCCCAAATATATGTACATACAGCATAACCGACTTTGAAGCAACTAACATAGTTACTTAAAATAACTAAAATACCTGAAACAAAACTGTTAGACAATTCATCACTTTTTGAAAATACAACATATTGAAAACTACATATTAATCGGGACTACCTATGCGTTAATAATAAAAAGTATAGATCTAGAAAAATGGCAAATACTTATTAGGAAAACTCTTTAGTTCTACTTTTTTTGTACTAACATACCTCAAACTAGCACAAAAACGTTGAACTTTTAGACTTGGTGCAGACGACAGCGCATCAACCTTTAGGTACTCGTGTGCACTACAGAGTTACGTTAAGGTGAGACGATTCTCATACAAGTGAACTTATTCTGTGTTTGCATTAATTTAGATTTTTATTTGCGCCTATATACAGTTTCTTAAAAAAACAGTGGTTTAATAGCTTAAATGATTTCGACAATTTAGTTCATACAAACATTATCGATCTTATTTAACGTATTAAACTACTGTTTTATGCAAGGAAATATTGGCACAAATAAAAGTCTTAATGAATGCAGACAGACATAATTCCAGTGAATAATTAGATAATATTTTTAACAAATTTGGAAATAACCGTTTGTATGGGAATCGTCCCACCTCAAGGAAGATTTCGCAATAATGATGTAAAGGTTGACCTTCATCGCCGTTTACATCATTATTGCCTGTACCACCGATTTCAAGTACCTACCTAATCACGAGATTAGGTGCACCAACATCGGTTGACATCAACCGAACGGTTATGCTCTAGAAACTAACACGAAAACAAAGCAACATCTTAGAATGTAACAAGATAAAAATAATACCATCAACGAAGCACACAGAAAGATAATTTGTCCGATAATAAACGTAGATAGTCTAACAGTTATAAAGTCATGAAAGCACAACGTTTCCCCCGGTTCGCTACCTCGGCAGGTAGAATAAACACCGCAACAGAAGTACGAACGCTACTGGGGCCCGCGGTACTTGATTTGTACAAAGGGCCTCAGTCTGGGTGAATTTCCATGTCTGCGATGTCCTTGCCTGGTTACCATAGCACAAGCTATCCTAGTTTGTTACCAGGCCAAGTGATTGATTTGTTTAAAAGTTTTATTTAAGGCTTGTGAACAATCTGGGAAATGCCTTTGTCTATTTACTAAATACGAGTTACTTACTAGCACGACAGCACCAGAGTTACTTGACACGACAGACGTCATTATTATTTTTAGGTCATCATCATCATCATCATCAGCCACTCGACGCCCACTGCAGGACATAGGCCTCCTTCGTGGTTTTCATAACCATGAGGGCTTTTGCCATAATAGCCACGCTTGGCAGGCGGGTTGGCGATCGCAGTATGCGGTCGGAATCTCAGGAAGACGCTGCTGCCCGTCTCCTGGTAATTGATTTCCTTAGTCGCCTTCTACGACATCCACGGGAGGAAATGGAGTGACGGTATTCTTAATCCGACGCCACACGGAATCATTATGGTATTTTTAGGTACTTACTAATAATTTAATCAATGTTCATTCTTTACCAACTGTACTGTTTATTTCTGCTACCTGCATTCGCTTTATCTTTGGTCTGCGTAAACATGATCATGTGTCAGTATTTCGCGCCAGGTCGAAGTGGCTTCCGATTCGAAATCGTAGAAACCTTCGGATTCTTTGCACCCTCTTCTCTGTTCTCAACGACCACAACACCCCCTGATATCTCAAGTCTCTACTTGCCTTCTTATCCTGCACACATAGCAGAGAACTCCGTTCCTCACAAAATCTTCGTCTAAGTACCCCCTCTCACCACTCTGGTTACGTCTTTAGCTCTTTCTGCGCCTCAGCCGTTCGTCTTTGGAATGCTTTCCTTGATAAATCCGTAAAGGCCCTCTCGGAATTCTTCCAAAGCCGTTGTCCGGGATCACTTCTTCCTCACTCCAACCTCCTTTAGCCCCTCTTCATGATAAAGATCTTTCAGTTGTATGTCCTCTACTGTTAATCATATTTATTTTTTTGTACGTATGGTAAATTACATTAGACCCTTGGCACACTTACACTTTATAAAGTATATTTTTAAATTTATTTTAACTTTTTTTGCACGCCTACCAACTCTTTCCTTTACCTCCTGTGGTTGACTGGTAGAATGCTTATTGCATTAAGTCCGCCGCATTGTACGATTTCTTTAATTGCAATGAAAGTAGCAATAAATAAATTATTAGCATTCTTCATTACTGAGATGTCACTGATTTTGTTACTGAGTGACCTATATTCATTGATATCGATCGAGTATCTGTTAGATCGCTCAACTCAGCTTTCTGTGCTTTTTTTTAATGGTTTCAACTACTTAGTGGTTCGCTGCCTGTTCTGCCATAGTGCTCCATCCAAGTTGCCCGTCTTACCACGATAAGTAACTAAATAAAATACTCTAATTACATGCGTCTCTAGTCTAATTACTAATTAGACTTGGGCTAACGGCCGTTGGAACTAAGAGGGCGGGAATTATGGAGAAAATATAGAGCTAATGCCCGTTTTCACCAATTAAACCTCACCTCGTTACTTGGAATCCCTTATCTTAAGGGACTTCCGAAAGTGTAAAACCACCGCCACCAATATACAAGGTTGTCTCGAAAATGCGCAATACTTACCTCAAAAACTCCCATGAGAGTTTTTCGTAATACACATTTTGAAAATTTTTGAGCAATTTCTTATGTAATCAAATTTTACGGTTTGTCTGCTTTGGATTGGCGCTATCTTATAGATAATGCTTAAAATCGTAACATGTTCAATAGAATAGACATAATGTTCTAAGTAGGACAATACGAGAGGCTGCGACGGAGGCTCTTCTAATGTAGAGGGTGTAATTTAGGAATTTTATAAAATTACTAGCTCGGCAAACTCGGCAGATTCGGCAAACATGGTTTTGCCATTAGTAATTAGCCTGAGATCTATTCTCAGTCCTACCAAATATACCCTAAAAATTTCATCAATATTGGTGAAGCCATTTCGGAGGAGTTCGACAACTCATCTACTACTGTGACAATACTAATACTGTGACACGAGATTTTATATAATAGATGTAAGTAAACCCTGATATTTCGAAGAAACTGAGCAAAAACTCATAGACGAAACGTTGTTGCCAAACACAAACTCTAATGGGGATCTTTCAGGGATGCGCATCTTTGAGAATGTCACGATTACATAATGTTAATAAATTTTTGAATAGTTTATGGGACCCCAGAAAGTATTTTACTAAGTATGAAACGCATGCACGTAAGAATTGGAGAAAACGCGGGAGTAACTTTTAGGCATCTTTAATTCGTCTTCTTTCTCCGTTTTGCCTCAACATAGTCACATTTTTATTTTGAAAATAATAGGGGTTAAAGTATAAAATTGCCGTTTTATTGCAATAGGTTCTTTGAATTGACATAGAATCTTCATGGTTTGAGGTTTTCGAATGAAACTTTTTTCAAATGGTTTCTATGATGTTCTTTTTTTAAAAAATGTGAAACATTTGAATATCGACTTTCAATTGTTTTTGTTATTCAATTTAGACAAGAAAGATACTGATCGGCGGATCTGACGGATACTGCGAAAATTCGAGTGATTTTTGAATACGAGTTCCGACGCGGAACTAACGCGGCAGAAACAGCCCGCAATATCAATGCTGCGTTTGGAGAGGGGTCTACTAATGAACGCACCGTGCGATTTTGGTTTAAGAAACGCTTTCGTGATGGAAATTTCGACTTAAAGAACGAGCCACGAGGAAGACCGCCCACACAGGTGAATAACGATGAATTAAGAGAGATAGTGGAAGCTGACCCTAGTCAAACTACCCAGGAATTAGCGGCATGGTTTAACGTTACCTTACCCACAATATTGACTCACTTGCGTCACATCAATAAAATAAAAAAAATACGAAAAATGGATGCCTCATGATTTGACTGAATTTTCGCAGTATCCATCTTTCTTGTCTAAATTGAATAACAAAAACAATTGAAAGTCGATATTCAAATGTTTCACATTTTTTAAAAAAAGAACATCATAGAAACCATTTGAAAAAAGTTTCATTCGAAAACCTCAAACCATGAAGATTCTATGTCAATTCAAAGAACATATTGCAATAAAACGGCAATTTCATACTTATTATTAGACATACCTATGTAGAAAAACTACAAAGGAAGTAAAAACATAAAAAGGGTTGGTTGGTCGGTCGGCAACAAAGTATTCAGTAGTTTCACTTAAAACAGAGCCCCGTGCATGCTCATCAACGATCAGTCAACCAGACATTGGTCTAGTTATGCGCAATTTAACAAAATGCATTACTCGTCAGATAGCTTGTAAAACATGCATCTATCTGAGCACTTAGCATTTTCCCGTTGACTGATTGATCTATCGCAGCAGTATTGCATTTTATTATTTTGTTGCCAGGCCCGCTTGGTAATTATGAGCGTATTCTGAGAAAGAAGAAAGTCTGACAGGTTTCTAACGGATATATTCTACCCATACATACTCGTACATAAACTCACGCCTGTATCCCAGAGGTACCCCTCTGTAATACCCAAAGTGATCTGTCGGGATCGTAGCAAGTGGCAGTCCCTGGTCTCTGCCTACCCCTCTGGGATACAGGCGTGAGTTTATGTTATGTTATGTTTCATTATTTTCGTTAGAGGCTAACATGTAAGTACTTTGTCATTCAACAAGCTGAATGTGAATTCATTACGTTGAAATAGTTTATTGATTTCTTGATTTCATAAAAACTAAAATCTTGTTGCGAAATTCTATAAGTAATTTAGTTATCAACCTATTACTATCAGAGTAGTTGTCGTTACAATTATGAATGATCAAGGTTTTATTATTAATCGCGATGATCACTAATTACCGTGATAATAATCACTTCGAATCCTGTTTTAAATCGCGAAAAAAAATTCTGCTGCTCTGAATTTTGATACTTACGAAAACTTCGGATGTAATGGAGAGATCGTAAAGCTACAACTTAGGTACTTTGATCAAGTACTATTAACTGAGCTCCGTCAATTTGATGCGCCATGCCAGCGCCACCCAAGAAACAATGTCTACAACTCTAACACGCGCCACCCAAGTACATGGTGGAAACAATGACGACAAATTGTTTTGAATTCATCATCATCATCCATCATCGTCGGCATTGTCTGTCATGGGTTCCGTTAGAAGCGACAAGGTATAGTCAAAATCATCGCATTCAAGAGGACCTTCGGTCTACTCTGGAAAATCAAGAGGTTAGGCCTCTACTCTGGACACATAAAAATGGTGTTATTTATAAAAATACTTTTTCATGAAAACCGTAATAATAATTTTGTTTGTTTATGTGGCCTATATACATCCCTCTGCAGGGCACAGGCCTTCTCTCAGAGAGAGAGAGAGAGAGTATGGGCTTGCGTACACACCGAGAATTGGCAATTATTATTTCAAGCGCTGAGGTATGTAAACACCTCAGACACTCAGGCTTCTGGAATGTCGTATTGCTACGATAACTTCACAAACGTAGATAGATAGATAGAGATAGAGAACACTTTATTGCACAACCAGGTGAAAGACGTCTTTAGAAAAGAAAGTCAATGGTACATTTCGGGATTCGAACTCACGACCTCACGAATGTGCCGGCCGGCGTTCTGCCACTCGCTACCACCGCATAATTAAAATAATTAAAAGTTTAATAATAATTTAAAGTTTTTAATCATCATCATCATCATCAGCCTATGCTTGTCCACTGCTGGACATAGACCTCTCCTATAGCACGCAACTGAGCACGGTCCTCGGCTACTCTCATCCAGCTCTTGCCAGCCGCCCTGCGAAGATCATCGCTCCACCGAGTCTGAGGACGTCCCACACTACGTTTACCGATCCGCGGTCTCCACTCGAGAACTCGTCTACCCCATCGGTTATCAGTTCTTCGGATAATATGGCCGGCCCACTGCCACTTCAGCATGCTAATTCGGTGGGCTATGTCGGTGACTTTGGTTCTCTGTCGGATCACCTCGTTTCGAATTCGATCTTTCAGAGAAACCCCGAGCATAGCCCTTTCCATAGCACGCTGAGCGACTTTAAATTTGTGGACCAGCCCCACCGTGAGTGTCCACGTTTCGGCACCATATGTCATTACGGGTAGGACGCACTGGTTGAAGACTTTCGTCTTGAGACTCTGTGGGATTGGCGATGTGAAGACTCGACGTAGTTTCCCATACGCTGCCCAGACCAGCTGTATTCTTCTATTGGCCTCTTTCTCGAAGTTGTTTTTACCTAACTGCATGGTTTGCCCGAGGTAAACATACTCCTTAACAACTTCGAGAATACTGCCTTGAACTGCAATTGGCTCCGGACTTACGTGTTCATTGAACATAACCTTGGTTTTATCCAAGTTCATCCGGAGACCAATGCGTTGGGAAGAATCAGCTAGGCCACTCAGCATATGTTGCAGATCTTGCAGCGTTTCCGCCATGATGACGATGTCGTCTGCAAATCGCAAGTGTAATAATTTTAATAATAATTATTATTATTAAAAAGCTTGTTTTAAACTGCAGTTTAAAATGGTTTTCCAATTGCAGTTTAAATACCCAAGAGTATTTAAACTGTAATCGAGGTGAGTTTTAGAGGATCTTGTTTTTATAAATAGCACGGATAATGTTTTCATTTATCTAGGCCTCATGCATGTATGGGTAGAGAGGGTTTTGTATGGCACGAAACGTAACATTGCAACTCAGTCAGTGGAATAACCGCTGTATAGGGTTAAAAATAACTGTTTTATTTATAAAAACAACCATTCCTTAAAATGCTCCTTATGTTAGCTTTTATAGTCTGCGGTAAAGGGAAAGTCGTAATCACAGACTATTAAAACTGCCTCCAAGGAGTGTTTTAGTGTAATCGTGTCTTTATAAATAAGACCCCAAACAAAAACAAACAACAACAACTTATTTATAAAAACATGATTCCTTAAAACATGATTCCTCTTTTAGTAAATGTATTAAACTACCAGCCCCGGCGATGTCGTGCAGACACGGTTTCGTCCAATGTAAAACCGGCTATTAGCGTTTATAGTTACTGTTTCAAGATGAGGAGTTCGTCTCTGCGCACCCTTTTTTTACATTGACCTTAAGGAAAACTCCCTTATTCCAGCCGCCCGCTCCCTAACCCCACAAGCCTACCCATCCTTATTAAGGTCGCAAGTGGCTCAATTAATTCGACTAGGCACCTGCCCCGGCTCCACCTGCGAGTGTCATGCACCTTACATTTTCCACGGTCGGCGCGCGCGCAGCGGCGCGTGGCGGCTGGGTTCGATGCCTCCCGGCTCTCGGTATGAGCTTGGTGGCGACGGAAGCATCGGCCCGTGCAAAGCTGTTTCACAGTTTGACAGACCCTTAGAGAGTTAGATTTCCTGGGGTACACTTGATTGTACATAACAAAGGTAATTACCAAGAACTGTCTCTGTAATTCCCTGTGTTGTTTGTTCCCTTTCTATGTAGGTCTATTATATCCTCCTCTAACACTATTATAACTAGTTTTTGTATTCGTTTCTAACACCTACTAGCTGATTCGGGAAACGTTGTTTTGCCATATTAATTAGCCTACAACCTATTCTCAGACTTATACAAACAAATATAAGTACACAAAAAAATTTATAAAAATCGATGATGTCATTTCGGAGGAGTTTGATAATAAACACTGTGACACGATTTATATAAAGGTATATTAGATTTAAGTAACATTTATGTCCCATCGCTCTTTCGGTACAAGATTGTCTGGAAGAAATTAAAATAAGACCGCCCATTGTACTCTTTTTATTGAAATGTGTTATTTGTGTGCAATAAAGAATAGCTTGTCTTATCTTATACTAGCTTATATATTACATTTTTATATATTACATTTATCTTATGTTGCGTACGTTGTGCACGACGTCGTCGTCTGGTAGCTTCATACTTTTAAAGCCTTTGATGCGTTCGTATTCGTTCAGTCGATTCTGAAGCACACCGAATCGAATGGGATGGGATAGTGGGCTTGCTAAACATCTATCCAACGATTGTCTGGAAGATATGCCTTATAGGCTGCTGTCTGTACTCTAAGTTAAGAAATATTCACTCAGTAAGAGGTACACTACCCGATCTCCCGACTAATATCATCAACTCCTCGATAAACTCCCGACGGCAGCCGTCGACGTGTCGACGAGGATATTCGACGCTGACATTTCGGCGACTGCCGTCGAAGCGTCGACAGCTGCAGTTAGCACCGTGCTGCCCGTGCGTAGACGCCATAAGATAAAAGAAGAATATGCTTTTATGTACACCGGAAAAAACAATCATAAAACATTTACAAAGATACACAAAAATTTGGCGGCCTTATTGCTAGTAGGAATTTCTTCCAGACAACCTTACGATGGAAAGATGCTGAAGGAAATTAGAGATACGAGTAGCCGGTGCAAATTAAAATTTCATATTATGTGCCAGTTCACATTTCCTCACGATGTTTTCCTTGAAGGAAATAATAATTGACACAGCAAAAAGAACCTTCTGCGCACATCCGCCGTGTGCTCCCGTGCCGGGAATTCTGATGGAAAAATACCATTCAAGTCTTCTTTTATAGTTTACACGGAATCCGTAGATTTATTATTATAGTGCTCTCAGTTCGCTATAGGTTTGATTGATCCCCTAGCGGGCTTAGAGTGAATTCTCTTGGGTGGCGCTCAATGGACTCTGGAATGCGGTGATAGTATGGTTTTAATTAGTTTGTCTCGGCTCTCTCAATCTGGGAGCCAAGTTAGATGTATGAATACGAGATGGTTATATAGAGACAGTGATGTCTACGAAAAAAATTAGGAAGCTGTGTATGATCGGCAAAAAATCCGTATTCGTAATAGCGCGCCCGCACACACACACACACACACACACACACACACACACACACACACACACACACACACACACACACGCACGGACGCACGCACGCACGCACGCACGCACGCACGCACGCACGCACGCACGCACGCACGCACGCACGCACGCACGCACGCAGCATTTATGGGTTTAAAGAACACGCACGTGATACAATTAATAATTATAATATAACTAGCTGACTCCGCAAACTTTTTTTACCATATTAATTAGCCTACGACCTATTCTCAGGGAAGGCAGGGGAAGCCGTTTTGGAGGAGTTCGGTAACAAACACTGTCACACGAGATTTTTATATATTAGACCAGCTTTTGCCCGCGACTTCGTCCGCGTGAAATGAGTAATTTCCGGGATGAAAAGTATCCTATGTCCTTCCCCGGGACTCAAACTGTCTCCATACCAAATTTCATCTAAATCCGTTAAGCCGTTATTGCGTGATTGAGTAACAAACATCCAAACACGTTCACAAAGTTTCACGTTTATAATATTGGTAGGATGTTAAGCTCATTGTGTAGGTACCGTAATACTTGACGAACGCAGTAGAATTTGTTACAGCATAAAAAACATCATAAGCATCATAAGTAGCCTATATACGTCCCACTGGTAGGGCACAGACCTTCTCTCAGAGACAGAGTATGGGCTTAATCACCACGCGTGCCCACTGCGGATTGGTGAATTCAAGCGCTGAGGTATGTGAATAGCTCAGCCACTCAGAATTCCTCACGATGTTTTCACTTCACAAATGAACATAACTTAGAAAACAAAGCCAAAGGTCTTAATTATTCATAAAATTCGTACAAATTCAGAACATGAACATAGCCGACACATATTTTTCTGTACTTACAAACGTAGTACATTAATGGGTACAGCCAGCTAAATCGTCTTTATTAAGCAAGTATTGCTACCTAGCAGTCGACGGTAAGCAAGCGAAGTAGACCAGCCAAGGGGTGCATAATGTGTGCCCCGCGCGTGACGCCCCTCTGCCTTCTAGGGTCTGACTAAGGTGCTCAAACTCTTGAAACCCGATGGTTGTGGAAATAAGTAAGGATCTTATTTATACTGAAATTCAAATTCAAAAGTGTTTTATTTAAAGCAGTATAGAAAATGCGACTTAATGAACGTTACAAGTTAAGCTAGGAGTTCATTCCAAAATCTAAATAATTTTGAAGAAAAAAATTATTCCTCAGATTCCTTAAAAAACTCGATAAACGCCGTATAAAATTATCTGTGATAGAGACTTTACAAAGCACAAATTATTTAATCTACCTCTGAGGAATGTTTCAGAGGAATTGTGTTCTTATGAATCCTATGAATGAAGACCGTTACATACAAATACTATTGCAGTAAATGCCCGCCACCACCGCAACCGCGATCGCTTTGGTTTGTAAGTTCCCTTATATCATAGCCTACGTTACTAGACTAAAAAAGTGCCAAAATATCTAAATGTTACCAACAGCAAAAACTTAATAAACTGCCCAATCTAGTGCTTACCACCACAAAAAAGTTTGAAAGTCGCTGGGCTATTTGATGTCACCCGGCGCGCGGCGGTTGTTGCCATTTCTCTGCATACTGCTGTAGTTTTTTGTGTAAAAGAACCTGTCGTTGACCTTATTGTCTTCGACTGTGCAGTCGACAGCTCACTAACCTTTACATAATACAGTCTTATAATACGTCCCACTGCAAAGAGAGAGTATGGGCTTAATCACCACGCGTGCCCACCGCGGATTGGCAATTCCAGGCGCTGAGGTATGAGAACACCTCAGGTACTCAGGTTTCCTCACGATGTTTTCCTTCACAGCTAGCAAATGGTAAGTATAGTTACTGCATGCGCCTGCACACTGTGTAGCGTTACCGAACCTCTGCGATACAGGGTTTCCTAATGCAGCGCTCTTTGTTAATAAAATAAGATTGTATTTTTAACAAAAGGAGGGCAATAAATAAGTTTGTTGGCTCGTATGTATGTGAACGTATTTTGATAGACTACGTCCCCCCACGCAATCACAATTTTTCGTTCGAATACATTGAAGACCATAACGTGATTGAAACGTTTAAAAAGCTAAATCTTAAAAAAACTGATGACTTATGGGGTGGGTCAGTAACAATAAACTTTGGCCTTTGCATCTACGTAATGAGATGATTTATTGGAACAAATCTGGAGTGGCACCTTCACTCACACTAGATGGGTGAAGTTACCACTCGGACGCTGCAGTGCGTGGGGCAATGTTTTTTAGATGAAGTAGGCTTGCCCAGCACCTATACCATCCTGAGTTCCTGACAGCTTAGTCGGCCTAATCCACAGGAAAAACAAGTCAATACGAGCCAATCAAGCCGCGGGTTTCCTCACTATGTTTTCCTTCAGAGTTAGCGTGAAAAACAAAACTGAAATACTCGTAAAAAATAACCAACAACCTGACCGCTGAGCATTAACATCTAAGCAGGCAGGACCAATATACAACATTGTAATTCGTTGCAAGGTTTCTAGGTTCGTCACGCCTGCTTGTTAATGTTCAGCAGTCGGGTTGTTGGTCAGTTTTTATTCCAGTGTTTTTTCTTGAAATTAATGAATCTATTACCACCGACACCGTACGTTATCACCTGCTTTGACATTTGAATGTAATGTAGTCGTTGAATAAACGGCTGTAGGTTCAGTAACAGTCATTTGACTTCAGTCAGAAGTGCTGTCTCGCTCGCATATTTTTTTTTATTGTAGTTAATTAATAATAATAATAACTTCCACACAACACAATCACTTGTCCTGGTCCCAAACTAGGATATCCAGTGCTATGGTAACCAGGCAAGGACATCACAAACATGGTACCCCCAGACTGAGGCCATTTGTACAAATGTACGGCGGCCCCCAGTGGGAAACGAACCCACGACCTCTATCTTGGTAGTAAGCGCCTTAACGGCTAGTCCATGGAGGCAGTCAATTGAGTAGGCAGGCTTTTGATAAATGTGGTCTGTGGGGGTTGATGGGTAATAAATTTGCGGACATTCAACACATGTTTTCCTTAGCCTGTAGGTACGTAGTTTTTGATTGACAAAATTTGATTCCAAAATTTATAACTTTGGAAACCACTTTTCTTTACTAAAAGCTACTAAAGCTAAAACAAAAATGTATTTTAAATGTCCGTAATTCATCAACAAACAGATTTGTCAAAAGTTTACTCATTATATTACAATAATTAAAAATGTTAAATTGTGCGAGTGATATAGCATGCTCCTCGTAAGAACAGCCTTAATATAAAGCAGAGGGCCACGTGGTTTCGATTACCGAAAGAGGCCGCCGTACTATTGATGTACAACCTCAGTCTGGGGGTATTTTACATTTTTATATTGAGAAAGAATAAAAAAAAAATTGAAAAATATTTTAAAAACCTATTTAGAGGCAAATAATTTAACCCATGCCGGGACTAGAACCCGCGACATCTAACCGTGCCAGCGCTCTCTCAACTGAGCTAATGGGCAAGTACAAGCATCGGCGAAATTTCGAGCCTGTTTACAAACTTGTCTGTATTACGTACAGACAAAAATATTTTTGTTCGAAAAACAATTTCATACAAAATAATCTTTATTAATCCTTATACAAAATAAGGATGGCAAACGGATTTCATAAAACGATGAAGCCCTTCTAGGGCTTGAATGTCAGATGGTCGGGTGACTTGACGTGTTTTTCATAACACTGACGCCTAGAAGGTTTGATTCGTGTCCGCGCGTAGACTTAAAGCAGCAATGCAGCAAGCAGCACTGGGGGGCGCCGTACATTTATAAAATTAGCCTCAGTCTGAGTGTATTTCCATGTTTCTGATGTCCTTGCCTGGTTACCAAAACACAGTGTATGTATGTGGCGATATTCTATCCTTCTGTTTAATCAAATGTAAGTAGTGCAAAGTATCTAGCATAGAATTATTATAAGGTATAGAACCGGTAGTCCGAGCTTCCAAAAATACAATTTCTTCAAGAGAAGCAGATTCAGACGTGTCCACGATCGATCCATTGTCAATTAGTAGCGCGAACGTCAAAGAAAAGCATTCCACAAGCGCAAGACTTTCTAAAAAACCTTTTAGGTTTCCCCCTTTTCTTTCGAAATCCGCGCTTAAGCCGTACGTGATAAGAGACACTACGTGGTTGGACGCTGCGGGCGGTTTCTAAAAAAGCTAAGTTTTTCGACCAATCAGCCGGCTGCTGCTGGTCATCAACCGCGGTGTTCACGGTACGGTGCGCACAAGGCTCTGGATTTTGATTACGAGTGGTGTTAGATGCTTAGCATCTTTGCAAATTTCCATAACACGAAATTGATTGCGGATGCTACTAGCCTGCGCTTTCTCTGTAGTTAATTTTGTCTCTCACACACACACACACACACACACTCATACAAACACACACACGCACACACACACACACACACACACACAGACACATACATACTAACACCGTGTATAATTATTGCTGACCAAGATCATCGTCAAGAATTATGCATTACCATTATTCTATTTAATTTTATATACATTTATTTTTGTTATTCTCATAAGATCGATAAGAATTAACTTATTATTATTTACTATAAGTTCCTATTAGTATCGCGGAGGGAACTAGTTTCCACAAAACGGAAAACCCAAGTGCTTCTAGGGCTTCATCGTTTTATGAAATTCGTTTTCCATCCTTATTTTGTATGAAATTGTTTATTGCACCAATATTTTTCTGTACGTAATACAGTCATGTTTGTAAAGAGGCTCGAAATTTCGCCGATGCTTGTACTTGCCCATTAGCTCAGTTGGGAGAGCGCTGGCACGGTTAGCCAGATGTCGCGGGTTCTAGTCCCCATTTATAGCCTCTAAATAGGTTTTTAAAAATGTGTTGTGCCTTGTGCCAGTTATAAAAAAGAAAGTCAGTAAAACTGACTATACAGATAATTTAAAAAATCATTTTAGGAACCTGCTTCAATCGGACACCGCCACTGCAGTTTCCGATTGGCGATTTGAAGCCTTGAGAAGTTATTTTAGTCGCTTTTCTTCACGATGTTTTTCGTAATAGTCGCTACGACAAATGTACCTTACTTAAATCTCGATGCAGAAACAGATTTGAACCCACCAATGTTGCCAGACGTTAGCCGACCAATATCGCCAAAATATGTGAAAATATAGTCGACCAAAAATCGCCTTAGTTCTAATAGCCCAAATCACACCAATTTTCAGACATGTAGCCTGAAATCGCCGATTTAAATAGTAAAGCTTGTACTTGTGTATGCAGCTGCTTTCTAAATTTGTCTTTGTTAATCTTGAAAGTATAAAAACACATTTTTAGGGTTCTGTAGTCAACAAGGAACCCTTATAGTTTCGCTATATCCGTCCGTCTGTCTGTCTGACTGTCTGCGGCAAAGCTCAGAGACAATTGGTACGAGAAAGCAGAAATTTTTAATCACGCCAACAAAACGGTAGAATAAAAGCCTACAAATTTTTTTTTTAGGAATACACTCCCCCTTGCACCTAAATTAGGGATGAGTTTTTTTTTCTCCCCTACGTAGTAGCATATATATTATGAACTTAAAAGAAAAACTATTAGCTAAGTAGGATTTACAAGTTAACGAGTAAGAGGCGACCAACTTATAAAAGGAAATTTCATACAAAATCCATTAAAAATTACGTTGATCTAAAACCTTCATCGACGTAAGTTCATTATTATCTTCTGTAAAGCAGATAAAACCCCGTCTTTCTATGGAATCCTTTGCCGGTTTTAAGTAGAATACAGGTCAATCGCCAATTTTTATATCCATCGATCCCTATCAGTGCCACGATAAATCGAAACGCATTAGTTCGATAAAATACGGTTACGCAAAAATCTAATTAGTAATTTATAATTTGTTCTGATTTTCCAAGCAGCCCAAAAGTCGTCAAAAAATTTATTGAGATAGCCCAAATAGCGACCCGTCGCCATTTTACTTCCGAGATAGCCGAAATGGCGATAAATCGCCTCATCTGGCGACAATGGAAGTACTATGGCTTCAAAGATTTAAGTGCGCGTAATGCAGAGTTGGATATCTTCGTCGGGGGACGATGACCGAAGCTGCGACAGCCGAGCTTGAAGCTCAATGCTGCCCCTCGACGCTCGACGTCAAATTTGCCATCTATCTACAGCTCATGAAAGAAGCCCACTGTTGGGCATAGACCTCTCCATCGTCACACCAAAATCCTCGGTTTTAATGCCATCATCATCATCATCATCATCATCATCAGCCATTTGACTCCCTCATAATGCCATACTGACCCTATTTACAATGGCCCAACTAAAGGCTAAGTCCGGAATTCTCAGGTCTAACTTGAATGTTGGCCTCACATTCAAGGGTCGTGGGTTCGAATCCCGGCATGTACCAATGACTTCTTTTTCTAAGTTACATATCTCACTCGCTAACGGTGAAGGTAAACATCGTGAGCAAAACCCGAGTCTCTGATGTTTTCACATACCTTGGAATTGCCAATGCGTGGTGGGCACGCGTGGTGTTTCCGTCCATACTTAATCACCTGCAGTGGGCTGTACCTATTTAGGCCGTTCATGTATGTATTCGTTTAATGGTAGCCATATACGAAGTGATTTACTTGCACAAGTTTAGACTTGCACAAATACACGGTATTGGTCGGTGCCCACAGGCTGCTTCAGTACACTTGTAAAAATATCATTTCAGTGAAAGTTGTGTTGTGTTGAACGATGGATGACGCTTTGGCATTAGTTGGCTTTAAATACTGAAAAAATAAAATACTGAAAAACTAAAAATACGGAAAAGTCGCAAAAGAAACCGAACTAGGTATATGGAGTAAACACTGGTTAAGAAAAAAACATCAATAATTAATTAATTATAATTTTGTTTACTTAAGGGACCTCCAGGTCTATTTTTGTTTACATATAGGTACTTTTTATTTTTTCCTGTTTGACTGGTTGTGTCCTAAATAAAATAAAATAAAATAAAAAATCTATTTATTAAAGAATTAACACATCAATTTATTAAATGAATTGAAATTTACACCCAAAGACCGGCATAACTACCGTACGTGTAGGGGGCTATTCGCTCCTAAAATTTGCACTATGCTGCCACACACGTCCAAGTAAACTTGCGCAAACGCAAGTTTGCACAAGACGGGAATCGAAAATTGGAACATTTTTGTAAATTTGTACAAGTCAGAAATTTGTGCAAGTAACTTCCAAAGTTCCAACACACGTAACAGTATATTTGTGCAAGTCTAAACTTGCGCAAGCAAAACGCTTTGTGTGTGGCTACCATAAGTGTTCTATTATTATGGGAACGAGTTTATTTTCTTTGTGTACCTTATGTTTACTTTGTGTTTCTGTGACAATTTAAATAAATGTCTTCTTTTTTTCTTTCTTTATTTGTCGATATTGAAGAAACTGTTCTGCGTTATTTTAATAACATGTTGTAGTAGTCAAGAGACGCTTTTGCATGCAATTATTAGCTGCACGATTAATGGCGCTGATTAAGCTTACCGCCAGTTTCTCGTACACTAGCAGATTTTTATTGTACGAGAAACCGGGGGTTAGAGGCGCTGTTGCTTGCAATTCTTATTTGCTGAAACAATAATGGCGCTGATACGGCATGGCCTTACTCGTGGTTGGAGATGGTTTGGATCACATTAACCGCACCATGGACAGTCGATATCTCATCAACATTTGCATACGTGCACTCTAATCAGCGACGAAGGTGGACCTGCTGTCGACTGTACATAGTTTGGATGTAATCCGCTTGCGGGAAAATAGGTCCGACCACTTAATGTAGAGTTGAGTTGGCGAGAATGACTCATGTCTTTGTCAAGAACACTAATCTGCAACACTACAGTTAACAGCATATCAAGGCGCACATTTTTCCGTGGTTAGCAAAACACTGCTAATTCTATGAAGGCAAGGGACTTGGCAAGTTCTTGCATTTTATATATTTTTAGGGTTCCGTAGTCAACAAGGATGCGCCGAGAATTTGGCCAGTATTTTTAAATTTATGTTTTTCGGGGATGAAACTTTACATGGACACACTTTATTCGGCTGCGTTACGGGCGACTTTGTAACTGAAAGGTAAAGGCTGTATGTACTTTACTCTGTGTATGTACCATACAAAATGACAGTTATAATAAGAGCCGATTTCAAGCGCTACTAGCGGGTGTACTGAGAACTAAAACAGTTTCCTTTTGAAAATCACAGCCATTTTCACCCGAGGAATTTCACCGCACACCCGATATAACCAACTTTTAAGGTCTACTTAAAAGTCGGTGAAATCGGGCCTATGATTAAGTACATACCACCAATACAATATATTTTTAATCCTATTAAAGTGTTTCTCCGGCAGTTGGTACAACTCTATATTTGTGCAGTCTGATACATAGCACAAGTGAAAATTCTAGATCTTTCTCGATGTAGACTACATTCGAAGTCATAAATCATCAATATCTAAGTATCATCGATATCGATTTAAAAGAAAGTCTCGCGGCGCGGGAAGCCGAGTCTCCTGCGCCTCTACTGCTGTTTTCCCCCACAGTAAAAATTATTCTTATTGAGACGTGTAGAACCTCTCATTTTCGAATTGTGTATGGGGGTTAGGGCATGTGTTGCGACACGATAGGTACCGACTTCTTCAAGTTATTATGGTGGGCAAGTTTGAGGGACGGAGGTGTGTTGGGAGAAGAAGGAAGTCGTGGCTCAGAAGCATCAGGGAATGGACGCGTTTGGCCAGCGTCGAAGACCTGGAGAGCTGACGGCCAACCTCCATTAGTAGAGGCACAGGAGGAAGAAGAAGAAGATGCAATCCCTATATATAATTTGATTATTAGTATGTATGTAAATCTATTTATTCAAATATTTATGTATAGTTTAAGTAAGTTTATATACTTTTCAACTTGTATTTCTTAGTTGGACCGACTACCCGTCTCCAATTTCTTTCTTGTCTTTGTCTGTAGAAGAAATTGCTTGTAGTAATAAGGCCGCCAATTGTACTTCGATTTATTTAATTTCTTTGTACAATAAAGAATATTCGATCGATTCGATTCGATCTAAGATGGGGATTTCGTTCCATCCTATATTTTGCAATTTTCCACTGGGTTGGATGACGTCAATTTTTATTTTATTAAGCTACTGTATCTCATCATCATCATCATCAGCCATTTGACGCCCACTGCAGGACGTAGGCCTCCTTCGTGGTTTTCCTTGACAGGCGGGTTGGCGATCGCAGTATGCGGTTGGAATCTCAGGAAGACCCTACTGCCCGTCTCCTGGAAATTGATTTCCTAAGTCGCCTTATACGACATCCACGGAAGGAAATGGAGTGACGCTATTCTTAATCCGGCGCCACACGGAACTGCTAACAATGCATACGTTTTTGACATTTCGGAAAGGTTGAGATGGATATCTCAATGCCGTGGACAGTTACCATTATCATTATTAAAAATTCTTCATGGCATCAAGTCGATATTGTACACTAGGTGGGGTTAATTCTAATTAGTATTTTATTCTAGCCAACCAATGGGTGACGAGAGAAGGTTGGGGGTAGTGGCAAACCGACAAATGAAAGAAATACTATTTTAAATAAATACGTTGGACCTCGTTGGCGTTTCTCATAAATATTAATATTTTTCTTCTTAGCTTGGCGATGGCAAAACAATTTTTATTAATTTAATGTATTTATTTGGAGAAAATACAGGCACAGATAATAAATATTTATGTTTTACAATTTTGGGTATGGACTTATCTGCTCTATGGAAAATTTCTCACTTATAATGTCTAATTATTAAAAAGTCAATAATTTTCAACCATCTGATCAATCGCAAGTTAAGGCGAAAATTATTGTAAGTTTTATGAAATGGAGTCAAGCTTGTATTTTTTCAAAATGCTCATTTTTTGCAACTTTGTTTTAACTTTTCCTTGCCTTGTTTTGAACACGGATAACAAGCTGTTAAACACAAAACAGCCCGTTTTCCATGAGCAAAGTTAAAGTAATGTTTTGGGTATTAAAAAAGGCATGGTTTTTTTGTAAGATATTCGCGTAGGAGACCCGGTATAAAACACTTAAATTGGATTAGAAATGGGCGCAATATTACCTGCTAGTAAGTTTTGTTATTGCAAGTTTCTATTACCAATCGAATGGTTATAAAATGCTATATTATGATTATATTGAGTTATAAAGTAATAAGTAGAGCAGATGTAGGTAAATGACCGGAACAGTAGGTTCGAATCACATCAACCTTTACAATTTAGTTGCAGTCACCAGTGACGTAACCGAATAGAGCGCGCGCTTGTAAAGGTTAATGAACTGTCGATCCTCTTCATACTCTTCATATCGGCATCATCATCAGCCATTTTCGAACTTTGAGATATTGGATATCGGACGAATATGCATTGCCAAAGTGACAAGTAATTACCAAAAAATGTCACGAATCGTTTTTAAAAATGATTACTATGAAGTAGAAAGCAAGGTCCCTCAACAATACAATGGCACACATTTTTTCTAAATTAACCAAAAACCATAATTAAGAGGTATTGTTTTGATGGCAGCTGCTGGCGACAACACACTTGAGATTCCACCAACAGAATAACCATTATTACTATTGCTTTTGGGTTTAAAATGCCTGGAGACTTACGCCGAGTATCATCTTAGACAGATTTCTATAGTCGTGGGCCCCGAGCAGAGCAATTTACGTAAACTCTGCAGCTCGGTTCTAGACTAAGATCCTACAACAGCTAAGACAGGCCCTGTCGAGTAACCAAAATATATAACAACAAAAAATTGTACCGAATAAAAGCAAGATATGGAGTTATAATTTCAAGTTGACGTCATGTTGACTTTTTCTTGTTTTGTACCCAATTACGTAACGGTCATTTAGAAAAAGGACAATCACTTGTTCTCTAAAATAGAAAACCATGCGCTAAGGTAAATAGACCAAAGACAATACAAAAGATAAATGACAAGGCTGAGGAATTTCTTCAAAACCACATAATTGTTAGACCCTCTACGGGAATCCATTCAACACAACTGCATTAGTAAACAAGCGAGTATAACGCCGAAATCACACAACTAATTTGCATTTTTTTTACATGATTCATTATTTTAACAAAAAACTATGTAGATACTACTTACCCTATAAGCTTCAAAATTATCTTAGAAAAAACGCATTATCTTAATCTTAGCTCGATAAAAAAAAACGATAATACTTCATTTTTCCGATTTATCAAGTTTTTTAATACCTAAACGATGTTACGACATAGGTAGTATCACAATATTTCTACAAAACAAAGAGCTACTTAAGAAGATCTCACAATTTTTAGTTTATTTTTAGAGATTCAGAAAAATAATTTAATTTCACTTTAAAGAATTTGGGCGAATATTCAGGAAGCCCTAATTCATTATGTCCAATTAAATTATTTTAATGCGGTTTTTCTCGTAATAGGTATCTCGTTCAAATGATCTCGTATCTTAATACATTTTTATTAATATATTTGATCAAGTAAAACAATGTGAGTTTGTTGTTTGAAGTGGCGTTGGCTTTGCAGTTGACCTTATACGGCCCCTTAAGCGCTAGGCCAGCAAAGTTTCTTCATCTAGGTACTCGATGTGAACCATCCCAGTTACCCCGTACCTTGGCCTATCCGTAATTTCGCCGCCACGAATTTTCGTGATTTCGTAAGCCGTAAGCGGTAGTTCTTACCGGCTTATTATGGACGGTTTTTTATCTATTTTTCGGGTGGACAAAGTGTCGCAGGGGTCGATGCCCGGCTGGCCGACCGTGGCGAAAGAGTTTCCCCATCAACACGAAACACACAGAGGTATAGTTAGTTAGTTAGACCTGAGATTTCCGCACTTAGCCTCTTAGTTGGGCCTTTGCAGGCCTGAGGGTTGTAAATAACTCAGACACTAGGGTTACCTAACGATTTTTTCCTTCATCATTAGCGAGTGGTATAGCTACTACTATAGCAGCGTCTTCCTGAGATTCCAACCCCGCCTGCCAAGCGTGGCGATTATGGCAAAACCCCTCATGGTCATGAAAGCCACGAAGGACATAGGCCGTCCTGCTGTGGGCGTCAAATGGCTGTTGATTATGATGATGATGATAGCTACTACAAATTCACAAATGTAGGTACGTAACTTAGAAAACAAAGTCAATGGTATATGCCGGGATTCGAACCCACGACCTCTCGAATGTCAGGCGAGCGTTCTACCGTTACATTACCACCGCTATCACACATAACACAGAGATATATAACAGAGGTACAAGGGAGTAGAAGAAGCACTACATAAATATATGAATAATTTTTAATAGAAATCTCTGGTTTTCATTTAATATTTTTACATAATTCTGCCCAAATAACTCCTGTCCAAACTAATAATGTAATGAATGAATGTCATGTACGTCTAATCATGTAAATTAAAGACAAATATTCCCAATGGCAAGCTAATAAATACAGCCTCATTATAACACAAAATAAATTATTAAAAAAACCCGGACAAGTGCGAGTTAGACTTGCCCACCGAGGGTTCTGTACAAATTTGTAGGTTACATATTATCGAGTCTCGCAGTTTTCCCGAGTTTTTCCTGAACTTCAAGGAAAATTTTTTGAAACAAATGTATAGGTTTCAGATTTTTCTCTGTATTTGTAGCATACAACGATATTAGTTGCCAAATTTCAAGTAACATATAAATTTAACAACGGAAAGGACCCTATTTTGATTTCCTTGAGAGTGTCGAAATACACGTTACTTTTTTTACGTTAACTTAGAAGTTTGATTTTTTCACAGCTTGTAGGGACTGTTAACCTGAGTACGTGGTTTTCATTTCTAAGCGTTCCCGAGATAAAGACAGACAGACAGACGCACGGACGGACGAACGGATAGACTGACAGCGTGATCGTATAAGGGTTCCGTTTTTCCTTTTGAGGTACGGAACCCTAAAAATGATTTTCTAAAATTTAGATTACGATTGGAGAAGAGTAGAAGAAGATGTCACATCGATCGTCACCAACCTGAGCGCGAAATTCAGAAAAAACCGGCCAAGTGCATGTCGAGCCACGCGCAATGTAGGGTTCTGTAGAAAGAGGTTCCGTAGAAGAGAAGGTTTTTTATCTGCTTTACAGAACTAACAATTTCATCAAAGACATTTTTAATGGATTTTGTGCGAAATTTTACTTTTATAAGTTAGTTGCTTATTACTCGTTAACTAGTAAAGCCTACTTAGCCGTGATACTTTTTCTTTTAAGTTAATTATATTTATTTAATCGTTTAGCCACGAGAGGCCCCCCTCCCAGTTAAATAGTTTATTAAAGTTTAATATTTCGCAAACGGAATTCTAAATCAATAAATGGTCGTGCTACACCTACAATATTTTTCAACGACCAATCCAACGATACCCCACATGATGGGGTAGACGAGAAAAAAACATCATCCCCACTTTAGGTACAGTAAAAAAAAATCCAACATTTTATTCTTTAAGTTTGTCAGCCTGATAAATATGTATACACGTACCAAATTACAGCTTTCTAGTACCACCGGTCTTTGCGGTCCGCGGATGGACAGAATGACAAACAGGCAGTCTTTGTCGGACTACGGAACCCTAAAAAGTGCGTCTAAATAAGTTTTCACTTCAAAACTTTGAAAACAAAAAAAATATGAGCCATTCATTTTAGGGATTTAGGTAGTATGGGATTTAGGTGGTAGGGATTTTATTAGACCCTGTATAAGCTTTTGACTTTACGAAATCAACCCGCTTCCCTATAACTTGTCGATTCCAAACCAATCAGTCGATCCGTCAATGCTGATGATCCTGGCCGCTATGACGAGGATTGGTGTGGAGTGCTCTCCATCTGGACTTGTCGTACCCTGTGTGGACCGCCTGGTGAAACGTAAGTGTTGTGTCCTTGGTGATTTGGTCACTCCATTTAGCGGGTGGTCTGCCTCGAGCTCGAACTTGTCGATTAGAACAAACGATATCTCTTCTTCTCTCTGAGATAAATCCTCTGTTACATTGACTGCCTCGCTACCCGGGGGTTTGTCGACTCGATTTCGGTAGAGTATTTCAATCAGGGATTTTTTTAAACTTTGTGTTGTCGTTGCCTGACTAGGTTAGGTAAGGTTTGATCTGAGCAACCACATCTGACAGCTCATAAGTGTTTGATGCACATACCTACTCCAGTTAAGAGCTTCACGGGGGAGGACTCTATTCAGTTACGTTAGCAATGTAAATGTTTAATTGCTGTCAAATGTACCTAAGCTGAATTGAACAACAATGCCAGGAAAGAAACCGCACCAAATCCACAAATACCAAAGCTCGGTCACCAGACCAAGGAAATAAAATCGATATACTAAAATATTTAAGTATCATTGTCGATTTGTTTGTTTGTACCGCTTGGAATTGTCTGAACTGATTTGGATGGGGTCTCTATTTTTGTAAATAGCTGCGTATTTTAGATGCACATACATACCCATAATAGTATTATCAGAAATGTTAACTACCGCGCTGAACATTGAGGGAGATCATCTGCTTCTTAGAACAGCGAAAGAAGATATAGCTTGATGGAACCAAATGAAACTAATTCTTGTAATGTAGAGATGTTTTCGAAAGATCTATCTGAGGGTCAGTTTCTATCCTAGCATCTACATTTAACACAACTCAAACCGTTACTGATATCGAGACTGCCACGAACGCGGCGCGGCGCCGCGGACAATCGCTAGCTTGTCGTCAACCAATAACATTTGCCATCGGTCGTCACTCAGCTGGTGAAGTCAATGCACCGGCCATCCTGATAGGAAGCGTCAATTGGCCACGCATCTGCTGTCATTGTGGTCAGCCATCCAGCTGCGACTGGCTAAGACAATTCACCTAATAATAGATCTTCTGGTCACCCGCAAATGCGACGAAATGGTACCCATAGGTAGGTAACCACAATTAAGCGTGGTCACTTAAATTGGTCATAGCTCTGGCTGAGTAACTGATGGAGGATTTGTGGGGAGTCAGGGGTCAATGGAATGGTCAGGGATTTCGCTAAAACTAATCAGGGAGGCCCTTGCCACGGTAGATTGGGGCCGGAGCTTTGTGGTTTTCAGAACCATTAAAGGTAAAATTTTGTCGGTGGGAAACTGTCTCGATATTTTAGGGCTTTGAGTACTTTAGTTGGAGTAGAAAACTTACACACAAGTAAGTAGGCGGCATTTTTCGCTCTGTTGCTGAAGTACGCGCACTCATGTGCTATAGTTCTGAGCCCCGATTCTGTTAGTGCATTGCAGTACGATGACAGATACACGGCCGTGTTACGTGACGAGTGTTTCCATACCATTGCCTCCTAGAAAGTTTTGAAACTAAATCGGCGCGTTTAAACAGTTGTAATTCTACAACAGGGTGAGTTTGAATTCGTTCACCGTATTTATTTTTTTTTATTTCCTTTTCATTGCGAAAAACAGTATTATTAGGTATTTATCAGTAATGGTACAACATATTTGTAAATTTTCCTGATTTCCGACCTTTGTCTCCAAACTGTGAATCCAAATTCGAAGTGCTAGGGAGTACCGTAACGTTAAAAATAATTTCTATTTTGATAAATGCTTAGATAAGAGTTTTTCGTCCGATGCGCGTAAAAATTAAAAAACAATTGATTTCGCCCTCGCCGACCATAAGACGCTCAAATCACAGTTTTGTTTTTAAATTTTATTACTTTTTATCCTGATGTTGTTTGTTAATGCTCAAGAGAAGTAATTTTGGGCAACAAAAAAATTTTATTTTGACGCGTAATTTTTTTCAAAACTAGCTCCATAATATGTTTCTAAAGCATGATGAGAATGTCTCCTTAAAATATTCAGTACAATCTTGGCTCTGTTCCTATGCCTCCGTTGCAAGGAAACTGTAGGTTTTAGTACGCAGTAGTTGACTAAAGTTTAAGTTAATATGTATATGTCAGGTGTAAACAGTACAAGAAAAGAAAGAATTCCAAAAAACTAAGTCGTTTTTTGTAACGCATCCCTCCTATTTTATTCCTAGAAATAAAGTCGTTGTAAGTAACAAAATTCAATTGACGGTTTTCATGAATTGCGCTTTTCTTAGGTAACCCTGTATGTATGGATTTTGTGACACCCTGTATAGGGGTCAATCTAGAAAAACAGTACCGTGTTTATTTGTACCGCCGATTCGCGTTTTCGAGATTGCTCCACCATCTGAATGGGAACTCATGGGAAGTGAGAGTTTCTTTTACGGTTTTGATTAACTTTTAATTGACTGATGCAGGAAATTGCAGTGCGATTGTCGGATAAATTGTTGGATTTTATGTTTGTTTATTTCTGTTGTACAATAAAGAATAAAAGCTTTTCGCTCTTTGTACGGGCAATTAATACATAATTTAGATGAAGACACAATCCTATCAATGTATTTAAAGTAATGTTCTACTTACCACTTATTTCTGAACTAGCTTTTGCCCGTAGCTTCGTCCGCATGGAATGAGTACCTAATTTCCAGGATAAAAGTATCATATGTCTTTCCCCGGGACTCAAACTATCTCCATACCAAATTTCATCTAAATCCGTTCAGCGGTTATTGCGTGATTGAGTAACAAACATCCAAACATCCGAACATCTTCACAAACTTTCACATTAAAAATATTAATAGTAAGATGGAGAGTTTCACTAAGTAAATTTATTTTAATTTGAATTTATTTTTTGTTTTATCTGACTATCGTGTTCATTTTTTGAGACCTCTGAGGGGACAGAACGATGCTATGTTGTTTACTTAGTAAAAGTTCGTTTTGTGGCACACAGGTACAGTCAACAGCACACCAACCTTTACACCCACGCACTGTTACGGGTGACTTTGCAACTGAAATGTAAAGATTGACTTGCTGTCGACTGTGTTGAGCTGATTAATCCGCCGGTTTCTTGACTTACGGTTCGTTAGCGATTAGTGAATTGGTTTCAATTTAAAACTTGACAATATTACAGATTTTACTTGTAAGGCTCCGTACACAAAACTGCGAATCGGCGCGATGCGAATTCGCAACGCAGAAAACTGAGAAACGAATTGCTGCGATGCGATTTCATGCGGCCATTCCATTCCATGTGACCATTCCTTCGACGACCGTCGACCGAACTGAATGCATTTTGTAAACTAGGTCGTGAAATCGTAAATAGAAATGCTCACTTCTGTTATTGCTAAGAAGATACAGGAAAAACAAACAAAGAAGATTTTCGGTTCATCCGTTCATTAATTACTATTATGAAACCGATGGTACCGGTGCAGTGGTAGCGACAACAGCGGTGGTAGCCTAGTGGGTAGAACATCCTACTCGGAAGCAAGAGACCCAGGTTCGATTCCCAGTGCGGGCATGTACCTACGACTTTGTTTTCTAAGTTATGTACATTTGTGAAGTTATAGTAGCAATACCACTCGCTTACGTTGAAGGAAAACATCGTGAGGCAACCTGAGTATCCGTGCTATTCACATACCTCAGCGCATGAAATTGCCAATCCGCGGTGGGCACGCGTGGTGATTAAGCCCATATTCTCTCCCTGAAAGAAGTCCTGTGCCCTACAGTGGGATGTATAAAAGCTGCTTATGTATGCTTATATATGAACCCGCTTGCGAATCAATTCGCAACTTTTGTGTACGGGCCCCTGACAAAATCGACATGTCTCTGAAAAGGGCGGGGGGAGGTTCTGTTCGTCAATATGTAGGTACAACTTTTTATTATAAGGAAAACGTCGAATCGCGAAAAAAATCAGTTGTTACGACATCGGCACTAACATGTATGGAATGTTACTGCAAACTTTAGTGTGGAAAAATTAATTTACCAATTTTTTTGCTATTTTGAAGATATCATAATAAGAGTTCACGAATAGAATCCCCCCTTCTCTGTTAGATATTCAATTTGTGTTTGTGTCCCTGTATGAATACAAAAGTGTTTTTTTTTATATTAGAGAGATATTTTTCAACCTCAAAAGGAAAAACGGAACCGGATCACTTTATTGTCCGTCCGTCCGTCTGTCTGTCAAGACTCTTTATCTCGGGAACGCGTGAAGGTATCGAGTTGAAATTACCGTATACTCAAGTTTACAGTCCCAATATCGTCTTATACTACAGATACAGAGACAAATCTGAAAAATATACATTTGTAATTAAATCGTAAAAAAATTGTCTTAGAAGTTCAGGAAAAGCTCGGAAAAAACTGTGAGACTCTATTCCTGAACTATTTATAGTATGTAAGTACCTACCTACAAATTTTTACGGAACCCTCGGTGGGCAAGTCCGACTCGCACTTGTCCGGTTTTTTTTTGTGTTCAGCTGAGTTAGGCGGTGACACATTCCAATTAAATGTAAGTTAAAAAGCCGCTCAAATTCGACTTTAGAGCTCAATAAACTGTTGTTTTTTGCAGGCAGACCTATTCATGGATCTCTGAAATGATTTGGCGTCTTTTGATAAAGTGAACGAAATTGGCGTGTTTGGCAATAAGGCCGACAATTTAGGGGGAGGGCCTTGTAATCTAAATTAACTTTATTTGATTCTTAACGTTGCGTAAGTACTTTACCTCCTACAAAAAATGACAAGGCTGCGGACAAATACTTTCAGCACAATAGGACAGAGCGATCCAGAAGCGAAATTGGGATATCTTCAATGGGGAACTTGCATGAAACTTAGATTGGAGTGACTTCCGAAAAAAAAACGATAATTTTATAAAAAAAGGCGAAATATTTATTCAATAAATCTAGTTTGTTTCATTGAATTTTATAAGTATTTTTAGGGCGCAGACGCATAAAACATTATATTTACGAGGTAACTCTAATTTTGTTAAACACTTCATCATAAGTTATAAGCTATAACTTGATACCTTCAAGTTGTGACGTCATAGTTAGAACTCGTCATAGTTTGGCGCATTTTTGTACCACGTGACTTGAATGACTTTTTGACCGGTTATATCATGAAAAGTATTAGTAGCAGAAAAAAAATAAGCATGGTTATTTATATTTTACTTTGGCGTCTCCAATGAGATTAAAACATTTTTTTGAGCAAATTCTCCACTGACGCTAATAACAGTAGTAGTAGCCACCCATTGCCTCTCTACACAAAAGTAGAAATTCACATACAAAAAGCGTCAAGCTGCAGGCTACAGGCACCAAATAAAAACTTCAGTACAGAAGGCGGATCACATAGTCTGGTTAACTCATTCGATTAGTAAAAATTAAAAAAAAAATTAGAGAGTATAAAATCTAAGTAGTATTGTTTTTTTTAAGCCGGGTCGATTTTAGCAGAAAATAAACCGCATTATGCTCATTACTTGAAACTTTCGTCGGTAGATGTATGAACTGAAACATCCATATCTACGTTTCGGTTCTTTTTAGGATTCCGTACCTAGAGGATTTAACGGGCCCTTATTACTATTTATTGCTATACTAACGCTGTAAGTCCGCTTACTTTTATCTATTGCCTTCGCTTTATGTCTTGATTTATAGGGTTCCGTAGTCGACAAGGAACCCTTATAGGTTCGCCATGTCCGTCCGTCTGCATGTCTGTCTGTCCGCGGCCTAGCTCAGGGACAATTAGTACCAGAAAGCTGAAATTTGGCATATACATATATGCCACATTCACGCTAAAAAAACGGTAGGATAAAAACTTACAAAAAATCTTTTGGGTACCTCCCCTACACATAAATTAGGCATGCAATATTTTTTTCTCGCCTACACCATACTGTGGGGTATCGTTGGGTTAGTCGCTTAAAAATATTGTGAGTTTAGGAAAACCATTTGTCTATTTAGGAATCCGTTTGCGAAATATTAAGCTTAGAAGCGAGAATTTTTGGTATAGTAGGACATCTCCCCCTCCCCCCTCTCTCGGCTAAACGATTGACTATAGATACGTGAAAAAATTCACGGCAGTAGCACGTTAACGAGTAATAGGCGACCAACCTCTAAAAGAAGAACTCCGTGCAAATTCCATTGAAAATTACTTTGTTGACGTTGTTAGTTCTGTAAAGCAGGTAAATCACCTCCCCTTCTACGGAACACTGCGGGTGGCCTAACACGCACTTGGCCGGTTTTTAATTTTGAAAAGTCAAAAACTTTCCTGCTGAAAGAATTTTGCTTAGATGGTTCTTCTGTTCTTCTTCAATGTAGCGGGTCAACAACCTACAGTCATGCCGTCATTGATGACTTCGGCAGCTCGTCACGAATCGATTCGACGATCAATCGAACGGGGAAGTTCGTCTATTCGACATGAAATAAGTATTTTTGTGCAGACGATTGATTTATTTGAACCTACTTCGTATGTAAGTACAAAAACTTTAAAAGAAGTTTGAAAAAATACATTTGTACTGAGTATTTAATAAGTATTCGTGATAAAAAAAAACCTTGGAATTGGGTATTTGACAAAATATCAAATGAGTTACTTTTAAAACGGAATTTTGTATGAAAGTACTGGCTTATGACGTCACATTTCAGAGCACTCTTTTTATGTTTATTCTTTTAAAATTGTAATAACTAGTAATTGACTACAGAGATACATTTTCCGAGATATTTTGTAATTTTTGTTTTAATCGAGCCTCGGAAATAATTTATTGTTGATCGCGTCAAATACCGAATTCAAACTAAAATTCGAATTTAATGGTTTCGAAGTTCAACAGTCCTCAATTTTCTGATAAAATTTTATACCACAAAGCTGAGGACTATTAAAGTTTCAACATCTTCAGCAAAGATGAAGATGATGAAGGAATTTAAGCAGCCTAAACATATACTTCAGGGAATAGGCCTTCTCTCAGAGAGAGATTTTATTTATTTATCGCATTAGGTAATACACCTGTAATGATAGATGTTAAGTGGTGATACAAACAAATAAAAAAAAAATAAAATAAAAATAATCTGGATATAACACGATCACTCGTCCTGGTCCTAAACTATGCGCTATGGTAATGCAAGGACATAACAAACATGGACCCAGACTGAGGCCATTTGTATGGCTCCCAGTGGAACCGAACCCACGACCTCCGGAATGGTAATCAAACTTACTGGTAATGTTTAATTAAGATATTGTTGGTGCCTACATTAGAACCAAACTACGTTTGTACTGTCGCTTGAGGCACCCCCTTACTCCATAGTATCCTTAGTTCTGCAAATATGGCAAAAATTCAGTAGCAAATGTATCAAGACATGTTTTTATTGACAGGTCATCTTGGATATTCTTATACGGCGCGAGCGCTTGATGATAGATGTGATGGATCACACGATCGATACTCGGTCCGGTACATCGGTGGCCAGGAATGTCTCATGTGGCAGGTATGTGCGTCGGGTCTTTCTTATTTGGTCTAGAATGATGACTGGCTGTGGTAATAAATCTCTCGTTAGGGTTCCTTAGTCCGACCAGGAACCCTTATAGTTTCGCCGTGTTCCGTCTGTCTGTCTGTCCGTCCGCGGCCTAGCGCAAAGACCAGTGGTACTAGAAAGCTATAATTTGGTATGTGTATACATACTCGTATTTATCACGCCGACAAAGTTAAAGAATAAAATGATTTAAAGAATGAAATGAATCTTTACTGTTCCTCCCCTAACATGAAAAGTGGGGATGATTTTTTTTCTCATCTACCCCATCATGTGGGGAATCGTTGGATTGATCGTTGAAAAATATTATGGATGTAGAAAGACCATTTTTTGATTAGGTTTCCATTTGCGAAATATTAAGCTTTAAAGCGCCAATTTTTGTCCGAGTAGGGCGTTCCCCCTATCCTGGCTAAACAGTTGATGGTAGAAACGTGAAAAAAATTCAGGGCATTAGCACATATAATGAACTTAAAAGGAAAGTATCACGGCTAAGTAGGCTTTACTAGTTAACGAGTAATAGGCAACCAACTTGTAAAAGTAACATGCACTTGGCCGGTTTTTTTGTACGATCGTCCGTGGAGATTATTTGCCTGTGCCTTATCCACACATAAAAGGATCCGAAGCGAATTTAGCAAGAAATAAATAAATACCATAGCACAGAGATTATTCTAATAAGTTATCGGCATGTTGCGTTGCAAACTTTGCAATATCGTACATACTAGACTATAATCCGCAATTCCTAAAACAGGTTAATTAGTGTTTTGGAGTTGAAGAAATTGTGCATTACAAAAATAACCCTCTTCGGATAACATGAGACAACGTCGTGGAAGTGGAAGGAAGGACCTGTTGTACTAGGTATCAATAGAAATCAGCAGCGTGGTACAGTCGCCAGAAGATAAACCTATACATTTTAGTTGCAAAGTCCCCCGAACAGAGAGTAGAGAGAGAATGTACGAGTGTAAATGTTGATTTGCTGTCGACTGTACCATTCTCCTCGTGAGGATTCCCGATAGAGAGGCGATACACAGACGTCGTCTGAAGTTAACCCTTTGTGCTTTGCAATGTCAATAAAGACAAAAAAACAAACACGAAATAAATTTATTTTAACATAAGGTGGTGATGGAAGTATTATCTATCGTGGTATGGCTGTGTCCATAATGCCGTGAAGATGCCTTTTGCAAATGTAAGAGTTTGATGATTTTCTCACGGGTCTGTCAACAGATCTTGACCAAATTTATATGGGACTACGCCTGAGATACCCTTTATTCCTAAAAAAGAATTAATTAAATCCGACTACGTGGTAAGGAATTATTGCTGAACATACATAAAAATAGACGGACTGAGAATCTTCTCCGTTCTTGAAGTCCGGTAAAAATTTATAGAAAATTTTTCAAGTATTAGTTATGATAGGTCAGATAGGAGCATTCCGGATGCGGTGCGGCGCTCGATAATCGAGATCTATGAATGACGCCGGCCGCGCCATTACCTTCGCATGCCGCCGGTAATGTCCACGGATTCATTGTGGGCACACTTTTAAAGGCGCAGAAGATTAACTCTGTTCTTTTGCCACCCTTATCAGCGCGCAATCTAAAACGTCACTATCCTACATGGCGCCATGGAAGTTTATTTTCAGAAGGGGTAATTAGATTGATTTCATTGGGCTTTTTTATTAATCTTAATGGTATTTTTCAACAAAGTGGAACCTCTATTTAGAAGGTTAATCAGGGCGCCAGGGTGTTCTTAAGCCTGGCCTGATTAAGCACCAATTTATTATTACATTTTATTAAGTAAATTAATGAGAAGCTTGGACATCAGACAAGTTGGACAATGGAGTAGACTGGTGGACAATGAACAAGCGAAAGGTCTCGTACACATTCCACCATTTATTTTCGTTCAACTCCGAAAATGTATTTATGTACGTACTTTAACATAAACACAAAAAATCCAAGCATAAGCGGAATTCGAACCCGTACCTCTAGAATGCTGTACGAGCGTTCTTACCAGTTAATTCAATTAATGTGTTTTGTAGAAAAACTGGCAACAATGCGGTATGAAATGTTCAAGCTGGGTCTGTCTAGACGTCTATCGACTACTACCGAGTTAATCTTTTGTAGTGCACTCTCTGCGTTGTATATGGGATATTTGCGCGCGGAGTGTTGTTATTACCGGGAGAAGGAAATCGTCCCCACTCAGCCTGATGGCTTTTAAACATGGTCAGTGCGGATTGAATTAGATGGCCGCTCTTTTGTCCCTAGTTTCTTTGACGTGGATGCGATCAAGCCACGCGCCTGGGTTGCTGCCTGGTGTACACTGTTTTTTTTAAGGAAAATTGTATGAGGCTTTTCTGTATAATATACCTACTGGTAAGGATTTTATTTTTATTTTTGGACGAAATTTATTACACGAGGTGTCACAAAACCTTATAGCTTTCCGGTTGTACTCGTGAAAATATATGAACAACCTTCGGGACAAAACTACGGGGTAAGTTTGGTTACACTCTGTAATACTTAGCAATTCGTTTTCCCTTTTGACGGCTTACCTCCGGTGTCTCGTACGCTAACAAAACTTTCAGCTTTCAGTTGGCCAAAGTGCACACAAAAGACAACTGGCAATCGTCAACAGTTTGTTAACGTACGAGATAGATACTCTGACTCAGGGCCGTCTTGAATGAGAGCCTTGAGAGAAGACCCCATGAGATCGTTCTCGAAGTTGATGATAGTGTCAAACAACTTGTATAAATAGAAACAGAAATTTATTATATTAATTTATTAGGTAAAAACACGATTGACGATGGTATACTTATATTAAAGTACAGATTGTTTCACAATGGCAACTGTCGCCTGCACTGGCCCATCAACCGTATGGCAGAGTGACAGTCATGTCAAGAAAAGTTGGCCCAGAGCATTTTTGACTAATACTCTTTACTTACAAATACAAGTGATAACAACATGATACAGATAAGAAAAAACAAGTATTACAAAAAAAGGGCTTCCGTACCCGAAAGGTGCCAAACGGGACCCTATTACTAAGACTTCACTGTCCGTCTGTCTGTCTGTCTGTCACCAGGCTGTATCTCATGAACCGTGATAGCTAGGCAGTGGAAATTTTCACAGATGATGTATTTCTATTGCTGCTATAACAACCAATACTAAAAACAGAATAAATAAATATTTAAGGGGGGCTCCCATACAACAAAAGTAATTCTTTTGCCATTTTTTGCTCAATATTAATAACAGCAACAGGTAGACGCTTGAACTATTCACAGAATATTTAATCCTATATTCGCTTCAGACATAAATAATGAAATTAAAATAAAATAAATATTTGAGAATCACGCAACAAACGTGATTTTTGTCGTTTTTTCTCTATGTTTGTGTCTAATGTTGTATAGATAATGGTACGGAACCCTTCATGTGCGAGTCCGACTCGCAATTGGCTGGTTTTTTAAAGACGTGGTACTAATTTGTGTGATGTCGGAGGATTGATGGTACTTACATAAATAAGGGCAATAGGTCCCTTATTGTTCTGGAATTATTTTGTTTTAACGTATAATTTAAACACTGATTGTAGAGCATGCTGGATATGCGTCAGATTGAGCTACACAAGCTTTGTATAAAGCTTGATTTTAATACCGTAGTACTGCCTTGAGTCATATAAATAACAACCCGTTATTCACATTCTTGCAAGTTTACAGATACTAAACTTGTAGGAATGTGCATTATAGAGCAAAGAAGATTGCAACATTCTTAACTAGTGATGGGCAGGCGAAAATATTCTCAGAGAATGTTTGATGCGAACTTCAAAATTGAAAAAAGTGTGAATTTACCTTTCTTGACAGTAAACTCAGTGCATGGATTGAAAGACAGAAGAGATTTATCATTATTTTTGAATGTTTTAAAAAATAACACATCATACTACAATCAGACAGTGAGAATGTGTTGACTCTACGACGTAGAACTACCTACGTGGCCACAACTTTGTGGCCACTAGCTCGGAAGTCGATGTCTCCAGCGTTCATTATGCTAAGCTTAAGAGATGCTCAGCCAAAATCCTTTCATCATCGAGTTGCATGGTTTTATCAAAAATGCTTATCTCTAAAATTTAAAACTACATTAAGATGCTTTGACCACAACTTAGTACTCATGTCATATTATTACTTTTATATCGTGTAAAGGTTATGATCTGTTTTGTGCACCAAAGAAAATAAAATAAATAAATAAAATACAGACGTGAAAACTCACATAAACATACACATACATAAACGTGTATAAACTACCAAAACATTCATATCTTCGCGGTCCACAATTTTTACGTACCTTCTAATGACATCCACTGTTGCGCAAAGTAAAGTGGATGTAATTATAATTTTTTCTCAGTCGCACTTTTTCTATAAAGTTCCTACTTCAAAAATTTTGTATCATCGAATATCTAGAAAAAGCGATGTAAGTGTTTTACAGCGCAGGACCGCGCAAAGTGATGAATAGGTTCATGAAGAGGCCTCGGCTGCCCCAAAAATAAACACAGTAAGGGATTTTTTTTTCACAATCGAGATTTTTCCACTATTGGTTACTAGTTGGTTTCAGAAACCAATAGGGGTAATAACTCGGTTTTGAAAAAATTTGCTAGCCTATAGCCACCAGTAGTTTTTAATGGGTCGATGATGATGGTGATGATAATGAATACTTGCATTCTTCACTCTATTACAAAGTCAAGAAATTGACAACTGTCATATTGTCATATTGATATTGATATTTATTAAGGTTGCTGTTACGTTTGGATTAGATTAGATTAATACTTTTTATGCCACACCATACATTATAAAGAGACATGAAAAATCTTAAGTATCTAAGTGAATGTTTGGCTTTTTTATGCAGCCTATACCTATACGTCCCACTGCAGTGCACAGGCCTTCTCTCAGAGAGAGATACAGAGAGTACGGGCTTATTTACCATGCGTGCCCACCGCAATTGGCCTTTTCGAGCGCTGAGGTGTGTGAACAGAACACCCCAGACGCCCGGGTTTTCGCACGACTTTTCCTTCACAAGTGGTATTGCTACTATAACTTCACAAATGTACGTAACTTAGAAAACTTAGAAACAACTTTTCTTTATCTTTATTATTATAGGATAGGGAAACAAAAATGTACCTATTTAAAATATTATTTTCTATCAAACCCTCATGCCAAAGAAGTCCACTGCTGGACACGGGCCTCCTCCATGGATTTCCAAAAAGACCGGTTGGAAGCGGCTTGCATTCAAACCCTCGGACCGCATTTATAAAAATATTTGTATATTTTTCGTGGTCCGAGGGTTTAATGCAAGCCACATTTTATTAAAATCACAAAAAATTTAGATTGTGTGAGCGAGAGAGCATCCCAGAGTAATTCATTAATGAATTAATGAGATAAATTAATGACAAGTTACTAGCAAACAATTTCATAAACTTAATTGTTTTTCAACATATATCAACGGTTTATTTAATAAAGACAAAAGCTGAATGAAACTAAATGTGGGTATACCAGTATTTCGTAAAAAATGGAGAAAATTCAATTCAGGATTTGAGGAAAACGGATTAAAAGTTCGACAGTAGACATCAGGGCCTAGATTCTGTTAATGCATTGTAGTAACATGACAACTGCATGAACATGGCGGTTTTCATTTCATGGCTGCTTTAAGTCTACGCGGGCACACCCATCAAACCTTCTAGGCGTCAATGGTACGAAACAACACGTCACGTGACCCGACAGTGTACCTGTCATTATACTACGATGCACTAACAGAATCGAGGCCCAGGTGAACTTTGTATATCGCTTGCATGTGTGAAAAGTGACGCCTCGCTCATCTGATAATAAGTTGGTTCATCTAAAATACCAAATTTTTATTAATTTAACAGCAGCTTTTGTTTTTTCTTAATTACAAATTGCCATGTCTCGATTTAAAGTTTTTTTTATTTTGACTTGCGAAAACTTGGAACCAAAAACTTAGTGTAAGATATTAATTACTGCAAAAAAAAAAACGGGACAAGTGCGAGTTGGACTCCCCCACCGAGGGTTCAGTACAAATTTGTAGGTACTTACTTACATATTATAAATAGTTCAGGAATCGAGTCTCGCTGTTTTTTCCGAGTTATTCCCGAACTTCAAAGACTATTTTTTTGTGATCTAATTACAAATTTAAAGTACTTATAGTTTTCAGATTTTTTCCCTTCGCTAGCAAGCCTATGTTCCAAGCGTTCCCTGTTCCTGTCTCCGCTCTATTACAAAGATTCTGAATGGGCTGTCACCAAGCCACTCTGATGGGAGCGTAAACCGCAGCATCAGTTCCGCTCGCGATGAAACCAAAAAACACCGGCCAGGAATGTCATTTTCTAGATGATCCCACAGCGCTGACGGACATCAGGTGGCTGTAGGGCTGTGCTGACGGCTTTTGTCTTAAAAATCTACGAACAAAAAAACCGGCCCCAGTCCTCTCGATTCTTTACCAATTTAATGCGCGCACGATGTGCTGGAGAGTAAATCAATCTGTGATTGGTTCATTCAACTTTTATTGGGCGATAGTATAAGTGACAGCGTAACTTATGATTGGTTCTATACAAAAACGTCAATCCATTGACTTCATTGATAAATAACCCGTTAAAATATCTAGATAACTTGCAAGATGGCGGTCGGACGGTAGTAGGTGCATATATATTTTGCCGGGTAATACTGAACTCGCTCCGATTGGTAACACAATTAACAAGCCTCGTCCGCCTTCCTACAATTGAACGTTGAGCCATCTTTTAGCGCTAGTTAGACATCTATGTTTTTTACTATTACTGTATAAAGTCGGGTTTACCAGTGTCACACTGATTTTAGAACTTACTGTCCAGTAGTACAGTACCCAATTCCAAAAAAAAAGTTTTTATTTTCAAATATAGAACTCTTTGGTAGCATTGAGTTCAGAGGTCATTGTTTTAAAAATTGTCGGCAATTTGAAAAGTGCCTAGGTATACTGTAATAAAATATCTAGATGGATCTGACGTGAGAACATTTTGTGTGCTATTGGTTAAAGAAAAAACTTCTTCGTTAGTTCACACTACAGTATTACCGTCTTATATATAAAAACACGATTCCTTAAAATACTGTTGAGGCAACTTAAAAAAGTTGTGGTTACTTCTTTCCCTTTACTATAGACTATTTAAACTAACTCTGAGGAGTATTTTAAGAAATCGTGTATTTATAAGTCTGTAAGACTTTGCAGGCACTAACAGGAGCGGCAGCCCTGCGCCGGGAAGTGGCTGCGCAGGCGATTGCCGGCGGAATGCGTCCGGCACTCCAGCGCACGCCTCTAATGCGGCGCGCATTGTCGCTGACGCGGCAACATTCTTCTCTAGGTAACCAATTTTGTAACAGCCATGCAGTGGCCGGATTAGCTCGTAAGCTAACGAGCATAGGCTAACGCAGTTGTTTAAGGAAACGACAGGCAAAAATACAGGAGATTAAAGGCTGGTGGTGTGCCATATAAGGAATTAAAAATCTCACATTTTGATTACGATATTCGGGCTGTGCCCACTCCAATAACATTGCGTCGGTTCGAAGGTAAAACTCATTTTGTGGCATAATTTCAGACAAAATTCATTGAGAGCCAAATGAGTTTTGATCTGCGAAGGGATTACAGGAGCTTTGGAGTTAGACTTTTTTCACGTGACAGTTTCCTTATGGAGGATAATACGCACTTTGTATTTTTCTTGTAGTAGATTTTCTCTTTAAAGAAACAAGATTAACTAAATTCCGTTTTGTGTCAAAATGTTACTTAGTGAGTTTTACCTTTGAACCGACGATTGGGGAACTCGACTCTCGAAGCTGTAGACGAATACGTCTACTTAGGACAAACAGTCCAACTAGGCCGGTCCAACTTCGTGAAAGAGGTCAATCGTCGAATCCAAATCGGCTGGGCAGCATTCGGGAAACTTAGAGAAGTCTTTTCGTCTAATATACGTCAATCGCTCAAGACAAAATTATAGAACCAGTGATGACCTATGGAACTGAAACGTGGTCTCTCACTATGGGCCTCATAAGAAAGCTCAAGGTCACGCAACGAGCTATCGAAAGGGCTACGCTCGGAATTTCTCTACGAGATCGAATCAGAGTTGATGAGTTCCGTAGACGAATGAAAGTGTCGACATAGCCCAGCGGATTAGTAAGTTGAAGTGGCAGTGGGCGGGGCATATAGCACGCAGAACTGATGGCCGATGGGGCCGAAAAGTTCTCGAACGGACACCACATATCGGCAAGCGCAGCGTAGGACGACTAGCCACAAGATGGACAGATGACCTCATCCAAGTGGCAGGAAGACGTTGGATGCAAGCCGCTTCCAACCGGTCTTTTTGGAAATCTATGGAGGAGGCGTATGTTTAGCAGTGGATTTCGTGTGGCTGAATGATGATGATGATGATTCAGGTATCGGTGTAATTACACCTGACTTCACCTGAGATTTCCACGCTTAGTTAGAGCTAGTCAATCGCAGCAAGCGCAGAGTTTTCTTTACCACGTTGCCCGATTTCATTGATTCTTATTAGCAAGCTTTTATTAGCTTCACCGATGATGTATATAGGAAAAGGAATCTTTGAACTCGATTTTAAGCACTTCAAAACGTAAAACGTCGTTTTGTCCCATTGTCCTTATCTGGATCATCAAGGTTAACGATTTGAACTAAAAAAAAAAAAAAGTTTTAAAAACTGAAATAAAAAGTAACCAACAATCCGACTGCTGAGCATTAATTACTAAGCAGGCGGGACTAACCTAAGTTACCTATATTGAAATTTTGACTTTTTAGTGTTTTTTTTTGTTTTTTATTGGACTTATATTTTATCAAAATCTGACCATTGGTTGAGTTATGAGGTAACATAGAATCGGACATACTTACATACATACGAGCTAAACATATTACCCTCCTTTTGGGCTCCAGCGCAGACGGGTAAAAAACTAAAAAAACACGCTTTTATGACTTTCGAAATCGAACTAATAACTTTTTAGTTCGGTTTACTATAAAAGCCAGTTTTTTAGTTTTTTACACTATAATTTATTGTTAGAAAGGGGGTACCTCAAAGGTAATTCAAAGGCGCCCTTATAAATTTGGTCAACATCTGCTGGATTCACGAGGAAATCATCGAACTCTTAAAGATGTGGAGGTAGTGTTCTCTAACTATGTAACTTTTCTTTCAGGGCGTATTTCTCTTAAAGCCGACTTTTTTACTAAAACTTTATAGCTATGCCCAAAAAGATTTCTCTCGACTATTTTCGATTGCTGCTGAAATCCAAGCGGCATTCTGGCGCATGCGTCGTGCGTTGTCGCTGACTCAGCAACATTCTCCTCTGGGCAACCAATTTTGTAACAGTTATCTCCGCTACTTGATGCAGAGTGGGTTAATAAGATACTCAAGAAATTAAAATTAGCCGTAATAGCTTTGTCCGTATTACAACTGTCTTTCTTTATCTTCTAATACCTGTCCAACTAGCGAAAGTTTGCAATTAGATCTGCATGTTAAAGTTTGTGTCCGTCTCTAGCAAGATAGAATTAGTAAGAAGGCACGAGAAATCTCGAGTAGAGTCCAAAACTGTATCTTTGCCCCCAGCTTTGGTCCCACCTGGTGGGGTGGTCAGCTTTCCTTATTTTCTCTCTGCACTTCGCCCTATTCATGACCTCGTTTATCGAGGCTCCGCGTTCTGTGAGATCTTTCTTTACTACGTCCATCCACCTAGTTATCGGTCTTTCTCGGGATCTCCGCCCAGAAATGGATAGGTGGTCAGGAGAATGAAGGAATGTAGTCAGGAGGCTTTTGAGATTTAGGAGATTCCAAATCCGATAAAAAAAAAACTGAATAGAGTCCAGAAGCAAAGAAGCCGACGATGAAATCCTGTTAAGGGAGTTAGAACAAAACCTCAATAAATTCATTTATTACTCGTTTGCTACTCTCTAAGAAGAAGAATATCTAATTACCTAAGTATCTAATAATTCAAATGAGAAAAATTGCTTTTAGTAATAATGCCGCCGCGGCAAATGGTCATATTTCGGTTAATTTAATTTCAGTTAATGTAATTTCCGTGTACAATAAAGAATATTCTATCTTCTATCTATCTATCTACTAGAAGAATACAATATCTCTACTATTATATTAAAAGGGGACATGCACATACTGAAAAGAAGCAGAATTAGATATGAAATAGACAATAAAAAACTTTCGGCAATAGAAACATAGGTAAAGTTCGGACCGCGTTTGAAGAAGAAGGAGAAAGCCACATACACATTACAAGACGTAAAACAGAAAAAAATATGTAATAAAAAAATAAAAACAAAAACACCCCAGAACAACAATTAGGAAACACGAACTATATCCACGCGGCGGCAAAATGGCCTCGGGCTCAGTAATTGCTGCAGGTTTGTTGCCTACATCACTGATTTTCAGCAAGGGCCTGGTCTAGTGCCTAACGGAACATCGCATTGACTCAGACAAAGTGTATTATTAGTAAATACAAAAATACTATACATAGAGCGACCTCAAGTAGTGCAAGGGAAGGATAGACATAGAAAGAATAGCATCTTATACCGGAAAAGAAAGTTTTAGGTTTCTTGGCCACGTAACAAATAACCTTTGAGTTTACCTTAAAGGCGTATCTGCTTGTAAGGGCTCTGAGAGGGGGGGGGGATGTCATTGCAGCATTTAGACGCCGCGAATACTAAGCTTCCTCGGAAGGCTGCAGTTCGATGCATCGGAATTGTTGTGCTCGACTCGCAAGTCTCATAAAAGTACAATAAATTAATACGGCCTTATTTATAAAAACACGATTCCTCTAAAACCAACCTAAAACTCTTAATGTTTTCCTTGTAAAATCTCTACCACAGACTTTTTAATCGGCGTTTTTGAAGTGTTTAAAGGAATCGAGTTTTTATAAATAAGACCGATAGTTTATTATGACAATTCGATAAACGTCGCGTAGCCGATTAGTACAATTATTATTAGTTTTCCTACTTGTTATTCTGTGGGTTAGTCGGCCATGCAATATACATCGAATTATCATCGTCATGATTAGCCATTTGACGCCCACTGCAGGACTTGTGCCGCCCGCATCCAGCGACTCCCCGCCACCGTAACCAGGTCGTCAGACCATCTGGTGACTTCGAATTATAGTTCTATGAAATGAGGCCCTGATAGCCAGCCAGCCAAGCTGTCTGGCATGCGGCATGGTTAATCCCCGCGGGCGCGGGCCGATGGTAGCCTAGTGGGTAGATCATTGGACTCGGAAGCGAGAGACCCAGGTTCGATTCCCAGTGCGGGCGTGTACCTATAACTTTGTTTCCACTCGCCACTCGCTAACGGTGAAGGAACACATCGTGAGGAAACCTGAGTGTCTGAGCTGTTCACATACCGCAGCGCTTGAAATCGCCAATCCGCGGTGGGCACGCGTGGTGATTAAGCCCATACTCTATCTCTGAGAGAAGGCCTGTGCCCTACAGTGGGACGTATATAGGCTGCTTATGATCCCCGCGGGTGTAATTATCCTCAGGTTCGGAACGTAGGCTATAGAAGTAAACAATTACTTTCGTACCCAATACATATACAATATAGAGAGGGATATATCAAAAACCAAACATGTATTTCCTTATTTAATTGTTTTATCAACGATTTGCTCGTCGAGGGAACTTCATCTGCAACAGAGTAGAGAAGAATGTCATGGAAACTTCATAAAGCTACAATCCTTGTTTATAATGTTCTTAACACCACATCAAGGGTTAGCTGGAAGATATTTCCGCTGGTATAAGCTCGCCATTTACACTTTTTGTACATTTTGTGTTTTCTGTATGACTTTTATGCGTGCAATAAAGTATAAAGTGTAAGTATCCATGCCAACCATATAATTTGAGAGTTCCCACGCCACATATAAATGACGAAATCCAGCAAGACCGTGTCCGCGTCGGTCCCACGGTCTTCCTAACACGTAGTCAGTGCACCAATCTAATTTTCGCGGTGGAAATGTCGATACTAAATTGCATTAGAACTGCCCCTCGATATCAAAATGATCAATGAAAGATTTTCTCTAATTTCTTTAGATAAACACGACGAGATTATCTAGGCTGCTACAAGTAGAACTATAAAGTAGGCATTTACATTTACCCACTTTACGTTTCTCTGATAAAGTGGTGATGTACAGTTGGCAGCATATGAACTTTTACATCCATGCACCCTACTGAGTTACGTTACGGGCGACTTTGCAATCAAAATACACAGTACATCAACCCTTTGCGCTTTGCTCCCAGTATAGTAGCAGGTATACCTGTAGTATTAGCAGCCTAATATGGGCTTAATTACCACGCGTGCCCACCGCGGATTGGCAATTTCAATCGCTGAGTTATGCAAACTCCTTAGACACTTAAATTTACTCACAATGTTTCCCTTCACGGTTAGCGAGTGGTATTGCTACTATAACTTCACAAATGTAAATAAATTAGAAAACAAAGTCATGCCGGATTCGAACACATGATCTTCCAAATGATATAATACCCAACTGCAGGCCTTGTCTTAGATTCGGCTGCTTGCAACAGTAAGTTTAAGGACTATGCACACTGCAAGGGACCGGCAGCGCGACGTGGCTACGTTACCAACTAAAATCAACTCGAAATACTTTTGAGGCCGGAGCCGACGAGCACAACACTGGAGCGGGCTTTTATGCACTTACATTGTAGTCTCTAATTTAGAAGGTACATAGGTATTTAGATTGAAATCGTGCCCCTTGCACGTCGCTGGCTGTAGTAACGTGGATAGACGTTTGCTCTGAGACACCCGGGTAGTACCCGATGAGTATCATCACTGGTGGTAGGGCTGGGCCACAGTAACCACTCACTAGACACAGACACACCGCTAAGCGATTTGTCGTGTTCCGGCGTGATGCCTAGTGACGCTACACTTAACAGTCAGGCTCGTGACCTTTGCTTCGGGTGCAAAAGAGTGACGCAGCATCGCTCTGTGCCCTCATAAGCAGCCTATATACGTCACACTGTAGGGCACAGGCCTTCTCTCAGAGAAAGAGTTGGGCTAAATCACCACGCATGCCCACCGCGGATTGGCGATTTCAAGCGCTGAGGTGTGTGGACAGCCCTGTGCCCTCCTATTTCGTAATCAATAAATCAGCCGTGTGGCGTCGGATTAAGAATAACGTTACTCCATTTCCTCCCGTGGATGTCGTAGAAGGCGACTAAGGAAATAAATTACCAGGAGATGGGCAGCAGCGTCTTCCTAAGACTCCAACCACATACTGCGATCGCCAACCCGCCTGCCAAGCTCGGTGATTATGGCAAAACCCCTCATGGTCATGAAAACCATGAGGGAGGCCTATGTCCTGCAGTGGGCGTCAAATGGCTGATGATGATGATCAAATCGGCCCATACCCGTCCACTGTTGAGCCAGAACTAGACCACCTACAAGGAACGCCACTTCTTTCTGTCCACGGCCATCCTCAGTCAGCCTCTGCCAACAATCTGCCTCACATCGTCGGCCTAGCGAGCCTGTTCCATAACTGACCTTTTTATTGGGTTTTACGAAGCGTCAAAAGGGTAGAGACGGTAAATCGGACAAGTCCATACCGTGGAGAAGTTACGGAGAAGCGCCCTTGGCTAGAGCGACACTGCACCGGAGAGGCGCGTCACGGCATCGTAGCGGCGCGTTAGAAAAATATTGTTCTCACTGTTTCTCATTAAATAAATCGCACTATAGCGGTGCTGCAGTATACAACAGGAGTATACAACTTTCAAAATTGTGTGTTAAGTAGAAATGAAATTACTTCATGAAAGTTCAAATTAAATCAAAGCACACTTTGTGCCAAAAAAGCTACTATAACATTAAAGATTATTAAGATGACAATGATGTCTGGAATTAAAGCCAGTTCAATGCATGAGTTTTAGAACATTTAGATAAATCCTGTAAATTAAGGATTTTAATTAAGATAAATTAATATTTTAATAAATATTAGAATTAAGAATAAAATTAATCAAATTATCTTAAATTACATTACATTGCTGATTTTTTAATTTTTTAATTAATTAGGTTAGCAATAGATTACATCAAATTAACAATTCAATTAGATTTTTAATTTCAATAATATTAGCTAATCAATAATAACATTATTGTACATTTGTAAAGTTATAGTAGCAATACCACTCGCTAACGGTGAAGGAAAACATTGTGAGGAAACCTGAGTGTCTGAGCTATTCACGTACCTCAGCGCTTGAAATCGCCAATCTGCGGTGGGCACGCGTAGTGATTAAGCCCATACTCTCTCCCTGAGAGAAGGCCTGTGCCCTACAGTGGGACGTATATAGGCTGCTTATGTTATGTTTAATATTAGCTAGGAAATTATAATTATTATTAACTAAAGCATTTAAATATAGATTATACCAAAACAAAGCAGGGCATTTAAACTCAAGAAAGCCTAACCGATAGATCTAAAACAAATGGCCAAGCGGTCTTGTCTTACATCCGCCTCAAACATGCTCAGACTGGCCATTTCACAATTAAATTAATGAACGCAGATGAGGTATCTAGAGTCCGATACACTAATTCTAATTTAATAAGGCAGTAAACGCGGTAAAGTGTCAGGGCTCGGATCGAAACTCCAATTAAGGTGCTGCAATCTACGACTGAACTCACTTCGTATGTATTGGAGCGTTTTTATACAAAACGAACGAACGAACGAACTATTCAAGAAGAGTTTTTTCTCATTTTTTTGTTGTACCTTTCTTATTGCCTCAGTCTCACCTACTTGCTTTTCAAAAAAGAGCAAGAATCGGAAGTGAAAGCTTCGTCGACAAAAGCCCAAGTTTTAAATATTATGTAGGTGAGTTTTTTTTATAACGAAATTACTGTAACTCCTATTACACGTAAAAAATGTAAGTATGTACAAGAAAATACAAATCATACAGAGACAGCTACAAAAAGTACAGACTTAGAAAAAAAAATTAAGTCTTAAGTTCTTTACTACTTGCTTCTATTCACTTTGACATCGTGGACGAATCTCTTGTTAATTCTGACGTATAATTTGCCTTTTATTAGGGTGTTGGTTATATACTATAATTGAAAAAAATACATATATATTATGTATTTTCGCTATGCAACAAGTATTTAAGTTTTGTGACATTGCTGATTTTTGTAAAATATTGTAAAATTTGTAAAATGTTTTGTAAATAACAATATTTTGAAATAAATAAACTATAACCTTGCTTAAAGTTAACATACAAAAATATCATCGAAGTACTTACTTAGTTTTCCAAATTGTTATAAAACGTTTCCTTTCTATGCAAACAATTTAAATACTGCTTAAGCCTTCTTTCCTACTATAAGACAATGCATACCATGACTGTTTGGATTTAAATTTGTGAAAAATTATGTCAAAAAAAATTTATGTATGAGGCCCAAATTTTCAAAAACTATACTTGGAGACTTCTTTTCAATTTTTTCTCTAAAATGGTCTAGATGATTCTATGAGTCGCAGTTTTTGCACTACATTGAAAAAAAGACTAGTGTTACTTATAAAAAAAGTACGATTCCTCTAAAACACTCTTTAGAAACAGTTAAATTAATTTGTGGTTACGTCTTTCCCTTTACCACGGAGATTTAAACTGCATTTGAGAAGTAACATAACATAAACTTACGCCTGTATCCCGGAGTTGTAGGCAGAAACTACCATGCTCCTGACACATCTCTTTGGCTTGTTTATTATTCATTAGGCGTTGCATGCGCGCACGCCGGTTTCGGATACTTTTTTCTTGAGAAGTGTTTTAGGGTATCGTTTTTTATTTTTATAAATAACACTGTTTGACTTTGTTATTCAGGTGTAAGCGCGAAATTACTAGAGTTCTCCTTGTAAATGCTTGTTGCAGATTTAATGCAATTAATGTAGCAAGGTGCGTGTTTTCAGTATAATATTGTATCTACGTCTCTAAATGGTAGTTAAATTATGCGTTGATATCACTATGATATTAGTCTTTCCGGGAATTTCATAACTTCAGATGTAAATATTCGAGACTGTGAATTCCCGGTCTGGCTTATGCCCTACGTTGTCAACAAAACGTTTTCAAGACAAGATTTTACAATAAAGTATTTTGTACAATAAATATTAATCTGTTAGGCTTTCTAGGTGCAAAGAAGTCATGGATAAAAACCATTGAAATTTAAACCTTAACTGCTCTTCTATCCAGCTCATTAAGAAAAAACATTGATTTGGTTTACAACTCTAACCCTGGGCCTCGAATCTGTTAGTGCATTACAGTACATTGGCAGAGCACAATTGGGTCACGTGACGAGTTTTTTCATACCATTGAACGCCTACAAGGTTTGATACGCGTGCAGGTGTTGACTTGAAACGGCAATGAAACGAAATCGGCGAGTTCATGCAGTTCTTTGTCATTGCAACACAACTACAATGCATGTAACAGAATCTCATCATCATCATCTATGGAAACCATGAGTTTACAAGGTGTTAGTAGATTTAACCTCCTAATTCCCGGCCTTGAAAATAACAATGGTATTAGATTGTCATTTTCCAGGTCCGGACTTAGGAGGTTATAAGTACCATTATGGACCCTGTAGAGCAGGGTTTCTCAAACATATGGCTCTAAGTATCGCTGTTAGAGTTTCTGGATGACAGCGAACCCCTTACAAGCGCAAGTAAGAATAAATATTCTTTATATTTATTCAAATATAAAGAACTAATTTATTCAAATATATAGGGCAAATAAAGCAAGTCTTAGAATAGTAATAGATGAACCATAGAAATTTTAAGATTTGAAAAAAATTATCGACAGATCTACCTATCCTACAAATAAAGTTCAGATGATTTGTAATAAAAGTCCGTATAAAAATACATTGCACTATGTAAATCGCGAACCCCGTACCATCAAATGCCGAACCCCTAGGGTATCGCGTCCCCCACTTTGGGAAGCCCTGCTGTAGAGCATAGCAACATTTTGAGTAATATAATTTACAGTTCACTTACATACGTATTTATTGCTTATTTTACACCTAACCTTATAAAAACGGCCACAAGATAACACTACATAGAATTTACGTATCTTCTGAGTCCTGTCATCTAGGCCCTGGTATCTCAAGATACCTCAATACTGTTTGGCGCATCTGACATATTTTCCAAGATTCCAAACCGTGAGAAACGAAAACACTTTTTACTAATTACATACAACTTGTTCGTGCCTACAGTTTTACTAATTACAACTGGTTTAGGGTAAATTAGGGCTTACCTCATTTTTTTGAAGCGATGACCGTATAATTATCGCTATAAACAACAGTAGTTGTAAGATCATTGTTGGTATGAGTCATAGGTATTAGGTACACTTGAGAGCAATGAATAAGTGTCACTGAAAAAGGTAATTTATTTTCTTGAGTGTTTTAGAGTGTCCGGTGAAACTTAATAGGGTTACATATCAACATAGACAATTTTTAATATGAAATCAACTTCGAAATTTGAAAAAATCTGCTGTGACATACAAAAATTTTATGTATGCTCCAGCGAATGTATTTATTTAAATTTATTTACTTTATTAGGTCTACCAACACTTTTTAACCGACTTCAAAAACGGTGGTTCTCATTGGTGGTGGTGTTCATTTGTGTTACAATGGAAATAAATTCACTTTCACTTTCTTTCACTTTTGATTCGACGCGTATATTCCTTTTTTTTTATATGTTCTCGCGTAACTCCGTCAACTCTTAACCGATTTCGACAATTCTTTTCGTTGGAATAGATATGACGTCCCATTGGTCCCATTTTAATTTGGTGAAGATCTGATGAAGACTTTCGGAGACTGAGAACGGAACTCTTCAATGGACAGCAGTAAATAAGGCCTTATAGGGCCTGCCCCATAGCGATATGCATATGTTTCATATAATATAGCGTAAAAGTAGTCCCAAGGTAATTTGGTGATGTTCTGGTGAAGACTTTCGGAGATGAAAATTGAGAACTTCAAATTTTAAAGTAAAGGATTAAATAAGGTAAGTTATTATAAGGGACTTGATTTCTTTTCTCCCACTCCCCCACTAAAATTGATTAAATAAAAAATTAAAATGGTCTTATCATTCTTTTAGTATAAATTATTGTTTAGTACACAGTACGTGCTTTTTTAATTCATAAAGGGTTAATATAAACGTATTTTAGAATTCTCAAGAAATAAATACACAATTTATCTAAGAAGGCATTCTAGTTTTAGCATACCAGGTGGAGTGCATCGACCCCACGATCCGAGAATTCAAGGGTACTCTATTATTTACGCCACATTTGACGGATAACGAGTTTCGGCACGCATTCGAAATTTAAAATTTACCCAAAACTGATTCTGATTTCTCCGATTCGCGACGCCATGTTTAAATTTGGAGATCTTTCATTGTTTTTTTTTAATCAATCAACTTTGAGTTATAACAAACACCTACCATGGAGGTCAGTGGCTGTGACCCAAATCGTTTGAAAGAGGTTGAACTGAATCGTAACATTATTGGCTTTGCCTTGCTTCAAATTAATGAGAGCGTAATGAAAATTAATTTTTATTTATTTATTTATTTCTGTTTTGGCAACAGCAGTCACAGTTTTGATAATAGGTACAATGGAAATATATTTCATAAAAAGACTTAGAGTGCCAAGAATTAATGTATATCTTATCTTCAAAAGGTGATCAAGTAAAATGAAGTTGAAATGTTACATTAACAAAGTTCAGAGGCAAGTGACCTGGCCACTCTACGTAAAATAGCGGGCTATTGTCTAATGCCGATGGAAATTAATTTCAAAAATCAAATCAAATCAAATAATATTTATTATCGTAAAGAATAATACACAGAGGCAAATAAATGTTACTTACACAATGCTTAGACTGTAAACGATTTAACATGTGTAAATATCTTTGAGTAACGGTGACCCCACACTAGGCATAGCCTGTATCGTGGGCGTCACGACATAAAATTGGCCTTTTATTTGTAGATATACAGGGTATAATAAAATGCCCATATATCATCTATCGAAAGGGATGTTTCTACTTGTCAATGCAAACCACTTTAACTATAGTGACAAGTTCCAAGTTGCGTAGTCAAGTTGAAACTTGTCGGTTTTTTTAGGGTTCCGTACTCGAAGGGTGCCAAACGTGGCCAGGTCTGTCACCAGGGTGTATCTCATGAACCGTGATAGCTAGGCAGTTGACATTTTCACAGATGATGTATTTTTGTTGCCGCTATAATAAAATTGACTAAAAATAGAATAAAATTAATATCTAAGGGGATATTAGCTATATATCTAACCCATACAACAAACGTAATGTTTTTGCCGTTTTTTTGCTCGATATTAATAACGGCAATTGGTAGATGCTTGAAATATTCACTGACTATTTAATTCTATATTCGCTTCAAAAATAAATAATTAAATTAAAATGTATCATCATCATCATCATCAGCCATTTGACGCCCACTGCAGGACATAGGTCTCCCTCGTGGTTTTCTAACTATGAAGGGTTTGCCATAATCGTCACGCTTGGCAGGCAGGTATAAATGTATAGAGCAGCTTTTTAAATTTTAAAGTATTTTGCCGGTTTTAAGCACTTGGCCGGTTTTTTAGAGTAAATTTTATTTACCTAAATCGATGTAATAGCTGGAATATTTAGAACTTCCTTGTCCTCTATGCAGGGTTATTTCCGAAACGCGCATAAAGCGCGAAACCAATTTATTCCGCACTATGGGATGAGCGAGAAACAAATCTCCCTAAGATAAGATAAGAATATTCTATATTGTATACCGGATTTAATTAACTTGGGTGGTAAATAAAATTTCAGCAGTCTACTTCGTTAACCCAAAGTTATGATTTTGAATGGGTTCGTACTACATCTCCGAGCCCTGCACTGCACGCCGCGTTAACTTACGGGTAATGTCGGAAGACCAGCGCTTGCGTATCATATCTCCAGCCTTTGCTGAGTCAGAGCTCTTTTGCATTTGCCACACGCTCACTACTCACACTAGAGAAGGCATTGCTGTGTGTCTCTTTTGTTAATGTTTTTTTGTAATAATGTTTCATTGTGCTTTGTATGTGTTCTTACTACTGTATAATTGTTTTTTATTGCGTGTGTGTAAATGCAAAAAATAATTCATCTGTCTATCTCCCTATCTATCTAAAAAAAATTATTAAAGATTTTATTGCAACGTTTTGACGGCGTGATTAATATGTATATCTATGCTAAATTTCAACCTTCTAATGTTAATCGTCTTTCAGCTAAGCGAAGGATAGACAGACAGACGGAAATTCATGGCGAAACCATGCGGGTTCCTTGTTGCGGAACCCTAAAAATTTGTTCTGAGCGACATGTCTCTTGAATTGCGCATTGTAGAAAAAAACCCTATGGTCTTGTTAAAGTTACACAAGCATTGCTATTGAAGTTGTTTAATTGGCCAGCGGACACGGGATCAAAATCCTGGGAATAAAGTTTTCTATTCGTGCTTGAAGCTCAAGTGAACCTGTAGATACATTTAAAGATTTTATTGTTTGAAAACCGGTTGCGTCGGTGCTTCACTTTGGTTCTTGAATGTAAGTGAATGGAGTAATAAAGTGTTTTTGGGGTTAAGCTGGCGTTTGCCGGCTAAGCTGGTATATAAATAGGTATTTATATAGTATATACATGCATAAGAACAGCTCCGGATATTATATTTGTAATATTGGATGTAATGAAATTGTTATAAGGCTCCGAAAATAAAGTAAACATTTTTTCTAATCATTGACACGATCAACTTTTGCTCTGGGCAAAATTTCGATAGGTATCACGAAAAAACGCAGCTGTCCATACTAAAATTGCCTGAGGAATTAAAATATATATATATATGGTATTCCATGGTGATAATTTTTCGCCATTCCGGAGTTTTCTCCATATTAAAAGTATGACGAGTAGAAAACAACCCCTTTCCCACTTTTCGGACAGATATGGAGATTTTGTTACATCCTGTATAAATAAGTGTAGAATATTTGGTGTTCTTAGGGTCTGTGAAGACAAACAAATAAATAAATCGTCGAAAATAACCTTGAACCGCCTTGAACTGGAACCTCTTGAATTTATAATGTGTCTCTTATTCAGATGTGTTTTAAATTATGCAATTTTAAAACTGGGGCTTTCTAGATGGGCTTGTGTCGGCTTCATTTTATGATATGTATATTATCATAAAATGAAGCCAATGAATGCCACTCGAAAAAAGCAAAGAAAAACATCGTGAGGAAACCAGACTGTATGACAACATGACATAGCATAACATATACTCACGCCTGTATCCCGAAAGGTTAGGTAGAAACCAGGTTCTGCCACTTGCCACGATGCTGACAGGTCTCTTTCGCTTCATCAATATTTTGTGTTTTTATTTTTTACCGGTGTACAATAAATAATTAACAATAAACAATAATTCTTATCTTATCTTTATTAGTCGTTGCACCGACGCACGCCGGATTCGTGTTTGAGAAGAAGACTTACTGACTGTATGACGTAACATAACACTCAGGCCTGTATCCCAGAGGGGTAGGCAGAGACTGCTACTTTCCACGACCCTGACAGATCTCCTTCGCTTCATCAACATTCAGTAGTAGCCGTTGCATGCACGCTGGCTTCGGCTATGAGAAAAAGACTGAAGCGTATATACGTCCCACTGCAGGGCACAGGCCTTCACTCAGAGAGATTGTATGGGCTTAATTACCACGCGTGCCCAACGCGGACTGGCAATGATGACGATGTTTTTCTTCACCGTTAGCGCGTGGTATTGGTACTGGCTGGGCTGGGCTGGGATAATCTATTGAATCGAAACTATTCTATTGATGGAGTAGGCTTCCCTAGCACCTTGTATATCCCTCTATCATCCAAATAAGTCTAATGACGATTAATACACTAATCATCGGATTACTCGATCGAAATGATTGCATACTAATATCAATTGTGTTTATTAGTATTGTCTTGCTATTGTTTATTCGTACTGTCAATCTCAGTGGACGATTTGTTGAATATTGGCCCTTAACTAGCACGCAATTGGAGCTCTGCCACAGTTGGGAGGTTTTGGTGCCGCATAACTATACTCTGTACCGGACGAAAATTTGTAAGATGTAAACAAAATGTCACATTACTTAGGTCAATAGTGAAAGTCAATAATGCGTAGGAAAAGTTTGTATTGACATGTAGGTAGCAGACTTTATACGTCCCACTGTAGGGCACAGGCCTTCTCTCAGGGAGAGAGTATGGGTTTAATCACCACGCGTGCCCACCGCGGATTGGCGATGAGTTATGTGAATAGCTCAGACACTCAAGTTTCCTCAAGATGTTTTCCTTCACAGTTAGCGAGTGGTATTGCTACTATAACTTCACAAATGTACATAACTTAGAAAACAAAGTTATAGGTACACGCCCGCACTGGGAATCGAACCTGGGTCTCTCGCTTCCGAGTCCAATGATCTACCCACTAGGGTACCATTGGGATTAACCATGCCGCATGCCTTAGCCTTAGGAAACCAAGTTTTAAGTTGTGTGTACCTACTAATAAAACTATGGATTTGTAATCTGAAATAAAATGGGCATGTAGATATATGCATATATGTACATGGCCGCACTGGGGATCGAACCTGGGTCTCTCGCTTCCGAGTCCGATGTTCTACTACAAACGCTGTATGATATGTAGTAGCAAGGAACTCTGTTGAAACCATTGTTGTAAGTTGTGTAGCCATGATATCTTTGGTCTCCCAGCTCTCCTTAAAATTAACCACGATTATTTATCTTTTATAAAACTGGGCGTCTTTCATAAGCTGACAGAAGGATAGATAGATGGTCTCTTCAATGAGATTAAAACACAGTTTCGTGCAAGTCTTCCATTGTTTAATTACAGCTATGTAACTTTTCACGGGCATAGCGCATAAGTGTGTAAATTGCATCATAAGCTCATCGAGTTCATTCACACGGACTGCTTCACTTATGTCAGTGATTATGTCCATTATGTCGTCATGTCAGCTCCTTTTGTGACAGCTGGCAATTCGCGGAAGGCTACCCCGAAATCATGCTTGACTAATGCCAAAGATATTTAGGGTCCAAAGTGTGGACTTTAGTCATGTTCATACCTCAGTGAATCAGGTGCAGCAGAAAACCAGCGCTAGTCGCCTTTGACTAGCATTTTGCTGAGCTGCAGCCGATATCTGTTGCAGCACTTGTGTTCGGCATGATTGTATTAGGTATAGTACCTATATAACATTAGGTATATAACATTAACAGTTCGCGACAGAGAATAGCGTAGGAAATAAATATCACAAACGTAGCTAATTGAAGAACAGTAAATCCTAACAGTCTATTAATCTACATAATAATATGTAGATTAATACACTGTACAAAAACTAACAACTAACAGCTGTAAGAAAGCTGTAAAAAAACTAACAACTGACAGCTGTAAACATAGGATGTAGTACATGCTATGTTTACAATTGTTAGTTGCTCGTTTTTGTATGCACTTTGGCCAACTGACGGGTGTTAACAGTAAATTAATAGCGTGTTAGTAAACGGGAAACAGGGGGTCACACTGAGGCAATATTCCGCCTTAATGTAAAAGCCAATATAAAAAACAAACAAACAAAAGTTTTCATATGGCCAGCCACGGGAATCAAACCCAGGACCTCTGTGGTAAACGACATAGTTAAATTACTGCTGAAGCAACAACTCAGTTTAGTAATATCGACAAATTTTAAAGCAAAGGTGTAAATTATATTCCTCTTGGTAAAATAACTATAGTAGTCCCAACTATGAGAAAATAACGCCGGAATATTCAAAGGTTTTCCGGGAAAAATCAAGGGGAACTAGTCACAACCAGCATCTTCAAATTATATATCATTACGGCAAGTGAACGCAGTGTAAGTAGGGCGCAAATCGCACGAAGGCTCTACTTTGGTCCCCGGTGTAAAGACTGAAGGTATTATCTTCCTGGAATTATTATTGTCACTTGTCGCCTTAGACTCGTAGGGCTGCTGGTACAAAGAAAAGAAAAGAAACAAATGCCAGATATAAAACAACATAAGAAGTTTACAACTAATGTGTATATCTAGGTATCGTGAAATAAAGTAACATACACTTCTCAGAGCAACACACCTTCTAATACCTTGGACCGCAGGCTATATTTTGAGATAGACTCTGTCACATAATTTATAATCGTTTGATGGTAGTACAAGAAAGAAGCCGATTTGTCCTTGTTTATTTGAGGTTAATGGGTAGATATCCCATAACTGAGCAAAAAAAGAGTTTTTTTTCAGTCTTGCGACCCGCGTTAGCTAGTTTTTAGGGTTCCGTACCCGTCGGGTGCCAAACGGGACTTTATTATTAAGACTTCACTGTCCGTTTGTCTGTCTGTGTGTCCGTCTGTCTGTCTGTCTGGCTGTATCTCATGAACCGTGATAGCTAGGCAGTTAAAATTTTCACAGATGATGTATTTCTGTGGCCACTATGACAACAAATACTAAATAAGAATAAAATAAATATTTAAGGGGGGCTCCCATATAACAAACCTCTAAAGACAGCGCTCGCCATCTAGCGGCGATCTATGTAACGTTCACAGCGCCGATGTCATGTCGTTAAATATCAATGTTAAACGCTTCTTGTTGGTTTCTATAGATGGCGCAGTTCTCAAATTCAATTTTTGTCTAATGTTGTATGGATAATGGTACAGAAAACCCTTCGTGCGTGAGTCCAACTCGCACTTTTTTCACTTTTTTTTAATAACGCGATAAATTGCAAATAATTAAATTTACTTATAATATAACTACAGGAAATGAGGGGCACTGTCTACGTTTACAGTTTCAAAAGGATTCGTATACAACTAAGGGTCACAGAATTTTTTTCTTATCTCTCATAAAGCCACTGAAAAGTTACTCTAGGCGATTTAGGACGATATAATGTGTCAAACAGCGCTAGAGTTAGTAGCTTCTACAGTGCCATATTAGGCAACGCGGGGCCCGTGGCAAATTCTATCCAAGGGCCCTAGGTTTGCTTTAGGTTATCAGAACAAAACTGTTACAAAGAAATAGACTTTTCCGGATTTAATTTATGCAAATTTGGAAATAATACTATTATCCCATCCATATCGAATTCTTTAAGTTATACTCATCAAAGTGAGTTGAATAAGATGTTTGTGGCTCAACGTGCTCTTTGACTAATTTTCATCACGTTGTAACGTTGATAAGGAACATTAACCACTGCAGTTGGTGATCTTGAGAGTATCAGTATCAGTAAGCGTTAGTATCCGTGTGGCCTCGGATTAAGAATAGCGTCACTCCATTTCCTTCCGTGGATGTCGTAGAAGGCGACTAAGGAAATACATTACCAGGAGACGGGCCGCAGTGTCTTCCCGAGATTCCAACCGCATACTGCGATCGCCAACCTGCCTGCCAAGCGTGGCGATTATGGCAAAACCCCTCATGGTTAGGAAAACCATGAGGGAGCCCTATGTCCTACAGTGGGTGTCGAATGGCTGATGATGAAGCGTTAGTGCGCGGGCCCCCAAACGCGTGGGGCCCGTAGCATTTGCTACTCACGCTAGGTGGCTAATCCGCCACTGGGCGTATGAAGAGAAACCTACCCACATTTGTAAGGAAATGAAACTCAAAAGTTGCTAAATTAAATATCAAATGAATTCGTATTAATATTAGAAAATCACAATATGAAATTACATATCACTCAACCCACAAGGCGACAAACTTGTATTGACAACATAGCATCTAACTTAGAAGATGTCGAATCAAGGCTTCATTAAATGGAACTCTCTGACCATGACACCTGCCAAACTATTAGTATACAGATGGCAGAAATAAAAAAATCGCAGGACTCTTACTATACAGTCAAAAGAGACATTTCAGATGAAAATATAGATAAATTTATAACGAGTGTATCAAATATATCATGGTCAGAAATAATAAAATGCGATCCGGAATGTGACATAAATGTACTTTTTGATAATTTTCTCGAAACTCTTCAAATGCTACATAATTTGTGTTTTCCTAAGATCAGACAAAAAATAAAAACTGGAAAAACAAAACTAAAATGGATAACCCCGGGTATAAAAAAATCATGTCAAACAAAGAGGTATTTAAGATACAAATGCTATACAACTAAAAATCCTGAGCTACGTCTTCAATACATTAAATACACAAAAATCTTAAAACAATGCATAAATAAGGCACAAAAAAGGAGTAACAAAAAGTTTATAATAAAAGCAAAAAATAAAAGTCGTGCTGCTTGGCAATTAATAAAAGACGGAAATAATGAAAATAACAGCAGAGTAATTGAAGAGCTACTCGTTAACAGCAAACGTATAACAGATCCAAAATCTATACCGGAGACATTCAACAACCAGTTCATTGATGCAGTAAATAAAAATAAATCTAATAATAATAAACTAATTGAAAATAAATTGAATAATACTAAATCTAATAATATTCAAACTGACGAAACAGAAATTGAACTAATAGAATCGTTAAGTGAATCAATTTACATTGAACCCTGTAGTCATCAGGAAGTATTAGATATAATAAAGTCACTAAAATCTACAAACTCAGTTGGACACGATGAAATTTCTACAAAGGTTCTAAAGTTATGTGCCACTATCTTAGCACCGGTATTGTGTGAGCTGATAAACATTTCGTTTTCCCAGGGAATCTTTCCTGAGAAGCTAAAAACAGCTATAGTGAAACCCATTTACAAAAAAAAATGAACGCAACTGTGCAAATAACTACAGGCCAGTAGCTTTAGTACCAATTATATCCAAGATATTTGAAAAAGCGATGCACACGAGAATTTACAAATTCCTAAATAAGCATTCCATCATCAAGCAAGAGCAAAATGGCTTCCAAAGCGGAAAATCGACGAGTTTAGCAGCATTCTCACTTGTAAGAGAAACAGCACAATACATAGATAAGGGAAATCATACTTGTGTTCTTTATTTTGACATGACAAAGGCCTTCGATTACGTCGCACATAAAATTCTACTAGCTAAGTGTGAAAAACATGGACTGCGTGGTATATGCTACAATTGGATAAAAAGTTATCTAGAAAATCGTTTACAGCTTGTTGAAATATCAAACATAAATGAAAACAATGAAATGGAGCCCTACAGATCTGAATTACAGAAAAATGAATATGGGGTGCCTCAAGGCAGCGTTCTTGGACCATTATTGTTTTTATTGTACATTAATGATCTTCCGGCTATAAAAAATCATAAATGCATACTATTTGCGGATGACATATCTTTAATAATACCTTACCAAACTGCACATTTTGAAGAAGAAATAAATAGAACGATTGAAAGTATTTGCGCTTGGCTAGCTAAAAACAATTTGCAAGTTAACCCAAAAAAACAAAGTATACACTATTTAAAAATATAAAAATGAGACAGATCGACTTAAAACTAAAATGTAAAAATTAAGAAATAGAAAGAACAACGTGTGCAAAATTCCTAGGCATTAATATTGACGAAAACTTGAATTGGTCACGACATATAGATCAGGTTATTAGTAAAATAAATAGCAAAATTTATTTAATATATAGGCTAAATAATATAGCTGATAGGAAAACTGCACTTCTTGCATATCATGGATGTGTGGCTCCCATAATACGTTATGGCTTGATCTTATGGGGTAACTCTACGGAGTCGAACAGGGCATTTATAATACAGAAAAGATGTATTCGTGCCGCCATCGCGGCCGCTAAACCACTAGACTCTTGCAAACCGCTTTTTAAGAAATACAACATACTTACCTTACCTTGCATGTATATCTTTGAGGCAGCTTGTTTTGTAGCGAAACATAAAAACTTATTCACAACAAAAAAACAGGCATTAAGCTTTAGAACGCGATATGAAGATAAACTGATATTACCAGCATGTAAAACAACTTTGCACAGCAGAAATTGCGGCTCTATGCTTGTAAGAGTGTATAACAAAATACCTGTTGAATTTCTAAATTTAAGATGGTCGATGTTCAAGAGAGAAATGTATAATTGGCTGTGCCAAAAGTGCTACTATTCTATAAATGAATTTATGACAGATAAGTTTAAGTAAATTGCCATTTTATTTTTGACATTCCAGTTATTTTTAAATAATTTAATTTTTTATTTTTAATCTATTTGACTTAATTTTATTAATTAAATGCAACTGACATTTCAATTACTGTATTGACCTGGACATTGTATTATATTAACATTTGTAGATTTAGCACCTGACATAAAAACTTATTTGACATTTGTAATTCATTAATTTCATTATGGTATTTTGACATTTCAATAACAATAAACTACAATTAAATATTTGCATGTTAGAACATATCTAACAGAATGTGAGCTCATATATAATATCATGCCATCCTTATGTACCACGTTTTAAGCAAATAAAATTATTTTATTTTATTTTATTATTTTAAAGATAGCAACCGGCAAACTGAGTCTTGTTCGAATATATTTATAATCCGCTTACCGATGATATTATTCGTATTAACATTCGTTCATCTATATCCTTCCTGTACTTTTGGTGATAAGGCTGCCGTCTGTACTCTTAGGTTAAGAAATATCTGTGTAATTTGCCTTTTTGCGTACCTATAATAAAGACAGTAAAAGGGAGGGGGAAGGAAAGAGAGACAGAAAAACAAAGAGAGAGAGAGGAAGTGTGAGTGTGTGGAAGCGAGAGCAAGATAGTGATATACTCTTAAAATGTGTTATTTCTCGACTACTTTAGACAATGTCTTTAGGTCATGTCGAAAGAGAGCAGCCAGGTCCTTACGACCAGCTCTGGGAACGCTCTGTTTAGGAGCTCATTAAGCCGCGTTGGGCTCACGTAAATCTGCGCGCGGGCACTTGGGGCACAAATTGTCCCGAATCGTTGGGCAACACGGAAGAGTCTCTTTTTTGCGTGGCTATAAGTTAATAACAAAATAATAATAACCCCACAACAGTAAGGTTGTCGAAATTTAAATATACGTTCTTATACCTACTAAATGTATAACTATGTAATGTTAAATGTATTTTACATTGATTGACAATCCCTGGTAATTAATAATGAGCCTCAATCCAGCCCTATTGACAGAGAATGTACTTTTGCAAGCATTTTTGTAGTTTGGTCCGTTTACATAAGCAGCCTATATACGTCCCACTGTAGAGCATAGGCCTTCTCTCATGGAGAGAGTATGGGCCCAATCACCACGCGTGTCCATCGCGGATTGGCAATCTCAAGCGCTGAGGTATGTGAACACCTCAGACACTCAGGTTTCCTCACGATGTTTTCCTTCACAGTTAGCGAGTGGTATTGCTACTATAACTTCACAAATGTACATAACTTAGAAAACAAGGTCATAGGTACATGCCCGCATTGGGAATCGAACCTGGATCCCTCGCTTCAGAATCCAAATAATCTTGGGTACGCTGTCAAGAGGTCTATCATGATAGTCCCCTCAAGACTCATCTTAGAATAGAATAGAAAAATAACATCGAACATCTTAGCTAAAGGAGCGTTTCATTATTACGGATCTTAGGGCCGGCCGTGTTAAAAATAAAGCTGAGATCGCTCTTGGACGCCTATTTTAAGATGCTGCATGCTGTTCGAAACAAAAGAGTAAAGACCAAAGAGTAACCGGGCTGATCTCGATAAGTTCTTGCCGGAGAGAGGTGGCAAATGACTGAAAATCTTGGTATGAAAGGGGGGAGGCTTTTGGCCAGGCTACATTGATGACTACTTTGTTGTTTCAGCACTAATGTAAATTTTTGTAAGTTAATTTTTGTTTGGTTTTATATAAATTTGCAAACTTAGAAAAACACAATAAAACTATTTTTCTTCTTCTGTCTGGTACATATCCAAGAAAAAAACCTTATCAAATTTTTGTTTTTTATGGGCAATTAGACATTTTATCTGGAGGTATTTTATTTATTTCTTATCTTTATAAAAAAAAAAATCTAGTGACGCATTGATACGGACGCATTAATCTTTAGTCCCTCCGATGCTCATCTACGGTCCAATTCAATGAGAGCGCTTCGCCGCCGTTACATTTTATTAGAGCCACGTCTTATTGCGGGCTGTTAGGAACTGGAAAAATAAAAGGGCGAGGCGAAAAGGAGCTTTTGAGCAACGCTTTTAGTTGATAATTGTACCTACTTGATATACGAGTAACGGTAGGCTGACGCGCAAGAGAACGACGCGACGGTAAGGGAACGGTTACAAAATATAGTTTGCTCTCGATAATAAAGTAAGCATGTATGGGGGGATCCGCTGTCGACTGTACTTTAAAACTTTAAAATTTAGTTTATTGTTACCTAATACTATTTTTAAAAAAATGTTAAAAGAGTGCGATTAATTCGCCAACAGTTTGGCGAATAATTTATAAAATTTAAAACTCTGCGATACCAAAGTAAGTCAATAAATAAAAATAAAAAAAAAACTAATATTTTGGGTTCCACAATTAACAACACCACCTTATAGTTTCACCAGGTCCGTCCGTTTGTCTTCCTGTCTGTCCGTCTTTCTGTCCGCGGCTTAGCACAGAGACGATAAGTACTAGAGAGCTCAAATTTGGCATAGATATCGCCTACCTCATAGTGTATCGTTGGATTGGTCTTTTAAAAATATTGTAGTGTAGAAAGGCCATTTAGGGTTCCGTTTGAGAATTATCAAGCTTTAAAGCGCATATTTTCATCAGAGTGGGGGCGTTCCGCTCCTCTCCCGGCTAAACGGTTGATTGTAGAGACGTGAAAAAATTCAGGGCACAGTAGCACATATACTGAACTTAAAAGGAAAACTATCACGGCTAAGAAGGCTTTACAATTTAACGAGTAATAGGCCAACTTATAAAAGGAAAACTTCGTACAAAATCCATTGAAAATTACTTTGATGAAGTTGTTAGTTCTTTAAAACAGATAAAAAAACCCCTCTTTCTACGGAACCCTACACTGGGCGTGGCCCGACATGCACTTGGCGGGTTTTTTCCTTAGTACAGCACGGTCAATTAAAGAAACGGATTGAATAAAAATTTACCTCTTGCTTGCACAATATAGATATGAACGATATTAGAGGATAAGAGAGGCGGTATTATATGAGTGATAGGCCAATAGTTGTCCAGTCCCCAAACAGTTGTACTAAAATGTTGTACTAATTAAACCCCAATTTATATTCCCACTGAGGAATTTAGTTTTTTAGAAGAATTACCATGGTTACAGGATTACCAGAACACGGTGGAAAAGAACAGTGATGTCCATAGTCGATATTTTAAGTCGACTAGAATAATTATTCATAGTTATTTAAATAATGATTTAGTAGGTGTATAGAGGAGGAGGAGAGCGATTACATAAATACATACATAAACTCACGCCTGTATCCCGGAGGGGTAGGCAAAGACCAGGGACTGCTACTTGCCACGATCCTGACAGATCACTTTCACTTCCTCAACATTCATTAGTCAAAATTAATTGAGTCGAATTATAATTATGACTGTACTAAGAGTTGTTTATAGTTACGATTATACTAAGAGTTCTGTACCCACCCAAACATCGTGATATTAGTACGTAAAACAAGGACAGGTGTTTACAATTTACTATTAGTTTACTTAATTCACCTGGGTGCATTAACCCAGGTGAATTAAGTAAACGACAGGGATTCACGTCTTCGAACTCTTTTTTTTTTTGACTAAATGTTAAACTATCCTAAGGATAATAATAAAACTGCAGACTTCACTGGTGGTCCGCACTAAAGTATATCAAATGACAGATTCACTTTTACAGCCCAAATAAAATCTACAAGGTTCAGCATGAGAACCACTCTAATAAACTTTGTAGGTATTGATACTCATATATGTGACATCTTTCCGTAGTGTTAGGACAACTTGATGTTCGAAGACAAGGCAGAAATGTTCCATCGAATGATGCATTTTCTCTAATTAGTTCAAGTAACCACCGCCTCCATGGCTACCATTAGTTGAAAGGAACGCCAAGATCTTTTCACAGATAAAAGCGTTTTATTTTGATTCACAGACTGTGATGTGAGCACGACCATGCCGTGTCTTACGGTGGGGGTAAACAGAAGGCAATGTGGGACCAAAGTTGCTTCTGATCGGTCAACTTGAAGAAACAGCAAATTGTAATGGCTCTGGTCCCCATTTTGTAGGCTTGACATGGCAGACGTTCAGTCGACAGCACCTTAACTATTACATTTAAGTTGCAAAGCCACTCATATTAACTTCCACACAACACAATCATTTATCCTGGTCCAAAACTAGGATACCCTGTGCTATGGTAACTAGGCAAGGACATCATAAACATCACAGATTGAGGCCATTTTTACAAATGTACTACGGCGCCCGCCCAGTGGGAAGCGAACCTACCTACGACCTCCGACATGGTAATCAGACGTAATACCGCTGGACCAACGAGGTAGTTGTTGTATTGTGATAGAACAAAATGCACTGTACATACGCTTATATACAAAGCAAGAAAAACAGGAATATTTTTCGTATAGATAGATATGAATATAGATATGAACAACTGACAGCTGCTTATAGTGAAAGCGTAGAAAGAAACCTTGATTCTTCATCTTTTGGCTGTGAGGAATACGGAGTTGAAGAAGATTGGTAGTACCTGATAGAGCGTTTGAATTAGAAATAAAAATTTAGGCTAGAAGTTTTGTCTGCACAGGCTTGATTTTGCAGTGAAGGAATTCCAAATTGAGTAAGTATATACTCCGAAAACCGATGAAATATTCCTAAATCGAGTATGCGGCAGAGTGAATCCCTTACACCCCAGTAAGGGAGTTAAAAGTCTAGTTAAGTATTTTTAATGACTCGCGTTGCTTATACTTAGTTAAATATTAAGCAAGTTTCATCGCGATTATTTATTAGTTAAATTTTAATTACCTCAATCCTCGATGATTCGGCAACGATGCAGCTGCCGTGGTCACGGGTAGACTGAAGTGGCGAGTACAGTTAGTTATTTTAGTGAGGGTAAGTGGTTTACCCTCCAGTCAGTACGACACAACACTCACTACGTCCGCGGACAGGTCCGGTGATAAGGTGACAAGATTTGTATTTGTCTAGCACAGGATCCCACGTGCTTGATCTTACCTATTTTATTTTATTTTTAATTTTACCCAATCAGTTACCGTGATTTGACCCGTTTAATATAACATGTGTTGAAATACATGATACTTCATTCGATCAACACGGAAAGTACGAGCCGAATGACTTGGACCATTCCATCAGGCTTAATTTTTCAACTTAACTTTCATTGTATATAAAACATGGGTGCTAGTAGCTGAAGCTGTCATCGCACGAAGCTTCCGCACTTTTCACTTCACCGACCAAAACCCGACCATACGGCACTCAATAATTATTATTTGTGCAATTAAAGTTGCCCAGGGACCGTGAAAAATTATAAAGATCGTTCACCGCGGAGCGTGCTCCGGCTCATGGACTTTGAAAGGTCTTATAGATATTTGTAGGTATGTGGTGTGGATATGTTGGTGTATTTTAACCAGCTTACGTAGGTGCCTTCTACCACAGTCATGCAATGTTTAGTCTTTGGCCAGACGTTTTGAGACACAATATTGGGCTTTAATGGCCAAATACTGGACATGCGAAAAAAGATTCCAAGGTGTTCGTTGTAATAATAGTAGGTCTGGTTGGACATCAATTCGACTATTTATTTTATTATAGTATCATTTGCTGGGAAAAACGATAATAAGATAATATGATTAAAATACAATTATTATCAACTGAGAAAGAAGTGTGCCTCAGGATAATTATGTTATAAATAGAATGATTATGAAATCGTTAGCAATGTTTTGACAGAATGTTGTTTTCAAAATTGTATCCAATTTGAAAGTGGTGGGAAGTACCGATAACGTTAAAAAGTTCTTCTATTATCGGAGTCTGTCGTCCGATATGCGTAAACAATTCAAAGAACAATTCGAGTTGGCCGGCGTCGACAAAAGGCATTACTTTTCATTTTTTTGCATTTTTATTACTTTTCATTTAATTTACTTGTCGTAATAAAACTGGACAGGAAAGAAACGGTCCTCTCGGTCTAGAACTTGAACTTTATCAAAACGAATGAAGTGGTTGGTATCGTTGAGAGTATGTTCACTGACTGCAGATCTACCAGAGCGCTTATGTTCCACGTCCGCGATATGTTCCTTCACCCGCTCAGCTATGGTACGTTTAGTTTGACCACGGCACCGAGTCTCATTCTTCCGAGATCACGGCACTTGCAAAAGTACCAAAACGTCGGAAAATTGTAAATAGGAAAAGTAAACGAGTAAATATCCGTTCAAATTCAGTTTCATCATGTCTAGTGGTCGTGTTAACCTCAGAAAATACTATTTATTTGTCAGCAAAACGGTACATTTATATTGATGTTAAAAATTAATTATGTGGCACATGCGTGATGCACCAGCGCAGCTGGTGTGCAATTATTAAAATGTCGACTTAAATATTAGGGGTTAAAGTATGAAATTGCCGTTTTATTGCAATAGGTTCTTTGAATTGACATAGAATCTTCATGGTTTGAGGTTTTCGAATGAAACTTTTTTCAAATGGTTTCTATGATGTTCTTTTTTTAAAAAATGTGAAACATTTGAATATCGACTTTCAATTGTTTTTGTTATTCAATTTAGACAAGAAAGATGGATACTGCGAAAATTCGAATGATTATGAGGCACCCATTTTTCGTATTTTTTTATTTTATTGATTTGACGCAAGTGAGTCAATATTGTGGGTAAGGTAACGTTAAACCATAATTCTATAAGCTAATTCCTGGGTAGTTTGACTAGGGTCGGCTTCCACTATCTCTCTTAATTCATCGTTATTCACCTGTGTGGGCGGTCTTCCTCGTGGCTCGTTTTTTAAGTCGAAATTTCCATTACGAAAGCGTTTAAACCAAAATCGCACGGTGCGTTCATTAGTAGACCCCTCTCCAAACGCAGCATTGATATTGCGGGCTGTTTCTGCCGCGTTAGTTCCGCGTCGGAACTCGTATTCAAAAATCACTCGAATTTTCGCAGTATCCATCTTTCTTGTCTAAATTGAATAACAAAAACAATTGAAAGTCGATATTCAAATGTTTCCCATTTTTTAAAAAAAGAACATAGAAACCATTTGAAAAAAGTTTCATTCGAAAACCTCAAACCATGAAGATTCTATGTCAATTCAAAGAACCTATTGCAATAAAACGGTAATTTCATACTTTAACCACTATTACTAACACTAAGAATACAAACCTATGTATTTACAAATATGTACACACAAAATGAAAAATGGAAAATATAATGTCAAGCGAAGATTATAGTAAATTAGCTATGTCATTTAATAAAAATTACAATGCAAAAAATTCATTCATTGAGTAATATAGGCTTTTGGACCAACTATTTATACAGAGTTTGATTTTTTGGAAATCCATGGAGGAGGCCTATGTCCAGCAGTGGTCTTCTTGTGGCTGAATGATGATGATTTATACAGAGTACAGATAAAATGTTTATCTAAAAGAGATTTATTAAGGGGCTCCACTAGCGGCACCGAGGAAAAATAAAATCTTTTTAGGGTTCCGTAGTCCAACAAGAAACCCTTATAGTTTTGCCAAGTCCGTCTGTCTGTCTGTCTGTCTGTCAGTCTGTCCGTCCGCGGCCTAGCGCAAAGACCGGTGGTACTAGAAATCTGTAATTTGGTGTGTATATACATATTTATCACGCCGACAAGGTTAAACAATAAAATGTTGGTTTTTTTTTTTACTGTACCTCCCCTAACATGAAAAGTGGAGATATTTTTTCTTTTCTCGTCTACCCCATCACGTGGGGTATCGTTGGATTGGTCGTTGAAAAATATTGTGGGTGTAGGAGGACTATTTTTCGATTTAGGGTTCTGTTTGCGAAATATTAAGCTTTAAAGTGTCAGGTTGTTAGCCCACTGGGTTTCCCTTAAACTTATAAAAAGCTTGAAGTCCCACTTCAACCTTCGGTTCCAAAATTGAAATCGTGAAAAGGTAAGAAAGGAACATAAAAATACTTACTTTATTTTCCAACTATTCCAAGAGGCAATCTTGTTAGCGCATTAATCTAGTTCCTAATACCCGTCTAATGAACCTACAATCAAGTTTTCCTAAAAAAGCCTAGTAAAAGCAGGTCTAGCTCAAAATAATAACATGGATCTTGTAAGTATACGATGAAAGTAATAATTACGCGCAATTGGTCAATGCAAGCAGAAATAGGAACACTCTATCCGGTATCCTGTATTCAAATGATTCCGCCAGACTGTAATTACGTCATCTTTATTACAATGCGGTAAGATCCAATGAAACTTTTGCAACGTTGGCCTCAGATTATGGAGGCAAGAATAACGGAACTGAGGCGGGGTAGACAGGGGATAAGAATCGTGTGATTTTAAAACGACACATGTCCTTTCATTACAACTTTGCAGGAAATAGAAAAAACTGTTTTATTCAAATACTAATATCTACAACAGCAATATTTTAGCATATTATATTGATTTCTGTATGAATAAACTAAATTTTTTTTTCTAATGTAAATCAATAGGTAGGTGTAAATAATTTAATAAAAAAAAAATGGGCAAGTGTTATTTTAAAAACACATGTGACTTGTGTTGTTTTAAAATCACACGATTCAATTCATCAGACTTCTAACTCCAAAGTATGTACAAAACACCACCAGGACTAATGTTTTTAGGGTTCCGTGGTGGACAAAGACCACTTACAGTTTTGCCATATCCGTCCGTCTGTCTGTCTGTCTGTCCGTCCGCGGCTTAGCACAGAGACGGTAAGTACTAAAGAGCTGAAATTTGGCTTAGATGTACATATTTATAACGCCGACCAAACAGTAGAATAAAACCTCGACAAAAGATTTTTTTAGGGTACCTCCCCTACGCCTAAATTAGGGATTCAATTTTTTTCTCGCCTACACCATAGTGTGGGATATCGTTGGATTGGTCGTTGAAAAATATTATGGGTTAAAAATATTAAGATAAATAATAATAGGGGTTAAAGTATGAAATTGCCGTTTTACTGCAATAGGTTCTTTGAATTGACATAGAATCTTCATGGTTTGAGGTTTTCGAATGAAACTTTTTTGAAATGGTTTCTATGATGTTCTTTTTTTAAAAAATGTGAAACATTTGAATATCGACTTTCAATTGTTTTTGTTATTCAATTTAGACAAGAAAGATGGATACTGTGAAAATTCGAGTGATTTTTGAATACGAGTTCCGACGCGGAACTAACGCGGCAGAAACAGCCCGCAATATCAATGCTGCGTTTGGGGAGGGGTCTACTAATGAACGCACCGTGCGATTTTGGTTTAAACGCTTTCGTGATGGAAATTTCGACTTAAAGAACGAGCCACGAGGAAGACCGCCCACACAGGTGAATAACGATGAATTAAGAGAGATAATGGAAGCCGACCCTAGTCAAACTACCCAGGAATTAGCGGCATGGTTTAACGTTACCTTACCCACAATATTGACTCACTTGCGTCAAATCAATAAAATAAAAAAATACGAAAAATGGGTGCCTCATAATCACTCGAATTTTCGCAGTATCCATCTTTCTTGTCTAAATTGAATAACAAAAACAATTGAAAGTCGATATTCAAATGTTTCACATTTTTTAAAAAAAGAACATCATAGAAATTATTTGAAAAAAGTTTCATTCGAAAACCTCAAACCATGAAGATTCTATGTCAATTCAAAGAACCTATTGCAATAAAACGGCAATTTCATACTTTAACCCCTAATATTATCCGTTTGCGAAATATTCAGCTTTAAAGCGCAAATTTATGTCCGAGTAGGGCGTCCCCCCCTTCTCCTGGCTAAACGGGTGATTGTAGAAACGTGAAAAAAATTCAAGGTAGTAGTACATACAATGAACTTAAAAGGAAAACAACAACCAACTTATAAAAGTAAAATTTCGTACAAAATCCGTTGAAAATGACTTTGACAAAGTTGTTAGTTCTGTAAAGCAGATAAAAACCCCTCTTTCTACGGAACCCTACATTGCGCGTGGCCTGACATGCGCTTGGTCGGTTTTTAATATGGAAAAGGCCTTTTTTTCGATTTCTGACATTTCTGGTACTTACATACTCTAAACTTAGTCCCATTGAGACTTTTGATGCTGCTCAGGAGGATAAAAAGTCTCTTTTCATCATATCAGCAGCAGTTAACGAGAAATGGCACTCTTACTGACTCTACAATTATTAGAAAATCTGTTCAGTTTGTAATGGCCCTCAAATTACCATTTTATTTCTTCACTACTTGACTTTAGACTTTTACGTACGCGAACATGAATCAGCCGTGGAATTAAAGCATTGGTCTGAACCAAGAATATTCTAATCTTCGTAAGAAGCCTTTTGCTTTACCCTGCCAAAATAAATTCAACTCAATTTATTTAATTCGTGGTGATGGTTTGAAAATATTGATTAGTTATTATTTTTATTTATTTATAACGTCTTAATTTTTTTATGTAGCCTATATACGTCCCACTGCAGGGCACAGGCCTTCTGTCAGAGAGACAGTTCGGGCTTAATTACCACGCGTGCACACCGCGGATTGGCAATTTCAAGCGCTGAGGTATGCGAACACCTCAGAAAATTGACTCGAAATTTCATCGATGATTGCACTTGCCCATTAGCTCAGTTGGGAGAGCGCTGGCACGGTGAGCCAGAGGTCGCGGGTTCAAGTCCCGGCATGGGTGGAATTTTTAGCCTCTAAATAGGTTTTTAAAGTTGTCCTCAGCACGGGTTAGTGCAACTAAAAGAATATATAATCATTTTTAGTTTGTCTCGAAGCTAAGCTTATCAATCATTAAAATATTAAAAACTACGTCCTTTACATAAGATTGGATTACTGTCTTCAAAGATAAACTTTGCACATGTCTAGACATTTTACTTGCCTCTGACTGCCTCGATGGACTAGCCGTTAAGGCGCTCAACTACCAAGACAGAGGTGGTGGGTTCGATTCCCACTGGGGGGCCGCCGTAAATTTGCACAATTGGTCTCAGTCTGGGTGTATTTCCATGTTTGTGATGTCCTTGCCTGGTTACCATAGCACAGGGTATCCTAGTTTGGGACCAGAGTTATTTATGTGTGAAAGTTACTTATCTAATATAAGTAGGGGTTGACGCAGTATAAATCATCTTGCATATTTATGTAAAACCCGCCAAGTGCGTGTCGGGCCACGCGCAGTGCAGGGTTTCGTAGAAAGAGAGGGTTTTATCTGCTTTACAGAACTAACTACTTCATCGACGTAATTTTCAATGGATTAAGAATAAATAAATTTTATTTAATACAACATGTTACTTTTGTGTCCCGGCTCCCAAACTAGGATTCCCCGGGCTATGGGTAGCCAGGATACTTCCGAATCGTTAAAACTCAATTTTGACAATTACACTAGGTGTAGGCACTTAAGCCGCACTTATTCCGTCACTCCATTTCCTTCCGTGGATGTCGTAGAAGGCGACTAAGGAAATCAATTACCAGGAGACGGGCAGCAGCGTCTTCCTGAGATTCCAACCGGATATTGCGATCGCCAATCCGCCTGCCAAGCGTGGCGGTTATGGCAAAACCCCTCATGGTTATAAAAACCACGAAGGGGGCCTATTATGTCCTGCAGTGGGCGTCAAATTATGATGATGAGACACTTAAGCACAAACTTGCAAAACCTATCACCTAATCATTATGTAGGTAGTTATAACAACATTCGCTTAGCACATTTCTATATAATTTATTCTTCCACTTGTTGTGGGTATAACGATATTATTGTAAAATAGTCAAGCCGGCCGGCCGGATTTTGTACGAAGTTTTCCTGTTATTATATCGTTGTGATTAATATGTGTGTCTATGCCAAATGTCAGCTCTCAATCAAAAATCAAAAATTTTTTATTCAAAGTAGCACAGAAACTGCGACTTAATGAACGTTACAAGTTAAACTAGGTGTCCATTTCAAAATCTAGATCATTTTGGAGAAAAAAATAGACAAAAAAAACTCCAAACTTAGTCTTTTCAAGTCCTTAATTTACAGGATTTATATAAATGTTCTAAAACTCATGCATTGAACTGGCTTTAATTCCAGACATCATTGTCATCTAAATAATCTTTAATGTTATAGTAGCTTTTTTGGCACAAAGTGTGCTTCACACATTTTTTGAACCGCGTTTCTGGCAAGCTTATTATATCCTCAGGGATCTTATTGTAGAAACGTATACAATGCCCCATAAAGGATGTAATTAACCTTTGCCAGCCTAAATTTTGGGAACGAAAGTTTATGCCTATTTCTAGTATTTACATTGTGTTGGCTACCTACAGTTTTAAAGTCACTGATATTTTTCCTAACGTACATAATATTTTCATAGATATACTGACTAGCAACTGTTAGGATGTTAGTTTCTTTAAAGAAATCTCTTAACGAATCTCTATTGCCTAGCTTATATATGAATCTGATCGCTCTCTTCTGCAGGACGAAGATGGTCTCAATGTCTGCTGCCCGACCCCACAGTAGTATACCATAGGACATAATACTATGGAAGTAACTAAAATAAACAAGCCTAGCAGTTGCGACATCTCAGTTAGTTTCCGGATTCTTTTAACTGCGTATGCTGCAGAACTGAGCCTATTTGCCAATTTTCCTCTCTCGCACTTATCGTCTCTGAGCTAGACCGCGGATAGACAGACGGACAGACGAACAGACAGACGGACGGACATGGCGAAACTATAAGGATTCCTTGTCGACTACGGTTACCCTAAAAAGGCCTAAGTTTGACTAAGTTTCACAGGTATGCAATCTTCTCTCTTATGCTACGTGCAACTTTGCAACGTAAAGGGCGATTTAAAAAAAAAAAAGTGAACGTTGACCAGCTGTCACCTGTACGTCCGTTGACTGCGTCCTGTGTGATCAGACGTAATTATTCAGAGAGGTGACGCGGAGGAAATCATTAGGCTAGTGTGGGCTACATGCAGCTTCCTGGGTCTTGGAACTAGTATTTCTCTCTAGGTGATATGTAAAAAATAACTTCGGCACAACACAATCACTTGTCAGCCCAATCCCTGTCCCATATCTGTCTAATTTCCATGTTGATGTACAGTAAAGTGTTCTCTATCTATCTATTTATGGTAACCACTAAAAGACATCACAAACATTAGAGTACACCTAGACTGGAGCCATTTGTACAAGTCCTTCAGTGGCAATCAAACACCTCTGTTTTGTTAGTCAAGAGTATTAACCGCTAGACCAATGAGGCTGTCGATATGATGATCCAGCATAGCATAGATATAAAAAAAAGCTTGATAGACACATCACAGTCGACCGCACACTAATCTTTACATTTCAGTTGTAAATTCACCCGTAACGGAATAGGATGCGCGGGTGTGAGGGTTGATACGAAAAAGGAATTAAGCCGAAGTAGTTAATTGATTAAATAAATAAATAAATAAATCTTTTGATTGACTATTGCGTCTAAGTGGACTTATTTCGATTGGGACCAGTAAGTGAGTGTGGTGTGTGGAATAGAATAAGTATCATAGTTTAGATTGCGTGCCAAGTGGCAGACCCTGGTCTCTGCCTACCCCTCCGGGATACAGGCGTGAGTTTATGTTACGTTGCTATAGTGCATTCATCATGCGGTTGTCATGCTGCTCTTATTAAGTTTTACCTAATTCTACCATGAAGAACTGGCCTAGGAAAGGGTGAATAACTGCGATCTAGTAAGGCAAGTCACAAAGGGCGCCGGCACGTGCGCCGACAGCTGCGCCTGCGCAGATGCGCTCAGCTGTTCACAGGAGGCTTCCCTTCCCTTCCTTTCTTTATTAGCGCTTTATTGTTAGTCTCTTTGGTTAAGACTCAGGAATAAAGTTCGTCGGAAATACGTTTAGAATATGATGTCGAGAAACGTATAGGTACCCATTAGAAAGAGGTGGTGCCTTTGATTACCCCTTAATTGGTTCGTGGATTCTCAAATCTGATCTATTAGCTTAATTTTTGATTCTGTGACATGTGTAGAAGTTGATTTGTGGACGTATGGGGACGTTTGTGAAGATTGTAGCGGGAAATTTAATATTTGCGCGAGTTCTGGAATAACATATAAATTTAATATTTGCGCGAGTTATGGAATAACATATAAATTTAATATTTGCGCGAGTTTTGGAATAACACATAAATTTAATATTTGCGCGAGTTCTGGAATAACATATAAATTTAATATTTGCGCGAGTTCTGGAATAACATATAAATTTAATATTTGCGCGAGTTCTGGAATAACATATTAATTTAATATTTGCGCGAGTTCTGGAATAACATATAAATTTAATATTTGCGCGAGTTCTGGAATAACATATAAATTCTGTAATTTCGCTTCAGTAAATAAGTAGTAGGAAGAATTTTTTCACAGTCTACAGTTAGCTTGAAATTGATACTTATGTATAATTTATCCGTAAGTCAAAGCTACGATGAATAAAAGTTTTTGGTCGGACTCTTCCGACAAAAATCAAGTAAGCGAGTCCGGAATTAAGCTAACAATTTGTAGTGCTTACGAAAGTTTTAGTTTGAAAAAGTTTTTGATTTGATTCCATTGATATCAAGACTGAAGTACTGTCAACTTTTAATATTGCCAGACGGCTTATCCTATCCGACAATCGTTTATCGGAAAAGCCATGATTAGATTGCAAGGATAAATATAAACTTAGAATATAAGACAAATAAATAGGTATCAAAGGAAATTAACTTAAATAAGATAAGAATATTCTTTATTGTACATCGGAATTTCAATGATAGTTGGCTAGCCACAACTCAATTATCAGTTTTGTCTATTTCTGTACGTTTCCTCGACAAGGCACATGCGGGTAGGGCAGATGTACGATGACATTTGCCTCCAAGCATTCCTAAGGACGGTCAGCGAACTAAGCGTATTGGGCTTTCTCATATACGGCAATATGATGATGTCGACTGAAAGATTGTATGACTAAGTCATTCAATACAGAATGTACCAAAGCTATCTATAAATGGAGAGTTTAATTAGTAATAGGAACAACAAAAATCAACAGAAACTTCAGGAAAAATATTTCAGCTGTCCTATACAATTTAATTCCGAAGGTAGTAACTTTGAAACACCTGACATCTTTTTACTAGTTACTATTTTGCATAGTGAAAGTTGTCCTGTATGTACGTAGGTCGTCTAGTGTATGTTAGACTGTAAGGCTGGCATTGTAGATCTTTGACCCTGGGGGTCAAGATCAGGGCGAAGCCTAGGCCTTCACCTAGGAATTAGTTTTTTTTAGGATCATATTTACTCTTAGAATATTCTAAGCTAGTCATATGACTAGCCTAGTATAGACTACAAGGTATATCCGCCACACGAGATCCAATTGCATAGGCTTAGCAGATGAGCAGTTGAAGCTACTCGTATATAGATGTTAGCCTGGGAGAATCGACGAGACCTTTAAAAAAATAATATTCGTGAAATTTTATGCAATTTTTCTTATGTATGTTGTGCTACAAAGAGTTCTGATCTAATCTAACAATCTAATTTTAGAAATTGAAAAAAAAAAAACTTCTCTTCCATTTACCTACCAATATACGGAGCTTACTGTACATTATGTCAATAAAATTTATTCACACTTTTTTACAATCTTAATATCTCGCTATGCGAGAATATTACTTGAAGACATTCTCCCTCGCCCGTCATTCGTGTGGTGGATAGATAGATGATATTCAAAATTTCAACGTGTGGGCTAAGGCCCGATTCTCGTTCTTCCTTTACCGACTCCAGCAAGGTGTTTGGCGCCGTGTCCCTATGCACATATGCCTTGAACTTTGTGTTTTTGTTTGTTCTTACCTATAGTTTTTACAGAAAAGCATGTAACAGTCGCTCGAAGCTCGTACATATCGTACCTTTCCTTTTGTTTGTTCCGTTTGTTATCATGTGAAGTCGACAGCACATTCACCGTAACATTTCAATTTCAATAAAATTTTCATCTGTATGTCGGCAATACGAACAACTTTTGATTTGGGGAACGTTAAAATTGCAAAATTATTATCAGCTGTCATTACCAGGAGTACCCAAACTTTTTGAATTTGCGGGACACTTGTAGGCTTCATATTTTAACACGGAAGGCGAAATATATCCAATGACGCTAGGAACAAATTGATGACAATGGAAAAAAAATGTATCTTTCTGAGATGAGGAGTCAGTAACATTTCGTTACGGGGAATTTTATAATAAAAAAATATTGTACCTTATGTGTGCTAATCAATTTCACGCAACGCATTTCAATGTAAACCTTTATTTGTATGGAAAACTAGTTATTATTACCTACTTTCTAATAAATTGGTCAATTCGCATCTGTACCTCGGATATTTCAGTAGAATCTGAAACAGAACATAAAGAATGTTAAATTTTTTAAATGAACGTTCCTCGACAAACTTTTCACAAATGAACTTTGAAACACTGACAACGACAAAGAAACGTTTAGTCATGATTAAAATCAATAGAACCTATCGTCGAGCAAACATACGATTGAGATATCGATTCATAACCCAGTTACCGCCTTGCGTAGGTATGTGAAAACTGACGCATTGGCGCCGCGACGCCGATTGTAGAGCGTTCGAATAAGCCACTCTACAGATTAGAAACTGAGATGACCATGATTTTTTCAACTGATTTCTTTACAATCAATCTGCCCGTACTGCCGAGCTGGATATAAGCCATTCTCATCCAGCCGTTGCTAGCTATCTGCCTCAGATCGTCGGTCCAGGGAGCTGGCTGCTTCTTCGCTGTATTTTGCCCTATCGACGATCGGTTCTTCGGCAGATGTGGCCAGACCACTGCAACTTCAACCTGCTAAAATATAGGCTACGTCATTCACCCTATTTCTGTGGCGAATTGTCTCATTTCTGATGTGATACATCAAAAATACTCAGTCCGAGTAAGTAAGAGCATAGTCCGTTCCATAGCACGTTGAACGACTTTACATCGGTGGACTAGACCTACTGTATTCACAACCCTAAAAACGTAGAAAGAGTCGGCCTACAGTTCTAAATTTACTGAGAGATACAGCGAGATGAAGAGTGATACAAAGAAATATCTAAAGGTGAAACCGCACCTATCCGCATCGACCGAATCAATTGGGCCGACAAAAATGATTTTTAGAATTATTTTTATGAAATCCTATGAAACCACGCTCATCAACTCGCGCAGCAACGCGTGAATTTTGAATTTGGAATTAGAAGACTCCCAATGACTCGTTCGGTCGATTCGTTCGGTGCGGATAGGTGCGCATTTTCCTCAACGCACCATATCATTTGCCAAAATTCCCGCTCTTGAAATTCTTGAGATACAGGAGAAATGTTACATCTGCTGAAGAATCACACAAAATTAGTTATTTACTTAATTTTGTACCTAGATTTGATTAGATACCACATCATCTGCACAGGTAACGGCAGCGGTGGTCACGCTTTTAGTCGCGCTAAAATGTGAGTATTTGAAAATCCATATAATGGGAAGTCGAAACTTTTAACTTTTGTGTGCGATAAAATTGCGCTACTCAAATCGTCATGCTATCATCATCATACATTATTGGGTTCTAAGCAATAGAGACCTTAGACAGCCCGTATTATTGATCAAAGTCTAGGTCAGAGTCCTTAGTAAGTCATCGACTATAGAAAATATTACAATTTGAAGTCTAAGTCCAGAATATGGGATCTACGCAATTTGGCGTATAGCTTAACTTGAAATGGGAAGAATGAGTACATACCAAGATTATTTACTGGCAATAGTAATGCGACAGTTTGAGTATTTTGCTATCAGGCCATAACTGAAACAGCACTTTTAATGTTTGAAGAAGCCCAAGACGATACTTAGTCGCGTAGAAGTGTCCGTTTCGTGTGTAACTTTACTATCGTGGCGCCTCCGTTCGCAACGCATTCTATAATTTACGACCAAGTACTTGTATGAACTCCTATGAAATCAACACCGAGCTCGAAATTATCACTTTGTTCGCTACGTTTACGTTAGCAGAAAATAGTATAGTTCTTTTTTTCAGTCTTACAATCGTCGCTAGACTTTTTGTTCAAATTTCTCTATCTGGTGAGGATTGTGCCCTGCAGTGGGATATTAGGCTGCCAAGCTATCTTTAGGTACCCACTTGAAAGGTCTTAAAATTAATGGCACTAACATGAATAATGCTACTTCGTAAACAACTAAAATAAATAACATAAATACATCAAACTAAACAAATATTTCCATAGTACTAATAAAATAAACTACGAGTAATAAATATTCATAGCCACTTTTTGTATGGAGCATAAAGTAGAGCCCTGTATACCTGTATAACCCTTTACCCCCTACGTTTACCTTTTTGCTGGACTTAAGTGCAGCTAAAGACATCCACGGAGTGCATATCTCGAGCGCCCCCGCCGTGTCGCGCAGGAGTAACGGAAAAATGGCATTGGAAATGCCGTCAAATGCCACCTTTGTCTCTCCGTGGGAATTCGCTTTGCAGGGACGTATTCAGGTCTCGTTTTGTGGATTCCCCATTGACTATGAATTATTCGTCTCCACATTTTTTTCTCTTGTATTCTTCTATGCAAACCTAATATATCTCCGGTGATAAATGTCAATTCCGTGATTTGAATGCGATCTAACTACTATTATCATTAGAAAAGGGAATATAAATATATTGTATACCTTAATTTTTTAGGACGTGTTGCGTTTTCGTGTACATTTCTTTTTACCAACGTTTTCTTAATAATTGTTATCGAGGAATCCAGTAATTGATAATTACTAGTATCACAGCACCCGCATAAGTCGTGACACTCTATCCAATATATTTCACTCACAAATTAGAAATTACGGGTAAATCCAAAGAAAGTTATTGATTTTAAGTGCAATGAAAGTATAGCTGAAATCTCTCTACACGTCCCTGTGGTTGTAATATCTTGCGCAAACGCACTGAGAACGATACATGCGCACGAACGCAGCCCGAAGCGCAAAAGACGACACCCATTCTTAGAATACATCTCTCTCTGACAACAACTGGATCATCTTTTCTTATGACACATTATGCTGCTGTGGGATCTGTTTGTTTGACTTTCTATCAGGCATACTGGACTTAGTTTAAGTAGATACTTCATAAGCAGCCTATATACGTCCCACTGTAGGGCACAGGCTGAGAGAAGCTCAGGGAGATAGTATGGGCTTAATCACCACGCGTGCCCATCGCGGATTGGCGATTTCAAGCGCTGGGGTATGCCAATAGCTCAGACACTCGGGTTTCCTCACGACGTTTTCCTTCACCGTTAGCGAGTGGTATTGCTACTATATCTTCACAAATGTACATAACTTAAAAAACAAAGTCATAGGTACATGTCCGCACTGGGAATCGAACCTGGGTCTCTCGCTTCCGATTCCACCCACTAGGCTACCACCAGTAGATACTTAGTTTATGTTAAATTTATTGATATATTAAATTATCATAACTTAGTTTATTTTTAATTGAAGTAGCAATAGAGGTCTATCAGGATCGTGGCAAGTGGAAAACCCTGGTCTCTGCATACCCCTCCGGTATACAGGCGTGCATTTACGTAATGCAATGTAATAAAGTCGGATGTTACACACTTGCTACAAAAAGGGCCCACAAAACCAATTTAGTTTAACAGTTGACAGATTTTATATTTGTAGCAAAAGCCCCATAACGTAGAATAATGCTTGATTTCCACATACGCTGACATCTGTCGGGTTCGTCGAACAGCCGACAGCAGGTCAACCTTTACATTTTTGTTGCAAAGTCGTCCTTAACATAACTGATTAGAGTGCACGTACGCAAAGGTTGACTGCACAAATAAGCATTGCGTTTTATGAATGTTACACTGCGTCGCAGTGTACGCGTCGCAGTGTACGGCTCTATGTAATTGGCAACAACGAAATATCGATGGAGAATGGTAGAGTGGTGTTAGGAAAGGCACGAATATAAGACAAAGAAATAAAAATTAGCAACGAACGATCAATGTCAAGGTCAATAAAGAAATCAGGACGTTTCCTGGAAATTCCTTTCCAATGTGCCAAAGGATGCTCCACCAGGTAACGATTCATAAGATTTCTTTTTTATGTAGCCTATACACGTCCCACTGCAGGGCACAGGCCTTCTCTCAGAGAGAGAGAGAGAGAGAGAGAGAGTATGGGCTTAATTACCAGGCGTGCCCACCGTGGAGTGGCAATTTCAAGCGCTGAGGCATATGAACACCTCAGACACTCAGGTTTCCTCACGGTGTTTTCCTTTACAGTTAGCGAGTGGTATTGCTAGTACGACTTCACAAAATTTATGTATTCGTAACTTAGAAAACAAAGTCATTGGTAAATGCCGGGATTCGCACCCTCGACGACCTCCCGAATGTGCGGCTGGCGTTCTACCCCTGCGCTATCACCACGATATTCATAAGATTAATGGGGAATTTATGAAAATTAACACTATTGTAAAATAGATCTGTGAGTATTGTCACCTCTGTCTTGTCTTCTCTGTCCAAATACAGATATAAATTGATAGACTTATTATACACGGATAGAGGAGTCTGGTTAAGGCGACAAAGATACATTAGAGTATAGTAAATATAAATAATTAAGTAAGAAATTAAACAGAAAACTGAAGCCAAATCGCTGTCGTCGGCCGGTAAGGTGCCTAGAAGGCTGGCAGCATTACCCCGAGGAATAGCGAGGCCCAGACGCTGCCCGAAATAGGCACCTCGAGTCACCTGATGCGTCGATCAGACGCAATCTCTTTAGACAGTTGCCGCGCTTCTGGCCCCCACGGCCTGAGAGACACCACACCAAAAGCCACAAATAAATAGATTTGTCCTAAGCCCGTGTCGACCTCCTTGTCTCTAATAGCTATTATATCTAACGTGTCACCTTCGACGTTGACAATAAATGATTGAGCTAGGCACCTATTTCCTCTTTGTGAGATATACTGAAATATCGCAACACCTGAAAATCTGGAAAAGTTCGTTTATATCGATATTAAAGCACTTTCAAAAGCGAAAGCTAAAATTTTAATTTTTTTTTATACAAATTGGCAACGTCAACTTTCAAGATTTATGAAAAATTAAATTGAGAATTGTAAACTTTTACTCATCGGAAGTGGTTTAACAATCGACACTGAAGAATTGATTTTTAAGTTTTTCTTCATTACTTTAAGAAGTATTTATAACTCATAAAAAGAAGACTGTTAGCTAAATTGATCTGAACGTTTATAGCTCATGAAAAAGAAGAATCCAACACATTAAGGTATGATCATTCAGCCACAAGAAGTCCACTGCTGGACATAGGCCTCCTCCATGGATTTCCAAAAAGACCGGTTGGAAGCGGCCTGCATCCAGCGCCTTCTTGCCACTTGGATGAGGTCATCTGTCTATCTTGTGGCTGGTCGTCCTACGCTGCTCTTGCCGATATGTGGTCTCCATTCGAGAACTTTTCGGCTCCATCGGCCACTTACTTACTAATCCGCTGGGCTATGTCGACGACTTTCGTTCGTCTACGGATCTCATCATTTCTGGTATCTCATCATAACTGATTAAGGTATAAAACCAGGTATTATTTTTAAAGATTAGTCTAAGTTATATGGATTTTAAGATCCGAAATAAACGATTAATAATAATATTAATAATTTCGCTCGACTGATAACTGGACAAATATCGGCGGAGTCAAAATGTGTTTGCGATGAGTTTGTGCTGTTTGACTAAAGACTAAACTAAAGACCGAAGAAATCTGAGTCAGTCCGAGACAAATGCGTCAAATATGAAGTAAAATTCAAGTTATTTGTGGGGCAGTATAGAGAAAGTCTTTGAGTGAAAATTTCGATAAGCCAGGCGAATGCAACGCAAGTAAATGCTCATTTTCCGCCAGCGTTATCGGGCGTGACGCGTTACACTATCAGCTGCGCATGCACCGCCACTTATCGCCCAAACTGCAAACTGCAACTTGTGAATGCTATTTGAGTTTTCACACGTGAATCTTGGTGCCGTGTAGAGTTTGTGGCAGGTTTTCCACTTTTTTCCATGTAGCCTAGATACACCCCGCTGCAGGGTACAGGCCTTCTCTCAGAGAGAGAGAGAGTATGGTCTTAATTACTACGCGTGCCCACCGCGGATAGAACACCTAAGACACTCAGGTTTCCTCACGATATTTTCCTTCACCGTTGGCGAGTAGTACTGCTACTACATATTCATAAATTTAAGTGACAAAGAACACAAAGTTATATGGTACATGTCGGGATTCGATCCCACGACCTCCCAAAAACTATACCGTGGCAATTATTTTACACCTTTAGGACATGATAGCTGATTTAGACGGCGTCTAATGGCAACTTCTATTTACACTACATAGGTGATATTACATTACATAAACTCACGCCTGTATCCTGGAGGGGTAGGCAGAGACCAGGGTTTACCACTTGCCACAATCCTGACATACCTTTTTCGCTTCACTAACATACGCTTAACGCCGCTTTCGGGTACTTTTTGCTGTGGCAGAAATTGAAAGACTATTTTTTTTAATGATTTGACAAATGTCTAGTTTTCAGATTTTTCTATGTAATTGTAGTATAAGACGATATTACATGCCAAAATTCAAAGTTTTAGGTCAACGGAAAGTACCCTATAAATTTTTATTTCCTTACGATTTTTACGGTGTAAACGGCCGTGACTTTTTTTTCGTTAATTCAGAAGTTTAATTCTTTCACAGCTCCAAAGAACTGCAGACTTGAGATTATCAACTCGATACCTCCACGCGTTCCCGCGATAAAGGGTCTTAACAGACAGACGGACGGACGGACGGACAAGAAAGTGATCTTTTAAGGGTTCCGTTTTTTCCTTTTGAGGTACGGAACCCTAAAAACATCTATGTAGACTGAGACCTTTTGTCCAAAACGTGAATCAACGCCATGACCTCTGTATTTGTCGTCAGTCTACTGCTAGATCAACGAGGCATTATTGTGCCGTCACTTTCTGGATTATTTTCGAAAACATGAGCTCTGGGTATATATTTTTTCAATTGTCTTTTTTCACAAATGATTCTAGCAGGTTTTTGGGTAAAGTTACAGCGGATACGTTGGAAACACATATTGATGAGATATACGAAATCAAATCATTCTACAATAATGATAATGGTATCAGGTAGAACTGATATGGCGATAACGCTAAAATAGAAATGGCCAATGTGACTCCATTCATTGGACAGGATACAGCTAATCAATACAAACTAATATGTTTGTAGTCTCACAGTATGAACCACAAGTACTGAATGTAGAGACTAGCTAACTTATACAGTAATTCATATCATATTTTAGTATCAAGAAATATAGTAGGTACACGCTTCTTTATATTTGCCACAATCAGACTAGGTACATTAGAAAGAATACCCAAGCAGACACCATGTCTTGTGAATCTATCCTTTCTCAACCGCCTTGAAATCCTATGTTGTTTGGCACCCCTGACTTGGAGATCCACCATTGTTTGTGTTTCAATAATTCCGTCCACGGTCTTGAGCAATGGCACTGCCAAGCGCGATTTCGGCGACTTTTGTGTCTTTTGTGATCTTTTGTGCCAACTGAAGCAACGTCCGCAATAACGACTTGCTTAGTTGCACGTTCATTGTTCGACGCCCGAGGGCAATGCACTTGACGGTTGCCGTTTCAGTACCGTTCGTTCGTATATCATCAGCGGGTGGGAGGCATTCGGCAGCAGTGAGGGCTCGGCGGGAGTCAGGTGCTAGTGTAAATAGGTACGGGGCTCGGGGGAGCAGGACCCTCGGGTGACGCGCTCATTCGCGGCACGTCCTTTTGTTTTGGTGTGGCGGTTCCTGGTGGGGCGCGGGGGGACAGGTGGGCGCAGGTAGCGGCGCTCGCGCTAGGCAGTCAGTCCTCCGCGGCGGCCCGACGTGCGCGTGCGACTCGCTCGCTCTGACAGTCGCTGGAAATGGAAATGGCGAGTCACTTGCCGACAGGTGCGCGGCCTGTGCACGTGTGTTGTGTGTGCGACGCTTCCATCAAGGCCCAGGAGGTGAGTGCTCAACTCTTTCTTCGGAACTTCTAAGGCCGAGCATCTGTCGAGGCAGCTGCTTCTCGGTATTATTCGTTTTTTGCCAGCATGTCGTAACGTGCCTCAGTGCTAGGGTGTAGCACAATTGCCGTCAGGCAGCGTCAGGCCGGCTGGCGGACCGCATTCACACGGTGCCGGCCGCGTGTTTGCTTCGGTCAATATTGGTTTGATAACGCGCCGTGTGTGCGAGCACGCGTAGGTACTGCCACTCTGTTATCGATTCCATCCATATGCGTCACTCACGTCGATACTTATCTATAGCGGATCTGGGTCATTGTTCTTTTGTATTTCATGCAAGTGCTCGCCTGCCTGACTGATTATACTACCTGTTTCGGCAATTTCACCGGTTCGTAGCGTTTGCGCAGTCATAAAATTTTATTATTTCACAAGACTCCTCCACGATGTTGAAGAACAGTTGAGTTGTTGAACAAGGCAAACATAATTTTGTTCACAGTCATTACTAAAATCGTCAGCCGGCAAATAGAGTATGGTCTGTCGGAAACGAGCAAAAAATTTAAGGAATTAGAGTAGGTAGGTATGTAGGTGCAAAGTAATTTTAGTTTTTTCGACACAATGATGATGACGAGAGATCTAATTCTGGCGAAGCAGCTATGTGTATTGTACATCTTGTTGTTGATAATGGTTTTTGAAGAATCCGTGTAATTGCACTGTACTATCGTCACGGAGACGTGGCTGAGGCAAAAACAGGAAACTGGCTTCGGCGTTGTGACGCTATTTGCAATTATCAGACTCGAATCATCCGGCCATCATATACCTTTATCTCGAAGAATTGTGGCTGCACCAATTATTATTCTTTATCGTGTTGAAAGCATAAACTTTCTCGTCACACTTCATGCGCCTAAACTATTTAGAAAGAATGCAATTATGACAGAAGGATCAAGTTCCTATCTCGGACAAGCATGAAACATATTACCACCACCCTGAGTAGGTACCTAAAACATGGAAATTTCTTGATGAAACTCTCCTTGAAATCAACATTTCCTCCATAGGCATGGTCGTCATCGCGAGTGCCACTCACACAAACATAGGTTCATTATCACCTCCGTTTCACTAAATTCGGTGAATAGCGAGTTTTTTTCCTTACCCACCGTCTCAGTTCACTGCCCATGACTTGGTAGGTACAACGTGATACCAGAAATAGGCATAGTGCAGAAATACTACTCGGTTTAAGAAGCAAGTTTTTGAGGCGAAACTATTAGTTTTCAAAGACTTCCGTACCTACCGAATTTATAGGGTTCCGTAACCAAAGGATAAGGGATCCTACTACTAACATTCCACAGTCCGTCTGCCTGTCTGTCACCAGGCTGTATCTCATAAACTGTGATAGTCAGACAGTTGAAATTGTCACAGATGATGTATTTCTGTTGCTAAAATAAATATTTAAATGGAGCTGTCATACAACAAACGTGATTTTTTTGCCGTTTTGTGCGGGATATTAATAGCGGCAACAGATAGACGCTTGAAATATTCAAATTTTGTATATATAATGATACGGAACCCTTCGTCCATGAGTCCGACTCGTACTTGGCCGGTTGTGTTATTATTACAATCGATTCTTTCATTCTTTCTGGAGTTGTTACGAAATAGTCGGAAACGTACCTTCTGACTCATAGCATTTTGTGGTGTCAACACGAAATAATGTCTGTACAGTCGCTGAAAAACCGGTTTGGACCTTGTTCAGTGGCGTTAACGTTAGTATTCCAATTTTGAAGTAAATTGTAGAGACAATTTAAGGTCATGCAATCATCGTCGGTAGTTTTAGTAGAGTGGGTCGTTTGCATGAATTCATTTAGTTTTTTCTTTGCTTCGCATTCGGCGGTTTATGTGGACGAAATTTTGCCTCATCTAAAATAGCTAATAAATATATTTAGCGATGCCTTCGTTTTATAATTAGAGACTTTGTTATTGTCTATTATATGTATTATGATATTAATACATTTAATTAACATTAAGTCGAGCTTCAAATAAACCTCGACGTACTCTATTCAAATAACTACCCTTTAACTATTCAATGATAGCCATTGGGAACTTAAAACATACATTACATTACATAAACTCACGCCTCTAACGCGGAGGGGTAGGCAAAGACCAGGGTTTTCCACTTGCCATGATCGTGACAAACATTTTTCGCTTCATCAACATTCATTAGTCGTTGTATGCAGGGAATGAAACCAAAATCAATTTACGGCAAATATTGGAGACGCTGCGTCGATCCGAAATTTTTCTTTCCATTTTTCCTTTGGCAATATTTCCCTCTATTGACGTCGCACTAGATTAAATTTTAATGGAGACAGCCAACGAGCGAGTACCAGCGCATCGCTGGAGCCGCGTCGAGATTTCTAATCGCAGTCCGTCACGCACCGGCGGGGCCCCGGAACGGATCGGAGCCGAGATAACTATCGGCCTGGCTCGCATAGGACGAAAAAACACTATTGGACGATTAGATTGGAACTCCTTCCTAGCGAAGACTGCCTGGAGATCTGCCCCCCTATTTGCCAACAAAATTGACCGTGGTAGTCTAAGTCTCAGTCTCTCGCACCGACGGTTACTTAGCATGCGGTAAAATGGCCGCGTTTATAGAATGTATAAAAATGTATTGAAGCTCGTGTGCTGGCGATATTATTTATTCTCTTCATTCATCCGCACTCGAACCAGGTTGTGGGTAAGTACCCCAAGTGCATTCAGTCCCATATGCTCCAGACTCGAAGGATGCACTTATGCTGTGAATAGGCCTTCTGGAAGACTCTGGATGTCTGGTCTTGGACTAACTCGCACTAAAGCTGTTGCTAAAGGAGTACTGTTTGACTTACTATCCTTCAACCCCTCGAAGGCTCACTTTATACATTGACATTCAACAAGTAGAATGACAATTTGTTACTTTGAAATAAATTTATGATTTCTTCCGTTCTGTACTGACAATGCGTCTCTTATAATTCACTGGCTGTTGAGCGCGACTTCGTTCGCGTGGTAATTTTGATGTGTATTTTTCCGGGATAAAAAATAGCCTATGTGCTAATCCAGACTAATATCTATCTGTGCAAAATTTCACCCGGATCCGTTCAGCCGTTTTTGCGTGAAAGAGTAACAAACATTCATCCATACATACGAATTTCGTGTGTATAATATTAGTAAGGTTTCTGCAGATGTTAGTGCTGTGTAGAGCATCTGATAAGCCTCCGATCCCAAGGTGCAACCAAGACTCAACTCGGCCAATTGTTGTTTATTGCACTCAAAACCGTTACAAAATCCCTATAAACAGTAATACTATTTATTACGGTGTAGAAAGCCGCAGACAGCAATAGGAGATAGCTGCGGAAGTGGCTAGGGGCGGAGCCGCGGCGCTAGATGCGATCGAGTCCTCATAACCTTTAGCAATGAGACAAATTTGCCAATGTTGCATTGACCATTATTGCTGAATAAAAATCTGTATTCAATTATTCTCGTAGCGGTGGTAAAGCATCGATAGAACACTGGCCGCATTCGCGAGGTCGGTCGTGGCTTCGATACCGGCATGTACCAATGACGATATTTCTAAGTTACGTACATTTGTGAATTTTAACTGGCTGACTGTGAAGAAAAATATAGTGAGGAAACCTGAGTGTTTGAGGGAAATCATCAATTTTCGGGGGTAAGCGTGGTGATGTAGCATAAGCATGCATAATCAGCCTATATGCGTCCCACTATAGGGCACAGGCCTTCTCTCAGGGAGAGAGTATGGGCTTAATCACCACGCTTAGCGTGCGTCACAACAATCACAGCGTGGTGATGTATGTGGCTAATAATAATGCATTCTCGGGCACACAATTTTGTGCTTGATTCATCATGAGCTAGATAGAAACATAGTTTATAAGCATGGTGGCATGGTGCTTTCTTCACTGACATCATCCGATGAGTAAAGAGCACACGTAAACTTTGCCACAGCAGGGTAAGTCAAAGTCAAAGTCAAAAATTTTTATTCACCATAAAAACAAAATGTTTAGGTACTTGATGAACGTCAAAGCTGTTAGTTTCACAATTAATAGATTATGCGGAGAAGAAGCTAACAAAGAAACTCCACATTTATTCTTTTCAAAACAGGTTTGCTTAATTAACAGAGTTTTCAACTTAAAGTTACACTACACTAGATACAATCGTTCCTGTTGACATTATTTAAATATACCAGACATCCTTGTCTTCCAAATAATCCTAAGGTAAAGGTATCTTCATGTTTATGCCAATTTGTACCTACATTGCTAATGCTATACGCATTGGTTTCTTAGTTTAGTTATAATAGCGCTAACCGTGTGCTAACATATTTAGATGTTGAAACGCACTGGCATTGGTGTAGGTACGTCTCCTTAGGCCATTGGGTCCGAACCCCTTCCCTTAAATCTATCCTTACGTTCTAACGACATTCACTTGCGCTTGCGCAAATAATTGCGCTTTGAGCCCCTTTCAAGGAGTTTTTTTTTTGACCCCTTACTCTTTTATACTTGCCTGAACGCCATCAATGATGAATGTCAGTAAAAAAATGCCAATTAGAACAATACAATGAAGAATATCCGTCCAAGTGAGCGATGCTTGTTCATGATCTGAGGTTTTTTCAGCGCTAAACAGTCATTAACGTCAGATTTAAGCCTGGCCATTAATTAATTTAAGTGTAGCACAAGAATTGCTATTCTCTCATCCGAAACGCGAAAACTGGTTTTCAAGTATGGCTTCTCTGTCGTGAAGCAAGCTTTGCTTCTTAGCGTATGTTTTGTTTGAAGGGGCAGTATATTTAATATTTTTTTAAAGGCAGATAAGACTTACGCTCATAATATCATGGTAAAGTGCGATTTTTTGTCACACTTTCACCAAGGTATACAGTCTAAGAATAATAGCTTGTCGCTCATATTGATACATCTTGTGTCTATTGATAAGTCTTGCGTCGTCATGCTACGAGAACTGATCATCTCTACTGACGATGGAGAGAAGCGCACTTCCCACCAAAACGTCTGTAGGTGTATTGTGCACGAAAATATGACAAATCTAGAGTGCTCCTTTTATAAAGGCGAAGCATGAAATTGTGTGCGCGAGCCGTAACGTCGATTTGCGTCAGCTTTTTTATCACAGTCACGAAACGCTGGATGCTTGGCACGGCCATTCGTCGGTCGCTGTAATTGGGAGAAACTACGGCCACGAATGCTTGAGATCTAATGTTCCTCGACCATTTTGATGAGATCTCTAGTAGGAGACTCACCTACTTACTGTGGGAGGAGGAAGCCATGGACATAGAAAAAATGGCCGGGATAATGACAAGCGCGATCTGAGCATTGCAACGTCTAACTGTCCAAGCCCTTTGTGCGGTCTTTTATCATTCTTTGAGTGATGGACAATGATTTCGGACCTTTGAAGCGATCATTACGAGTCCCGCCCGACGCGAGGTGCAAGGGTGAAGACAATAACCAACCTCTTTTCAATGAGAAACCTCGTTTTAACAATAGGCTAACTCCCTTCCGCGCGTGTCCAAATGTCGTCAGCCCTTGTGTATAGTTTTTTCATAATTCGAATGTCTTTTTCTATTTTTTTATTCATCTGGGGCGATTGTGTTTTGTTTATTAATTTTATACCATCTGGAATTCTGAAGGTTTAAGAGCAGAACAATAATAAAACGAAATTTTGTGTAGCAAGCGCAAGCAAGCTCTGACAAACTGGGTTATTCTACTCGTAATATACTGCGTAGACGATATAATAATGCAGCCATCACGAAATGTAGAGTCAGCGACTCTTCACTTCACTAGTCGACGGCATGTCTTATGAAGAGTTGTGTAAGGGTCAAAATTGAACAAAAAAGTCAACCCTACACTAAATTAAAACCCAATTAAGGACATATAAAATAACCACAACACTAGTTTTTTTCTTTAGAGAGCTAAAGGCGCTTGCTCTGAAGTTTCCGATTATGTAATGGTATTTGTTTGGTAAGGGATAGAACAAATATTTGCATCTAACTTACACATAATAGACGGCAGTATGATGTGAGCGAGAGACAAATAGTTGTGCAACTCCTATAAACTGTTAAGAGTGTTGTAAAGAATTACTTCACGCACAGCCTGTGATTTCAAAAACCTTAGCAAGTTCCTGGCTTTCTGAATTGGAATGGCGTTATTTGGCAATAATTCACATTTTAATTATCTGCAACGTACCTACGCCCCGAATGTTAATTAGAAAAGTTATTGATTGTTGTAAGTAATTCTTTAAAAATGCAAGTTTTACGTTCACGTAAAGCAAAGACCCGGTGAAAAAATCTTTTATAATACAGTTTTTGCGAAAACCGTTATCAAACATAATGTCTCAGTAATGGTCATAGATACAGCCTGGAACCTAGGGCCAATAATCTAGGACTAATCTATTTTTGCTGAAAACTATACTTTTGGGTACAATTGCTGGATTTATGGCCCATAAACTAGTTTCTATGAGACTGTAGATTGTTAAAAAAACCATCAGCATTGTTGTCATTTACGATGATCAGTTTTTGCAAAAAAGTGACTACAGGAGAAGATACACTATGATATTATTTTTATTGGTGGCGTCATTTATTACCTGGTGGCCCCTTTAAAAAATAATTCACACAGTACAGAAAGGACGAAACCATAATTTTAATTTATAATGTAGAAGTAATTTGTGATGCGTTCTTTTTATTTATTTTTCTACTAACATGAGCGGAGGTAGCTCAGTAATTTTTTCGGGATCGAGTCATAGAATACCAATGACATTTGTGAATTTGGACGTGCTGTCAGCTTTTGTACTTTTAAGTTAAGAAATAACAATAAAGCCTACATTTTCTCTCTCTCTCTGAGAGAAGAGAAGATATGTGCCCTGATGATGTTTCAATACTGAAAAACCTATTTCTGGAAGAAAATATTTGGTCAGACGTTTATGGTCTATTAATAAAATCTGCTTAAACGCTACGGAATGTACCTGCCAGTTAGCAACCGGGTACTTAAGTGCTATTTTATGTCACCAAGTCCTAATAATAAATTTCGTATTGGAGTGGTCCAGCAAAGTAAATCAAAATAACTTACCGTCACGCCGCTATAACAATAAGACAATAGACAAAGAAACAATTAATATTGACACAATTTTAAAATACTGTCGACGCCGAAGCAAAATATTAGCCTATCTCACTTAACGGTACAGTAGACGTATGCAATCAGCGATTTAATTGTTATACTTGTCAATTTTACGATAGAGACCTTTTACTTTATGGCTCTAAAGGTAAAGTCATGGCTATGGAAATAGATCATGTTGCAGCTCCGCCATGTCCGATAGAAACCGGATAAGGATAATACGCTGCCGACTTATGAAGGTTGATAAAAAGAAAAAGAAAAAAAAACTGTTAGGAGTCACTTTGGTTTTGTAAATGTGAGAAGTTTGAATTTAGAACCCCATCATGTTTTCAGAGTTAATTACGGAGAAGTACCTACATGCGCTGTTGATTCGTTGCACCATGTAGACTTTTTGTAATTTATCAGTGTATCACTATCGACTAATAGCAGGTTAAGATTGATATTTTCCAACATTACTGATACCGAATATCAAGCCAAGTAATACTACGAAAAAGCTCTGTAGTCGTCTTAGAAGCAACATAATTATTATAAGCAAGACGAAGCAAGAACTCGATACTCTAGATAGTCAATAAAAAAATCACAAAATCCTTCGCAAACTCGAGATATTCCATGTGCATGTAACCAACAAAAAGAATTGGCTGGCGGTAGCACTAAAATTCCGCTCATAGCAGACACATTCGCGCGTCGAGCCTTGTTACCCAAGTAACCATGGTAACGGATGGCAATCTTTCACCTGCTTCGCCGTCGGCCATAACTCTTCCTCGTTTGCATGCCTCCCCTTACTGGGCCAATAAAATGCCACTGAATGGCTGCACCCGCGCAAAAGGCGAGTGCCCACGGGTTAGTTGGCTAAATTCGCGACTCGCGTTAACAAGATCAATTTATAACTCCGCACGTGGGAGCTAATAGGATATTTGTCAATGGCCGGGCGTGTTTTACTGCGTGTTTGTCTAATAATCGCATTGGAAGAGCTTGGGAACTCGCTCGGATCGTTAGCTCGTGTTTCGAAAAAGTTCTTATTAGTGACTGTGGAGCGTATCCACTAAATTGATTGAGTCAGTGTAACTTGGAAACTGCACACAAATATTCGTACCAATTTGCCTATTGAATGATAAGTTCAAATGATAACGTTATTTGCGTTATAACGTTAATGTCGTCTCCCAGATGCTCTAAAATAGCTGTAGACATGTAAGTTGACTATTTATACCTTTTAGTTGTGTGCACGCCGTCGATTTACCTACCATAGCATGGAGATAATATTCATATCCATCGTACAATTTTCATTAGGCGTCAGTCATATCAATACAAACCCACTCAGATTCCCAAAGCAGATTATACGAACCCTCTCTGGTATATCATCGTTTATCGTTCCCATGAAAGTGTTGATAATTTTCAATTGGAAACCTGTTTCGTGCTACGAGTTGTTTTTACATTCGTACCGTCGATGAAATGTGTTTCCGGCTGTTTGTTTATTGATTGATTTTGAGATTATGCTGTGATTACATTTGGCTCAGTTGGTATGGAAATGTATGAGAAACTGTCATATCCGCGAAAATTCGACGCTTAGAAAGAATTGGATGGCGTACAACAAACGTCAGTAAAGTCTCAGGCTGTAGGTAGTCGATGTAAGCGGGGCTCGGTCACGGCCCGCCGAGCAGTTTCCGTTTGCTGGCCACTGCTGGCAGCAATCAAGGTTAGACTAGCCGGCCGGTTAGAATTGAAGTTAAAACATTTTTTTTTGGAAACAAAATAGTGATGCTGGTCGTTTGACACACAAAATAAAAAAACTAATGTTGAATTGAAATTAGAACAGTTTTTCAAAAATTCTGTGTCATCTTCAAATAAAGATGCCAGTAATAAGATTTAGTAAAAAAGGAATGAAGTTTCTTTTTTTTAAATAAGTACAAGTCGAAAGTAAACTTATTTTGCAATAATTAAACGCTCCGTTTAACTGAGCGTTAGGTAATTTTTACTAGGAAGAAAGAGAGCCTTATAACTTTACAATAATACGTTCCGTACTGTTACCATATCGCTGTAAAGCATGAACAGTAATCCCCTATCAGATCAAATGTTCGTATTGGCTTAACAACATTAACTAGTGTAGTAATGTAGTGAGCTGATAACGACGTAGCATTTAACAGTTAGTTAGTCGCAGACCACCGTTCGCTAACTGCAGTTGCGTTAACGAACTCTTGTGCAAATAGGCTTTCAATTAATATGGGACCTCGCTTTGGTGCGCTCTAGTATGGACATATGACGTGAAATGGGAAGAAAAACAAAAGTTTCGGCGGTGCTTTAACAAGGTCGATCCAATCAGAGTCGCCAATATTGGTAGATACGATTAAGCCACCCTTGAATTACTTAACTTAAATACCAATCATCATCATCATTATTATATTTACGAGAAGTACTCTTGTCAGTGCAGCGTTTTAAAAGCACTTATATTTTCTTTGTATTTTTTCACTTCATCATCATCATCATCATCAGCCATTTGACGCCCACTGCAGGACTTAGGCCTCCTTCACAGTTTTCATAGCCATGAGGGGTTTTGCCGTAATCGCCACGCTTGGCAGGCGGGTTGGCGATCGCAGTATGCGGTTTGAATCTCAGGAAGACGCTGCTGCCCGTCTCCTGGTAATTGAATTCCTTAGTCGCCTTCTACAACATCCACGGACGGAAATGGAGTGAAGTTATTCTTAATCCGGCGCCACACGGAACTTTTCACTTCAGATGGTAAATTTTTAGAAAGTTACTTTAATTAGCTAGACACTCTTGGTAAGTGTTAAGTGGACTGCAGGCACATAGACAAACCAAACGGTTTTGGTAACGACCTCAGGTAACGACGTATATGACCATTGACCATATGACCATACACAAACGGTCAAAATATACAGACACAAGTCTTAATTAGCGTTAGATACGGCTTGCTCATTAAGGTAATGTGGGAGTTGACGCGCAATCTTTCGTTAATCCTGATTAACTTGGACTTGAGGATACGTTCACCGAAATTAACACCTCGACTTGGCTAATTTTGGTTGTTAATTGTCTAATACATCGGTTCTTCAACTTTCAACACTAACACGAACACCGGGACTGTTAGTGCTCATTACAAGACTCAGACTGTCTCATTACATTGCTCAAATGACTTGTAGCTGAGAACGTGACTCGCGGAACCCAGTTTAAGTATCGGTGGTCAAATGTCCTTAGTAGTTTGTATGTTGTTCTATTAGTTGAAGCACATTTACCCCCAGTTTCTCGTACACTAACACGCTGTTAATCTACTGTTAACAGCTGTCACCTATACAAAGTGCATACAAAAGAAACCACTGATAGCTGTTAACAGAAGATTAACAGCTTGTTAGTGTACGAGAAACCGGGGGTTAGTAACTTAAAATCCTTACTAATATTATAAACGCAAAAGTTTGTATGTATGGATGGATGTTTGTTACGCTATCACGCAAAAACGGCTGAACGGATCCGGATAAAATTTTGCACAGAGATAGATTATAGTCTGGATTAGCACATAGGCTACTTTTTATCCCGGAAAAATACACATCAAAATTACCAAGCGAACGAAGTCGCGGGCAAAAGCTAGTACATACATATATAAAGGACTCACAAGAAGGTTATTGTAGCGCGTTCTTAGGGTTCCGTACCTGAAGTGCTGATAATGTCCCGTCATCATCATCATCAGCCATTTGACGCACACTGCAGGACAGGGGGGCACATAGCTCAAAGAACTGATGGCGAAGAACAGTGTGGGAGGGCCCCCCACCAGATGGTCTGACGACCTGGTTACGGTGGCGGGTAGTCGCAGGACGCGGGCGGCACAAGACCGGGAAGCTTGGAAAACCATGAGGGAGGCCTATGTCCGATAATATGTGTTCATCCGTAATAGGTAGTTGTTGCCCGCAACTTCGTTTGCGCAATTTTTTTTATTATGTATTCTTTCAGGATAAAAAGTGGACTTTGTAATATTCCAGACTATGCCAAACGTTTCAAATTTCGCTCTAAGCGATAAGACCGTAAATTGTATACCATTACTTAGATATAAGAAACAGACGTCGTGGGTTTCATTTCTACTAGGGGCCGCCGTACATTTGTACAAATGGCCTCAGTCTGGGTATGTGTCCTTGCCTGGTTACCATAGCACAGGGTATCCTAGTTTGGGACCAGGTCAAGTGATTGTATTGTGTGGAAGTTATTGTTATTTGTAATTATTATTTCTTCTGGTTGTGCAATAAAGTGTTCTCTACCTCTATCTATCTACCTATTTTTATATCTGTCTAAGCTACTTTTTATCCCGAAAAAATTGACATCAAAATTTCTACGCGAACGAAGTCGCGGGTAACAGCTAGTGTCTAATAAATTGATTTTTTCTTATTGACTGCTTTGCGATTTGTTCAAAATATTTGATTCTGAGCTGCGCAGCGGTAGAACTGAAACATTGCCGGCCTCACATTCGGGAGGTCGTGGGTTCGAACCCCGTGCATGTGCCTACCAATGACTTTGTTGTCTAAGTTACATAGGTAAATTTGTGAATTTTAGTAGCAATCAATACCACTCGCTAATGTGAAGGAAAACAACGTGACAGAACCTGAGTATGAGGTGCTCACATAGGTACCTCAGCGTTTCACTGTCTTACTGTCTTAGCTTAGGTTGTCACAGTAGGTTCTCTGAGAGAAGGCCTGTGCCCTACAGTGAGACGTTTACAGGCTTAATTTTTTTATTTTTTTTTATTTGAATCCGCTATGTAATTGCTGCAAAAGACAGATATGGTCTTTTAGGAACGTATGCCAGCAGATACAATGTTTCAGACAGTTCCGCTAACTTTCCAATGTAAAATTACCAACCTGTACAAGGCTTGTCTCCTCACCGATCATTAAGGCGACCGTCCACCGCAGTCTCTTTAATCCTGTCGGATGTCTAGGTTATTATTCTGCCTCTATCGTCCGCCATTTTGACTTTATTGGTGACCCCTCGAAGGCTACCTGAGTGGTGGGACTGAGGTTCACTTGGAAGTATTTGGTGGTGTGAAAGCACAAGATTTTGCGTGTTTTAGGGATTATCAGGACCCGTGGCCGTGAACCTGAGTCAAAAAACCTAGTCCTAGACAGCAATAACGCCATAAATGGCTGTTTTCTCGATAGTGGGTTCTAAAAATCACTATTAACATGATTGAGAGATTGTGCTGGCACTTTTTGCAAATACGATCAGAAAATAGATATGATTTTTTTCCCTTGGTAGCGCTAGTGTTACTCGGGCGGGGTACAGTCGACGGAACGTAGCCCTTTAGATGCGTGTTGTGTGCACTCTAATTCGCCACACACGGGTGATTATGCGATGAAATATAAATGTCAACCTGATGTCTGCTGTCTTATATTAAATCTTTCTAATAAACAGTGTAAAAGTTTACAGAAGTTTTTAATAGTTGTATACTGTGTATCGCTAGACAAAGAATTACAAAGGCTTAGTTAAATTTCACAATCTCCAATTATAAGCAAGTCTATTTTCAATAGCCAGCGCTATCTCCAGATTTTTTTTTGTCGGCCGCGGATCGAAAGGAAATTGTATGTGGTTTAAGTTTGGTCGGCAAGATCGGGGACCTAGGTAGGGTAGAGCCTCTACTTAGGATCTGTAACTTGGCAACTGCAGAGTAACTTCTGCCTGACTAAAATCTCTTTCAATGAATGGCAACTAATTGAATGATTAATGATGCGCAAAGGCTAACAAAGAGTTTAAGTTTAACGTAATTTTAAATTTTCAGCTCAGAAATTTGAATTTTTCTGCTGCTCATTTTTGCTGCTTAATTTTGTATTTTTGGCCAACTACGAAAACATATTTATTGCTAACTAAAACCATATCACTTTTTCTGGTCATTTACATGATACCCTTAATAATATGCTTTTACTATTGAAATATCTTGGAGTCCACTGTTTCTTAACAATCTCTGTTTTGTTTAGAATTGCATCATGAATAGCGCACCCAAAAGTGACGTAAGGATATTCAAATCGTATGTGACAAATACCTTTTAAAGACTATTTACAAGCGTAAACATTTGTTGCTTCAATTAAACACGTTTGGCAACACTGATGGCGATGGCCAGCCTTCGCTAGAGAGGAGAAGAAGGCAATATTGGAGTGTGAATAAGCAATAACTAACGGTCTGTGGTTCTCGAGTAGATGCTCTATAGTTTGTCGATCCCGAGTTATGATGGAATCATGCAACGTCATAGTATCCATTTGTGGTACCGTTATGGCAATGACAGCGGCTGCCGACGCAAGAAAGTGCCTCTATTATCGAGATACTGACTGGCCAACGTACGAAGAATATAGTGACTGCTGTTGGCTTGGAAATAAAGGTTGCAATGCAATAGACCAGCGGAGTACAGGTCAAAAGTAACTATTTCGTTTTGACTTCGCATCTCTTCCCACGTTTGGCTAAGGTAATTTCCTGAAGTTACGAAATGCTCTATTGATTGTGAATTGAATTTCTGTTGTTTATTGAATTTTGGAAGCGATTTTGAACGTGGAATTCAGTAAATATATTTTTTTAAGCCACAAGCAAAGAAACCAGTGTGAACCCAGGCAATGACAGGTGAATCTCCTCCGAAAACTCAGAATAATAGACTACAATGGCGGCTATTTCTCAGGCACCGAACGCGTTGCCCGTAATCACTGCTGTAATTATAACCTAACAAAACCAGCTTTTGTGAAGCCGTGTGGAATGTTTCTACGCAATTATTTATTCATTACCGTCGCTCTGCCCATTTGCTGTCATTAAGGACTCTCGGACCCAATATTTTTTCTTAAAAATTCGGAATAGTAGATTGAGATTTTATTAGCACTGGCTGGCTAATTTAGTAGAGCAATCAGATTTAACTAAACTTAGGCCTTTACATCTACGTAATGAGATGATTTATACAGCGTCCAGTTGCACCTTCACTCACATTAGATGGGTGATAGGACCACTCGGACGCTGCAGTGACTGGGGACATTGTATTTTAGATGGTGTAGGTTTGCCCAGCACCTATACCATCCTGACAGCTTAGATAGATAGATAGATAGAGAACACTTTATTGCACAACCAGGTGAAAGATATTACAAATAGTTTCTTATATCTAAGTAGTGGTATACAATTGGCGGTCTTATCGCTTAGAGCGATCTCTTCCAGACAACCTTTGGATGGAGAGGAATGCACCAAGAATACAGTCGGTAGATGGATGTACAGCGAGAGATTACAAGAAGCTTAGTCGGCCTAGCCCACAGGAAAGACAAGTCAATACGTGCGGAGCCAACCATGCCGCGGGTTTTCTCATTATGTTTTCCTTCACGGTTAGCGTAAGCGGTGGTAGCCCAGTGGGTAGAACAATGGGCTCGGAAGCGGGAGACCTAGGTTCGATTCCCAGTGCGGGCATGTACCTGTAACTTTGTTTATTTTCAAAGTTACGTACCTCTGCAAATTTTTAGTACCAATCAGATTCGTAGACTGTAAAAAAGAAAACTTGAACAGAAAAAAAAATTTACATTTTACAAATCATTAATCTTTTTAAATTTGGAAGCAAATTTTCTCACGTTTTCTCTCCAACCTTCGTTTGAGTCCCTAGACGGTTGTGGTGTAATTGACATGTACAATGGAGTTGTACATGTCAATGGAGGTATCTCTGTATAATTACGTTAATAAGCGCCGTTTAGTAATCATCAAATAGAATTACTAGCGGAATGGGACCTGCTCTATTGTAGAGCTGTCCAACTCACATTGACTGCTCCCGTCAATGATAAACTTAGATATCTTACGCATTTATGTACATACATGTAAGCTGAGATATTAAGGGAAATACATTCTTGTCAAATTATCACTTGATTTTATTTCAATGTATCGGTTAGCTGTAATTTTATTACTTACTGGTGACTAAGCCTATGCTACTATTTCTCTCTCTCCGAGAGAAAGCTAGTGCCTTGCAGTGAGTGAATAATAATAATAACTTCCACACAACCCCATCACTTGTCCTAGTCCCAAGCTTACCCTGTGCTATGGTAACCAGGCAAGGACCTCACAAATATGGAAATAAACCCTTGCCTGAGGCCATTTGTACAAATGTACGCCGGCCCCCAGTGGAATTTGAACCCACAACCTCCAAGGACCGACCCACAAGGCAGTCAAATATATTTATAATTACGACCATGTTTGTGATTCGTAATCTGGAAAGTCACACATGTGATACAAAGGAATTTATCTAGCCTATAAGAATCTTAAGTTGCCACTCTCAGCTAAGAACTGCAAAAGATATAACATCTTTACCCAGGAGCTGGGACGGATGACGCAAAGGCTCTCGGGTCAGCGAACTCCCCGCTCCCTCCAACACCGCCTAATTATCCCCTTCCCCCGATCACTCTGTGCGCGCACGCAGCGTCTGCGGTTTCGGCAGATTCTGCACTTCTCTGTGAAATAGACGTAGTTAAATAACTACTAAATAAATTGAAGTGATTTTCAGGTTTTGCGTTTCTTTTTTAAATATTTCTGAAAGCTGAAGTTTATACTTCAGACAATTCTGTTTTTGTTTTATGTTTAATTGTTTATTTCGTTGCAGACAAAAAGTAATTTAAAAGAATGCGAGCTACCAACAAACAAAAAAACCTAATAACATGAAAATTCAGCACGTCAAATCTGAACTAAAACGTATTGAATTGAACTTAGACGTGCTAAAATTAAGGCCTATTGCCTAGAGTCTACTAAACACATGACAGTTCAATGTAGTGAGTATAGCGCGGCGAAAGCAGAACTCCTTTAGTTCCACCACCGGACCGTTCTGAGACACCGTTATTAGTTCAAATCAAATCAAAGAATTTAAAAAAAAAACACAGAAACTGTGACTTAATAAATGTTACAAGTTAAACTAGGTGTCCATTTCCAGATCTAGATTATTTTGGAGGAAGAAAAACTCAATTTTTTCAAAGTCCTTTGGTCCTTAATTAACAGAGTTTACATATTATTCTAAAACCTACAACTCATGCATTGGACTGGCTTTAATTCCAGACATCTTTGTTATCCAAATAATCTTTAATGTTATTGTACGCCTTTTTGCCCCAAAGTGCGCTTCACACATTTTTTGAACCGCGTTTCCGGTAAGCGTATTATATTAGGAGGCTCCGTTATTCACGAAAATAAATCAATATACCTATTTGGTGCTTTGAACCACTCCGTACTCTAACTCTACCGATAACTGTTCCTGACAGACAAAGCGAGGGACTTCTCAGGAATTTGTGGATTTTACCCGGAGAACACCAGTGATTTTACCCGTCGGAGTCGTGACATTTAAACTCTTCCACTAAACAAACCCGAATGTCCGGCCCATGTTAAATACTCGTCCGTCAACATCCCAACCGCACTGAATAAATACAGCGGTACAGACTACAGCATATAAATCTTTATATACGTGCACTTTAATCAGTTATGTTAAGCGAAATTTTACAACAAAAATATAAAGCAATACTTACCACTCGGTAACTGTGAAGGAAAACATCGTAAGTAAACCCGAGTGCCTGAAGTGTTCACATACCTCCGCGGTGGGGAGGCGTAGTGATTAAGCCCTACATTCTCTCTCTCCCTTTAAAGAAGGTAACACTCTAACACTCTATTTATTAAAACCAGGATTTAAGGGCAAATATTACTTTTCTATTATAATCTTTTTTTTTTTGTTGAAATGGCAACTAGCCGATGCCGACAAATTCTGCCAAAGTCACGTCTTGACACGAAATGGGCAATTTTTCATCGATTGCCTAGCCTAGCTGGGGATCGACTGACATCTAAAACAAAACGTAACGATGCCCTTCAAAGTATTCAAAATGTGACTAGAAGGCTATGCCAGCCAGCTACTATAAAGAGGAATCGTTAACAGTATGTATGCCCTAAATAGGGACGGCATTATTTAGGGACTCTGTTACACCATGTATACTTAAATAGGGGAGGCAGCGGCTGAGGGAATGGGATTCCGGACCTTCTGCCGCAGTGATTAGTCTCGACAGGTTAGAATACAAGGAACGCTTCCCTTCCCGCACTTCCCATGGCCCGTGGGAACAGATTTCTATCCCGCCGTTCATTTTTGTACAAAAACACCCAAGAAGGAAGGTCACACGAGAATCGCATGCATTTTCAATTAAAAAAAAGTCAAGCGAAATGGCGGGAATTCATTTGGTGCTTGTGTAAACCGTAAGGCGGTAAAGGCTGCAGTACATTGCAGATGTTTTTGTTCATCGGTATTTTCTTCCCATTACCTATTTCCTTTATTTTGGTTCATCTTTGTTTCGGTTTTAATCGATGTTCAGAACTGTCATGGTAACTAATAGTCTTAGCCCTCTGAAACACCTTATATTACTCCCGCATAACACCTTAGGAGAAGACAGTAGCTGAAAACCAGCGCTGCCCGGGACTTACCCAAGTCAGTACCAGCTGAGCCACTATCTTTTGGATTATCATTGTGATATCATAACCTAGTTTTAAGTCTTATTTTGTTTTAAGTTATATTTTGATAAGGCAGTGAATACATTTTTAACTTATCTTATCCTATTGACTTACATGTTGATCTTAGTACGTTTTGGGTACAAAATACCACTTTTTGTTGTTCTGCAGAGAGTACAGGTTATTCTATAAATTTTAACGAAAATTAAAATCTTCAGCTAGTTAGTCAAGAAGTAATTCAAGACTTAAGTAACATTCAGATTCCTTAAAATTTCTCCAAAAAATTAAAAGTATTTAAGATATTTAAGCCGAGCTGTGGTGCAAGCACATTAATAAACAAAATAATAATAATTCAGCAAATGCATCTTCAAGTGATTAAACAGGAATCATTTGAAAATCCTAACTTCAAGAAAGATTAGCAAAATTTAACTTTAAAAGTCACTGCGCAATATATGACGCAAATGTCCCCATAACTAAAATTCTTGATACCAAATTGGGCCTTAGTTAAAATACTCTATTTAGAAACCAGTAATTAATAATCCATTCTATAAAAAACCCTGGTATGGACGCACCTTTAGACAAAAAGTTTTTTCTTTTTTCTTTGTTTAAGGCGGCAGGTGTCATCTTTTGTGCCAGCACTGCAAATGTCAAAGTTATTATGTAAGAGGTTAGGTTTTCAAAGAAGCAACCGGCGTTCCCGGTTATTTCTTTCATATAGCAACAATAATATCACAAAAGAATAATTATTCCTTCGCAGAAGTACCAGACTAGGATAACAAAATATTTATTGGTTATGAAGAAAATTATACAGCTTGGTCGGCCTAGCCCACAGGAAAGACCTGTCAATACGTGCGGAGCCAACCAAGCCACGGGTTTCCTCACGATGTTTTTCTTCACTGTTAACGTGGTGGTTCAGTGGTTATACTATAGGGAATAGTCCCTATTTATAGTGCAAGCAGACTCATTATAAATAGTATAACTACACCAAGTTTAACGATTAACATTCAAGTATCAGACTTCGCCGGTTAAGATCACACTCATAACATAATTTTATCCAAACTGCTCTACGGCAACGATAACTTCTGTCTGAATTTAATTTGTAAGGCGGGTATCGGCTCAAAGCATCTCGGCTCTTGTTACGCCCAAGGGAACAAATGTACGGATTTATAGCGAACAATTGCGTTTACGAGGAACACATTTTAGAAGGAAACCGTTCATCGTAACGCGATGATTTGTGAGGGTAATGAAGTATTGTTTTCGCGTTTGCGGACTCAGGAGCGGGGCTCGCTGCAAGCCTAGTTGGCCTTTGGTAGATGCTCAGATGTATCGATGACTCTTAAGTATGTGAAAGTAGAGAACAAAAGATTCGAAGAATAAATATTAAGTATTTATCTTGTTAATTTTGTGTCGTATTTATTAACAAAAAGAACGAAGGTGATCTGTCAGAATATTGGGATGTGGCAGTCCCTGGCCTCTGCCTACCCCTCTGGGATACCGGCGTGAGTTTATGTATGTATGTAACAAAAATAACATGTTACATACATACACATAATTACATGATCGAAGGAACTTACCTGAAGTGAAGTTCGATCTTGATTATTCTGCTTTCGTCCGAGAGGTTTATTTAGTTTATTAAGCAGGTAGTGGCGGATGTTGCTACCTGTTTAAATATATAGGTAACTAAACCTTGAAGATGAAAGCAGAATAATAATATGATAACACGATACATAACATACATTGTTAAACAAACGACATGCTACTTGAGAGTCATTTATTGGATAATGAATTGCTGCCCGTTTTTCCTAATGCCTCACAGTATTCCCCAAAACCTAAACTAGAAACAACACACGTATGTAATATATAAGAATCTCGTGTGACAGTGTTTGTTATCGAACTTCTCCGAAACAGCTTCACCGATTTTTATGATTTTTTTTGTGTATATTTGGTAGGTCTGACAATAGGTCCTAGACTAATTAATATGGCAAAACATCGTTTGCCGAGTCAGCTAGTTAATATATAAACATCGCCGGTATCTCGGAAGGGTAGGCAGAAACCGGAGTCTACTTTTTGTCACGATCCTGACAAGCCGGCCCTATTTGGTCAACGTATGTCCGTCTGTAAAGTCCCTTTTTAATATAGTTGCTCAAAAAGTTGCGTATTGCAGGGACGTATAGCGTTCGGGCGTTATCTTTCCCAACAAAAATAATGTATATTAAAAAGAAACCAACCACGAAGTTTTTACTAAAAAAATTCATAGAAGTTTTTATGATTCATGCAAATATTTTTGAAAAGAAGCTACTAATTTGTTTCAATATCAGATTTAATGATTTGATTCAATGAGTTAGGTTAGGTTTAATTTCATTTCATCTCATTATTTCATTTCATTTCATATCAAAAAAAAAATTCTACTGAAGACTTGGCTGTATGGGCATAGTTCCCTTTGCCTACCCAGAATGGGTGAAGAAATCTAATGAAGAAATAAAACTCTCTGCTTATATTCTTTTACGGTTGGCGCCATTTTCCAAAAATTTTCTTTATTTAATTGCTTCATTTTGTCGCAACTGTATTATAAATAGTTTTTCAGTATACGTGCGGAACCGTCATTGCAACTTGTTCCGACTGTCAAACCCTCACCTTCGGCTGCGCCTCGGCTCGGGTAGACATTTGTCGGAACTCTTTGCAATGACAGGCTTTCCGCACTCGTAATGAAATATACCTACTATTCTGGCTCCTCCAACCACATTGGCTTCATATAGTTGTGAAAAAAAAGTATTATTATTTCATTTTAGATAGATTACTTGTTACAAAACGAAAGCAAAAAGCGGCCAAGTGCGTGTTGGACTCGCGCACGAAGGGTTCCATACCATTATATATACCTATACAACATTTGAATAACATTTGAATATTTCAAGCGTCTACCTTTTATATTCACATAATATTTTAGTTGTATATTCACTTTAAAAATAAACAATTAAAATAAAATAAATATTTAAGGAGGTTCCCATACAACAAACGTGATTTTTTTCCGTTTTTTGGTCGATATTAATAATGGCAGCAGGTAGACGCTTGAAATATTCAAACGGAACCTTTCGTGCGCGAGTCCGACTCGCACTTGGCTGGTTTTTACTCTTATATCCGCTCAAGTTATGGATCGAGGAAGCAGACAAACATATACATCACTTGTGAACTTTGGAAACATTATACCAATATTTTGTATTTGATGAGCACAATTTTTTCGTCAGCGTCTACTCTGTCTCAGGTAGTTAGGTCCTTATGACCCTATGAAGAGAAGAGTGCTTGAGGCACTTAATGCTAAATTGGAGACAAATATTACCCGTTTCCATTTTTATTGAGGAAAATTAACGGCTTTATCATATGGTTCACGTAGCAATAGGAAATACCTACTTCTTATGACGCCTCTTCAGTCTCATCCATTTCCACTTGATCTCTGAGTGTAACAATAAAGACATCACAACAATAGCGCTGTTAAAGTCCTAACAATATTGGTTGTGATGAAGCGCGTGCTGTGGGCCGTATAAGATAATAATATCCTGGTGATAATGGCCAATAAATTGTAATAGATGCTCAGTTTTGTATAGTAACTGTTTGTATTGAATACCGTAGGGCTTAAGGCTCTTTTAGAGAATATGCATTTCTTGTATAAAGATCTTATAATTGTTGAACGTTGAACATATTTTCTTTATACACAATAAATGAACTCTTTTTAAAGTGGTAGGATTAGATTAGAGTATTTCTTTATAAACTCTGCAGAGTTTCTTTTTTTCAGACTCGTTTAGAACAGACATTAAGATATAATACAATTCTCGGTTGAAATAATGAGTCAAAATAAGTGCCTACTTTATTTGTTGTTTATTTGTCTTATGTTGTTTGAACCTGGTGCGAACTGGAACATGCAATAACGTGTGTTTTTTATTGTTTCAGGAATGTTTATTCCGAATTTGAAATTGGATTGAACCATGTGTCGACAATCGGTAAGTTTCTTTTGTTATGCAATAAAACCACGTGAAGGGAAGATTTACCCCAGTATTGTGTAACTATCAACTGTGCTGGGTGAAGTACTAAAAACACTACAGCACAAAAAAATTAGAAATAATTTAAAAGAATACTTGTAGAAGTATAGTTTTGGAGTCAGTGCCCAAAGTATATGTGCCGGTCATGAAATTTGTAGTGTCGGAGCCCGAGAAAAAAATCAAGTCCCTTATAACCATAATTTAGCCTTCTTCACTCTTTGCAAATTACCCTGGGACTACTTTTTGCTATCTTGTAAAACATATTCATATTACTAAAGGATGTACTCCATCAGGCCTTATTATATATATAATAAGGCCTGTTGTGACACGTTGCGACACGTGTTGTGACCTGTGAACCTCCTCCTTTTATAAAGTCTATGGAAATGCTCAAGAAGATGGCAGGCATCACAAACAGAGTTGGATGTTAGGACAACCTTTTTGTTGATGATGTCAGACAGAAAAGTTTTTCCTTTTGATTTTATAAGCTGTCACTTCTTGAAAAACTACTAAAATAAACTGATCGATAAAATACAGTCAACATTCTTATTTTCCACAATCCCGTTTACTTTAAGTTAAAAATTAGTAAGTATTGTGCTGTAGTTGGAGTACTTACTTACCTACTCCGTTGGCTCAGCGACCCGAACTATGTCTTGCCCTCCGACACAAGAAGTCGCTTGGTAACTTGGCGATTTCAAGCGCTGCGGTATGTGAATAGCTCAGACACTCAGGTTTCCTCACGATGTTTTCCTTCACGGTTAGCGAGTGGTATTGCTACTATAGCTTCACAAATATACATGACTTAGAAAACAAAGTCATAGGTACATACCCGCACTGGGAATCGAACCTGGGTCTCTCGCTTTAGAGTCCAATGTTCTACCCACTAGGCTACCACGCACCGCTTCGCTGGGTTGGATAGCTTAATTTTATGATTTTCCTAAGCCACTCCGACTGTATGTGAGAAATCTAATATTCGTCACGTCAAGTGACTTTTGACGTGAAGTGTACAAATAATGGCCCCGCCCGCCGCACTCGCCCCACACGACACGTGTTGTGAACTCATTAACCTGACATTATGACTGAGCATGCGGGCTTACACGACGCTTTTTTTCACCTTGACTGTAATTTTATGTGTCACACACACTCAAGCGGTTACGATAGTTGCGACAAATTGTAGAGATGGGAATGGAATGTTAAATAATGATATACCTAGTTGAGAAACTGAAGTGTAACTTGCAATACCTGTTAATGTTCTCTTCAAAACTTAGGTTAGCTGGTAGATAATGCTAAGAAGCATTAAGCTCGCCTATGTGCAAAACTGCCTGTTTTAAATGCAATAAAGGATTTAATAATAATAATAAGTGTTACACATGTTATGGGATGTGGTGTCCCAAATTTCGAGGATATTGCTGTTCATGGGTTTTTGGGATACCACAGCTCCCGGCTTTTCGGGAATCAACAAAAATAAATAAATTTATTTTAGTGGTATTAACAACTGTGTCCATTTGCTGACTATAGGTATTCAGGCACTACCTATTCTGATCACTGGTTATTACATGAAGGACGAATATATGTATTCTATTTAACAAAAAGAACTCCACTGCATTGTAGAAAACACCCAAAACAAATGAAAAAAGTGTTAATAAATTAAATATGAAATTTTTGAAGTCACACAACAAATGATGAATTTTTACTAATATATTTATTTTTAAAATAACTATGTATTTAATCTCGCTGCATTACTCCAAGTATCTAATAAATAACTGAATAATTAATACATATATAAATACCTGCAGTATTTTCTCAGTAAAATACGAATGAACAGAACTTTACTACGACTTTAATAATACATACTTGATACTTACAACATAATACTTACGGACTTGGCTCTAACATGACGTTACAATTACAAGTCTCATCTTCCCAACTGTAACAAAGCCGACACAACACTAACCGCGCTTACAATAAAGACCATTTTCCTATATACACGAAACAAGTTATTATTGTCAGGTTCCAGTTCCGATCATGCCTACTTGGTCACGCAACGGTTGGCAACGTCCGCCCTACCATGGCATTTCTAAAACTCGAACCTTTCTCCTGCCAATAGTTCCATCGCCACTTTAGTTCACCACTTCAGCTCAAACTGTGTACTCGTGCCGTAGTGTAAAGAGAAATGCTAAGATTAAACAGTTCTGTGTCGGAGTGTTGTGAGCTTGGCATGACGAAGTCCAAGGTTGGTTCACTGACGTTTCAATTTCAAGTGAGTTCGTACGCTATTGTACGGAAGGGTTTGAATAAAAAATATTTTTCACAGAAAATATGTATATATCGTGAATAGAATTTTAGTGCGCAACTTGCGCGCTTTTTCCCTTCTTTTGAAAGTTGACATACCATATTGATGAGCCTCAGCTGACTTTTTGTCTATATATTATATTATACTTATTGGTATTCGTATATTCTTTCTATTTAAGTAGTCTGATTTTTAATTACTTAACATTTTATATAAGCGAGTGCTTAGGCACGAACGCCGCTTTGATAGGTAAATGTCGAGGTGGTCTGAGGTGACCAGGACATGAATACCTGGTCCGAGTTAGGGGCGGCCATTGCCCAGTAGCGGGGCACAAAAAAGGCTACATAATAAAAACTTTATTTAAATTGAGCAGCTTGGCATAACTCACCTTATTTCTTACGTAAACTGAGTTATCTTATCAAGGAGCTGAAAACGTTTTGATTTCACCTTCGCGAAGAGGTTGTTTTCAAAGTCACCACTAATAATAGCCATTTGTGACGTCAAAGACGTAGTTCTAGGCATTAAGAGCTGCATTCACACATTCTGTGAATTTCTGTATGTGATTTACTAATATCATAAATGCGAATGTAACCCTGTCTATTTGTGTAAGACGCTTTTAAAGCTGCTCAGATTTTGAGATTTCGATAACACATGGGCTACTATAATTATATATAATTTCTGTTAATGTAATCTCTGTGTACAATAAATAATATTCTATCTATCTACTTTTTATTGGAATCCCACGCACACGAAGTCACGGGCACAGCTTGTATTTTACATTATTAGTTTTACTTTAAAATGGTTGTAAACATATATTTAAAATCATTATAAATATATATTTACAGCAAAAGAGGCTCAAAGTCAAAGTATTTGTTTAAGTTCAATGTAGCACAGATACTGGGATTTTCTTAAAGCAATAAATTAAACGTAGGTGTCCTTATTCGTAAAAAATATGTATAAGTATTTTAATTAAAAATATTATTTATTTATCAGATTCCCTCTTAACAAATTAAGTGTGGTGTGCGATAAAAGATATAATTCATATCAAATCTAAGCCAGAAAGAGCAACATTCATATTATAATTTACTTCAGTGGACTTGCTGAAAACCTTAACGGACTAGGTAATTAAAATATTTTTGCCAAAAATCTCGTTGAAATAAAATTTTAAATTGAGAATATTTTCTAATTTTGTGTCGGTCAACGGTGTAAGCGTAATTCAATAATACGCGTAATTAAATTTTTCTCCACCTCTCCGTAAAATTATGTCTATACAGGTATACGTGGTTATTTCCGTATCAGCGTATTTTACCCATGCGTGCAGTTTGTGTTCAGTCCAAAGTACATTTATGGCACTTTAGGTGCAAATTATGAAGCAAATAACACCTTTCTTGTTGGTTCGCCAACAAATTAAACGCCTCAACTGCATTTAAGTAATCGGACAGTAAGTAGGTGCTAATTATTTTGTGATATTATTGGCGCCATCTTGGTGGCATTCAGGTTTTAAAAAAATCTATGTTTATCCGACGCATTCGATATTCGAAATCAAAATCCCGTTTGCCGTGTGAGGTCGTTGTCGTTGCTTATTACAATGTTTTTTATTCGATATCTTGTGTGTAATTTTTACTGTTTAGTAATAAATGGCTTCCGTCGTTACTGGCCAGTATTCTGAAATGTGTAGCATGAATGAGGGCTTTTCAAAGCGTCATTAAAAAAATACAGTAGATACCGCAAGTTACCGATAGATGGTGCTGACGTCACATGATATGTCAAAATTGACATGACATCACTATACCTTCTCTGTGGTTTCTGTCACATTGCTCGCTTGTTTCGTTGACGAGAGCAGAGATGTTTAGATTATCACAGATTAATAACCATGTACCACGTTTAAAACGTATAATGACATTTGTTTTCCGTGCCGTGCCATCTAGTTTTTTTTAATGAAACTCAACTGACAGCTGTCATTGAAAAGCCCTCATTGCTTCTTATTTCTTGTTCTTCGAGAATTTTTACCTAGTAATTTGACGTCTTAGTCCAGTTTATAACGTATTAAGCGTTAACTAAATTTGAAGTCAAAACATACGTGTCTTCTCTGTTTAGTAGCCTCGTCCCCAGCGGGTGTGTCCTGTATGTCTTTGTATGGGTCGTATTAGTTTGAAGGTACCTAGCGTTCTCAAAGAGCACGATTTCTATTGACCTTTTTGCGCTGCGATTTGGGGGAAATGTAGGCATTTTTGAAATCACAGAAATGCACAGCAAAATTTATTAATACAATATTGATGACCGACATCACTAACACATTCAGTACCTAATAATAATATTTGATATATTTTTATCACCCACAACTCAGTACAGCTCAAATAAAACCATATTTAGTTATAATTTGGACTTGTTTTGATGGAGTAATGTTTAAAAAAATCATAAAAATCACGACCGACAACCCTATGTAGGACATTATTTTGAAAGTATTATTTGGAGTAGAAGTATTGAAAGTAATACATAAGCAGCCTATATACGTCCCACTGTTGGGAAAAGGCCTTCTCTCAGAGAGAGAGAGTATGCGCTTAATCACCACACGTGCCCACCGCGGATTAGCAATTTCAAGCGCTGAGGTATATGCACAGTGCACACCTTAGACACTCAGGCTTCCACACGATGTTTTCCTTCACAGTTAGCAAGTGTTATTACAAGTGTTACTTAACTAAGTAACTTCACAAATGTACTTAGAAAACAAAGTCATTTTGGTACACGCCGGCATTCGAACCCAAGACCTTCCGACTGAGAAGCCGGCGTTTCTACCGGTTCGCTACCACTGCAGGTATACAAAATCACTTAACACTTGTAAACTAAGGACAGGATTCTGAATTGAGAATTTCACTAAGTAAATACTTAAGGGGCTACAGTGTGCTGGAACTGGCTGGAAGACGCTTTTGAATCGCTTGTGACATCCTCTAGGAACATTTCAGACCTTTGAAATTAATATATGATATAATTTAACTCCTCGATTCCCTATGGCATGTATGACAACTGTCATAACCTTACGCCTTCTATGAGTAAATATATTCCGTAAGAATGCTTAAAACAAACCTAAGAATTTATGTGCCATTTTAAATGCGCAGTGGATTACGTTTAAGCTTATACAGTCTTACAGGCAATATCAAAATATTGTATGTTCATGTTTAAAACTAACAGGAAGAATAGTTACTCATTCAGAAAAAACGTTTTCATCAATTTATCACATTACGCCTTACGAGGAAAAGCCCAGCTACTCGTTGCATGTTGTCTGTGACCAGGCGCTCTTCGCATCACCATTGATTTGATTGTAACTTTTCATAAGCGATTCATCAATCATAAATCAACCTTCCAAAGTTCACCTCGAGCGCCATATAGTGAAATTAATTCAAAGTAGCAATTCTCATACAAAATTACCGATTGTAGGCCAAGAACGTGGGGTGAGGGACCGAAAAAGACGCCGCATCTTTCCAATTCACTTTCGTACAAAATGTACTGGGTCATGTTTCATAAAACTATAATTTCGTAGTTTATTATGACAATTCGAGGTACACTGCGCAGCAGAGTCTATTTGTTAATCTGTGGGTTAATCGGCTTTCGGTCATAGTCACAATGAATTGTAGTTCTATGAAACAGGATCCTGAAGGGATGGGTCTTTTCCGCGCCCTCGCCCCACGTCCCATGTCCGAACAAAACAAAAAATATTATATACCTATTAGTCCAATCGGTGGAGACATTTTCGAGTTTTTGCAAGACCAACGCACGGGGACTGATTTTTGTAGTAGTGATCGAGCTTCAATCGTTAGAAAAACATAAAATGTAAATTCCCATTTCCTGTATTTTTTTATTTAAGTAAATAACTAAAAAAGAAAATAAAAAGAAGAAAAGTAAAAAGGAAACCGATCATTTATTATAATCATTATTCGAACCAAAAGCTCTCTGTCGCTCAAGGGACGCCTCTTCCCATCCGAGCTATTGTAACATTATGAATCTAAGCGAAACATCGTTCTATTATTTGTGCCTAAATCACGGTAAAAGCGAGGTTCACTAAAAATGAAACCTAACTACCTATGTATTATAATCCATTTATTGTCGCGATTAGGTCGGCCGCACGCGGCCAGACTTTCTGCTCGAGTATTGTAGTCTCTAATACCTAGCATTTAAGGTTCATTTTAGTTTGATGGAGTTTTGTTTCAGTCCTCGCGCTCGCACTTCGCCTCCTCGTTAGATTGTAGGGTACATAGGCGGTAAATAATGTGTTGGTAAATAATAACTTCGATTGGCGTTACGAATAATACTTGATTCATAAACGAATCTGTGTAGATTTCGTCTGTAAATTTTTTTTCTATCTGCCTGACATGTTTTTCTGTTTTAAATAAAATAAAACGCTGTATATTTTTATCACGCATTTTATTGTACATGCGGAAGTATTGTTAGAAGAATCAATGGCGGAATGCTAAAAATTTTAAAGCAATTATAATTTATATACATTTGTACTTGTTTTTAGTTTTTTTATTTTCTCGAAATTCCGCCGTATTGGGATAAGTTATCTACACTGCAATAATTATGCTCTTTACCTTCCCTACATGTAATATAAATCACACTTCCATGACATGTATGTTGATCCTATTCAATTGTTTTTGCTAGGGTTGTCACAAAATCCGGGTTTTTTTATTCATGATTTATTCGATGCTCATTTTTAGGTACAACGTAATTTAAATATATAATTTAACGCTCATAATATTTTTTGGGTTCCGTAATCATAATGACAACAAAAGAAAGTAGTTAGGTTTTTTGTACACGTAACAAAAAAAAAACAACTGAAACCTTAACAAAAAGGAAAAGTGTAACAAAAAGTAACCAAATAGAAATAGAAGTACTGTATCACACAATAGATTAAATAAAAATCTGCGTTCCTGGTTTACCGATATTACATATTTTTATTTAAGTGTCACAATTAATAGTTTAATGTATCTTGAAAATATTCGTCGGTGGGGAGTTCCAAAATTATAATAATAATAATAACGTCCACACAACGCAATCAAACTAGAATTCCCTGTACTATGGTATGGATAGTTTTTAACTATCAGCTTTAATGACAAAAATCACTTAAATGGTGTATGTTTTCTATGCTATTGGAATGAAATAATAGAAATGGTATGAATTACACTATTAATACGATTATGAACAGATTAATCTGTTATAATATACCAATATAAGTTAAGACGAGGCGGCACTGTTTATTAATAATTATATTTATCAGTCTTTGTGCTGAAACAAGGATGCAGGCCAAATAAGCACTCAAATCCATTTGTAGCTCTTTTGCCAACATCCTTAGCAACGAAGTCTTTATCCATTTTCATAATTTTTGTTTTATTTCTTTGGTCAATATCCATTTTGAAATGTTTTTTTTTCTTCTGTAAAAAATAAATTATTTTGCTTTTGTTCTTAAAATTTTTATTATTTTGTTTGTGTTATACCATAGAAAAAAAATACTCCTGTCAGATTCGCTTAATGGACTATGTGGCCACACAGGCACGGAAGCGATGACACATATTCACCCTTTTAAAACCGCTTCAGTGAATGCGCGTAGTGTAAAATAAAATAAAAAATTGCGTAAAGTCGATGATTTAAATTCAAAGATTTTGAGCCAAAATCTTAATCCAAGCTTCAAATTTATCAAAATTTCCACTCTTTTAAAATATTTATAATCCTCTGTATTTTTACACTATATTTAAAGATTTTCAACAGCTTTTGTAAATAAACCTCTTGAGTCATGGAAACACAAGAAGTCCACTGCTGGATATAGGCCTCCTCCATGCATTTCCAAAAAGACCGGTTGGAAGCGGATTTCATCCAGCGTCTTCCTGGCACTTGGATGAGGTCATCTGTCGGCTGGTCGTCCTACGCTGCGCTTGCCGATATGTGGTCTTCATTCGAGAACTTTTCGGCCATGTAGACGACTTTCGTTCATCTACGAATCTCATCATTTCTGATTCGATATCGTAGAGAAAGCATAGGCCTTTCCATAGCTAGTTGCGTGACCTTGAGCTTTCTTATGAGGCCCATAGTGAGAGACCACGTTTCAGTGCCATAAGTCATCACTGGTTGTATAATTTTGTCTTGAGCGATTGAGGTATATTAGACGAAAGGACTTTTCTAAGTTTCCCGAATGCTGCCCAGCCGAGTTGGATTCGACGATTGACCTCTTTCACAAAGTTGGACGGGCCTAGTTGGACTGTTTGTCCTGAGTAGACGTATTCGTCTACAACTTCGAGAGTCGAGTTCCCCAATGTTATTGGGGTGGGCACGAAACGAGTATTCGATGTGACCTTTGTTTTGTCCATGTTCATTTCAAGGCCCACCCGTTGGGAAACTCGACTGAGGTCTTCGAGCATTATGCCGAGGTCTTCCATCGTTTCTGCCATGACTACTATATCGTCGGCAAATCGAAGGTGAGTGATGTACTCGCCATTGATATTGATGCCGCGTCCCTGACATTCCAGAAGCTTGAAGGTATCTTCCAGTCCGTTTGTGAACATTTTTGGAGAGATAACGTCTCCCTGTCTTACGCCCTTTTTCAATGGAATTGCCTCCGAACTCTGTTCCTGTACTCGGACCGACATAGTGGTTCTGTGGTCATAGTGGACTGTTGTACAAGCATTTCAGCCAGCACCTCGATATACCGATAGTCAATACGGCAACGCTGGAGAGACTTGAGCACTGTCCATAACTCGATCGAATCGAAGGCTTTCTCATAGTCCACAAACGCAAAGCATAATGGCAAATTATACTCCTCAGTCTTCTGTATAATTTGCCGCAACGTGTGGATGTGGTCTATGGTACTAAAGCCCTTTCGGAAACCGGCTTGTTCGGGAGGCTGGAAGTCATCAAACCTACGTTCAAGACGATTCGTGAGGACCCTCGAAAACAGCTTATAAACATGGCGCAGAGTAGTCATCAGTAACCACAAAAACCTCCAATACTAATTTTCATACAAAAACGGAGCCAGAGATAAAAATCAGAATTTTTAAATTTTTAGGAGGCAGCTTGAAATTCGACTTACGCCATTTTGTAAAAAGTAAGTTAACGTTGTCATCCAACCCAAGGTCTTATTCAACATTTGTTCGACAAGACTACCCCGTAATGTTACCGTTTTCTCAGGCTTTGACAAAAAAGCTGTAAAGAGCGGATTTTCCAAGTCAGATTTTTCTTATCGGATTGAGGGATCACCCTGTAAGGATGGAAAATTCCAAGTTTATACCATATGTGGAACTTGAAAATCTTTTAGCACCTGATAAGACCGAAATTAGAACAACCAAAAATTCAAGAATTTTCGCACGTCTAGTTATTTTAGCATTCAAATGCTGTGTGACTATAAAGTTGATACAATATTAGTCCAGCCGCTAGACCAGCGGGGCCCGGTGGCAAAACCTGCATTAGGTGTTGGTTGAAAATTTAAGCAAGTTTACTTTTCAATCGGCACTATTAAATTTGCCATAAAAATTTGTTGACGTCACCGTCCTATCTAGGGTTTATGCAACGAGTTTATGTTGTTTTAAAATACCATACTAAGTGTTACCATTATCCCAAGCCGTTGAAAAAAAAAAGAAGCTTCTCCAAGTTTTCGATTTTCTCCGTCAGTTTTAGCAAAAAAACTAATCGTATAGAAAATTTCAAGTTAGTAACATCAAAATGGGACAACAATTTTATCTAGCTGTTTTTCGCTGATCAACTTTATGTAGGTATATACATTCTTCACGTCACACCGTGTACATAAAGTTGTTATATGCGATGTATATCATGTTAGTATTTTAATTAATATATCAATAATAATGGCACCAGGTATTTACATATTTTTTTCAAAATCAAATCAGATCCGGATTATAAATTACTATCTGAGAGCGTGACAACCCTAACGACGTAAAATCCGGATAACAATTAAAATGGTCGTAATTTCTACTTTCCATGGAATTGGCATTTGAAATATATTTTTTATTTCATATGGGGAAGTCGCTTCCTACGTTCCAATTTTGCCACTGAGTCCCGAAATACATCCATGTGAAATCAAAGTCAAATTCACTTTATTGAAAAAAGATAAGATGATTTTTTTTCACTTTTTGACATAAAAACCTGTTGTTGTGAAAAAACATGTACTATTTCGTAAGTAGGTAGGTAAACAAATACGTACTAAACATGTGATTTTTGTTTGAAAGCTATTCTTTCTACAAAGCATAGATAAGTTTTGAAGAGATGTACCTACCTTTATCTTTTTTGTTTGTAATGGCGCATGCTATACAAGAAAGCATTAGATTGAAGTCTATTCAATCTACGCGTACGCGGGCGGGCTGGCGAGCCGGCTAGAAAAGTAGAAACCGCTCGGCTCGCTCGACGCGTTCGAAATTCGGCTATATATGTGTGCGTTTGGCGGCGTGTGCTTACGCGAAGGGAATGAGACTGTGTGTGTGCGGCCGCGCGCGCGTCTTTCTATGGAGATTACTACTAGGAATTAATTCAGTCGTGTCATCTAGCGGTGAAATGTAAGATTTTTCCCTGTGCCGATGACCTTGAGCGTTTGACACAGGTGTGCAGCACTTCAACATTTCACCGCTAGATGACACGACTGAATTAATTCCTAGTAGTAATCTCCATAGAAAGACGCGCGCGCGGCCGCACACACACAGTCTCATTCCCTTCGCGTAAGCACACGCCGCCAAACGCACACATATATAGCCGAATTTCGAACGCGTCGAGCGAGCCGAGCGGTTTCTACTTTTCTAGCCGGCTCGCCAGCCCGCCCGCGTACCTACGCGTAGATTGAATAGACTTCAATCTAATGTTTTCTTGTATAGCATGCGCCATTCATTACAAACAAAAAAGATAAAGACCTACCTTTACCTACATCTCTTCAAAACTTATCTATGCTTTGTAGAAAGAATAGCTTTCAAACAAAAATCACATGTTTAGTACGTATTTGTTTATCTACCTACTTACGAAATAGTACATGTTTTTTCACAACCACAGGTTTTTATGTCAAAAAGTGAAAAAAAATCATCTTATCTTTTTTCAATAAAGTGAATTTGACTTTGATTTCACATGGATGTATTTCGGGACTCAGTGGCAAAATTGGAACGTAGGAAGCGACTTCCCCATATGAAATAAAAAATATATTTCAAATGCCAATTCCATGGAAAGTAGAAATTACGACCATTTTAATTGTTATCCGGATTTTACGTCGTTAGGGTTGTCACGCTCTCAGATAGTAATTTATAATCCGGATCTGATTTGATTTTGAAAAAAATATTTAAATACCTGGTGCCATTATTATTGATATATTAATTAAAATACTAACATGATATACATCGCATATAACAACTTTATGTACACGGTGTGACGTGAAGAATGTATATACCTACATAAAGTTGATCAGCGAAAAACAGCTAGATAAAATTGTTGTCCCATTTTGATGTTACTAACTTGAAATTTTCTATACGATTAGTTTTTTTGCTAAAACTGACGGAGAAAATCGAAAACTTGGAGAAGCTTCTTTTTTTTTTCAGCGGCTTGGGATAATGGTAACACTTAGGGGTGGTCTTTTAAAACAACATAAACTCGTTGCATAAACCCTAGATAGGACGGTGACGTCAACAAATTTTTATGGCAAATTTAATAGTGCCGATTGAAAAGTAAACTTGCTTAAATTTTCAACCAACACCTAATGCAGGTTTTGCCACCGGGCCCCGCTGGTCTAGCGGCTGGACTAATATTGTATCAACTTTATAGTCACACAGCATTTGAATGCTAAAATAACTAGACGTGCGAAAATTCTTGAATTTTTGGTTGTTCTAATTTCGGTCTTATCAGGTGCTAAAAGATTTTCAAGTTCCACATATGGTATAAACTTGGAATTTTCCATCCTTACAGGGTGATCCCTCAATCCGATAAGAAAAATCTGACTTGTAAAATCCGGTCTTTACAGCTTTTTTGTCAAAGCCTGAGAAAACGGTAACATTACGGGGTAGTCTTGTCGAACAAATGTTGAATAAGACCTTGGGTTGGATGACAACGTTAACTTACTTTTTACAAAATGGCGTAAGTCGAATTTCAAGCTGGCTCCTAAAAATTTAAAAATTCTGATTTTTATCTCTGGCTCCGTTTTTGTATGAAAATTAGTATTGGAGGTTTTTGTGGTTACTGATGACTACTCTGCGCCATGTTTATAAGCTGTTTTCGAGGGTCCTCACGAATCGTCTTGAACGTAGGTTTGATGACTTCCAGCCTCCCGAACAAGCCGGTTTCCGAAAGGGCTTTAGTACCATAGACCACATCCACACGTTGCGGCAAATTATACAGAAGACTGAGGGTTATAATTTGCCATTATGCTTTGCGTTTGTGGACTATGAGAAAGCCTTCGATTCGATCGAGTTATGGACAGTGCTCGAGTCTCTCCAGCGTTGCCGTATTGACTATCGGTATATCGAGGTGCTGGCTGAAATGCTTGTACAACAGTCCACTATGACCACAGAACCACTATGTCGGTCCGAGTACAGGAACAGAGTTCGGAGGCAATTCCATTGAAAAAGGGCGTAAGACAGGGAGACGTTATCTCTCCAAAAATGTTCACAAACGGACTGGAAGATACCTTTAAGCTTCTGGAATGTCAGGGACGCGGCATCAATATCAATGGCGAGTACATCACTCACCTTCGATTTGCCGACGATAGGTATAGTAGTCATGGCAGAAACGATGGAAGACCTCGGCATAATGCTCGAAGACCTCAGTCGAGTTTCCCAACGGGTGGGCCTTGAAATGAACATGGACAAAACGAAGGTCACATCGAATACTCGTTTCGTGCCCACCCCGATAACATTGGGGAACTCGACTCTCGAAGTTGTAGACGAATACGTCTACTCAGGACAAACAGTCCAACTAGGCCCGTCCAACTTTGTGAAAGAGGTCAATCGTCGAATCCAACTCGGCTGGGCAGCATTCGGGAAACTTAGAAAAGTGCTTTCGTCTAATATACCTCAATCGCTCAAGACAAAATTATACAACCAGTGATGACTTATGGCACTGAAACGTGGTCTCTCACTATGGGCCTCATAAGAAAGCTCAAGGTCACGCAACTAGCTATGGAAAGGCCTATGCTTTCTCTACGATATCGAATCAGAAATGATGAGATTCGTAGATGAACGAAAGTCGTCTACATGGCCGAAAAGTTCTCGAATGAAGACCACATATCGGCAAGCGCAGCGTAGGACGACCAGCCGACAGATGACCTCATCCAAGTGCCAGGAAGACGCTGGATGAAATCCGCTTCCAACCGGTCTTTTTGGAAATGCATGGAGGAGGCCTATATCCAGCAGTGGACTTCTTGTGTTTCCATGACTCAAGAGGTTTATTTACAAAAGCTGTTGAAAATCTTTAAATATAGTGTAAAAATACAGAGGATTATAAATATTTTAAAAGAGTGGAAATTTTGATAAATTTGAAGCTTGGATTAAGATTTTGGCTCAAAATCTTTGAATTTAAATCATCGACTTTACGCAATTTTTTATTTTATTTTACACTACGCGCATTCACTGAAGCGGTTTTAAAAGGGTGAATATGTGTCATCGCTTCCGTGCCTGTGTGGCCACATAGTCCATTAAGCGAATCTGACAGGAGTATTTTTTTTCTATGGTATAACACAAACAAAATAATAAAAATTTTAAGAACAAAAGCAAAATAATTTATTTTTTACAGAAGAAAAAAAAACATTTCAAAATGGATATTGACCAAAGAAATAAAACAAAAATTATGAAAATGGATAAAGACTTCGTTGCTAAGGATGTTGGCAAAAGAGCTACAAATGGATTTGAGTGCTTATTTGGCCTGCATCCTTGTTTCAGCACAAAGACTGATAAATATAATTATTAATAAACAGTGCCGCCTCGTCTTAACTTATATTGGTATATTATAACAGATTAATCTGTTGATAATCGTATTAATAGTGTAATTCATACCATTTCTATTATTTCATTCCAATAGCACAGGAAACATACAGCATTTAAGTGATTTTTGTCATTAAAGCTGATAGTTAAAAACTATCCATACCATAGTACAGGGAATTCTAGTTTGATTGCGTTGTGTGGACGTTATTATTATTATTATAATTTTGGAACTCCCCACCGACGAATATTTTCAAGATACATTAAACTATTCATTGTGACACTTAAATAAAAATATGTAATATCGGTAAACCAGGAACGCAGATTTTTGTTTAATCTACTGTGTGATACAGTACTTCTATTTCTATTTGGTTACTTTTTGTTACACTTTTCCTTTTTGTTAAGGGTTCAGTTGTTTTTTTTTTTGTTACGTGTACTACTTTCTTTTGTTGTCATTATGATTACGGAACCCAAAAAATATTATGAGCGTTAAATTATATATTTAAATTACGTTGTACCTAAAAATGAGCATCGAATAAATCATGAATAAAAAAACCCGGATTTTGTGACAACCCTAGCAAAAACAATTGAATAGGATCAACTTATACATGTCATGGAAGTGTGATTTATATTACATGTAGGGAAGGTAAAGAGCATAATTATTGCAGTGTAGATAACTTATCCCAATACGGCGGAATTTCGAGAAAATAAAAAAACTAAAAACAAGTACACATGTATATAAATTATAATTGCTTTAAAATTTTTAGCATTACGCCATTGATTCTTCTAACAATACTTCCGCATGTACAATAAAATGCGTGATAAAAATATACAGCGTTTTATTTTATTTAAAACAGAAAAACATGTCAGGCAGATAGAAAAAAAATTTACAGACGAAATCTACACAGATTCGTTTATGAATCAAGTATTATTCGTAACGCCAATCGAAGTTATTATTTACCAACACATTATTTACCGCCTATGTACCCTACAATCTAACGAGGAGGCGAAGTGCGAGCGCGAGGACTGAAACAAAACTCCATCAAACTAAAATGAACCTTAAATGCTAGGTATTAGAGACTACAATACTCGAGCAGAAAGTCTGGCCGCGTGCGGCCGACCTAATCGCGACAATAAATGGATTATAATACATAGGTAGTTAGGTTTCATTTTTAGTGAACCTCGCTTTTACCGTGATTTAGGCACAAATAATAGAACGATGTTTCGCTTAGATTCATAATGTTACAATAGCTCGGATGGGAAGAGGCGTCCCTTGAGCGACAGAGAGCTTTTGGTTCGAATAATGATTATAATAAATGATCGGTTTCCTTTTTACTTTTCTTCTTTTTATTTTCTTTTTTAGTTATTTACTTAATTAAAAAAATACAGGAAATGGGAATTTACATTTTATGTTTTTCTAACGATTGAAGCTCGATCACTACTACAAAAATCAGTCCCCGTGCGTTGGTCTTGCAAAAACTCGAAAATGTCTCCAGCGATTGGACTAATAGATATATAATATTTTTTGTTTTGTTCGGACATGGTACGTGGGGCGAGGGCGCGGAAAAGACCCATCCCTTCAGGATCCTGTTTCATAGAACTACAATTCATTGTGACTATGACCGAAAGCCGATTAACCCACAGATTAACAAATAGACTCTGCTGCGCAGTGTACCTCGAATTGTCATAATAAACTACGAAATTATAGTTTTATGAAACTTGACCCAGTACATTTTGTACGAAAGTGAATTGGAAAGATGCGGCGTCTTTTTCGGTCCCTCACCCCACGTCCTTGGCCTACAATCGGTAATTTTGTATGAGAATTGCTACTTTGAATTAATTTCACTATATGGCGCTCGAGGCGAACTTTGGAAGGTTGATTTATGATTGATGAATCGCTTATGAAAAGTTACAATCAAATCAATGGTGATGCGAAGAGCGCCTGGTCACAGACAACATGCAACGAGTAGCTGGGCTTTTCCTCGTAAGGCGTAATGTGATAAATTGATGAAAACGTTTTTTCTGAATGAGTAACTATTGTTCCTGTTAGTTTTAAACGTGAACATACAATATTTTGATATTGCCCGTAAGACTGTATAAGCTTAAACGTAATCCACTGCGCATTTAAAATGGCACATAAATTCTTAGGTTTGTTTTAAGCATTCTTACGGAATATATTTACTCATAGAAGGCGTAAGGTTATGACAGTTGTCATACATGCCATAGGGAATCGAGGAGTTAAATTATATCATATATTAATTTCAAAGGTCTGCCATCTTCCTAGAGGATGTCACAAGCGATTCAAAAGCGTCTTCCAGCCAGTTCCAGCACACTGTAGCCCCTTAATAGACAGCACTACATTTAACTATTCACTTAGCGAAATTCTCTATTCAGAAACTCGCCCTAAGATAAGCCATTTTATTTCATATCACTTACAACAATTTTTTTTTCTGGCGTGACCACAAAGTTATTCAATTACTTACTGATACTCTTTGCAAACAACATTTTATTAACTTTATGACAGCCATGAATATTCAACCAATTTTATTAGTGTCAAAAAAGATTTGGCATTTGGCCTTTTTGGGTATGCCAGGCGGTGGCCAGGTAGATAGACCAAAATGTTGTTACTAATTAACAAATCAAACCTTCGAGAATACATTAACAATAGACCGGTACGTTCGCGCATGATTTTACTTGACCTAAATCGCCTAAAGCTTTTATTCGATAGATGCTGATTTTTTCATTCGATAGATTATGAAGTTGGTTGGTTGGTTTGAACATATGGAGAGGAATAAGGACGAAAGGTTGACGAAATAAATATATCGAGCGAATGTGGGTTGAAGGGCCGGTTATTGATGTCTCGAGGGACACACTTCGACCAAATAGGGGATGTATTAAGCAAAGGGCAAGATAAAAAGTACCTTAAACCGGCGTGCGTGCATGCAACGACTAATGAATGTTGATGAGGCGAAAGAGATCTGTCAGGATCGTGGCAACTGGCAGACTCTGGTCTCTGCCTACCCCTCCGGGATACAGGCGTGAGTTTATGTTGTTTTTTTATTATTAAGTGAATAAAGCGACAAATCACAAGTTATTTAAGCGTAATTAAACTTTCTTGGAAAACCATTAGAGACGCCCATGTCCTGCGGTGGGCGTCAAATGGTTGATGATGATGATGAAATTGGTTTATTGAAATGAGTCCGTTCAGTTTCCTTACTTGGGCGCTAAAGATACAAAAAATTCACCGTGTCTTAGTTATGGGGGCAACGGCGCGTGCGTGATCGCCATGTGCTCTGTCACAGCAGGTGCGCTTGCGCATCCGTCTACCAACTGCCACCGTACGGCCTCTGCACAATTGTTTGTGTAAAACATTGGTCTGTCGGAATACGGAATACCTTATAAATCCTTTGAGAGCGTTTTTGCCGCCTCATATATGTACACTGCATTATGTGGTTACACGACTGACCCCTGGTTTCTCGTAAACTAACAATCTTTTCATTGTCTGTTAATCCGGGTTCGAATCCCGGCTGGGGACAAAAAAAACCCCAGGTCTTGGATGTTTACATGTTTGTGATGTCGCTGTTGCTGGTTCCCACGACACAGGGTATCCTAGTGTGGGGCCAGAAGCAATGTATGTGCCTGTGTGTAAAAATGTTTATTAATAGCTGTCAGTTAACCAAGTGCATAAAAAATCTGTCTATCTATCTGACAACTGTCAACGATCATCATTACGATGCTGCGAACTAGGAAAATAAATTAAACAACCAGCTTTGATTTGATGCGTGTTTTTAAATTCTTGGTTGTACAATGTTATCAAATGTTTTGATAGACAATGCTAGATATATAGATAGATAGATCATTTATTTGTGCTTAGAGACCCACACACATAAAGCAATAAGTACATATAGAAAAGTTGACGAAATACAATAGTTTAGGTACAAGTACAGACTTATCTTACAAACTAACTTGTATGTACAAACATAAAGTTCTATGGCACTTTTAGGCCATATATGGCTGTGCCACAGAAGCTTAAAAGGCCGTATCTCAGCATTATAAATATCCACTTGAAATACCTACGCGGATATTTTACTGATTTTCAGCTACAGCCAAAGAGTGTGAGAACGGCGATGATAGATATTTGTTAACATAAAAATGTTTGTTATAAATGATATATTTGTTAATTTATAGTTTACTAGCTGACTCAGTGAACGGTGTTTTGCCGTATTTAATTAGCCTACGACCTATTTATTCTCAGACCTACACATATACAAAAAATTTATAAAAATCGGTAAAGCCGTTTCGGAGGAGTTCGAGAACACGCACTGTGACGCGAAATTTTTATACATATTCTCATTTGTAATTCCTGGTGTACATACAATAAAGATTATTCTATCTATTTATCTATCTATTAGAATTGTAGCGTAGTCGTATAAGTATTTATGGATACTGAAGAAAAGGTTTTCATGTTTCTATAACACGTTGTTGCGACTTTCTACAGGAGGACTTCAAATTTGTTTGTCGTCTTTTAAGCATACATTCTAACCATAACGGCGTTTAAAAATATTTTTTTTCTTTGCTTAAATGATTTAATTTAAGCATGAACAAACAATAACAGTACTAAAATTCGAGCGTTTTGTGGTTGGCGTCGGTCAACTCAATTGTTCTTATATTTGTATACCCGCATGTCAAACGAGACACCGTAGAACATTTAACATAATAGAACACTTTTTTCAACACTATGGAACTTCGTAACACTTAAAATTTGGATTAACAGTATCGAGCCAAAGGTTTATAATACAAATGTCACGAATATTCACAAACTGCTGTTAAATAATTATTATTTTCACAAAGCACATTCTACCTACCCACAATAGACAAAACGGCATTCCAGAACTATTTTTGTATTAATTTTGCACTTTTTGTTAGAATCTACGACCTAGAACTTCCTAGTGTGTGAGACCGGTCTGCATCTCCAATAACCATCAATGTCAATGACACGGAATTGCCAATATTCCGTCACGTATGCATATGAACTCAGCGACAGCCGGACGTACTCTTTTGTTCGAAAGTCACACTTATTCTAATGCCACAAGAGCTTGGCGTCTCAGCAAGGTTTCTGACTCTAGTTACCTACGCAACCGGGTACGTAACGTAAGACATTTGTATGTCAATATTTGTTGTTACGTTATACTCGACGTCATATTACGATCATGTGGGCTGGGTAAACAGGCGTTATACTGCGTATAATGTCCTAGAAATTACTTGAATTGACTTTGGCTTTGCATAGACATATTTCGGGATGTGTGTGATGTGAGGAAGGTCAAGAAGGTCAAGGATAAGGTCGTGGAAATAACGCGACCCGTTGTATATAGTTCGCTTTCTCGCCCCGACTCTTCTTTAACTAACCAACATGTAAACATACAATTACTTGTTTACTTGGAATTACGATCAAGTTAAGATAGATTCCGGGGTTTCTCAAAGTTAGACATAGGGGGTAGGCGAAACGATCTTTATAACGTCACTAGCTGACTCTGCAAACGTTGTTTTTCCATATTAATTAGCCTACGACCTATTCTTAGACCCACCAAATATACCCAAAAAAATTCATAAAAATCGCTCAAGCCTTTTAGTAGGAATTTGTTAACAAACACTGTGACACGAGATTTTAATATATGAGATGTATTTTCTTACGGACTTTGCTTACAAATTCTTACAAATCTTCTGAACGACATTTATAGGATAGGTAGATCTACCGATTTTCCTTTTTTAAAATCTTCCAATTTCTACCAAGTTTTAGGTTTCCATATCCAAAGGGTAAGGGACATCGCTATCCGTCCGACCGTCCGTCCGTCTGTCACAAGGCTGTATCTCATGAATCGTGATAGTTAGTTAGTTTTTCACAGATGATGTTTTTCTGTTGTTGCTATAACAACAAATACTAAAAACAGAATAAAATAAATATTTAAGGGGGGCTCCCGTACAACAAAAATGATTTTTTTGCTTGATATTAAAAACGGCAATAGGTAGACGCTTGAAATATTTAAATGTTGTATAGATAATTGTACGGAACCCTTCGTGCGCAAGTCCGACTCGCACTTGGCCGGTTTTTTTAGTTCATCTACTACCATTCTGAAACTAGAGTTGGTAACACTGGTTTGCTCAGTTTTATTTCTTTTATTTACTGTAACTTGCGCTTACAGGTTTATTAAGGGTTCGCTGTCATCTACAAACTTTAACAAGGGTACGTGGAGCTATAGTTTACATGAGATAGATAAAAATATGAATTTCGCAAAACGGCGCGTACAGGTTTTATTTGTAGTTTATATGTTAAGGGTTACGACTTACGGTGGCGGGGAGTCGCTGGACGCGGGCGGCTCAAGACCGGGAAGCTTGGAAAACCATGAGGGGGGGCTATGTCCTGTAGTGGGCGTCAAATGGCTGATACATAAACAGCCTACATACGTCCTACTGTAGGGCACAGGTCTTCTCTCAGGGAGAGAGTATGGGCTTAATCACCACGCGTGCCCACCGCGGATTGGCGATTTCAAGCGCTAAGGCATGTGAATAGCTCAGACACTCAGGTTTCCTCACGATGTTTTCCTTCACAGTTAGCGAGTGGTATTGCTACTATAACTTTACAAATGTACACAACTTAGAAAACAAAATCATAGGTACATGCCTGCACTGGGTATCGAACCTGGGTCTCGCTTCCGAGTCCAATAGTAGAAACCCACTAGGCTACCACCGCTCCAAATGGATGATACAAATACAAATAATGTATTGGATAAAAAATACGGTTTACAATGAGACACTTATCCTAAAGTACAAATTGTTTCCCAATTGGCAGCTGATGATGATTGATTGAATTCATGATGATGATGTTAAAGGACTGTATGAGTAATGAAAAGGACTATTTGCCTAGCTCTTACAATGTTATATACTCTTACGTCTATATTATGTGACCGAGAGGCAAATAGTTATCCAGTGCCTTTCTTAAATTAACCGTGCTGCAGGTACTTCAACGAAGTACCTCTTAAGCGTTGCTCGCTTCCGAATCAAATATCCTAACATCTAACATTCCAAATTCGAAACCAAACAAATTTCCGTGCGATGAAAGTGTTAACCTGTGGAGCGACCCGTTCGGAAAACTTCTGAACAAATCGGTCTGCCTTGTGACGTGTTGTTAGTACGCCGACCAATTTGTTCAAAAAATTGTCTGTTGTTTAGGCAAACAACCACACTGTTTTTGAGGCAAACAATGGCCGTTAAAATACCGTGTGATATGTCGTGATTAGTTTTCGCTATCACTGGCCCTTATAGACGCACCAACTTATCAAGCATCTACTTTGTCCCTCTAAAACACTCTACAAATGCAGTTTAAATAACTAATGAAGTAGCGTTAGCCTATCGGTAAAACGTTTGCCTACCAAGACAGAGGTCGTGAGTTCGATCTCCGCTGGTGACCTAAATGGCCTCAATCCTCAAAAACATGGTGTTTTCCCACGTTCGTGATGTTTTTGTCTGGTTACTATATCACATGGTATCCGAGTTTGGTGCCAGAACTAGTGATTGTGTTCTGTGAATATTATTTAGGTTCATGTTATCACACATAATGGTCTAGCCGTTAAGGCGCTTAGCAACCAAAACAGAGGTCGTGGGTTCGATTCCCACTGGGGGCCGCCGTACATTTGGACAAATGGCCGCAGACTGGGTGTATTTTCATGTTTGTAATGTCCTTGCCTGGTTACCATAGCACAGGGTATCCTAGTTTGGGACCAGGTCAAGTGATTGAATTGTGTAGTTAGTAGTTGTAGTCATAATAATAAAATAGATAAATTAAAATAGCCTTTAATACATCTTAAGAAAACAAAATATGAAGGTAAAAAAATTTTTAAATAAAAAATAAAAACTGACTTCGAAACACTACGGCACTAAAAAGATAGAAATAATTTAAATAATTAGAAGTATTATGTAGGTATTGTAGAAGTATAATTTGAAGTCGGTGCCCAAATATATGTGCTGGTCATGAAACTGGTCTTTTTATTTTTCAGTTTTTAGTGGAGGAGCGGGAGAAAAATAAACAAGTCCCTTATAACCATAATTTACCGTACATGATTCGTTCCTTTAAAATTTGATGTTCTAAATCTCCGAAAGTCTTCACCAGAACATCACCAAATTAACTTGGGACTACTTTTACGCTATTTTATGAAACATACGGATATTATTCATTAGTCGTTGCATGCACGCACGACGGTTTCGGGTACTTTTTATCTTGCCCTTTGTTAATACATCCCCTATTTGGTTGAAGTATGTCCGTCTGGGTCGTCCCTTACCGGCCCTTCCATCCACATTCGCTCGATACATTGAGGAAGCGAAAGTGATCTGTCAGGATCGTAGCAAGTGGTAGTCCCTGGTCTCTGCCTATCCCTCTGGGATACAGGCGTGAATTTATGTTATGTTATGTTACGGATTTAAGGATGGGCCCCATTAGGGCTTATTTACTGCTGTCCATTGAAGAGTTCCGTTCTCCATCTCTGAAAGTCTTCATCAGATCTTCACCAAATTAAAATGGGACCAACCAAATTATAAGATACAAATAGATTAAATAAGTAAGTATTAAAAAAATTAAACATTGATGGCCCTTACAGGGTAAAGGCCTCCTCCAGACCTTATTGTAGTTATTTATAATACTAGGTATATGAAAATGGCAAAGAAAGCCCTTTTGGTTTTTTCCCCGGCTTAGAATAGTGTTTAATTTCCGGGTTATTTCTTGCGTAATTATTATCCACAGAAGATTCTTCAACTTTAGCACATTTGCAAGGAGTTTATTATAAAACCCATAAATATCGACCTTCTTTGAGTTTTTTTTATTTCGACCTTTTTTGGGTTTTGTGTTTGTACGTAGCCACGGATGGCAAATAAATAGAAAACCAAAATTATAAAAAACTGTTCAAAAGCCATGTCGAGTTTTCCCTCGCGCTTTTAAGTTATTCATCTCGTGAGAACCGAGTCAAAACAAAGGAAGAGAGTATCATTGTAACTCTCCGCTACACGCTGAAAGTCCATATTTCCGTTGCATTATAGCCTTTATTTCGAGGGCATTGTGTGCGTGGAGGCAACCGTGTTGATCAGTGCTGATCTACCTATATTTTTTAAAATTAGGAGTGTTCATATGTCAAATGTATAGAGTCGAATTCAGATTGGCGATGTGGTTCGTATGCTGCTGACTGTATCTACCAGGCTTGCTTTGGCGACGGGAAATCGTGAGACCCGTGGGATTCCGTCCGGATGTTAAGACACGCTTTATTTGGAACACTCTATATTCATTGAGTGCATTCGGTGTTGCATTGCATTGTGAAGTGAATGTGTGAAATTATGTGAGAGTCGGTCTCTCGGCATTTGAACTGCATATTGTTTCAAGGCTGATCTGCAGTTTTCGTTATACGACATGTGATCGAATAAACGGAGAATCTGATTGATGTTTCTACGGTATGAAACTGCAACAGTTCCAAGTTTTGAGAATCATAAAATAAACCCTGATCCTAGGTTCTTGGTCGTGGGTCCTAAAGATCACCAGTTACATGTTTGAGAGAGAGGGATTAATTTATTAATTAATTGAGGTTCTGACTGTTTAAGAAATCTTTATTCATCTGCAATAAAATAACCGGCTAGGAAGGCATCGTAGTATGTGTATCAAAGTATGTTTTAGCGCTGAGAAGTCAGACAGTCTTATTTATAAAAAGTCGATTCCACTAAATACTTTAAAGACAAAGTCAAAGCCGGTTTATAAAAAAAGAAATCCTGCCTTAAACCGGCTTTAACTCCGTTTTAAAAGTGTTTTAGTGGAAACGATTTTTCATAAATAGGACTATACCTGTACGTTTTTATTTTAGTAGCAAAGTAGCAAAGCAGTAATTCAACAGAGTAAACGTATGTTTGCTGTGTGAAGTTATAGTAGCAATACCACTCGCTAACGGTGAAGGAAAACATCGTGAGGAAACCTGAGTGTCTGAGCTATTCACATACCTCAGCGCTTGAAATCGCCAATCCGCGGTGGGCACGCGTGATGATTAAGTCCATACTCTCTCCCTGAGAAAAGGCCTGTGCCCTACAGTGGGACGTATATAGGCTGCTTACGAAACGTATGTTAAGGTTGATGCGTGGTAGACTGTACCTATAATGTTGAAGTAACAACTTGAGTTGCAACATCTCTCTTTGTAATATAAAATATAGTCCGAAGCTGTTGCTAGCTGACTGTGGCCGCGTTCACACGGTGCAATCGTAGAGAAAAGTTTTTGGAAAATATTTCAACAGACAAGTCCTAATGTATATTATAAATGTACCACTAAAATAGCTGCAAAATATTTTTTGTGTTATTAAAACATCAACCACGTCAGTAGGTAAGTAATGGTCACGAAACTTTCAAGATTCTCACGGAGTATTATTAGTATGAACCATCATCGCGCTTATATGATGAGATCCAGATGTTTTGAATACACTGCACATTGTTTCAAAATATACGTTTTCTAAAATAAATCCCAAAATGGATGAAAATGTTTCTTGGGAAGATATATTCGAAGGAAGGTATTTCTGCGAATACATCTTCGAACAGTGAATTTAAACCACAATATCTCCTATTGATTTACCAGGCTTGGTCTCCATGGAAAAAATGATACCGATCGAGAATACGTCAGTTTTGAGAAAGCCTTCAATATAGTAACTCCCGACATGTACATAAAATCTCGTTTAGTTGTTTGGTCCCTGTTTGGAACTAGGGTTTGCCTGCTGCATAGGTCCTGACCAACGTCTTATGCTTCATCAACATATAAGATCGCCGATATCGGTTTTGTCACACAGTAACGTTACGCGTGAACATAGACCATATCTTAGATTGATATTATTTTAAAAGACACGAGATTCGAAACACTATGAGATAAATTAATGGTGTTATTTATTCAAGTAATTAAAAGTCGGTAAATGTAACCGTAATAACATTCACAAACTTTATTAATTGTTCTACACAAGAATTTTCTTTTACAAAAATGTCTATGCATAATCACAAAAGTTTATATCACACACACACACACACACACATCAGCGAATTTTCGTCGACTGCACGATATAGGCATCCCCAGAGCATGCCAAAAATATGTGCTGGCCATGAAAAGAATTTATCTTAGACATATTAAAAATGGCAAAGCTGTTCACTTGTCTCCGCGACGGTACACGTAAAGATTACTGCCAAGCCCCTGTGATTAATCGACCGAAAGGTACAGTCCTGCCTTTACCAATGCAGTTCTTATCGTACGCAACATAAGTGTGATATCGCATCAAAAGAGGAATGTGAATTTGTAAACGACTGTATCGAATGCCTCGAACCTCAGAACCTCGAACAGATCTGAACTTATTATGGAGGGATTACGTCTTTTGTTAGGTGTTGTTTGTCTATGCTATTGTACTTTGTGAACTTAGCTGTCAGTAAATGGAGTGGAAGATATCATTGCTCGTGTGTAGTCTACTTTGCTTGACGCTATGACATTGGCTTACTGCTAGTGGCTTTATAAGTCAGTCATTTTAGTATCGTTTGACATGTCGCCTAGAGAAAATTTTCAGCGGCTTTATGATAAAAAATAATAAGAACTTCCACGCAACACAATCATTAGACCGTCTTATGTCTTATTCGTGTCTTACTACTGACTGAAGTAGAATGGCTTTAAGGTTAAGCTATTTACAAAGGTTCTCATACACTTCTATGAATTCTGTGGTCATGGTAAACTGCATGTTGTATGTCAAAAATTTAAATCTCGTTTTTTTCCTTCCCAGGTAAATCACCATTGTGAGTATATTCAGAACAAAAGTGATGTTTACGCATGTGCCAATGTCGATAGCTGTCGTATTAACAACAAGTTACAGGTAAGATTTCATGTAAATTCGACAGCACATCAACGTTCACACGCGAGAAGTCTACTCACAAAAGTTTGACAAAGAAATAGCGTAGTATTTTCTAAGGTTAACACGAGCACTAGACATAAATAAACGTTTATTTTTATTTCAATTTCCAATTTTCCGACGACTTTTGCAAGTTCCGTGGTCTCGGTAGCCTTAGGTGACAGGTGTCTTTTTGAAAGCAATCAATATTTTTGATTTTATATAAAATAATTGTTTTGCCAATGTAAATTATTATTTTTTTTTGTAATTTTTCCGAGCGTAGTAAACTAACAGTTAATGCTTTAAAAAAGACGCCTGTCACCTAAGTCTACCGAGACCACGGAACTTGCAAAAGTACCGAAACGTCGGAAAATTGTAAAATGAAAAAATAAACTAGTAAATATCCGTGAAATTCAGTTAAAAAAAATTGTAATAAAACATAGAATAGGATTATCTGCAGGTAGTCGCAAAACTATAAAGGTAGTTACAGTCACCCGACAAACGATGTCCAGGACATATTTTACCCAATGAAACAACAAATTAACTGCTATAATGCGAAAAGCCTATCGCTATTAGGGAGCGAAAACCACGTCGAATGAATTGATTTACGATAAGGCATATGAAACCGCATATTAGCAACAAGAGATATGCAACCAATCAGCTCAACTAATAACTGTCAACGAGTCTACGGAATAAATGAATATCATTAGGTAGCTATCACAGAGTAATTCATTAGGGCGAAACTCGCTTCCACCCAGTCCTTTCTGCTGGCTAGGCAGTCATGAATTGGAGCTGTCCCTGTGTTGGAAATTTGCCATTTCTTACAACCACAATCACGTTGTTTTTATTTTCCATTCCAGAAAAAATATAATAGTCATCTCTCAGAGCAAGAGTTATACTAGTGAATACGAACCACTTTAATGAGTAGAACGTCGAAATCTTAACAAAAGTATGAGTTGTTTCATTCTAATGTCACCAGTATTAAAATCTACATACCAGCTGATATTTTTTTTATAATATCAAAGTTTTTCTCTTAGTAAAAGTTGTACCACGCGTGCCCACCGTGGATAGGCAATTTCAAGCGCTGAGGTGTGTGAACCTCAGACACTCAGGTTTCCTCAAGATGCTTTCCTTCGCCGTTAGCGAGTGGTATTGCTACGCAAATGTACGTAACTTAGAAAACAAAATCTACTACACTCCGGAATTCAAACCCACGCCGTCCCGAATGTGAGGCCTGCGCAACACCGCTCCGCTATCGGATGATTTTGGGGATTGTATATTATTGTATAGGCTGGCTGGGTTAACCAGTTATGCATGTGTGATACCTAGTTAGATTTCTCTATATTCCGTGCTCTACAGCCTACATCAGCATAGCGACAAAGAAAAACGGTCCATAACTTAGTATGGATTGGCGCATAATCTGGTCTTGTAAGGGTGGTGGTACAGGTTTGGTGGGTGACGTGTTTGGCTCCGGACGGATATGGGCTTTCATCCACGCATCTGAGAGTGGCTCAGGGCCGGATTATCCATTAGGCAATGCAAGGGGCCTCGATCGGCTAGGGGCACCGCGCCTCGAGATATTTTTTATTGAAGGTGGATCTTCAAGTGAAAATTAAATATAAAGACTTGTACAAGCACATCAACCTTTATATTTTAGGTGCACAGTGGCCCTTAGTGCAACGGAGTAGATTGCATGGAAGCAATGGATGATGCGCTGTCGATTGTACTTGTATATAACAACGCCAATTACCAATATTCCAATTAATAATAATATAATAATTTTCCGTGTGGCGCCGGATTAAGAATAGCGTCACTCCATTTCCTTCCGTGGATGTCGTAGAAGGCGACTAAGGAAATCAATTACCAGGAGACGGGCAGCAGCGTCTTCCTGAGATTCCAACCGCATACTGCGATCGCCAACCCGCCTGCCAAGCGTGGCGATTATGGCAAAACCCCTCATGGTTATGAAAACCACGAAGGAGGCCTATGTCTTGCAGTGGGCGTCAAATGGCTGATGATGATGACGAATTACCAATATTGTTGCCTTACATAAGCAGTCTATATAAGTTCCACTGTTGGGCACAGGCCTTCTCTCGGAGAGAGAGTATGGGCCATGCCAAAATCATTGTAGCCTCGATTTTTTATAATACACCGTTTCGTCATATTTCAGTACAACTAGAAATTGCATTTCAAATGATTATAGAATAATATCGAGGGGTGAAAGGCTAATTGCTTTAAGCGACACCATGGGCGATATTGAGTTATATATATATTCGGAATCAGCAAATTTTTCTACGTCTTTTGAGCCGGGTTTCATGCCGATCTGAGCACTTTTTTGGCGCTTGAGGCAATTAGATTTGACGCTGATTTTTACACCGCTACTGACTCAAGTGACACAAAAAGTGCCTTTTTTTAAAACATGGTTGACTTGAGCTATGTTAAGATACTGTAGGTAGTTGGTTAACTCATTTTGCCTTTCTTGTATTTAAACTCAAATGGTTGTTAACGCTTTTTTGCTGTTTCTATACTAAAAGAAGATAGTAGGTTGAATCATTTAGCTCGCCCCAGAATACACAAACCCTTGTTATTTAAAGCAATTAGCCCGCCACAAAAAAAATATAAGCTTGTCGCTTGAGGCAATTAGCTCTCCACAAAAACATATGGGAAATGTCGTTTGAATCAAATAGCCCTCCCCAAAAATAAATAAAGTATGGCCTTTGAATCAATTAGATTTGCTCTATTTTATGTTAAGAGCAGTCATTTAAAGTATTTACCCTCTTCGAAAATTCAAGAGAGCAGGTCGTTTGAGATAATTATGGCCTACATTTTTTACAATAAACAGTCGCTTAATTCAAAAATTATTAATAGTGTTTGTACTTGAATCAATTATCCTGTTTTACAATTAGTAACGAACGTCTGTTCAGCAAATTCATTTTTCTATGACACTAGTTGAACGATGTCCTTTAAGACGTAGGTATAATCTTTGCGTTGCGCTTAGAACTTCTCGGGAATAAAGGGGCGCACGCGCGGGGGGCGCTTCAGTCATCGCCGAACCATGACGGAGGCCGGACGCGCGCGTTGTTTTTGAGTCACGCGCAAGAAGATTATTGGTAAGTAAGCTTTTAAACCTGTGTAACTCATGTATTTCGGTCAATATTGTTACATAAACGCTTATATCGGTACACATTATACCTATTAATCAATAACTGGATTGAATTGTGAGTAATTTGATACAGAATGATAGAAAAAACGGTTGAAATTTTAATTTAAAGATCATTTTCATTATGATTATCATTATGAGATGAGACTGATTTTGTAAAACCGCTAAGTTAAAAAAACTATGTCGAATGTTACTTATCTTAGCTTTGTTTAATTAAGTATCCTCAATTAAGATGTTAAATTTTTGAGGCTGACTTTATGAACATTAAGCATAATTTATTGTTAAACGATATTTGTGCAAAGCATTTATCGACCTGATAGTTTTCTGTGATTTCTTATTAAGAACATAACTGACTGATTGTTACAGTATTAGTAGGTTATAATTATTAAAAATAATAGTAGTGAGTGATAACTCCAATTAGAAATGGTTAAGAAATTTCTTTAACTTCAATGTTTATCTAATTTTGATGATTTAATAAATAAACACTTTGTTCCTTTAACTTTTTGTTTTATTCTCGCCAAACATCAACGAAAACTCATAAATCTCATAATGAATGCTGCTCCAATTTTGATGCGGTTACATTTTGGTTATGGATTCAACCACCAAATTCAACCAAAGTTCAAAATTATGATGACTTAAGTCAACGAGATTAGAATAGTGATCATTGCTTAAGTCATTTTTCCTGTTTCTAAATAAGTATGGAACTGGTATTTCAACTAATTAGATGTAATCTATTTCACCTATAGCTAGGTAGTTCAATCAATTAGCTCTACTCGAAAACCACGACTACGAGCTCCTTGACTTATTTAGTCTTCCACTAATCATGATAGTTGTTGTATCTTAAAGCATTTGGTCTTACTCCAAAAACAAGGGCAACCGTCGCTTAAGTCTTTTTGCCTTACCCTAAAAAAAAAAGCATACGAGCATTTTGGACTCAAGCGACATTTATTTCTGTAACCCGTTGATCTATTTGATTGAAAACTACAATATCTGATGAAAAATTTAATTTCCAAAAGAACTGTATACTTAGAATCTAAATTAAACAAAAACCTGATTTACTACGATTTTTTTTTCTTTTTTCAAAACTTTAAAACGCTCTCCTCTAAAGTTCACAAAATGTCGCTTAAAGCAATTAGCCTTTCACCCCTCGATATCATATATTGTCGCGGCGATGCCTTCGTAATGTAGTAAAAAAAAACATTATATTTGTAATAAAATAAAATTGCGTTGTGGTATAAAAATATTTTTTATGATGTTAGAAAAGGGTAAAGGGGACCGAAACGTGCGTTGGTGCGGGGTCTCGAAGCTGTTAATCCGGCCCTGGAGTGGCTGTATGGGTGGAGCCATACCTTCTACGTTCAGATCGTCCGGATTCGAAGGTTTCATTGTAGCTTAGATAAAAAAGCCGGCCAAGTGCGAGTCGGGCTCGGGTTCCCTACCATTATCTATAAAACATTTCAATATTTCAACCGTCTACCTATTGCCATTATTAATATCGAGCAAAAAACGTAAAAACATCACATTTGGTGTTTGGGAGCCCCCCTTAAATATTGTTTTTTTTTATGTGAACATACAACTAAATATTCTGTGAATATTTCAAGCGTCTACCTGTTGCTGTTATTAATGTCGAGCAAAAAACGAGCACTTAAATATTTATTTTATTCTTTTTTTAGTACCTATTTGTTGTTATAGCGGCAATATACATCATCTGTAAAAATTTCAACTATCTACCTATCAGGGTTCATGAGATACAGCCTGGTGACAGACAGACAGATGGACAGTGGAGTCTTTCTCTTTACCCTAAAATTTAAATAAAAAATAAAAACCTACTTCGAAACACTACAGCACTAAAAAGTTAGAAATAATTTAAATAATTAGAAGTATTTATACATGTAGGTATTGTAGAAGTATACTGTAGGTACTAGGTAGGTACTGTAGTGTTTCGAAGTCGGTTTTTATTTTTTATTTAAAAATTTTAATTTTTCAATTTTTTGTGGGGGAGCGGGAGAAAAATAAATGAGTCCCTTATAACTATAATTTACCCTACTTAATTCGTTGCTTTAAAATTTGATGTTCTAAATTTCCATCTCCGAAAGTCTTTACCAGAACATCACCAAATTATCTTGGGACTACTTTTACGCTATTTTATGAAACATACGGATATTACTAAAGGATGGGCCCCATTAAAGGTTATTTACTGCTGTCCATTGAAGACTTCCGTTCTCCATCTCTGAAAGTCTCCATCAGATCTTCACCAAATTAAAATGCGACCAATGGGACATTATACCTGTTCGAACAAAAAAAGAATTGTCGAAATCGGTTAAGATTTGACGGAGTTATGGAGAAACATAGCCAAAAAAAAAATATACGCGTCGAATTGATAACCTCCTCCTTTTTTGAAGTCGGTTAATAAATACGAACTCTCCTGATTAAATTGAGATGTTTCTGTGTTACATTTCGCAACGCTCACTTAACGCACAAATAAAACTTTATAGGTGGCAAAAAAAGTTATTGTATGACTACTTAATGGCCTGTGGATGCTTTTGGCAAAAAGAGGATTTTTAATGCATAGGTATCAACAGACTAACCCTCGGTTTCTCGTACACTGAGAAGCTGTTAATCTACTGTTAACAGCTGTCAGTGGTTTTTTTGTATGCACTTTGGTCATTTGACACCCTTTGTCAACAGTAGATTGACAGCGTGTTACTGTGCGGGAAACCGGGGGTAAATATCGGATTTTTTTATTTAATCAGACCCAAAAACCACTTTTTTTGCTCCTGGTTTGGACCTGGCGATGTAACTTTCTAAGAGACATAACCCTAAATTGATCTCATGAAGCAAACCTCATAACTCATCTGGTACAGATGTCGGCAAACATCTTAAAAAATGCAGAGTAGTCGATTTTCGGGACTCTTTGTCGCACTGACTGTGGCGCGGACTGGGAGAGGATCGTTTCGACCGCGCGATAAGTTGATTTTTCCTCTTTGCGCAGAATTTGCTCACGGTCTTTGCCAGCGCCTGTGTCAGATGAGTTATGAGGTAGGGTTGCTATGCACTTAAGGGGGCATCGGCACTGCAGCGGGCCTTGAGCCTTAAACTCTCTAAACTTTGACCTGCTACATTTAAGGCCATGGCCAATCGCACACCGCAAACGCCACCGCACATTTAGTGCGTCATTAAGCACGCTAATGGCACAAGGCATTACGGTGAGACATAATTCTCATCTACGGTTTTCGGGGTCTCGGGGCCCGCTCCTAATGGGACCAAAACCGCTCGACCGTGAGAACGGCTTAGAACCGCGGAACGTTCGATGCAGAATGTAAACTCTGTTGACTAGAGCGAAGAGGCTATCTGGAAAACAGCGTTTCTCAGAAATTCTTACGGGTACCTACAATTACTACGTAAAATTTGAATAAAAATAATATTAGAAAAGTTTCGTACACAAACAAGGTCAAAGTCAAAAAGAAAATCATAGATCAAAGAGTACAGTCAACTAAATAAATCGCCCCAAGACATATCCTGGCAGCATCACCGCCTTTACTACCCTTTAACTACCTTTGTCTTTAACATCAGTTCAAAGAACCGCAAGTTGTGAGTTCATTTTGAGGGTTGAAATCAGGACTCGTATAATATTCAAGAAACACCGATCCCTAATTTCAATCAATTGAGTTTTATCGTATTTAAAAATGACTGATTCATGTAAGTTTATCGAACAAAAACTGTTTTGTAAAGCCGCAAACTATTACGCGAACCTTCTGAAAGTGTGTACGTTTGTGTACTAGAGCCGCATTACGAATTCTCTCCAGCGCATTATAATTTCGTTCTCTTGAAGTTACTTGGCAATGCGGTAAGCAACGTTGGCCCCCCGACCTTATTTGTACACGTGTTTGTCGGATTATGCGCTGCGTTTTGTTTATGGGCGGAGTTGGAATGTGGAGTCGACTCATCCTAGCTTTAAGATTTTTCCCTGTGCCGATGACCTTGAGCGTTTGACACAGGTGTGCAGCACTTCAACATTTCACCGCTAGATGACACGACTGAATTAATTCCTAGTAGTAATCTCCATAGAAAGACGCGCGCGCGGCCGCACACACACAGTCTCATTCCCTTCGCGTAAGCACACGCCGCCAAACGCACACATATATAGCCGAATTTCGAACGCGTCGAGCGAGCCGAGCGGTTTCTACTTTTCTAGCCGGCTCGCCAGCCCGCCCGCGTACCTACGCGTAGATTGAATAGACTTCAATCTAATGCTTTCTTGTATAGCATGCGCCATTACAAACAAAAAAGATAAAGGTAGGTACATCTCTTCAAAACTTATCTATGCTTTGTAGAAAGAATAGCTTTCAAACAAAAATCACATGTTTAGTACGTATTTGTTTATCTACCTACTTACGAAATAGTACATGTTTTTTCACAACCACAGGTTTTTATGTCAAAAAGTGAAAAAAAATCATCTTATCTTTTTTCAATAAAGTGAATTTGACTTTGATTTCACATGGATGTATTTCGGGACTCAGTGGCAAAATTGGAACGTAGGAAGCGACTTCCCCATATGAAATAAAAAATATATTTCAAATGCCAATTCCATGGAAAGTAGAAATTACGACCATTTTAATTGTTATCCGGATTTTACGTCGTTAGGGTTGTCACGCTCTCAGATAGTAATTTATAATCCGGATCTGATTTGATTTTGAAAAAAATATGTAAATACCTGGTGCCATTATTATTGATATATTAATTAAAATACTAACATGATATACATCGCATATAACAACTTTATGTACACGGTGTGACGTGAAGAATGTATATACCTACATAAAGTTGATCAGCGAAAAACAGCTAGATAAAATTGTTGTCCCATTTTGATGTTACTAACTTGAAATTTTCTATACGATTAGTTTTTTTGCTAAAACTGACGGAGAAAATCGAAAACTTGGAGAAGCTTCTTTTTTTTTTTCAACGGCTTGGGATAATGGTAACACTTAGGGGTGGTCTTTTAAAACAACATAAACTCGTTGCATAAACCCTAGATAGGACGGTGACGTCAACAAATTTTTATGGCAAATTTAATAGTGCCGATTGAAAAGTAAACTTGCTTAAATTTTCAACCAACACCTAATGCAGGTTTTGCCACCGGGCCCCGCTGGTCTAGCGGCTGGACTAATATTGTATCAACTTTATAGTCACACAGCATTTGAATGCTAAAATAACTAGACGTGCGAAAATTCTTGAATTTTTGGTTGTTCTAATTTCGGTCTTATCAGGTGCTAAAAGATTTTCAAGTTCCACATATGGTATAAACTTGGAATTTTCCATCCTTACAGGGTGATCCCTCAATCCGATAAGAAAAATCTGACTTGGAAAATCCGGTCTTTACAGCTTTTTTGTCAAAGCCTGAGAAAACGGTAACATTACGGGGTAATCTCTGGCTCCGTTTTTGTATGAAAATTAGTATTGGAGGTTTTTGTGGTTACTGATGACTACTCTGCGCCATGTTTATAAGCTGTTTTCGAGGGTCCTCACGAATCGTCTTGAACGTAGGTTTGATGACTTCCAGCCTCCCGAACAAGCCGGTTTCCGAAAGGGCTTTAGTACCATAGACCACATCCACACGTTGCGGCAAATTATACAGAAGACTGAGGAGTATAATTTGCTTTGCGTTTGTGGACTATGAGAAAGCCTTCGATTCGATCGAGTTATGGACAGTGCTCGAGTCTCTCCAGCGTTGCCGTATTGACTATCGGTATATCGAGGTGCTGGCTGAAATGCTTGTACAACAGTCCACTATGACCACAGAACCACTATGTCGGTCCGAGTACAGGAACAGAGTTCGGAGGCAATTCCATTGAAAAAGGGCGTAAGACAGGGAGACGTTATCTCTCCAAAAATGTTCACAAACGGACTGGAAGATACCTTCAAGCTTCTGGAATGTCAGGGACGCGGCATCAATATCAATGGCGAGTACATCACTCACCTTCGATTTGCCGACGATATAGTAGTCATGGCAGAAACGATGGAAGACCTCGGCATAATGCTCGAAGACCTCAGTCGAGTTTCCCAACGGGTGGGCCTTGAAATGAACATGGACAAAACGAAGGTCACATCGAATACTCGTTTCGTGCCCACCCCGATAACATTGGGGAACTCGACTCTCGAAGTTGTAGACGAATACGTCTACTCAGGACAAACAGTCCAACTAGGCCGGTCCAACTTTGTGAAAGAGGTCAATCGTCGAATCCAACTCGGCTGGGCAGCATTCGGGAAAGTTAGAAAAGTGCTTTCGTCTAATATACCTCAATCGCTCAAGACAAAATTATACAACCAGTGATGACTTATGGCACTGAAACGTGGTCTCTCACTATGGGCCTCATAAGAAAGCTCAAGGTCACGCAACTAGCTATGGAAAGGCCTATGCTTTCTCTACGATATCGAATCAGAAATGATGAGATTCGTAGATGAACGAAAGTCGTCTACATGGCCGAAAAGTTCTCGAATGAAGACCACATATCGGCAAGCGCAGCGTAGGACGACCAGCCGACAGATGACCTCATCCAAGTGCCAGGAAGACGCTGGATGAAATCCGCTTCCAACCGGTCTTTTTGGAAATGCATGGAGGAGGCCTATATCCAGCAGTGGACTTCTTGTGTTTCCATGACTCAAGAGGTTTATTTACAAAAGCTGTTGAAAATCTTTAAATATAGTGTAAAAATACAGAGGATTATAAATATTTTAAAAGAGTGGAAATTTTGATAAATTTGAAGCTTGGATTAAGATTTTGGCTCAAAATCTTTGAATTTAAATCATCGACTTTACGCAATTTTTTATTTTATTTTACACTACGCGCATTCACTGAAGCGGTTTTAAAAGGGTGAATATGTGTCATCGCTTCCGTGCCTGTGTGGCCACATAGTCCATTAAGCGAATCTGACAGGAGTATTTTTTTTCTATGGTATAACACAAACAAAATAATAAAAATTTTAAGAACAAAAGCAAAATAATTTATTTTTTACAGAAGAAAAAAAAACATTTCAAAATGGATATTGACCAAAGAAATAAAACAAAAATTATGAAAATGGATAAAGACTTCGTTGCTAAGGATGTTGGCAAAAGAGCTACAAATGGATTTGAGTGCTTATTTGGCCTGCATCCTTGTTTCAGCACAAAGACTGATAAATATAATTATTAATAAACAGTGCCGCCTCGTCTTAACTTATATTGGTATATTATAACAGATTAATCTGTTGATAATCGTATTAATAGTGTAATTCATACCATTTCTATTATTTCATTCCAATAGCACAGGAAACATACAGCATTTAAGTGATTTTTGTCATTAAAGCTGATAGTTAAAAACTATTCATACCATAGTACAGGGAATTCTAGTTTGATTGCGTTGTGTGGACGTTATTATTATTATTATAATTTTGGAACTCCCCACCGACGAATATTTTCAAGATACATTAAACTATTCATTGTGACACTTAAATAAAAATATGTAATATCGGTAAACCAGGAACGCAGATTTTTATTTAATCTATTGTGTGATATAGTACTTCTATTTCTATTTGGTTACTTTTTGTTACACTTTTCCTTTTTGTTAAGGTTTCAGTTGTTTTTTTTTTGTTACGTGTACTACTTTCTTTTGTTGTCATTATGATTACGGAACCCAAAAAATATTATGAGCGTTAAATTATATATTTAAATTACGTTGTACCTAAAAATGAGCATCGAATAAATCATGAATAAAAAAACCCGGATTTTGTGACAACCCTAGCAAAAACAATTGAATAGGATCAACTTATACATGTCATGGAAGTGTGATTTATATTACATGTAGGGAAGGTAAAGAGCATAATTATTGCAGTGTAGATAACTTATCCCAATACGGCGGAATTTCGAGAAAATAAAAAAACTAAAAACAAGTACACATGTATATAAATTATAATTGCTTTAAAATTTTTAGCATTACGCCATTGATTCTTTTAACAATACTTCCGCATGTACAATAAAATGCGTGATAAAAATATACTGCGTTTTATTTTATAACAGAAAAACATGTCAGGCAGATAGAAAAAAAATTTACAGACGAAATCTACACAGATTCGTTTATGAATCAAGTATTATTCGTAACGCCAATCGAAGTTATTATTTACCAACACATTATTTACCGCCTATGTACCCTACAATCTAACGAGGAGGCGAAGTGCGAGCGCGAGGACTGAAACAAAACTCCATCAAACTAAAATGAACCTTAAATGCTAGGTTTTAGAGACTACAATACTCGAGCAGAAAGTCTGGCCGCGTGCGGCCGACCTAATCGCGACAATAAATGGATTATAATACATAGGTAGTTAGGTTTCATTTTTAGTGAACCTCGCTTTTACCGTGATTTAGGCACAAATAATAGAACGATGTTTCGCTTAGATTCATAATGTTACAATAGCTCGGATGGGAAGAGGCGTCCCTTGAGCGACAGAGAGCTTTTGGTTCGAATAATGATTATAATAAATGATCGGTTTCCTTTTTACTTTTCTTCTTTTTATTTTCTTTTTTAGTTATTTACTTAATTAAAAAAATACAGGAAATGGGAATTTACATTTTATGTTTTTCTAACGATTGAAGCTCGATCACTACTACAAAAATCAGTCCCCGTGCGTTGGTCTTGCAAAAACTCGAAAATGTCTCCACCGATTGGACTAATAGGTATATAATATTTTTTGTTTTGTTCGGACATGGGACGTGGGGCGAGGGCGCGGAAAAGACCCATCCCTTCAGGATTCTGTTTCATAGAACTACAATTCATTGTGACTATGACCGAAAGCCGATTAACCCACAGATTAACAAATAGACTCTGCTGCGCAGTGTACCTCGAATTGTCATAATAAACTACGAAATTATAGTTTTATGAAACTTGACCCAGTACATTTTGTACGAAAGTGAATTGGAAAGATGCGGCGTCTTTTTCGGTCCCTCACCCCACGTCCTTGGCCTACAATCGGTAATTTTGTATGAGAATTGCTACTTTGAATTAATTTCACTATATGGCGCTCGAGGTGAACTTTGGAAGGTTGATTTATGATTGATGAATCGCTTATGAAAAGTTACAATCAAATCAATGGTGATGCGAAGAGCGCCTGGTCACAGACAACATGCAACGAGTAGCTGGGCTTTTCCTCGTAAGGCGTAATGTGATAAATTGATGAAAACGTTTTTTCTGAATGAGTAACTATTGTTCCTGTTAGTTTTAAACGTGAACATACAATATTTTGATATTGCCCGTAAGACTGTATAAGCTTAAACGTAATCCACTGCGCATTTAAAATGGCACATAAATTCTTAGGGCATTCTTACGGAATATATTTACTCATAGAAGGCGTAAGGTTATGACAGTTGTCATACATGCCATAGGGAATCGAGGAGTTAAATTATATCATATATTAATTTCAAAGGTCTGCCATCTTCCTAGAGGATGTCACAAGCGATTCAAAAGCGTCTTCCAGCCAGTTCCAGCACACTGTAGCCCCTTAAGGTAGACTTCCGCGCATCGCGGCCGATCGCAGCCGCGCGCGATAGATCGCGTGCGACTGACGCGCGCGGCTGATGCGACAATAGGTATTGCATGAAAAAGTATGGCGCCTTTTTTGTCGTCTGCCGCACGCGTCCGTCGCAGACTTTGGAAACAGCGCCGTACATTTTCATACAATGACTATTGCCGCACGTACGATCAGTCGCGCGCGGCTGCGATCGGCCGCGATGCACGGAATTCTACCTTTACGGTTGTTTAGGTATAGTACTTAGAGACGGGTCGTCTCTGTCCAGACATGAATCTAGGTAGACAGCGCGTGCACCGCAATTTGTATGAAAATCAAGTGTGGCGATTTTTTCTACTATGACGGAAGATTGAGGTAGAAGGAAATTTGACTGCTTTGAGGGTCTAGCAGTATCACGTCTGATTACCGTGCCGGAGGTCGTGGTTTCGATTCCCGCTGGGGGCCGCCGTACATTTGTACAAGTGGCCTCAGTCTGTGTGCATTTCCATGTCTGTGATGTCCTTGCCGGGTTACCGTAGCACTGAATATCCTAGTTTGGGACCAGGAAAAGTGACTACTAAAATGTCTCCTCATCTTTAGGTGCTCAACTTTGTTGTATTAGACATGAATCTAGCAAGACATGCGCGATGAACCAGCGTCCAGTGGCATTCACACTAGATGGGTGTAAGGACCACTCGGACGCTGCAGTGCCTAAGACATTGTTTTTTAGATGGATTAGGTTTGCCCAGCTCCTATACCATCCTGCCAGCTTAGTCGGCCTAGCCCACAGGAAAGACAAGTCAATAGGTGCGGAGCCAACCAAGCCTTACCAGTTTCCTCACGATATTTTCCTTGACCGTTAGAGTGGGTGCGTGTTTTCTGGGTCAACTCTCAATACAAATGAATACAAAGTGTACAAATACGACAAATTGTATTTTTCCCCTCTATTATTTTACAAGGAGGCATTTAAAAAAATTTTGGGGTCATCCGACAATGATAACAGCCGAGCGTTGACTGAAAGTAGCAGCCAAACAGGTGCCTGGTACTTATATCAGTTGGTACGCAAAACCTCTCTGTTTTTCTATCCCACTATAGGGCTTATAAGGAACTGAACGCGCTTGCGGGCTTCGCCAAACTTCGAATTTATTCGATCGAATTTGGAGAAAAGCCTAAAGTTTTCAAAGTAACGTATGTTTGTGAATTTAAAACAGAAATACCACTCGCCATTTGTGAGGAAACATTGAGAAGAAACCTGATTTGCCGAGGTATTCAAGGCGTTCAACTTGAAGTCGCCAATCTGCGGTGGATATGATGGTGGCTTGTATATACTCTATTTGACAGAAGGCCTGTGAGGTACCTATATAGATAGATATACAGATAGATAGAGAACACTTTTTTTGCACAACCAGGTGAAAGATACTGATGAAAGAAACAGATGACTGCTTAAGCACTTGCCCGTTTAGTATTATAATTGTATTGGCAACCAAAATACTAGATATATAAGTAGGAGCGGCGACATGGCAAAATGTAATGTTTCGACATACGTCAAGTTCCCTATACTCATGTGTTCAGGAGGATAGCATAAAAACTGGGTAGAGACCGTAGGCGTAGCTGCCCTACCCACGCGGAGTAGAGTGCGTTACACCTGTCAAACGCATAACCAGTTTTGTACTCACCAAAGACCTTCAGATCGGTACTGATAGTTCAGATGCATGTATCACTAACACTGGAGGGCCGGAGAAGAGAAGTTAAGCTTGGTGACCTATGGGTTTCTTTAATTTTAATATTGAGGTGAGAACACCACAAGTTACTGGATAGTTCACGCGCTTGATTGACTTTATGAATGTTTGAAACCAGTAAGGAGCAATGTTCTTCGGATAACTTTTCCTGACGTGGTGATCTATGCTGCCTTTAAGTTTGTATCATTGTTTGGATCACTAGAAAATTAAAGCTCATATCTTCAACTGGCATACTTGAACTTTTTTGTGATTACTAACTGGAATGAATGAAGACGAGCGGATTATGATTTAATAGAGTCATGAGGATAAGCTGTTTCTTAGAACTAAGGATAAGGTATTCGTTTTATAATGATAATTGTTTTGAGTCAACAACGTTACGATTCTTTGTACTCTTGTCTGATCTCACTCCAATTAGGTTTCCGTTTCTCACGTATTTTTTTCCCGTAGTTAAGACCCAAGAAGAGCTTGACCAGTGTTAATTTACTAGAGTCCTTTCCAAAACCTACGTATTTTTAACACTATTACAAACATTTCCAAAGGAACCAGGTCTGGGAAATCAATGCGTTAGGAGATATTATACTTACACTCAAAGTCGCACCTTTTTTGCAGAAATGCATCGTATACTGAACACTTTATTTCAAGGAATCTTATCGTAATCTTCAAGTTTTACTTTAGAACCAAAAAATAAGTATTGATTTCCCAGAAAAATTTTATGGATAAGGTAGTTTGTTTTGTTGTCCAGTATAAGCAGCGTTCGGTTCGGGTGTAAGCAACGTCTAACCGGGAAAAGTAATGCCTAAGAGAAGAAGAATCTTATTAATGATCGCACTGCCTGCATATTGACATACATTGAAAACCAATCTCACAGATTAAATCCATCCCAAAACCAAAATGGTCATTGGTCATTCCATCATATTTGTCGTAGTCGAAAAGATTTATTTTGATCATCGATACCGTTCAAAACATCTGCTGCTTGAAAGCGTGCTGGGATCATAACCTTATCACTCAGCTATGAAAAACATTCGTTAGTGACATTCGAGTGCAATTAATGCATCAGTGCGGTGGTAGCCTAGTGGGTAGAACCTTGGACTCGGAAGCGGGAGACCCAGGTTCGATTCCCAGTGCGGGCATGTACTCGTACCTATGACTTTGTTTTCTATGTTATGTACATTTGTGAAGTGATAGTACCAATACCACTCGCTAACGGTGAAGGAAAACATCGTCAGGAAACCTGAGTGTCTGAGCTATTCATATACCTCAGCGCTTGAAATCGCCAATCCGCGGTGGGCACGCGTGGTGATTAAGCCCATGCTCTCTCCCTGAGAGAAGGCCTGTGCCCTACAATGGGACGTATATAGGCTGCCTATGCTTATGCAATGCATCCAAAAGTCTGTTACGAAGCTGTCAGAAAGCTACAAACTTGCAGTAAATTAGAGAGCATTCACTTTAAATCCTGGCCTCCAAATCCTGGCCTAATCTATCAAAACTGGAGATTCAATTCCACTTGGAGTTATCAGCTCGTAGGATAACCCACGGCGCGTCTTTATTCACGGTCAGCGCTAAGAACATAGTTCACACACCAGCTATTTCCTCTTTAACTGCAACTAGCCTCTCCTAACACAATCAGTTAATTTTAATTGCGACATAAGTAATCATAATGGGCAACTACCGTCGCCAAGTAGGATATGAAGGGTACAGTCAACAATGTCACAGCATTTTTGTAGCTCATATTAAGATGCCTTAAGAGCGACCTTCGCATGAAGCGGTGTCTGTTCTCTGCCCGTACAAGACATCTTTATGGGGACAAAAAATATCTACTTACCCGTTCTGTCCGGGAAGCGAACCTGATAAACCCGTCTGGGTAACAGCAGTGTTGGCGTGGACGTATGTTAGGCTATGTGTGTATGTAGGTCTAAATGAGACAGGTTGTGGTGAGTGGCCCGGGCCGCGGGCGCTGGCGGTAAGAGTGCGTTCGCTTTGCAGAGGAGACAGCCTATTTACATCCTACTGCAGGGCACAGGCCTCCTCTCCGTGAGAGATTATAACCTACAAAATGAAGAATATTCCTTCTTCTGATATATATTGTCTGTTTTAACAGTAATACCAATTGTAAGTCAAAGAAAATAACTAAGTCTGTTAAACTGCAGCGTCCCTTGATCTTAGTACTGTTTTAGCTGGAATTCTGTACTTTCCAAATATTTACCAGGTGCATTAGTGTATCAACTATTTTATTTGTAAACATTATAATGCGATGTATGCCCGCACTCTCAATTTCTTTGTGAAAAAGGCATTGGGCCGATATTCCTTGCTTATCCACGCTTCAGCGGTCATGTCAGTAGGAGAAAAGTCAAACACATCATTTGCCACAGTCCAAGCACCTGTTGTCAAACTCTAAAGACAAGTTACGTGACACGCCCGTAAACCCATGCGCGTGAGTCACCGGCCATCGCCTGCGCCGAAGACCGACTCCCAACGTTGGAGCCAAAGATAAGGTTATTGGCCAAAGCTTAATTGGAACTGTATTTTGTGTGCACGTTGTAAATGTAAATAAAACTAACGTGCCTTTATCTTTATTTAGCCTTGTACGTAAGGAGCGTTGATCACCGCGTTATTTAAATTACACATTAAAATGTGTAATTAAACGAATGTGTAATTAAACGAATGTGTAATTAAAACAACGCAAATCTGAAAATGCGAACCTATTCCAATAAATAGAAGTTTTCAACAACTTTGATATTCAGCCGCAGTCCCCAATTATATGGACTTTAGCCTCATTTGAGCCAGCATAAATCGTGGCCCCAATACATACCAGGCCAATACATAAATAACCGGTCGATTCTGAACTCGGAACGAGAGCTCAATCGCGATGGCAAATTGGCAATTAGTGTTTTGATGTTTTAAGGGGCTACCCGGAGCTACGAGGCTTTTTATTTATTACTTTAACCACTTTCCAAACATGCCGCTTCCTACGTAAGACAATATTAGCCTTATTTCAACCCCATAATTATATGAAGTAAGATTTTTTCGGACTTTTAGGATATCACCTAATTTAAAAAATGAACAGCCCTACCTGTTAATGGAAAAATCCTAACCTCCTAAGTCTTCGCCTTGAAAATAACAATGGTTTTCGATTGTCTTTTTCAAGGTCAGGACTTACGAGGATATCTTGTTTTATAATAGGTTTTTGCAAGAAGTGAATATTTATTATTTTTATGTAGTTTCCATAACATGAGTGTCCCACTGTATTATTATTATTATTATTTATTAGCTACTCAAAAAATCAAATCAAAAATCAAAAAAATTTTTTATTCAAAGTAGCACAGAAACTGCGACTTAATGAACGTTACAAGTTAAACTAGGTGTCCATTTAAAAATCTAGATCATTTTGGAGAAAAAATGGACAAAAAAACTCTAAACTTAGTCTTTTCAAGTCCTTAATTTACAGGATTTATATAAATGTTCTAAAACTCATGCATTGAACTGGCTTTAATTCCAGACATCATTGTCATCTAAATAATCTTTAATGTTATAGTAGCTTTTTTGGCACAAAGTGTGCTTCACACATTTTTTGAACCGCGTTTCTGGCAAGCTTATTATATCCTCGGGGATCTTATTGTAGAAACGTATACAATGCCCCATAAAGGATGTATTAACCTTTGCCAGCCTAAATTTTGGGAACGAAAGTTTATGTCTATTTCTAGTATTTACATTGTGTTGGCTACCTACAATTTTAAAGTCACTGATATTTTTCCTAACGTACATAATATTTTCATAGATATACTGACTAGCAACTGTTAGGATGTTAGTTTCTTTAAAGAAATCTCTTAACGAATCTCTATTGCCTAGCTTATATATGAATCTGATCGCTCTCTTCTGCAGGACGAAGATGGTCTCAATGTCTGCTGCCCGACCCCACAGTAGTATACCATAGGACATAATACTATGGAAGTAAGTAAAATAAACAAGCCTAGCAGTTGCGACATCAGTTAGTTCCCGGATTCTTTTAACTGCGTATGCTGCAGAACTGAGCCTATTTGCCAATTTTCCTATATGAGGACCCCATTGAAGCTTTGCATCAATTGTGATACCCAGAAATACAGTTTCTTCTACAAGGTCTAGTTTATCATTCCCCAATATAACATTGCTGTCAACCATTTTGACATTTGGTAGTGTGAATTTTATACATTTTGTCTTTTTTGAATTTAATAATAAGTTATTAGAAGTAAACCAATATAGTACCTTAGAGAGAGCATTATTTGTATCCGCAAGGTCATTTTCTTGTCTCTTAATCTTAAAAATAAGTGACGTGTCATCTGCAAACAATACTATCTCTGACATTTTTGGAACCATGAACGGCAAATCATTTACATATACGAGGAAAAGGAACGGCCCCAAAATAGAACTCTGTGGCACTCCCATCTTAACCTCCGACCCTGATGATTTAGTCCTATTTATGTCAGCTTTTCCTCAACTCAACTCCAACAGTAGTTTCACATTTCATTTTAAACTACTCGTTCTAATGTATAATTCCGTAGTGCAAAGGCCTCTCCCATATTAGACCAAGATTTTCGGTTACTTCTGACCGCACCATCGGCAGCAACTAGTCGAAATCATCCCGCGATCGTCTTCTTACGGTTATCTTTTGGACGATCGTCTTTTTAAATCGTCTTCTTAAGAGGCTCCAGGGAGTGACATTAGCGCCACCGAGGAAAATAAACATATTTTTTTTACAGATTGAATTTGCGAAAAAAGGATCTGTACAAGCTCTCAATCATGTTATAGTAATTTTTAGGACCATAGCCGTGAACCTAAAGCAAAAAACCTAGGACTAGATAGCATTAGTGCCAAAAATGGCGTTTTTGAAGCGCCGTTCGCGATGGCCGCCGTGCGGTACCCACTCGGTGGCGACTCTCGCCCACTTATACGGATGCATGCGACATACGTGGCTGGCCCCACTTCAGTTTGGCAGTCTTACGACCCACATCTGATATGCGCGTTTTCGAGCGCAGTGTTGTATTCCGGACAAAATCTGTTTTCCGGCGAGCAGTTGATCGATAAGCACTTACCACACGTCTGATTTAGCCCTTACATTGAAATAACTGACTCTTTAAGGCATAAATTTTCTGATATATTTAAATTCACTTAAAACGTAAGACCCCTATTCTCTGGACAGGTGGGCCGGTTCAAATGGATCTGAATATTCATACAGCCCGGGTGAATCGCCCGCGGCTGCGCCGATGACTTAATGGCCCCGAATAGATTTATTACATCTCAGTACCTATGTAAAGAAGGCTCAGTTGATTGTGAACAAGGTTTCGAGGGCTTCTTTCAACGCGAGAAAGAGTTTTTGTGCTGGCAAGAGCGTACGTGTGGAAGCAAAAAACTGATTTTACTTAGGTTCCACCGCTCGTCAATATATTAATACTAACCTTTTAGATAGATAGATAAAACATTTATTTGCGTCTGCATACACACACACACACTGGTAGATTTTATTATTGAATATAACAATTAAAAACCATTGTTATGGTGGCCTGATCGGGTCATTTAGAATCGAACAGATTAATTTCTTTCACCGGCGTGCGTGCATGCAACGATTCATCAATGTTGATGAAGCTAAAGTGACCTCTCAGGATCGTGGCAAGTGGCAGTCCCTGGTGTCTGCCTACCCCTTTAGGATACAGGCGTAAGTTTTAAGTTTATGTGTATGTTAAATTATCTATTGTACCCGAAAATATATACAATAGGCGGGCTGAGTACTTAAAATTACTTTATTATAGCCAGCCAACAGGTGAGGAGGAGAGGGTGAGGGTAGTGATACTTTACATAGTCTTGTCAATCCTGACCTTGAAAATAACAATAAAAAACCATTGTTATTTTTAAGTTATGATACTTTTATGGTAACAACTTAAAAAGTAGCGAAGAAAAAGACAGTTGTTCCATACTTTAATACTAAAGTTACCGGTTACCGCTTACCAGTATTGATATCGCGATATCGATTATCGCCAGTAAAACTTGTTTATAATAATAAGTGGAAGACAATCAGTTAAAAAATATGGTTTAATACAATTTCCGATGACGGAAAAGCAAGTTAACTTTCTGTTATTCTCATTTTATGTTACAACATGACACCGATACATTGATTCAATCGATTGCCGGTAACACCTTTTTTTCTCTTTAACGTGTCTAACATGGCATGAGTGTAGAAAAAACCTATAGGTTGTTGTTTTCTGGAGTGGGCGATAACGATTGGTATGGCACGTTACTACAGTCAACAAAATAAAAATATTTTACTGACAGTTTTTCCAGCCTATTATGCTTACGATCTGAATGTGATTGAACCTTGTGGAATTGGAGTGAATTGAAAGGGGTGTACAACCAGATAATCCACGGTCAAATAAAACACAGCCAATAATAAATGGCCAAAGTCGTTGGACTGGGACCCGTACTATATTTCTTAATAAATACGAAAGAATGAGTATTTATTAAGAAATATATTATATAGTATTGAATCACTAGGAAGTGAAATTACGGACATTTTGGATATACTTAAATATTTATGTACTTTGTTTGATAGAGTAAAATGGTTTTAAAAGTTCTGAAGTAAACAATTACATAAACCATTTTTTCTTCAGATAAGTCCACCCCAGTTGATGGGATGCACTGAATGATGGCAGGTTGGCCCATGTGTGGAGGCAGCGTAACGGGACACGAACACCCGTGCAGTAGCCACCTAGCCCCTCGATTCACCACGGTCCACGGGTAACTCGGGAGCACAGTGGGCGCATGTGAATTAATTAGCTGCCCTTTCTGCACGGTAGCTGCGCTTGCGCATAAATCATGGCAGGCCCATTCAGAGAACTGCGCGATGATTTGTTGAGGTATATGTTTGTAGTTTTAATGGCATATCACCGTTTAAACTTGGTTCGTTTTAATTTTGCACTCCAGCGATAATAATTTTTACAATAGAAATAACATTATATTTGTCAGTAATTTTAGCATAAGCGGTGGTGGTAGCGCGAGCGGTAGAACGCGTGTCTCGTATTCAAGCGGTTGTGGGTTCGAGCCTCGATATGTGACAATGGCTTTGTTTTGTAAGCTACGTACATTTGTCAATTTGTAGAAGCAATAACTTGGGCTAACTGAAGGATAACATTGTGAGTGAGCCTTGGGTGTTCAATTATATTATAGTTCACAGAATATCTTGTGATAAATCGGAACTTCAAATAAAATATTCAAACCGTGGTCGGCGGGACCACGTTTATCAAAATTGGGTAAAAAAAAAACGTTAGGCCCTGAAACTTGGAACAAATGTGTCTTTTCATTTAATTTATGTTCTAAATATTGAAAAAAAGAATGGTTCCAGCACAGAGAGTATTTGTAAAATTTAAAATTTGAAATCCCCAACCTGTTGTACGAAATACCCATCTCGATTTCTTAAGTATTTTTCTATTAGTAGAAGAAAATACATTTATTATAATAACAGTGCACACGCCACAATAAAAAAAACAAAAAAACAACCAAGAAAACATTACAACATAAATTTTGTCACGGCGTGACACTATTGCTATAAATGGCAACCGACTCAGCAGTATGCTGAGGGTCAAACAGCATAATTTCTTAATTCATAATTCAGTTAATGCCAGGACCTACCCTGCGAGCGTCACATACCGCGGTGTGGTACAACCGTGAACATGATAGAATACGTATCATGTATACAGTATGAAACATATACTTAAATTATATTTAAAAAAATATGAATATTATTAAATTTATACCTATAAATATATATAAATATATGTGTTACATATAAAATATATATATATATATATATATATATATATATATATATATATATATATATATATATATATATATATATATATATATATATATATATATATATATACAATATTGCATAGCCATACTATGCGATTACAGGCATGCCTTCGTGCCTTCTTTTTGCGGCGAGAGGTTGGAAGCGAAGGGAGTTGCGGTTTTTGATGCTCCAGCAAATATGCCCTGAGCTTGCGCCCAAAAGCACATCCACTGGACGCTACACGTATTGAAGGAGGAATGTCGTTCCAACAATTCAAAAACAGGTGGTTAGTTTTGAGCTGAATTATTATTAGTAATGAAAACAAATTTGTAACAGTGTCTTGTTACAGGGAATAGCTTAAAGTTATAATGTTAGCCCGGTTCAGGTACAACATAAAAAAAAATTCGTGTAAGTTTTAATTTCCCGTCATGATTGTCTTACCTTAAGTGATATTTACTATAAAGCCGTTGGAATAATTCAAAGAAACTTATAACTCCCCAGTATGTTTCCCAGACCAATTAAGTAGCGTTGCAAATCAACGTCCACTTAATTTCAAACGATTTTTCATAAACCGTTATTCCAAAAGCATATACACCGTGAAAGCAATTAGATATCATTATAAAGATCATTATCGTTGTAAGCAGTAGCGAATTCTCGGGTAGCTACTCGGGCTTTGCTTGTTGACAAGCCAGCATTTATTACTATAATCATTGTGACCGATTTTCTTATACACCTTGTCCAAACAAACCTCGACTCTAAATCTCAATTATTAAACGCTACAAGTTGTAATTTCGTAGGTGAAGTGGTTTTGGTTCCGGGCCTGTTTGCGCTTAGCTACGCTGTGGGAGGATTGAAGCTCTATCATTAATTCAATGCTCTGACAACGTGGGGAGATGGAATTATGCGAGTGCAAACTCTTTGAGGGATAGGCGGAACGGTAATATTTATTTTGAAATTGTAGAGTAATTAATCTGTGATTACAGGCCTGTTGGCTTTTGATGTGAGAAATCTAACGTATTCGCGTTTACTAAAGACTGAATAATATTACAGCACTAAACTAATATTGGAATTAACAAAATGAAGACGAGTAATCTGAAAATTCCCAAGCCTATGTGAGGATTTCCTTTGCATTAACGATTTTAATATTTGGGTACTTTAAGAATAACCAAAATTCAAAGGTGCAGGCGGTAGCATACCGACCTTTTGCGCGTGCACTCAACTCTGTTTCATTACGGATGATCATTTACGTAGTATATCACGGTAATATAATTTGGATCATGTGTTAAACGAATAGTACGATAATTATGATAATGGGAGAAAATGAGGGAAGAGGCGCGCCGCCAAGAAAAAAACATCATGTCTCCGCAACGTCAGGGCTGGAGTGGCCAGCGTCGAAGATATATTTCGCCTGGCAAAGTGAAAGTAAAAATTTGCAGAGGTTATAAAATATATAGGTAAGACAAGAATTTTCTTTTTTGTACAATAAAAAATATTCTATATATCTAACTATTGCGAGAACATGACATAAAAAATCACAAAGATACGCAGTACCATTAGCAGCCTTAATGCTAAAAGAAATTTCTTCCAGACAACCCATAAAAATATGGAAAATTACCTATTTGCTTTAAAAAATTAACTTTGCCGCGAATCCCATAATGGGCGGATGTGTATCGTTTAATATATATCTATCTACTGAATTACCATTTTCCTAACGGGCGTAACTTTGATTTAGAAAAAAGAAGTACGAGCAAAACTTTGTTTTACTAAATAAAGAAAAACTACAGCAAATCATTCAAGCTAATTGAATGTAGATTAAACAAAAACAGAGAGCGATCCTAATCAGATGTCAAATGTCTATTCTACATTAATATGTTAAAAAAGTCCGTTTGAGTTTCGGTCTTGCTCTTTCATACTACTACGTAGAGCGAGTGAGTGCATTCAAATAGCTGAATCGCGTCGTATATCGAGTTCGTGCTAAGCCATTCGGTCGGTGGCCGATATAATAACGTGATAGGCAAATAAAAGCCCTATCACAGATAGTTCCCAGATTTATCGCATCGGACATCACGATACGGTATCTTTACCTTATTTATTGCCCAGCACACCTATTTATAACTATCGGAAGACAACTTGTTGCGCACAATGCAAATTCACCCTTACTTATTGGCTATCTCCGGATATCGACGAGGTAACTTAGGTTTGTGTTAATAAAGCACTCTCACCTCTTAGGTCTGTCTCGAGTGCGCTGTCAAGTTGTTGTTTTGAGAATATCGAACCTTCGGTAGTACAAGGGCACCGCTTACAAAAAATGGTAAAATGAGTTAAGTATGCAGAAACACTCCATCTGGTGGGATAAAGACTCCCATCAGATTCAGTTAAAAAGTCGCTTTTTAAATGAATTTAATGGGAGTCTGTATCCCACTAGATAGAGGAGTGTTTTCAAGGCATTTCTGCATACTTAACTCATTTTACCATTGTTTGTAATTTGTGCCCTTGTACTGCCGAAGGTGCGATAATATCGCATATTATGTTAAGGCTGGCTTCTCCGAGCGCACGGATTCGATTGGGACTTATCGCGCTGCGTGAGCGAATAGTTGGGGGAAATGTGAGCACTTTTGAAATTACAGAAATACAAATCCTATTAATAGAATTTGGATGACCGAAGCCACTAACACATTCAGTCATAGTAATTTTTTATTATCCAAAACTCAGTGCAGCTGAAATAAAACCACATCTAGTGACAACTTATTAGCGTTTTTTTTTTGATGCTGTAAAGTTTAAAAATCATAAAAATAATGACCAACGGCCCTAGATAGGGCATTGAAAAGTAATATATATTTTTTTCGGATTTTAACTACTAACCATTAGAGAGTAAAATGTGTTATAAAACACCTGATTTAGGGGTCATGTTGGAGAACCCAGCCTGAAATGATGCATCTTCTTACATGGTGGAAAAGAAACATTTGTATTCTGTAAGTAACACAAAAAAAAGAAAAATAACATTTTATATTGTGTTAAGCAAAACCTCCTTGGAAAAACATAATTTAACATAGAGTTCACGCAAGTCCTATAATATGATACTACGTACTTGTACTTTGATACTTTTCTATAAATCTCATACTGCTTCGCGGGTAGGTAAAACCACGTAAAACTAGTCTAGAATAGATGTAAAGTCCTAAGTATATTTATTTCATTATCACTTGCGCAGTCGCCACTCCAGACTGCGAGGCGAGGTCGTGAGTGGTTCTCGGTTCGCGAGGCACTAAATCACAGCATGACTTGGGCTGCGTCTGCGCAGGCCATTCCTTACTAGTCCAACATATTTTTATGTACCTAGCCTTTTAAAGTGTCCCGTTGCTGAGCTCTCCTAATTTATTTCAGTCCTCTCCGATCGTTGGCCAATTCCATTCAAACTGGCAAATTGTATTTAGGTCGCCTCACCACATACGCCGTGGTTTATTGCGTCACCACAATGGTAATTCAGTCAGTTGTCATTGGTAATTTTTGTCCATCTATGTGGGTTTTCGTGGCAGAATTGGTCTAGGCTGGGCATTGTATTAGTAACATTTATGTTGTTATGTTGCTAGTAACGCAACTATGCAGAGTGCAAACACTTAATGCTTGCCATGCCATCATCTGTACCAACTGTACTTTAGTACGTATCTACAGTTGATGGCATAATTAATATTAATTAACTTCTCAGTTAGCTTTCTGCCTTGTCCTAGATTATTTTATTTTCTTTATTACAATAAACAACAGATTTAAAGTACCATTGCATTTATCACGGTGGCAGCTTAAAGTGGCGTTAAAAATGTTGACAAACGCTGTGCTGCTGATAATGTAAATAACATAAAATTTTGGTAACATTTGGAATATTTCTGAAATTCCCGGGAACGCGTCACGCGCGTTGTCAATTATATGTCACGGTCACAGATTTTGGATGCGTTAGGAGCGATCTATTCGCGCGAATAGCCCAGCTCGCTCGGAAACTAATCTGGTGGGAATCGCAACGAGACTTCCCATGGAATCGAATTGAAAATGCTATCAATTACTTTAATGAAAGCTTATTTAGCTCGGTTTCGGAATCTTATTGAGATAAAGTGACTGAACTTCGTATTCGATTTGGAATGCGGCATTTATATTTTTATACACATTGAATTTTATTTGACGGTGAGAATTGATTCGGCTTGATATCCTCGAATCGAGTAAGAAATGTAGTTTCTGTTCTCAAATAATTGTAAATAGTAAAATATGCTAATTCACGATATTCCACAATTAAAACTGAAACTACTGGGTTACCCTTTAAAATGCGCAATTTCTGAAATACGTCAAGTATAGTTTGTGTCTTACAAGAACATTTGTTTGTATAACGTTTTCTCAGATTCATATTTTTCAACAGTTAATAACAGGGTTTATATAATTTTATTAAATACGCGCTTTACGCGCTCTACCAATGACGCAACCTTTCGATGCCTACGATGAAGAATGTTCATGATATATTTAATAACACATATAGTTAAAAGTATTATTGTATCAAAGGACGTCACTTTAAAGTAAAAAAAGAAGAAGAAGAAGACATTTTATAAAAACAAGACACATCTCAGAAACAAAATAAACAGATAAGTGACATAATATGAACAACAACGGAAAGAAAACGAAATACACAACAGATAAAATAAAAAACTGGCCAAGTGCGAGTCGGACTCGCGCACGAAGGGTTCCGTACCATTATCTATACAACATTAGACACAAAGATCGAGAAAAACGGATCACGTTTGTTGTATGGGAGCCCCTCTTAAATACTTATTTTATTTTAATTTAATTATTTAGTTTTGAAGAAAATACAAAACGAAATATTCTGTGAATATTTCAAGCGTCTACCTGTTGCTGTTATTAATTCGAGCAAAAAATACGTTTGTTATCGGGCTATCACAGTTCATGAGATACAGCCTGGTGACAGACAGATGGACAGACAGACAGACAGACAGACAGACGGACAGTGAAGTCTTAGTAATAGGGTCCCGTTTGGTACCCTTCGGGTACGGAACCCTAAATAAGAACAAGAAAAGGTAAAGAAGTAGAAGAACTGTACAAAATAAAATTGAAAAATCTAACAAAAAAAATACAAAATTGTAGGAATTGTGTATTTTGGGAAAAACCCTGCAGAGCTCGCGTGTAACTTTGCATGTTAACATTGTCCAACATTTTTCTTTATGTAGCCTATATACGTCCCACTGCAGGGCACAAAACTTTTTTTACGTCGAACCTCTTTCGAATATTTTTCTGAAACCATCTAGATTCCAAGTATTATTCAAACTTGTCATTGACATTTCCACGCAGCTTCTGTTTAGGTAATATCAACAGCGCAGCAACTATAAGATTATCATAGAAATTCCCTCGTCAGTCGGTCCAGTCACCGGATACGTTGGCACAGGTGTGTTATTACTTTATTCAATAGGTACTCTAGCCTTTTTCCGGGGCCCCACTTGCTTAGATGAGAGGCTAGATTCTGCAAGTTAACTGAGCCAATTAGGGAAAGAAATGTGTTGAACATTGCTTGACCGAGGGCTGAAGGAGCACCGTTATATTCTATCTATATATTCTATAAAAAACGCCCATTCTCCTCCTGCCGACTTCTTAAAGCCTATATTCAATGCCTTCCTTTAATCGAAGAGTTACTTGCACTGCAACTGAATAGAATACACATATACAAACAAACAAGTGTATCAGGTCGGTATCGAAAATCTTTGAGAATTTGCCTCATCGTTTATCAGCTCTTCACCAGATGTAACCAGATTACACGCATTGAAGCTCCTTTGAAGAAACAAAAATAGCAACAGAAATGAAACAATGCGGCAAAGAACTAAGGTGATTAAGTACGAACTACGTAAAGTTCTAATTCGAATGATTCTAACTAGACAGCCTAACTCACACATTTTGTAGTTGTAATATACTTATAAGGGGAACAGCTGCAGCATACCTCGCATGGGTCCAATTAGGAGGCGAGAGATGCAGTGACAGATACCAGCAAATGCTAGGGCAATGTTTTAATGTTGTTAATGTTTCTTCTTCGCTTACCCTTAACTATATTACTACTATAAAATAACGTTTATACTAATCTTAGCAAGCTTTGGATAAAAACATTGCTAATTGAGTACCACTATTTTAAATTAAAAGGGAGTGTCATTATTACTTTTACTTGCTTACATACTCTACTGGCTCAGCGACCCGAAGTGGGTCTTAGCCTCCGACACAAGAAATCGCCACTTGTCTCTGTCCTGCGTGGTCTCTTGCCCTCCGACACAAGAAGTCGCCACTTGTCTCTGTCCTGCGTGGTCCCTTGCCCTCCGACACAAGAAGTCGCCACTTGTCTCTGTCCTGCGTGGTCTCTTGCCCTCCGACACAAGAGCCGCCATTTGTCTCTGTCCTGCGGGGTCTCTTGCCCTCCGTCTCTTGCCCTCCGACACAAGAGCCGCCATTTGTCTCTGTCCTGCGGGGTCTCTTGCCCTCCGACACAAGAAGTCGCCACTTGTCTCTGTCCTGCGTGGTCTCTTGCCCTCCGACACAAGAAGTCGCCACTTGTCTCTGTCCTGCGTGGTCTCTTGCCCTCCGACACAAGAAGTCGCCACTTGTCTCTGTCCTGCGTGGTCTCTTGCCCTCCGACACAAGAAGTCGCCACTTGTCTCTGTCCTGCGTGGTCTCTTGCCCTCCGACACAAGAGCCGCCATTTGTCTCTGTCCTGCGGGGTCTCTTGCCAGTCACCTGCCTAGAGTTCACACAAGTCCTTCGCCACTTCATCCTTCCCGTGGTTTCTGGGGCCGCCAACCGGTCTTTGGCCGCTGTGCAGCCCCAGGTATACCCTCTTCACCGCCGATCCGCTGCCATCCTTTTTACTATTATTGCTTTTAATACGTATAAACGATAAAAATAAATCCGTATCAGCATTTTTTCATAAATAGCTCCGTATAGTAAAAAGCAACTACTTACAACTCTCAAATTAACACCTCCTCTTTAAATCTGGAACCGGTCCCCATTCTCGATGTTATTGTAAACGGTAGCCTAGTGGCTAGAACATTGGACTCGAAAGCGGGAGACCCAGGTTCGATTCCCAGTGCGGGCATCTATCTATGACTTTGTTTTCTAAGCTTTGTACATTTGTGAAGTTATAGTAGCAATACCACTCGCTAACGGTAAAGGAAAACATCGTGAGGAAACCTGAGTGTCTGAGCTATTCACATACCTCAGCGCTTGCAATTGCCAATCCGCGGTGGGCACGCGTGGTGATTTAGCCCAACTCTCTCTCTGAGAGAAGGCCTGTGCCCTACAGTGAGACGTATATAGGCTGCTTATGAAATGAAATAACGATCACACATTGCGCATATTTCTAATATATACTTGAATAAAAATCCATCAAAAAAATTAATGTCGGGAGTATGCGGGCTGGTTGAACATTTATGATCATTTCAATCACTCTTTAAGTCCAGGGGTGGACCTTTAAGGGTGATCGAAGACCGAACAGCCCATGAGAAAATTATCGACAGGAAAGGTCGAGGCTGGAAGCGCCTAATTGATGAGTCAATTATACTTGGTATTTATGATATTTAATTACATTCTAATATTTTTACAAAGAAGTTGTATCTGCAAGTTTTTTCAGGGATACACATTTTAAGGTTGTTTATTTGAAACATTCTTTGAAGCAAGAAAAACAGTTTTTTTTAGGGTTTGGTGAAACTTAAGTGCATTAATATTTTACTCTATAATAAGAATAACTTCTGTAATGTAATCCAAACAATTCAGTGATTCACCAACTCTGAAATTGCAAAAAAATCAATGATTTTTATAATGCAAATATGAAGTCTGGATGAGTTTCCATGTTTGTGATGTCCTTGTCTGGTTACTATCCTACTTTGGGACCAGGACAAGTGATTGTTTTGTGTTAATTTTTCTATTTTTATAATTCATTTGAACGTGATTAAGAGATGACGAATATAATTTCCAAGATGTTCTAGTGTAACATATTACTTTGATTTGATTTTGATTAACGATCCTGAATACAATCTCGTTTTGAGATATTAACCTTAGTATCCTATAATATATTATTATCTCGATCAATCAATCAATCAGCCCGTAGTTGTCCACTGCTGGACATAGGCCGCCCCCAAGGCACGCCACTTCCCTCTATCCTCAGCCATCCTCATCCAGCCACTGGCAGCGATCTGTTTCAGATCCTCGGGCCAGCGAGCGGGTGAGCGTCCCACGCTGCACTTTCCAGCTCATGGTCTCCACTCGAGAATCTTTGCATCTCATCGACCATCGGTTCCTTGGTATATGTGACCAGCCCACAGCCACTTCAGCTTGCTAATCTTATAGGCTATATCAGTCACCTTGGTTCCTTGGCGGATTGTCTGATTTCTGATGTGATCGAACAAAGAGACTACGAGCTTAGCCCGTTCCATAGCACGCTGAGCGACATTAAATCGGTGGACTAGTCCTGCCGTCAGTGTCCACGTTTCAGCTTCGTAAGTCATAACTCGATAACGTTGATTAGCTCGATAACTTCTCTCAAATTACCGTGGTCATTTCTCTTACTAAAGCGTCTTATGAAGAATTTATGTTTCAATCAAAATCCACATCGAATGCGGGAGCAAGCAGCTACCTATTAATGCAGATACTAATCAGCATGTTTATGTAGAAAGTGCTCATCTTTTTATTATTAACAAGAAAATATACTTCAGAACAGATGATGTAGAGTTATCGAGATTCAAAACTCGTACAGTGTGGTTGATTCGACCAGAAGTTTCAGTACATTGAACTTAAGATACATAAATACAAGATGCTGATCACTGTAGAGTACCCACTCAGCAGCGGCTTTTTACTACTAAAATGATGTCCCAGACGACCTCAAAAACTCATATTACAAACATCCACTTTCATACAAGGCATTATCTTCATATCAATTGTTTTTGAGAGTGCATGTAGATTTTTTCCATGCTGCATATTCATAGAGGCGACTATCCAGAGTTTGCACTGTACACAACGATGATGTTACGTAACTTAAAGCTTTTAACTAAAAGCATTCCAATTTCGAAAAGATCGGGGGTGGCCCGCGATGTAAACGGTGGAGTCCCGAGCGAAATCGGATGAAATAAAAAAAAGTTATGGATTTTTGAAAATGAAAAGTGTCTTGAATATTAAGTGTTTTTATTGAATATTTCGGGAAATACTGAAACTAATATTGTTTTGCTTTCAAGAACGGGGAGCTGAGGATGCGGCGCTTTCAGAAAGGTGCGACTTGAGCAGGTAGGCGCTAGGAAAAACTTTTTCGAGATTGTATGCAAATGTTAAACCGCTAAGGTAGACTTTTGCCCGAAAAAAGAACTGCTTCAAGTTCATATTGATAGAAATAAAAACACAGTTCTAGCATCCTAGCGGAACCGGTATCTAATGCCGCGTTCATTTAAAGCATCGCTAGAGCTGTGTGTGACTACTAGTATCACATGATTTCATAACAAATAATAAATAGCTTTCAGATTTTAGTTACTTCCCATGCGATATATCTGTTTTAGTTAGGCTGTTCTCGATATTGATATCGCATCTGGTAGCGTGTCGGTATGTTAAGTAGTCTCTATAGATTATCTCCAATCTTTGCTGATTGGAACTGAGCAGCAATGCAGCTGCGCGGAAAATATAAATGGGTTATTTCATCTTTGCCACAATTTTGTAGTCCATAAATGATTTCCTCTTTGGTCACTCCGTAAATAAAAATTAATTTCCTATTTTGGTTTTCCGGTAAGTCACACTAACTTTTAGTATGAAAGGTAGAGTCAGCAGTAAAGCTTTGTCAAATCTTGTCGGTCCCAGACAGAAACAACTTAGTGTTTGACTCGAAAATCACTAAAGAAGTGTTTCAAAATAAAGTTGTAGGTTACTAGGGCAAGATAAAAAGTACCCTAAACCGGCGTGCTTGAATGCAACGACTAATGAATCTGTCAGGATCGTGGCAAGTGGCCGTCCCTGGTCTCTGCCTGCCCGTCTGGGATACATGCGTGAGTTTATGTATGGCAGACTAGCACCACTTACTTGAATGTGGCTTAAATAGCATTTAACTAAAATTCTTCATATAAAAGTCGATTTAACATTAATACAGGTCCTGAGAAACCAAGCGGCAAGTAGCAAACCCTGGTCTCTGCTTGCCTACCCACCCTGGATACAGGCGTGAGTTTATATGTGTGTATGTTATATAAATACATATTACATTACATAACGTAAAATCTGGGTTCGTATAAAAGTGAAAAACTTAGTAAGTAAACACTTGCACATAATTAAGGATTCTATCAGAGAGAGGTATGGGCTTAATTACCACGCGTGCCCACCGCGGATTGGCATTTACTGCATGACCTTCTGAAGTTTCTCGCTTTTTGCGATTTGTTTCAATTAATAAAATGAAACATCATCATCTTCATCATCATCATCCAGCAATGATACAATGTAGAGCCCCAAGTTTTTTCTTTCTTTCAATTTCTTCCGATATATTTAATTTTGCTTGTGCTGATGTAATGTTGGCTTATTTGTAGAAAAGCAATCTTTCGTAAATTAAGAAACTATTCTGACAGAGCTTTGTTAAAGTTTTCTTAGTACTCCTTGGATTTGAGATATTTCTATCGCATGATGACTTTTAAAGAAGTTTATAGCGGTTCTCCGCATCGAGATATCGTTTTACAAACAAAGATTAATGATCATCAAAGTTGGCCAAACATAGCTTATCATAGGTGCGATTTCTATTTTATTTATCTACTCGCTCTATCCGCGGCTTTGTCCGCGTGGAATTCAGGAATTATATACAGCCTCTTGCCATCATTAAGGTACATTTTAAATGATTTATTTTATTTATTTGGTGTACAGACCAGACCACTTTTTTTTAGTGAGCCTATATTCGTCCCACTGCAGGGCACATGCATCACAATAATTTAATATAATAACATAATAATATGTAAGTGTGGCGCCCGATTAAGAATAGCGTCACTCCATTTCCTTCCGTGGATGTCGTAGAAGGCGACTAAGGAAATCAATTACCAGGAGACGGGCAGCAGCGTCTTCCTGAGATTCCAACCGCATACTGCGATCGCCAACCCGCCTGCCAAGCATGGCGATTATGGCAAAACCCCTCATGGTCATGAAGAAGGCCTGTGTCCTGCAGTGGGCGTCAAATGGCTGATGATGATGATGATGATGATGTAAGAGAGAAAAGAGTTAGAAATCGATGATTAGTTCCTATATTCATACTTTACCTTTTTATAATATTAGTGGAGATGTAGTCAAGCTGTGCCCGCGACTTTGTGTGAAATTCTGATAAAAATGGTTATCCTTTAGATATTTTGGGTTTCTATTTGTTAATACAAAAAAACAACATTTACTTTAGTGATATTTTACCAGTAGTCAAAGTGGTTTCCTGTTTTTTAATAGATGAGGGTATGTAAAACAGTAGGTACACAAAAAAAATCTTAATCTAATCGAAAGATCAACACGCCAAGAACTTAGAAGAGACGAAGAAGACAACATCACTGGATGAAAATGTGGTATCACAAGAAGATTCTCAATTGAAATATTGACACGCCAAAGAAGAACTTAGAAGACACGAAGAAGTCAAGAAGATAGAAAGACAGGAAGAAAATTTACAATCGCAACAAGAAAATTCCAAAGATCTTAAAGAAAATATCGCACCAAGCACAGGCAATGGCACTGGAAGAATTCACGGGTTGTATTAAAAGCCCCGTGGTCTCTTAGTGGCATCACTGGTGCTGGGCGATTCGACGGTACATTGCTACTCCAAGACTTCAAGGGATAAGGGACTCTACGACGACAATGGCGAGGTATAGTCCGCACAAATCTTTATGGCGGTAACGAGAATCGTTTGCACATCGCTTACTGTCTTTACAGTGTATGTGTAAATAATTGACGTAGTGTTATGCCTAATCTTTTCTCAGCGTATTGTAGTCATACCTCCTTTTTAGGGTTCCGTAACCGAAGGGTGCCCTATTACTAAGACTTCACTGTACGTTTGTCTGTCTGTTTGTCCGTCTGTCTGTCTGTCCGTCTGTCCGTCTGTCTGTCTATCTGTCTATCTGTCAGTCTGTCTGTCACCAGGCTGTATCTCATGAACCGTGATAGCTAGTTAGTTGAAATTTTCACAGATGATGTATTTCTGTTGCCGTCAAAATAACAATAACTAAATATGGAGTAAAATAAATATTTAAGGTGGGCTCCCATACAACAAACGTAATTTCTTCGCTGTTTTTTGCTCGATATTAATAACGGAAACAGGTAGACGCTTGAAATATTCACAGAATATTTAGTTTTATATTCGCTTCAAAAATAAATAATTAAAATAAAATCAATATTTAAGGCCCAACTCAGCATAATGTTGCAAGAGAAAGCTCAGTTGCAACGTTGTTCCAGTGGGGTCCAATGTTAGCGGCTGCGGTACGGTACTATCTCTATAATTCCAAAAAGTTCAACTGTTATATTATGTAGTTGAACAAACTGGACGAAAGCAGTCCTGTTTGTTCAACTGGTTGAACGAACATATTGGAATAGAGGTCGTTAAATAGGACTTCCTCTTCGCAACATTGCCAGCTCTTCACAGTACAAATTGCAAACTATACAATATACACTAAGGGTTTTTTAAAAAACCATTTTTGCAAAAAGTGGCCAGCATAAATCTTATTAATAGTAAAAATGGTTATTTTAGAACCTAGGGCTTCAGCTAAAAACGCTCGTTTTTGTTCGATTGTGTAGGCCGTGCTAGTAACCCTTTCATACGAAAGAATTGTTATTTGTTACCATTTTAGCAAATAGTCGAGTCAAAAAATTATTTTCGCACTACAAGTACGTTATTGTGTTCTGTGGAGCAAATACAGTGTGTTTCAAAAAGGACCAATACGTTATACACTGTAAGAGGATTACTCTGTTCATCAATATAAGCGCTGGTGTTATAATCGAATACGTTTGTATCGATAAGTAGATAGTCCCTGCGGGCACTTTCTGCAATAGCCTATACTTTTTTCTATCAATCCTCTTTTCAGCACTATAATCCCGATAGCCTGAGTTCATTTCATTTGACTGAATTAATGTTATTACAACTTTTTCAGCCGGTAAATTAGGTGTGAGTTTGAATGACAGCCGCATGGACTGATGGAGGCAGTCTCGAAAGTTATCCAAAATTTTACCCTTATACTTTGGCCGTTGCATCTAGGTTATAGGATTCAGTTTTTCAAGTGAAACTTCTTTAGGCTCAATTTTTCTGAACAGAGAACGAAACTGAACCGTCACGCTCGGGTCGGTGACGCTAAATCGGATATACTCGGCTCCCGTCGGTCGGTGACGCTGAATCGCGTGCACTCGACTCCAGTTGTCATGTATATTTCAAAGGTCATGTAAGTTTTCACTTCTATCATATTATGGACACACGCTCTCTTTTTAACTGATGAACAAAACCTTAAAAGCAGCAAATTACAGTATCTACTTTCTATGATTTTATTAGCTCGAAGCTTATTTTACTATATTGATTGTGGCTTGAAGGGTAGACAACTAGACAAACAGAATAACAGATTCAAGAGTGTCAGTTACTGTTTTCCGCACGTAAATCAATCGCGGCGGCGACGCCGGCGCCGCTAGTTCACATTAATTCCTTTACCCCAGCAGCCAGGTGGCACTTGGGGCTAGTCACGACTGCAACTGGGGACGCAGGAGAAACCCCGTTTACATCACCTCTGTTTTAGAGGATCATATTTCTACTCCTAGCTGAAAAATTGTATGTTATAGTTAATGGATTATTGTATGTTATTGTTACCGTTTGTTCAATAGAACAAAAAAACTATTCTTAAAAATAAAGAAGAAGAAGACATTTATTATACCAACAAGACATATCACAGAAACAAAATAAACAGATAAGTTTCATAATATGCACAACAACAGAAACAAAACTAATACAAGACAGACAAAACAAACAAATTTATTCGTTTTGTCTGTTGTGTATTTAGTTTTATTTCTGTTGTTGTGCATATTATGTTGCTTATCTGCTTATTTTGTTTCTGTGATGTATCTTGTTGGTATAATAAATGTCTTTCTTCTTCTTCTTCTAAATAAAACAAGACCATGTAATCTGCGGAGTATCTAAGTTGCCACAAAAGGCAGCTGACTCTGCGTTGTGCTGAGGAAGTGATCCCTCAGCGCTGATTTTCACTGTGCCTACGATTAACTCATAATTGTACTACGGAGTGCGTGCCGTGGTGCATTTCTTCTTTATTTACTGTATTTTATTCGATAACAGAAGCTTACAACGGAAAAGACAGTAAATTTAAAATTTTATTTGACTTAACTTGCAGGGATTTTAAGCTTACAAGCTCACATACCTCTAGTGGTTGCTCATTAATATGACACAAATGTCAATTTGGTGGCTGACTCACTCACTGTCATTTGAAGTTGCTTCGAAAAATTTCCAAATGTATTTACATTGGAACAGCGGCACAAGTAGCTAAGCAGGACTGTAAACGGAGCACTACGGCAGTTTCAATACACATTGTAGAAAGCAGGAAATGGAAATTAGTACGTGGACACTTTCGCCAGCAAGGGTTGACTGGAGATTGTTTATGGAGAACATAATGATAATAAATGTGCGAATTATACCGTACTACTTGTGTGTGGCAGAGCCAAAGAGTGAACACTCTTTCTTATTTTTATGATACCTTTCTACGGTGGCTAAATACTTAATTTACCAATATAAATGGCAAGGGGAGAGAAGGATGAATGTCGTGATTATATCGGAAAAAAAAATAAGAAAAACTGTCCTACTTGGACTAGTGTCATTATGTACCGGTAACGGGATACCGCCGTTTAGCCAAAGTATTTTTCGCCAAATTTTACTTCCCAATAAACTTATGGCATCTGTTTCATTTCCCAAATGAAACTTTAGCAAGTTTTCATTTCGCATTTTATTCATTTGGTCAAATTATCATTTCGCATAATTTTACTGCGTCAAGTTTTATTAAGACAAACGTTTATTATGCTAACGTTTTATTTTGGACCCCCACAGACACGAACTGTTACCAGAAAAGTGGGTTAGGTTAGGTTAGAACTGCGACCCCCACAGACACCTACTGTTACCAGAAAAGTGGGTTAGGTTAGGTTAGAACTGTGACCCCCCACAGACACCAACTGTTACCAGAAAAGAATTTTGACCAAGTATTTATTTGGTAAACAATAACTTGCCATAATAACTTTTGCTAACTGTTTATTTGCTTTAAGTTGTTTTGAGAAATGTTTTTTTGCCAAGTGATAATTTGCGGAAAATAGTTTGGGAAGTAATACTTTGGGAAACGATTTTTGGCAATACATTAGTAAACCACTGGTAACAAATGTTAATCGTCAAATAGTGGGTCTGAAGATTAATGGTCTTATTTCTAAGAACCGGAAAAGTGCGAATTGGAATCACCCACCGAGGGTTCCGTACAAATTTGTTGGTAGATAGGTACCAAGAAGTAATAAATACTCCTAGGTAGGTAATTAAATATTATAAATAGTTCAGGAATCGAGTATCGCAGTTTTTTCCGAGCTTTTCCCAAACTTGACAGACAATTTTTTTTATTACAAATGTATAGTTTCAGATTTTTTCCTGCACTTGTAGGATAAGACGTTATTACTTGCCAAATTTTATAGTTCTAGGTCAACGGATAGTACTTTATACATTTTGATTCCCGTTAGTGTCGAGATATACGTTTTTTGCGGCATAAACGGCCGTATATTTTTTTTACGTTAACTTAGAAGTTCGATTTTGTCACGGTTTCAAATGACTAGCCTTGCGTATATGGTCTTAATTTCAACTCTATACCTTTACGCGTTCCCGAGATAAAAGTTCTTGACAGACAGACGGACGGACAGATGGACGGACGGACAACAAAGTGATCCTGTAAGGGTTCCGTTGTATCGTGTCGAATCGTGTCATCGAATGACAAATTACTTAGGTACTGTCAAATAACTGGACCTTCCAAATCATTCAAGGGTCGAAGATCATAACAATACAGAATGGATAAAATTATGACTGTACAGACCATTTTGTGAGGGTTCTATGGTTTTATATATGAGTTGCAAGAGAGAATAAAAATGAAAAAAGCATTTATTCATACAAAAAACTAAGGCCTCTGCAACTACGTAATGAGATGATTTATACAGCGTCCAGTGGCACCTTCACTCATACTAGATGGGTTAAGGGACCACTCGGACACTGCAGTACCTAGAACATTGTATTTTAGATGGAGTAGGCTTGCCCAGCACCTAAACCATCCTGACAGCTTATTCGGCCTAGCCGGAAGGAAAGACAAGTCAATACGTCCAGAGCCAACCAAGCCGCGGGTTTCCTCACGATGTTTTCCTTCACAGTTAGCGTGTGGTATTGCTACTACAAATTCGCAGTTGTACGGTGGTAGCCCAGTGGGTAGATCAATGGACTCCGAAGCGGGAGACCCAGGTTCGATTCCTCGTGCGGGCATGCAACTATGACTTTGTTTATTTTCAACGTTACTCGTATATAACACCGATAAATTATGGTTACAATCTAAGTAGGCAGTAAGACATAAGTAGAATACATGGTGGTTTGTTTGGTGCGATTATACTTAGTTGTTAATTAATCAGTGTCTCCTACACTAGGCACAGCGGTAGGGGACTCAGTTACACTTTTCCTTGGCAAATTGGTATATTAATCGAATTGTAGTTATTGCACGGATATTTACTCATTTTTATTTTTTATTTCATAATTTTCCGACGTTTTTGGACTTTTGCAAGTCCCGTGGTGTCGGTAGACTTGCAAAAGTACCGACACTTCGGAAAATAGTAAAATGAAAAAAAACAAAACAAGTAAATATCCGTGCAAATTCAGTTTTTATTATGTCTAGTGCTCGTGTTAACCTTAGAGAATACTATTTTACTTAAAATTAAATGGTATTTTCTAGCAACTGAGATAAAGTAACTGAAACTGGCCGCCTGTGACAGCAGAACTATCAGCATAAGTAAGCTAAGTGGCGTCTATGTGTCAACCTGAGGTGTCAACGTTTTGACTGCCTCGTTGGTCTAGCGGTATCACGTCTGATTAACATGTCGGAGGTCGTGGGCTTGACGTGATTTCAACAGGGGTTCCTGTACACTTATACAAGTGGTCTCAGTACGGGTGTATTTCTTGCCTGGTTAACATAGCACATGGTATCCTAGTTTGGGACTAGGACAAGTGATTGTGTTGTGTGGACGTTACTATTATTATTATTATTTAATACTTTTATTGCACTTAGCCTAATGTACAATACGGCGGACTTAATGTCATAAGCATTTTCAACCAGTCAACCGCCTGCGGTGGAAGAAAGATTTAATTTATTGAAGCTACGCAAAACCTGAAAATTGTTTCTTCAGTATCTATTTTCTTTCAATCAAATTGACCGCGTTGAATTTCAAGCTTATAAAAAAAAAGAAAATAACTACTCTTTCAAAAATATTATAATTAGAGAAAACTCCTAAAACCTAAAACTCTAATTGTATTGCAGGAATTGAGCATCTTTTAAGGTAAACCTGTATGCATAAGCAGAATATATACGTCCCACTGTAGGGCACAGGCCTTCTCTCAGGGAGAGAGCCTGTATAACCATTGTCATACTCACAAAACGCCTTACCGTTTTCCTCGAGCAAAATACTGAATTTGGAGCACCTGCTGAATTTAAAATAGCAAAAATGCACCTCGTGGTGTGTCAACGATATGCTAATAACTTATGTAATTTTAGGTCATAGTAAGAATTATACTTTACTTTTTACTGACGTGTTTGTACAAAATATTGTAAAACCATTAATGCCCAGGAAATTAAAATTTTCCTAATATTATTATACCCGTAAAAAGCTACTTTGATAGTAATTTGGGATTCACCAATGACTAGGTACTTACCTACGGAGCTAGGAGCATTGAGGCGGCCAAAAACGGCCGTTTTTAAGTCCAAAATTTTTGGCCCCAAGGAGGCTACAGGTTCTATAAAATTGTCCTGGTCCAGACTAGGATACCCTGTACTATGGTAACATTTATGTTCCTTATGTAAAAACAAATGGTCTTTCATTAACCTAACCATCTAAATGAGGATCATTTAGGTTTTGAACTAAGTAGGTATGCAGTTTTATAGAGACATCAAAAACAATAATAATATGTTGCGTCAAAAAAATGTCTAAATCGGATAAGAAATGACGTGATTTTAGTGCGCTGGTCCCAAAAACGGGCGCGAACTGGCGCCATACGCTTGACACGTCACAGGTTCCGACGACCGCGCACGCTTCGTTGCCGCCAACACAGCATCTCGGGTGATCTCGATCTGTCTCCGTGAATTGATGTGTTCGCGTGTCGTTTTAACGTTATGAAAGTGATATTGAAGAATTTGAAAAGTGACTAATTAGTGAAATGGACTAATTAGGGAAGAAGGGGACCCCCTAACCCATAATATCGCCATACAAATATTGTATTACGCCAAAATGCAAAAATACGACCGTGACCACGTTCGAAAAAAAACTATTGTCCGGACTTAACACAGCGAAAAGTTTCAAAGAAATGGTTTAACGTTATATAGATTACCTGATTTTAGATTGGCACTCGGGTGTCTCGTCTACTATTTGAAATGATAAAGTCTTTCGGTTTATGCAATAAAAATGGGCACTTCCCAAAATTAGGTATCAAACTTGATCAAACACTGGCGCCGGCCAAATGGCTGGCCGGTCGGATCCTGTGACGTCACAATTTAAGCCTCGCCAGGCGCGTTTTAAAACAGCCAAAGTTTAAACTTCTCTAACTTTATATATTCTTTTTGTTGCACTAACCCGTGCTGAGGACAATTTTTAAAACCTATTTAGAGGCTAAAAATTCCACCCATGCCGGGACATGAACCCGCGACCTCTGGCTCACCGTGCCAGCGCTCTCCCAACTGCGCTAATGGGAAGTAGCCTCTAAATATGTTTTTAAAATTCTCTAACTTTGTAATTTCTTGATAAATTTGAGTGATACAAAAAGTATTATGATTGATGTCATAATGTTGATGTCTGAATGATCCTCATTGGTAAGGTAACAGAGATTTCGTCAATATTACAATAAGCTACTAGGAGTCTTACGTTTATTTTTATTACAATCTTTACATATATTTTTTGCAGTACAGCTTCTTTGAGTTGGTTACGATCCATTTGTAGTGGTACGCGACATTTGTGTAGACCACAAGACTTTTTGAGACTGCTGGTTTCTTGAAGGAGACTAGGCCTACTTGAACGAGGTTGCGTATAACCAGTGCGCTCCCTGAATCACCCCTGTGGAACAAAAACCATTCTGACTTAAAATTACGGGTTTTCTGCTACATATTCCTCACTAAAGGCACTTTTAATCTGAACGCAGGCTAATATTATAATACTATTTTGAAGGTACAGAGTTTAGGTTCATTGATTTTTTGTTTGGGGAAGAGTTACACTTATCTGATATGTACAGGCGAGTTCTATGACAGTCTGGTACATCACGACATCCACCTCGATACCGTATTCAGAGTTATTTTCTAGTGAAGCCTGGCACTGAAAAGCGATGGTCTACCACATTGGATCCCCATCCAAATATGGGCGCCACAAAATTGCGGGATGTGCAACAAAAAAATCGGTTGGACACCCGATTTATAAAGAAAGTTTCCCCAAGTTTCAACAACATTTTTAAGTTTCCCAAGACACGCCACTTCTATAAAAAATATACACAAATTCTCAACCATCCTCATCCAGCTGCTACCAGCTATCCGCCTCAGATCGTCGGTCCAGCGAGGTGGTGGAAATCCGACGCTGCCTTTACCAGTTCCTCGTCTCCACTCAAGAACCTTATATTTTATGTATCTGTAGTTATTCAATGCACTTACGCCGCAGCATAATTCTTTCCGTGCATGGTGCCCCCGCATATGACACCTTTCGGCAGCGGTCCCAATTCGTTCGAACATTGGTGATAGCTCCACAATCGCTGTTTGGCATATTTTAGCAATTCCGATGAGCTCTCGTAGATTTCCTGTTTGGTAGAGAAACATAGGCTTTACACAAAGTCAAAAGTTTGCTACTTAGGAATTGACTAAAGTCGCTATAGACGCTAAGGAAGCACTACTTTAAGAGTTTAATTGCAGCAGAAGAGCCGCCTGCTATATGAATGAAAGAATAAACTTGCCATAAATGCGGTTAAAAATGGACATATTTTATAAACAGCGTTTCTGGTAAGCTTTTTAAGCAAAAGGGCTATTAGAGATTATTTAGCCGACTGTCTGGAATTGATGCCGGTTCAGAGCATGAGCCAAAAATTAAAGGCTTAAGGTTCGAGTTTTAAGGTAATTTTTTTTCCAAAACGCTCAAGATCATGAAATACAAACCTATGTTTAACTTGTAACTTATTATTATTATTATTATTTTATTTATTATTTATTAATTATACTTTATGCTAATAGGGCAGAGAGACATTTCATTGCAAGTAAAAAAAAATATGTAAGAAATTGCCCCTTCCTTGCCAACTGTAATATTTTTTTAAAATACGTGAACGTAAGTGATCCAACAATTCGACGCACTGTGACATCTTTTTATGCATCTGCAAAGTTTCGTATATTGCTGTCCTCTCTAAAATCGAGTACAGTCCAGTCTCAAGCCAAGAAAACCCTATGACGATTTCAGGTTGGACTTTCCCCGAATAATTACTTCTGAGAAACCCAGTAAAACTCACTTGGGTACTTCCCCAGCCAGCAACATAACCGTAGCTATCCCGGGGCGGGCGTTTCATCAGGACAATCCTGTTGACCGTCGGTCCAAGCCGCATCGGAACATCAACTCGCAGTAACGCTACGTCGTTTTCAACCGAGACAGTTCTGTATCTTTCGTGTGCTAAAAAATCTTTGACTGTATATTGTACACCCTTATAATGGTCCGCATTACCAACACTGACTGTAAGCTTATATTTGCGCCCTCGAATGTCAACGCAATGTGCAGCAGTGAGAAGGAGCTTTTGATTCAAAATGGAGGCGCCACACATAAATCCGTCATTGTCAAAAATGACGAGTAGGTAGGCTGAGTACGGGAAATCTGATATTTTCGCGAATTTACCGCCAACAATAAACCCTTCCTGGGTCCCTAAAGTAAACTGAAAATAGTAGGCTATTGCTGAAGAAAATACGATAGCACCCAACATCTTTCGCTTATCAAAGTAAGAGAAATTAGTCAGTAATTTGCACCATAAATTAAGTAATGATGCAGATTACTCATACTCATTAGGAAGCCATAGTTTACTACTGTATAATTGAAAAACAATCAACATAAATTTTACAGCTATGCAATACTAAGATCGTCTATGTTAGATAATATTAGGTTTCATTTACCAAAGCCCTTCCAAAAACGTGTTCCCTGCATCATTAGAAACGCTTTTTTTCTAAAGGCAACCATACCTTGGAATCCAACGAGTTAGGAGATATTGAGTTTAATAATAATAATAAAACATTTATTAGTAGCCTTTAAAACTAAAACTAAACTAGAGGTAAAAACTATGTTAGTAAGTTTAATAATTGTTATATCATGTAATGCTTCCAACCCGGCCTGTCTGCCAATACCTGCAGGAGGCCGTTGGCACTGCCTCGGACGCGGCCTAGCAGGGACGCCGCACGCTTGCGCGTTA